>CM036592.1:17894189-18557189 GCA_020745705.1 Hemiprocne comata
AGTTGTTATTCATGAACACAGACTTTATATCTGACCTATCTAATTATCACCCACTTCAACACTTCAAAGAATTTAACCCTAAGAACTTGGTATTATTAAATCAGTGCTTGAGAAATAAAACAGCTTTTCACTGTTTTTGTAATTCACTAGTACAAGCCATCCTACTGTTCTTTCAATGCAATAATCCTTCAACTTATTTGCATTATTTGGTTACGTAAGTTCCACGTACTTGGGGGATTCCTGTAATGAAGCTTAGTCATTAAATTACTCCATGAAACCCACTAGCACAGGCCTCTTGTAGTTGTAATCAGGTTGTTTATGCATATCACTCACCCCATATTGGCAAGTCATCAATATACATCTGGTACCAATAGTGATTTTTGATAGCATACACAAATGCATCTCTTCTGCCTTTGTCCAAGTCAATTTCACAGTAAGTTGTTTGCATTACATCCTCTGCAAAAAAATTAAAGCACAGTTAATGATTTATTAATGAGCTGGCTCAAAGCAAAGGCAAACCAAGCAAATGGAGGAACAGACACTGCTGGAGTCTTTAAATCGTCCTGGCTATCCTCAAGTAGGTAACAAAAACAACATTTAAAAAATGAATCATTACAGGACTACATTATTATTTTTGTAATTCTACCCTTCCACATGAAGAAGCTTCCCACAGACTGGATAAGGAAAGGTTTCAAATTATCTTTTTGCTAATTCACTTGCACTAAATTAAGATAATTTGCTAACAGCAGCTCTATCTGGACAGACTACGATAATGCTTTTACTTTAACATGAGGTATGAAATCATTAACAAATGCCTAAAACTGCATATGATATTAGTTCTCCATTTCAGTATAATCAGGCTCACTGACTAGGAATACTGTTCATAAAAACCAAAACTTTTTAAAGTTCTCAGCAATTTTCAAGCAACTACCATAAAGGAAGAAACTAAACAATCAGGATAAAGGTAGAAAAAAATAAGATAAAAATAGAAATAATGCAAAGAATGCACAAGAGGCTGCATTTGGAAATAAAATAAATCCACTTCTTCAAGCCAGGAAGCTTTTTTTTTTCCACATTCCAATTTCTTCCTTACGTGTTTCAAGTGAAACAAGACAAAACAACTCATATTTACAAGAATTCAGTCAGCAACAGATCTAGAGACAAAAATGCCCATCCATTTAGTGAAAGTTTTCACTCTGCAAATACTGAACTGAAGTTAATGTAAATAATTCCAGCTCTGCCTCCCTCCTCTTTTTCTCTTCACTGGAATCAAGGACCCATTTCTAGTAGGTAAAATTAATTTGTGCCCCAAGTATAGCTCTAATCTCTATCAAAATCCAGCTCACTTTCTCCTGCAATATAAAGCTTAAACAGAAAATCAAATCACCTGCACAGAAAAAGCACCAGCAAGTAGAGTCATTCCCAACACAAAACACTGCTCATCCAACAATGACAATTTGTCAAAATGAAAGTATGCACAGTAATGTCTGGTCAAGCAAAACTAAAGCAAAACCCGGTGAAGCAAGACAATAAGAAACCAGCTAACCACAGTCATGTATATTTGCAGTGATTTCCTGTAGCCCTGGACAAAATAGTGCCCCTGGCTATTCTGGAATGGATGCACCTCTTTCTCCTATTTCTTACGGAAACGTTAGCATTTTCTAAGTTTTGTTTCTTCCAAGACCTAACAAATGCACTCTCTAAGCTTTGCTTTTTTACTGACAAAAAATGACAACTTTTCAGACTGAGTTATTAGGTGATAAAGCTTTTGCTGGGGAAAAAAAAGAGCAGAATATAACCACTTCAGTCAACAACTGTTCCAAGAAGACTTTTACATCACAGATTATATTTTCAGGACCTGTACTGGTATATTCAGGAGAGGGATGCCACTAATGTTGGCACCACAGCTGAAAGGCAGACTTACAAAATCAGGCCTCAGTTTGCACTTATGCCTCTGCTGAGCTGGATCCTACACTTCTTGGACTATGTTCCCCAAAAAGATGCCTCTGCTTGGCACTTTTCACTTCGACAGATTTTTTGAGTCATCTTGACATTAATTAAATGAAAATCAGAATCCATATCTTCTGGATTTGTTGCTAAGTAGGGATTAATTCTTTCCAAACTACTTGGCACTTTGTCACTTTCTAGCAGTTTCACACTATACTCAAATAAAGGATGACGCCTTTCTAATGTTGAATTTTTTTTAACTCAAAAACAATTGTTCAACACACAGAGCTCAAATGAAAATACACTGTGAATTAAAGTAAGGATAAAAGAGAAACTGGTAAAGGCTGTTAAATGAAGCATTACCTAGTGCCAGATCACGGAAGCCTGATCTGGGGAAGTGCTACGGGGGCCAGGCTGGTTTAGGTGGCTCTCTCCTGACTGCTTCATCCACACACACAGCGTTGTCAGCACAACTAATGGACAACACAGGGATGCAAGCAAGTGCTACTACTGAAATAAAAATCACATTCACTAAAAGTGGTCTTTTTAGAGACCCTTCCTATTTTTTAGGCTGAACACAGCAGCTTTTGTTTGCAGTTATTAACCAAGAGAAACTTGGTACTAGATTGTAATCTAATACCAAGTTAATCCATGGGCTTTCAGATCCTGGAATTTGCCACTTTTTTTTTCTCTTTCTTTCTTTCTTTCTTTCTGTTTTACTAACTGAAATGTGCCATTCTGCATCTAAGACTCTAGGATGTAAACACTGGCCTTTGCCACTTTGTTTTTAAATAATTTGAGGTATCTTTTGAAGTGAAATGACTGCACTGACATTTGACTAGACTGACAGCAGCATGCCATCAAAAAACTGTCTTAATCCACTTCTATGGGTCTTGCTTGCAGTATTCAGTAGACCAAAATACATGACAGCAATATTATGATCAACAGTGGATCAACTACATTATGAGTTACTCCAGTGCACATACACAAAAACCTAGCAGAATCATTAAAACAACCTAATTCAATTCTTGCAAAAGACAGGTCTGACTTTACACATGGTGTATTATTTCACTCTCAGTCATACTACACAGTACAGTTCCTCTCACCTTCCCCAAACATAACTGAATGAAGGCAAGAGGAATGAAGGTAAGTACTCCTTCTTCCAGCCATTGGGAATACTGAAGCTGTCCTTTAGTTACAGGACAGGACTTGATGGTTAAGCTTAAGTCCCACGTGTCAAATGATTAAATGAAAGTAGCACAGTGGCTGGGGAAGCTGAAGTCTTCTTCGTTACAGCTTTACCACATCTGAAGTTAGATCATTAGAAAAGCAGGTACATTTATGCCAGATTTCAAATTTACTATGAACAGTCAGATGAACTGAGTTTTATTCAAACATATAAACCATATAAAACCTCATTACATCTGACTATCTCCTAGTACAACACTGAACATCATCCTGAATGGCTGTCATATTTTCTAGAGGTGTTGTAGAAGAAGTCTGAGGCAAGGGAGTTCTCACAATGAAGTATGGTCATGTAATAACATTTCTAAGTAACGATGTTACAAAAAATCATTTTCCCCTTTAAATTAATATTCTCTGATTGGCATCGTATGGCAATGTCACAACTTAATTTTCTAATTGAAGTTGCTCTGATCCCAATGATCAACACATTCAATAATTCACTAGGTCTCAAGTGTAACGTAGAGGAAAAAGCACTGTTACTCTAGATTTAGCTTGACAAGAGAGTCAAGTGTGCCGAACATCTGAAGTCATATTATAAGTTTATGTTAATAATTCATTACCTTCTTCATAAAGATACTTATACAGATTTGAGCTGTGGTATAAGAACAAGATTGTCCATATTTGTAACAAAAGGGAAATCCAGCCATTCTGTGTGGTCACAGGTATCCTTTTACATGACAAGTTTTTAAATATAAGAAACACTGCTTCACGGATCCTTGAATACACTGTAGATCAGCCCCATCAGTCACCATGGCAAGCATTTAAGAGCAAACCTCCATTCTCAGCAGAATACATTTCTGCAGAACCATAATTTTCTTACTCTATTTCAAAAATACATGCGAGGTCCACTGATTCAACTGACCGTTTTACTTTCACAGTCTATGGTGCTTCAGTTACTGACACCTGCAGCCGAAATAATTTTTAGCGTATCACGAACAACACGCAGCTTCACACTTATCTGCTACTGCTGTCCAGCCAAACTATGTTGAGAAGGAAACTGGTTTTTATTGCAGAAGCTAATTTATTAGAACAATTCTAATTCCCCTTTATTCACTCCAGAGGCTAAAAACCTAAAAGTATATAATCCAAACCTAATTTAATTTTGCAAACTATTATAACACTCATTTAAAGAGGAAAAATACCTGTAATTGTTAGTCTTGCCATAATCCCAAACACACAGGAGGAAAACAGTGATTACCTGTTAAATCATAACTTAGATCTGATTGACATATTCATGAAGATCTGTGGAAGTCTTTCAGACAGTTATGCCAAAATGTTGAAAAGCAAGTCCCTACGGTTAGGTATTTAAATGCATATTCAAGCATCTAAATTATTATTGAAAGGTACTTGAGTAGCTCTTCATAATTTCAGCTGCAGATGTTAAATAGTCAACCCTTCTTGAAGCTCTATTACTTTAAAGTGTATTAATCTAGTGCTGGCAAAACATAAGCTTATATTAGTTAAGAAAAAAAAACCACAAAACTAACAAGTCTATTTCAATTTAATCGCAGCAACTTCTGGACCACTGGTTCAGAGGTGGGAGGATGGATCAGTCACAACTAGATAAAATGTATCATTACAAAAAATTTTCAATTTTACTGATACAATCTAGTTAAATTAAAAAAATAAAAAATAAAAAAGGCAAATAGCACCTCAGCCAAGAACAAGATCTATCATTAAGGAGATACCATCACATTTCAACAAACAAATAGGGAAAGAACTATTCATACAAATGCTAAATGTTAAGGGCTGGTCTATGAAATTTAAATCTTCCCTACATGCATTGGATACAAATTATACTGATTCTACAACATCTTTTAAGCCTGTAAAAATTAATCTCAGATAGCAATCTTTTAATTTTAAAACCTGTGTATCAAGGAAACTTAATTTTAAACAAATTTTACAAAACTTTACATTACATAGGTACTAACACCTGCTGCTACAATTAATTTATATTTGTTATTCTTAAATTTGGAAAAAATGATATTTTAATACTTTTAATAGCAGATTACATAAAGTAAAACAGGGTTGACTCCCATTCAGATTTCACTTCATGGATCCATTGCTAGAAATACCTCCTGATACAGAAGCTGCTGGATGCCAGCTACCAGCAGGGAGATTATTCTCTTCATCTTTTATCCAGAGGACACAGATTGTAAAGGAAAAAACTAGAAGCAGAAATGGACAGCTTCCCAGGTCATGTCCACATACTTAGTCATCAACCAGCTAACCAGGTACTATCTGCTTTATAGAAAACATCTGACCTGCAGCCACTTCGTTTTGGAGTTAAAATTCACTGCAGGTCCAATATAGATTAAAAATCTACACAGAGCACCAGTGTGTTAATAATGATAAATAACATTTTAAAGAGCAACACAGGACATGGATGAAGAGGAGTTCCCCACCTGCTAGGAAATATACTAGTACATCCCTCACTTGTAACTACAAGCTATAAACACCCGATTCTTTTTGAAAGGTCTGATCTCATATCCATTCAAAGCCTGTTTTGAACAACATCATGCCAGTCTGTCTGGAAGAATACACCCCAATATTGCAACTAAATATCTGTGATGCACTGGTAAAAATATTAGATGTGCAAAAAGGCACCTGAAAAAAATAGTATGAGCAGAATATCAGACCTTAAGCCCTGAAGAAATTGCAATAAATAATACTTATGATAGAGGAAAAATCTAAAGCTTTCTATTTCGAAACATCAGCACAAGCAGTTATGAATCAGATATTGAAACTCCTAACCTGAAAGCAAAATAAGACTTAAGGAAAAGAGATTTCCCTGTTGTAAAGAACTACAGAAGACAACAAATAAAACTCATCTGACAGGGACATAATCAAAATGAAAACAATCACAAAGTATAAAAACCATACCAATTTTTCACCATTCTGAATTTGTGTTAGTCTGGGATGGCTTTGGCTCCCTGTAGTTCTGAATTCCAAAATAATTCTCTTAACCATACAGGAATAGCATAAATTCCTATGCATTGAGGAGCTGGAGGTTCAATGTTAGCCAAGTTATGTTTTCTTAAACAAAAATAAGCACGTTAAGTACCTTTTTTCTAAGTCTTAAAGTATTACCGAAACAAAATTGCATTATTTTCTCTGTTATTAAAGTATTTCACAGAATTATTTCAAAGTATATTCACAGAAGAACAGATTTGTCTAATGCTCTGCTTCTGCATATTTCCCTCAGAAATGGCAGAAAATACTCTGGAAAGCTAAACTACCTCTGACTACAGACTATGAAGTGGTCACAAGAGGAAACAAAAGATAGATGAAACTTTCTGTTTATCTCATGTTATTTCAGGAAAAATTAGATGAACATGCTTTACAAATCTAAACCAGTGTGACTGCTGCAGGTACTTCTGGTATACCAGAGGCTCTAGCTTTTTTGGACCCTTAGAGAAGAAAACTTTTCAAGCATTTCAGCCAGTCCCTGATGTTAATCTAGACTACTTCCTGCGCTTGATATCATCTCAACACTTCCACTATAAAAACAGATTACTAACATTACTATGTCCAGGTCAATAAGGAAAAAAGGGCAGGTCCAGGATGTAAGTGCTGAAAATGGAGCTACAAAACAGCACAATCTGCTCAGTACTCCCAGGCACACAACGGAAGACTTGATCGAGCAAAAATTTAATATGATAGGCAAATAAATTAACTACGGATAATCTTCAGAAGATAAAACTGGGAATAAGACACTTCATAACAGTAAACATTAATTCACAAATCTTAGTCTTCACTTTGGTGCTGCATCTAAAGGGTACGCTCATCATTGGAATAACACAATCTCTGTAAAGATGGGGCAATTTAAGGAAGTAAAAATTACATATATAAGTGGCTGTAAACATAAAAATGTATCATATTCTGACAATAGAAGTTTTACTTAATCTTCACAGCCGTGTTGAACTGCTGCCAGTTGCCTTCTCTGTTCTTTCCATTTTGAAGAAGGATTTCTGGTTCTAACAAGCTTTTAAAATTTTATTCCACTTATCCTACCTATAACCAAAATATCAGCAACTCTTATTTTGCAGATATCCAGTTTTGAATTAACTTTTGTAACTTCCAGAAACTAAGTCCCATCTGATCGCAAGTGCTCAGACCAGAGATACTATGTGTAAGTTTTCCATCCAGTTCAGCACTGGTGATGCAATTAACTGTAGTCCTCTAGGGAAAGAAATACTTACACATAGAAACCCAAATGGGACTAAATACTTAGATGTTAAAAATCAATACAGACAAAAAGAGTCTATTATTTGACGCTCTGCAACTACCAGTTACAGAGATCTGAAAGGACTATGGGTACCAAAGAACACATACAGAGAAATCATGCAATAGAAGAATCAGCCCCTAACACCAAGAAATGTATTTGCAAAAGAAGGTAAATGTCATATTTGGAACAGTATGAAAAGAGAGAGAGGGCAGGAAACAAGGAAAAAAAACCTTACCGACTCCATCGTGACTGGCATATGATGAGTTAGAGTTAATAATATAAAGGCATTTGTGATAGGTATTTTAAACTGGACAGTAACCAAGAAACAATAATTAACTTTGTGTTAAGGTAGAACTTTGAGATGTTGAGCCCTTGTTACTCCTTTCCAACTGCAGAGATTCTGCAAGTAACCAACACCATAGAAAAAAATCACATCTTCTGGAATTATCAGTTCTGAATATTAATATCCAGTAAATATACTTTAAATCATTCATACACAAGAGGCTCAGTTTTATTTTATAAAATGTAATCAGTTACTTCAGAAGCATGTATCTGCTGCAGGCATCCTCCTTAAAGAGCACATAGATGAAAACCTTACTGTAAACTGAAAAGCCAGTGGTGATAGAAAACCTTGCAGGACATTTCAGGTAACAAAACGCAACACACTTAGCTACTAGCAGCAGCTAACTTTCAGTTCTTCTAGTTAAAAAAAATAAGTTTTAAGGGTTTGTGGGGTTTTTTTTAAGTGACTAAATTTTCAAGTGCTTACCTTTAAATTTGATGTCAAGACCACTAAATTCCAATTCAACTCCTTGAAGTGCTTCTCCTAGGGTTTCATGGTAGTGGCTGATGCTTTTTTTTGATCCCACACAGAAAGGGAGAGAGAAGTATTTGTATGTTTCTTGGCGATTGTGGTAGGGTCCTACTGTATTCATCCATAAAACAACTTCCTCTTTGTCTTGGTACTGAAAGATAAAAGTTATTGAGTTAGATGAGATGCCCAGTAGAATAAAAATACTCAAGAAACTCTCTCATTCATATTAACTAGCAAGGCAGGGTTGTTGAATCACAGGCAACTGTTACATCTTAAAGACAGTCAAGTACTTCCGCATAATGGGTGGCAGGTTTTCAAAGACAAGATTTTCAGCCTGCTTTCCTATGGAAGAAAAGCTTAGTTGATTGTATAGCTTCCTAGAGTCTAGCAGTAAAGTAGCAGAAGAGGAAGATTCATACAAATACAGTAGAGAAACAGAAGATGCAGAGAGCAGAAGTGGAGAACAGAAGTCTGAAAAACAAATAAGCTTTTATAAATTTTGTGGAAACATGGATCAGTTAAAAGCAAAACTCTATTTATGTCCACTAGGAGAAAGGAAATAGCAGACTAATGTCTTGCTAAGCAAGATCTTAGCAAATAAATCAGGCAACCTACCCATGATGAAAGGTACACTGTATTTTCCTAAAATGCAACTCCTTTTCATTTTTGTAATGGTCTAAATTACATTTAAAATTCCCAGAAGAGCACAAAACCCCAGAGAAAGCGCTAAAATTAGCATGTGGCATACATACAGTAGCCAAGTGACAAAACAGTCAGACAGTATGACTGTATTTTGATGCATTTCCAACATTCTCACAGTCAAAAAACAGAGAAGCAAGAAGTCTGGTGGCTGCCATGAAATTATTCCTGGCAACATTCACCCTTCACTTTCCACACCCACAGGTATTGTGAGCCAGGAAAACGTATTCCTCAGCTAGGAGACAGTGATTTTCTTTCAAGCCCTTATAACTTTTCAACAACAAAAAAGTCCTTCAAGCCATTCATCTATCAGTATTAAAATACTGCATTAATTCAGCAGAATTAAGTGATTTGAAATCATTACTTGCACTGTATCTGAATGCATCTGGATGAGGTTTGCTGGTTACTACAAAGCCTCTCACCCAACACAACTTCTTCACCTACTAAAATCACAACAGACTACAAGGTACAGTGATCTAACTTTTAAGGCAGAAAAAAATCCTACTTATAACTGTACACATCTGAAAGCACAATCACCATATAGATCCTGAAATTTTTATGAAGTACAGAAGAATTTGACAGATCATTTTAAGACCAATATGCAAACACAGAACACACTGGAGAGGAAAAGAAAGTCAAATGTTAATTGGCCATAACTATTTCATAGCGCACGGCTGAAATCCTGAGTACACTCCTGCATCTCTGTTTTTAAGAAATGAACAAAGGTTCTTCAACTCCATTTATTCTGAATAACCAGTCACACCGACAAGTCAACTCAGAAATAATTAGCTACATGTGGAATGCAATAAATTCTTCAGATGAGGTGTTAAAAAGTTAAAACTCAAGGATTTAAACAAACATGCTTTGGGAAATATACTAACACGTCATCTCAATTACAAGCCTCATCTTTTTGGTTTACAAAGATGCACAAGGGTCATTCCAGCCTCTTATATGACTGATTTCCAACAAGAAATTTTAAATACCTTATTAAATTCATTCTGAGCTGCAGAAGAGACCAAACACTTAACAGTTTCCCAAACACTTCAGAACATTTCTGACAGGTAAAGAAAGTCAATGAAGGAGCAAAAAAAGAGTAAACAGCACAATAAGAGAAAGTAGACGTTATTCCTTTCTGCCAGCAACCAGAAAGGTTAGACCAGTGCAGCACAGCTGTCCAACTTCAAAGAAAGTTGGGAAAGAAGGAAGAAGGGGGGAAAAAAAAAAAAAAAAAAATAAAATCCCAGTTCCAGCCCCCTCAGTAACAGAAGCAGCTAATGGGATCTGCATTACAATAACACCTCTAGCTCTTGCCAATGTAGCAAAGGACAAGCTGGTCCACATCTCTTTCTAGTCTGTTATGCCCAGTATGTCTTCTGTTTCTTCCTCTAACAGCTGCAGAATATATTTTCAGTCCTTTCTCAAAAAGGTCTTAATTTGTCACTTTAGCATTACTCCTTGTAATGCAACAGCATACATGTGAACTGAGCTATGTCCCTGTTCAACCTTCAATAATAGAACATGACATCCTTAGGTCTGTGGATTCATCTTTCACCATGCCTTAATAAAGAAAGCATTGACCACCACTTCACTTAGCTTCTTGTTTCTGACCTGCTTCATACAGAGTTGGGACCTCTGCATTTCTGAAACTGCACCAGATCACTTTCAAGTGACAGAAACCAACTTCTTCAGAACATATTATTCAAAATCTTGTTACATTTTCCAATATAATAATGTAACTACATGCTTAGTTCTCCTTCAGGGCCTGCAAGTTTTTCCCACAATGTCTCCAAGATGTCATCAGTCTGTTCTGGAGAGAAAAGGGATCAAATCGAACATAAGCAAAGAATTCAGCCTTCATTTATTACTTCCACTTTTCTCACAGCCATTCCAGAACAGCTCAAGAGAAATCTGTTCAGTACTGCTACATAAATGAACATGGCACCTCAGCCAGCCCAAGCTGCACCTCACTCACAATCAGCAAGTCGCTAGTGACAGCAATTTGCAGTCCATCAGGTGCTCCCAGTGCCCTCCCAAACTAAGAGGACTGCAGTAATAAACCAAGTTAAGCAATTCAGTCTGAATTTGGGGTGGTGGGTGATGTCTAGTTGAAACTCAAACAGATTTTCCTCTCCCTAAATTTGTGGGATTTTTCTCATTCTCAGTTATAAAGATGAGCTTTTTAAATACATAATTCCTATTAAAGCTACATTGCAACTCCTGAGGCTTGCAACAGGGGAAAGTATTAATGAAATAATATGTCAAACAGCAAAATAATTTGAAGTAAAATTAATGATCTGCAGAGTAGACTCCAGATAATTTGAGTGATATAAATGCAATATTTAGAGTTAAACTTATGCGTCAATGCAATTTTATCTTCATCCTTCACGAAAACAAGTGTCAAATATCTTCCTACCATGAAGGACTCATTTTGCTGTACTGAAGTACTGCTATTTCAGAAATGTTATGTTCTTCATTCTCTTTCCTGACTTGTTTGGACGGAATTAGACTGTGGAAAGGCAGCTTTTCACATACCACAAGATGGACACCAGTGTCCTATTAAGAACATAACAACTGACAAGGCAAAAAAGGTCAACAAATAAGATGCTGCAATCTCTACCCTGATATATCTCAGAAAGATCTTCTGGTTTTGGTTCATATGAAGGGACAATATACTGCATATAGCTCAGAGATGCTAATTAAATTCACAGGCACAAGCATTTAACAACTTGGTAATGTTGCCAGAATTCAGAGTTCGCTCCTTCCAATTATGGGAAAAAAAAAAAATTTAAATATCTTTTACTTACTGTAATTTATGAAAAATGTAGTACTCATTCAACATACTGAGCATAGCAAGTTTGGCTTTGTATCTTTTCTGCACTAAACTTAATACCAGTTCAGTAATTTCAGTAACTATATGGAGTACATAATGATCTACTTCAACTGTGTAACACCACAGGAGCAGTCTGAGAAAGTCTCAGCATCAACACAAGTTACCTACCATATGCTGGTACGATCTGATTAATGAGAGATAAACCTTCAGAAACTTTTCTCTGTAACTGCCGTCCAGGCAGTGAAGGTCCAATCTGCACCTCAAATGCAACCATGTTATCAGCTACAACCCTCATCACAGCTGGGGACATCTGTTTCAAAGCAGCACAATATGGTCACACTGCCTGTTTAGAGCACTGGGCCATAGAGACATTGTGCACATGAAAGCTAAAATCACGTTAAACCAAACTATACTGGCAACAAGGCACCTAGCACCATGCTGGTCCCCTGCAGAGTATTATTAGACTGGCATGAAGCTTGCGCAGTTTGACCTGGCCCAGTTTGGACTTCTTCCATGACAATACAGCTACTGAAAACTTGGGTGTGTGCATCACTATGAGGCTTAATACATAGGCAATTTCCATACATCTGTATGGTTTAAAAATGACTCAAGAATAGCAATACTGAGACTATCTTCAGCACAGTACATGCGTCTTTCTTTTCTCTTACCCAACAGGGTACTCGTGATGTGGAAGGCAACTTAATGCTCTCTTTGCACAACCATAGAAATTAGCATGGTAGCCCTAGAAATAAACTGTTTGTTCTATAAAACAATGAAGGCTAGATTATTCAGTATTTGAAAGGCTGCAGAGAAGGATATTAAACTGACCAGTTGTTAACAGTCTTTTCTAAACCATGAAAACACTTTGCAAAAAATTATGGAGGCACAGAGAGGATTCCAACTGTCAAATCTTAAGCGATGATTCAGCAAAATAAATTCAAACCAAGGTAGTTTCTTTCAGAAAGCATGCAATTTTACTCCTTTTATCAAGTTGAAGTTTAGAGTGAGGCTTTCCACAATGCAGTTCCTTGCACACCAGCACATCTTTCAGGGGAAAAAGGACCAACATGATCCATTACTGGCAGAGCAAAGCTGCGGAAGCAGGACAGGAAATAAGAGAGGCAGCAAGTAAGACTCAACTGACAATAGCCCAGGCTTCCAATCCCCAGTATCTTACAGATATGCTATCTGTCAAGCACTGTGATAATAATGTTTGCAGCTCACATCCATAGTCTATTAAACTGTGGATTTCAGCCCTATGCTCTCCTTCAGATAAAGCAGGGTATTTGTAGTAACATCTCTCTATTTCTCTCTGAATTGCAGTCCTCACCAAAACGTGGCTAGAACTGTACCAGCAGCAGTCTGAACTACTGTACAAGCAGTCCTTTTATTGTTACACTTCCTAGATGCGCAAGGTTGCTCAGGCACACCACGTCCTGCTTTTGTGACATTTATTTCTCCTCTTCAAAGTGGAACCACAAGAACTTCAAAAAAGGAATCAGGCTGCTTGTCTGCACACAACTTCACACACAAAGAGGTATTTTACATGCACTGACATGTTTTCTACAGTGTTTCTCTAACTGACAATTTCACAGATACTACACAAATTTCATAATTTTATGTATTAATTTTAAACAAGCTTTAGAGGCTCAGGGCTTTCACATACTTAAGTAGGCTAAAAGTCAAACCAAAATGCTTTTCTCAATCATTACAAATTAGGAATTTTGCTACGCAGCATAGGCTGGGTTTTGTTTATTCTTAAATGTTTGTCGTGTATTTCCATGTTTATGGAGCACTGAAAATTAAATTGAAACATTAAAATAAAAACACCACCTACTCCCTGGACCATTTACCTGCAACAGAACTCCCAAGATAGTTCAGAATATTTTATGGTTTGTCTATTTTAGCACCAACTCCAACAAGTCTAGCAACAGAAGGTGTGAAAGCAAAGGCCAGGCAGGAGCCCACCAAGCCTGTTTCTGCAAGACCAGCATATATTGTGATAAAGCCACCAATATTTCACCTATACTATCACTTCCAAAAGTAAAAAGCCAACTGTTAAAAAATGATGCATTTAACAGGATACAGGCAAAAAGCATGAAAATTAGTTAAAGAATTAGCAGACAAATTTTCAGTTAGTTTCTGATAAACTGTTCTGTTGTGGTCTGAAGTAACACTGCTGCACTCTCTTTTGATAATAGAGATCTTAAATGTTGTGTCAAAACTCCAGTTTCTCTTCACTTACTATTGGCTCACCCAAGTCTTTATCTTATAATTGTATTTATACTATTCTTCCCCTAGAGAACTGCAGATATCATTTTTAAAGACTAATTCAAATTTAAGATAAAGGATGTTGCTGTTGACCCAATGAAGGCACCCATACCTAGTATCTCCAGAAACACTAGTACTACCGTCCTAGAGCTTCATGCAGTCCTTGCACAACTGCTTTTTATAGTATTTGCTTATGCAGTCCTACAGTTATAAAATAAAGGACATACATAAAATGTTAACAATTTATATTAATTAAAAAATACACGTGTGCCTTATTTTATCAATATTGTATACTATTCTGTACCATAGCAGTAGTAGAGGAATTAAAAAATTAACCTGCTAACACAAGATCATTAAACACATTAGTCAGTACTTCTAACTGCTCCCTGTGCTCAGTGCAGGCAAGGCCCCGTACACTGGCGGTTCAAAGTAAACTGTGGCAAGATGTAATGACAAACCTTCACCCAGGAATGACCAAGGGCTTGGGCACAGTAAGTTGCACAGTAAAGCACTAATAGGGAAATGGCAGTGCATAACAGTGGGTATTCCCACCCATAGGAGTAGAGTCCTAAAGTTAGTGAAAATTTACATTTTGAAGTTAGCAAGTCTGGAATCAGTATACTACTATTTCCCCTCCACCTCCTCAAAAGCAGGCAGAGCCTCCAAAAATGTAATAAAGCACTTTGCTTATAGGAATATTAATCTTCCAACTGCAATCATATTAAAATCTGAAATTCATTAAAATGCAGAATTTAAGGAATGTTTCCTTCGGGTTCTTACTCTCCAAATCAGTGTACTAATAGAAAACTCTGTTCAGGTTTCATTCATGCTACTAATGCTTCCACTCAAAATACCTAAGCAAGGCAACAGCCTTCCAAAAAAAGGACTTCCTACATGAACTATTCCTAACCTATCATGTGACGTTACTAAACTGGAGATCATATGAACAAGAATACTAAACCAAGACAGTTATAATTTTGAAGAGTTGAGTAATTTAGATTAAAAATTACAAGCCTTCACCTGGGATTTGTGATTTCCACTGGTAACTGTTTAGATAGTCAGAAGACTGAAAAAACATCAGAATTTACTTTTGAAGGGAGAGCTAAAAAAGAAATAAATTCAATGACAGCTTTATGAAATCCTTTTTTCCCCAGAAGACTACCAATATTAAATGAATAACTAGGAGTTACTCAAGTCAAGCCAGCCTTTAAAACAAACATGGTTTTCAGCATAGCACCAACTCACCTCCACAGAAATCTAACCCTAAAACACAGGTTCTGCAACAAAAATAGGTAGATCAAAGAATATCTGCTCCTTGAAAGATCTAATACTAGCTTAACTTTTCTGCCATTAATCGCAGCACTGATAAGTCTCATCAGCTTTTAAAAAATAAAGACAATCCAAAACAGTTTTCAAGTCTCATAAATGCATGAAATTAGGCAACTAATTAGCTATTGTTCATACAAGAACTATCGATGTTATTTCTCCGTTTTATTAAAAACATCTATTAAACTTACCATACCACACCTAGAGAAAAATACATTTAGAAACACGTGTTCACCAGCCAGGCTGCTCAAGAGCACAGAAGTTCTGACAGACACCATGTCTAATCACAGCCACACTAACCCACTCCACTTGTGAGGCAACAGGGATGGTTTTCAGCAAAATCTCATTCCAAACGCAAATCTGAGCTCATCGCACAGACGTCCACCCTCCCACACCAAAAGCCGTGGGAAACAACACTCCAAAGCAACATCAGAAGCCGTTGCAGCACTGATACTTGCTTCCTAGAGATTCTGTTTCGGGTGACATTGCAAGGAACTTACAAAAACTATTCTCATGCCGATCGGTGAGTGCCCAAGTCAGCAGTACTTGACGCACCCACTCCCTTCGGGGGTTCATGTCAGTGTTCCAAGTCGGAGAGTCCCCCGTCCTGCTCTTACTCCTCAGCCTCGCTCCACGCCATCCCTCCGTCGCTCAGCAGCGAGCTGTCACACCGCAACGTATTCCCACCGGGCTGTCACCGCGCAAGCAGCGCGGAACACCCGTACGGGGGTTTGATCCGGAGCAAATGCAAACATTCTCCCGGAAGAAACGACTATTTCCGAAGAGTACAAGTCAAACAGCAGGACAGCCCTCTCCAAACACTGCCCGCGTACCTGCCCTAGCCTTTATCTACTCCAGGAAGAGGTGGGACGCGCGGTGCTAAGCACCGGCCTCACGTTGCCACGCGAGCGGCCAACACAAGGATGTACAAACCGGATAAGAAAACTCCAGTAGACCTTTTCCGAGCACCGAGCGTCCAGCTTGCACCGAGTTTGAGAGAACAGCGCCGAGCCCGTATAAACTCCCTCCGCGCGGCAAAATTACCCCGACTAGCAAAGGAACCTGGAGACGGAAGCCCTGCGGGGCGGCAGCCACCCGCTTGGCACCAGGGCCGTCGCCGCGCCCGCTCCCCCAAGGCCGCGGCCCATCGCTCCCCCCCACCTGCCCGTCGGGCCGCGCTCTCCGGCCGCCGCCCCTCGGCGGAGCAGGGCCAGCAAACAAGAGGCCGGGGTTGCGGCCCGAGCACCGCGGCGCCCCCAGGGGCGGCCGAGACCCGCCTCACCGTATGCTCGTGCTCGTCGGCGCGGGCGCGCAGCGGCAGGCACAGGAGGAGGAGGAGCAGCAGCGCGGCAGCCGCGCAGAGCTGCAGCCCGGGCAACGCCATGTCGGGCCTCCGCGTCCCCGCGCACGCAGCAGGCCCCGCCGCGGAGCCGGCCCGCGCCCCGCCGCCAACGCCGACCTGCGACGCCACTTCCGCTCCGCCCGGCCACGTCATCCGGCCGCACGCCGGAAGTACGGTCCTACGGCGGCCGCCGGGAACCAAGCGCAGCGCAGCGAGCGCCCGGCTACCCCCCGGAGTTTGGGGGTCTGGCCCGAGGCCCAGCGCTGCCCCCGCGGAGGATCGGTGTGGGCAGACCAGTGCCTGCAGGCGGACCGGGGCTTGCAGGAACAGCGGGAGGGCGGTCGGGACTCAAAACTCCCAGAGACCGAGGGCGGTTAAGACACCGCGGCCTTCAACACCGGTGTGTTGAAGATCAGCTTTTTAACGGATTGGTTTGTAATTGATAAAACCCTAACACATTGATCACTGAAATAATCTGCATTAGTTGAGAACAGCGTGGCACAAGCCTGTGTGCAGTACCCCAAAAATGAGCGGTCCCGCTGTACACAGCCCTCGTACCGCCGGAACAAGCCCGTGGGCGCGGAGGTGCCGCCAGCGCTGTCCGCGGCAGCCGCGCTGCTTCCGCGCCTCAGGAACGGCAAGAGGGCGTCAGTGCTGGCTCAGGTAAAGCTGCAAAACTGTGTGTGAACCCGAAAGTTCTTCAACCTACAAGCCCAAAATAAAAAATCCCAAACCAAATAAACCCCCCAAGCCAAAAGGCTCACAGTATGACGGCAATCATGGATCAGACAATTTTTAAAATGAACAAATACAGAAACAATTTTCAGAGGCTAGCAGGCATAATATTGAAAAATATACACAGGCTTCTCAAATACTACACAAGCCAACAAACAGGCAGTGAAGAAGAGGAGCTGAATGCAGGAGCCACTCCATGCCCTTACATGCCATCCAGGCTTTCTAGAAATGATGCAAAAACAAATTTATGTTTACCACTATCATTCCTGCACTAAAAGTTTTTCCCTTTTTTTCCCTTACACATTAAATATACCTCCCCAAACATGTTTTAAGCAGCTCTATTTATATGAAGCCTTTTTCAGATAAGAAGTTCACAATCTCCTGCCTATTTTGGTAGATACAGATACTTGTCAAAACCCATTCAAAATTCCTGTTTGTATTAAAAAAAAAAAAAAAAGACAGCTTTGATAACACCATATGTTTCAAGTTTTTGCATCTCAGTCCAAAACACAGTAGCTTACCCTTGGGAGACAGAGAGAGGAGGCTTCAACATCTTCAGTTTATTCAGTGCTCAAGTCTCTCAGTCAACAAGAGGGCCAGCCAGAGCCATCTGTTGTGGCAGGTTTTGTGAGGCATGCCAAACAAAGAGCAAACACTTTCCCCAGGCCAGCCAGCTGCCACTTGAGCTTGGTGGATTGGTTGACACCCCTAGAGGTGGCCAGGCCATTTACTTTTATTAGCATTTTTATTATCTGTTCAGTGCTTGAGCTCTAATGTTCATTCCTGCTCTCCCCCCCAAGTATGTTCTTGAGTAACCAACAATCTCACTGTACAGAGTTTTCTTCTCCGGGCTCTTCTGAGCTTCAGTTTCAGTGCACTTCTCATCCTGGGTGGAAGCAATACAGACCATGTGCTCAGCAGCACAACTGGAGTCTACACATCCCAGGACTCCATATGCTAAGCCATGAGGATTAAAGCAACTGAATGAAACCAAACCAATGCAGAATACACACTTTGGCAGCTGAGAAGGTGCATCTCTGCTGGCCTGCAAGAGTCTCCAAAGTCATGCCTGCATCCCATTTGTTCACCTGCACTTAACAGTGAAGCCATTTTAGTGCTGTTCCTTTTCTCCTTGATAGGATGATAGTTTTGCTGAGATTGCTGGTCAGTGAGATCCCCCACTAATCCAGGAGAAGTTACAAACAGAAAGCAGGAAGGGAATGCCTGAGACTACAGCTTCATCCTCCCAACGCAGTACAGAAGGGGCCTGAACAGACAGCCCACCTGTCCCACTTCACCTCTTCTCCAAACCACAGCCCCAGTAGCATTTAATTTTGTATCACAGGTCAGGTCAAACTAAGGAAGTATTGCAGCTGCAAAAGGGAGAGGGACTAAAAGGCTACTACTTATGAGCTACTTTTCAGCAATTCAAATATAAACCATCTCACTGTAGTATTAGCAATACAAATGCAGTTCACAGCCACATATTAGGATTGTGCAAAGGCAAACCTCAGATACAGTTCAGATAAACCCCTCACACAGATGATGTTTGGCTATTTTACGCAGGGGGTGCAGAATTAAAAATCAGCTAGAGAAGACTGATTCCTGGGCTGCTTCAGTCTTGCAGTTTTGAAATGTAATTTTCTGCATGACAGTTTCAGATTTTCCTCTTCCCTTCCTGCCTTGGCACAGTTTTCCCCACATCCTACATTTCTACCTTATGTTGTGCCTGTCAGATGTGGAAGTAAATAAATTCCTCTTATCACACCACAGGTCCAAACTCTGGAGCACAGCTGCAGCCAGCACTAAGGAGATGGGGAACTTTTAAGCAAAACCAGAGAGCTGCGTACAGACCAAAGCCATGTGTGACAGCTGAAGACAATCAGGCTGCTGAATTCCCTCTTTTAGTTTATTTTATCCCAGTTTCCTTCACTTATCCATGCTACTATTTTCCTCATTTCAGCACCAAAACCTCTTTCCCTGCTTCCAATTTGACTGCATAGTGCTGGGAATTTTGTTCTGTTCCAAGAGCAGCACAGGAACACAGTTCCCACCTCACCACCATATCCCTTGCTACTGTGAACGAAGAGCAAACTGTCAGTAAGAGCCTGTAGCATTAGAGTTACAGGAGAAGGCACTGAGGTCCTTTAAAAATTTAAAAAGTCACCTCTGTAGCTGTAAGGCCTGCAGCACATGTGCATCCCTCTAGCATCAAAAGGAGAGGCTGTATGAAAACCATTTGCAGTCATACCCTATGAGTTTAATGTGTAGATGATACTTAGCTTATGCCTGTACCCCTGAGAGCAGCAGGGGCTTCTCCACCTTCATTCAGGGCTGGCAGAATCAGAGTTGCTCTATCTTTCCTGCAGCTCCATATATTGGCTTTGCCACCCTGCAAGAGGCAGGAGCTACAACTCTTACAGATTAAGGGCAGCTTACAAGCCTGGACAGAAGCTTTAAGTGTCCTATCTAATACAGATGTATCTATATCTCTTTCAGTGCTGGAAGAGGGCAAATGGCTTGAAAACCAAGTAGATAATTATACTTAATTCTCTACCCTGAATGTTATCTTGCAGAACTCCCATCTGCGTCTAGACAGAGCCCTATACTTGTACCCCAAGGGCCAGGATATGCACAGATTTCAAGACCTGGTAGGAAAAAGAAGAAAACCAAAATAACCACTTCCCTTACATAATTTGAGCCGAGGAATCAAAATGAATTTCTGCTTTACATGCTTTCTATATTTGGAACACAGAGAGCCAAACCAGGAAGTTTAAGTTTGCAAGCCCTCAGGCAGAAAAAAGGCTGGACACAGCTGTTGCAGGTTCACATTGATGGAAAGGAAGAGTAAAGCAAGCAGAGTCCAGCCCCCAGACTACTTGCTGCCATTGCAGCAGACCAACAACACAACTGGTGTGTATGAGGTGTGTGCATTTGTAATTGGAGACTTGCTATACTATTGCAGAGCATGAAATGAAAAGACTGAATCACAGCATTGTCAGGATTGGAAAAGACTTCTATGATCACCAAGTCCAACTGTCAACCTAGAAAAAAGAAAAACATGCATGCACCATGTCCACTAGAGCATGTCCTGAAGTGCCACAACTACACGCTTTTTTAATACCTGCAGGGATGGTGACTCAACCATCTCCACAACGAACCCATGTAGGAGATACAGAACACAGCATTGCTGCCAATTCCTTCTTCTAATTTGAGAGGTCAGTCATGTGATTTTTCAAGTAACAACATACCCAGCCCCTCCCCAAAAAATGGTTTAAGTCCAGTTGTTTTGTGATACAGCAGGTCCCTTACCAGCTGCCTTGGGAACATTCATGGTAAATGCAGCACATGCAACACCTTGTTGAAGTCTCTCCTCTTCAGGGAGGAAGGGAAAAGGGAAAGGAGTTTTCAAGGCTAGGCTGTATGCAATATAATTTCTTGAATAAAGACAACTACTCATCCTCCCATGGTTTAATGATTGCTAGAGGGAGATTCTATATCTTCTGAAAGGCCAGTATGTCCATACCCAAAATGTTACACCAAACAGCAGTACATTAACCTGCTCCTGCTATATTGAGTGTCCTTCAAAGTCTTCAAACAACTTATTTTCTGTACTTTTTCAAGCAAGTTTTCCAGTCAAGCCCTTGTAGGTTGTGTCAAGGATTCTGGTAACAATGCTTATCAGGATTTAGTTTCTAAAAGGACATTTGTTCATTCTTGGTCAAAAGGAAACTTCACGTTGGTGCAGGGCTGCCAAGACACACATCAGCGTTCTCCTTCCCAATCACGATACTTTTTCTCAAAGTCCCAAAGCACTAAAATTATTCTAGGCAGAAAAGTTACAGAACACTAAGAAATCTCAGTGAAAATCATGGGAAAAGTCACAAGAGCTTTAGGGATGAGGAAAGGGAAGAAAACATTTTTCTCCCCCTTATAAATAATTTAAGGCAATCCAAAAATATCTGTACAAACACGCATACAAACAGAAAAACTCTCATATTCCACAGATGTTGAGAAATTCAGCGACCTCTTGGGGGCACAGGTGGAGGATAAAAACCTTCACTGCTTACAGGCCTATAAAAAGAGAACAGAAATGCATTAAAACAAAACAGTAGAGAATAGGGTTCTCGAACACCACATTGCATGCAATTACATCATATCTCAATACTGTACAAGCAATGGTCATACAAGAGGAGAAATAGGCTATCAGTGATTCAGCAGAACAGATGCCAAGGTGCCAGAGCCCTGTTTGTGTTCGAGTTATTTCTTCTGCTCTTCAGCTGCAGTAATTCTATTACTGGAAAGAGATGCTATAATACTTGGTTGGAGTAAGAATTGATAGTATAGTAGTTTTCTTCTGAAAATTAGATTAAGAGCAATAGGAAGAGATCAAAAGATTTAAAATATTTTTTCAAACTAACTACAGATAAATTCCAGCTATATTGTTGCCAGAGCCAAGCCAACATACAGAACATACTGCACCCACACTGTAGTATTTACTATTTTAACAGTTGGAGAATTTTATTAGCACATGTACTTCGATAAGCCTCTGGGGCCTGGATTTCAGACTTGCATTGGTTGGACTAAAGGAATGTTTACAAGTCACTTAAGTTTGTGGTGGCCTGATCAAATCAAGGCAAAACCCCTCGATATCTTTTATAAATCCAGTGCAGTACTTTACTTTGAGGCCAATCAGGCATGTAAACAAGAGTGCTTTGGAGAGATCTGAAATTTGTAAAAAGAAAAACGTCTAGGGGAACGCCAGAAGGGAATTCCCTCTGCACTATACACTGTATGTTCCAAAAAGATGTTCTCAGGAGGATCAGATACTAACTTTCAGCCAGAGGCAGGATGCTACTCCTCCCAGGTCTGTCTTAGTACAGCAAACACCGTGTGCTTCCATATTGCTGCCCCTTGCAGTGTGTGAACCACAGCAGCAGCAGCACTGTAATGACCATGTTACCAACTAGGAAACCAGTTCCACCAAATATTACAGATGAGAAACAAGGATCTTACAATTCCTAACAGTGTGTGTTTATAGATAACAGTCTGATAGAGTTTGTTGAAAGACACATTCGCTTCCTGCCTTGCTTTCTGCCCAAACCTTCCATATTGGTTAAGCGAAAGCTCATGTTTGAGCTGCATTTTAGCTTTACCTGCTTGCACCTCGAGGAGGCACTCTGGGAGGCCTTTCTAGGAAAGGCAGCCTCTCTGCTTGGTGGGCAACTGGGCTGCGGCTTCTAGTTGCTTCTGTAATTTCATTGTCCTACAAAATGAAGAAGAGGGGTTACAGAACAACAGAATTTGCTTCTTGTCAGCTTTACAACAGAAGCAGCTACATTTTGCCATTTTTGCAAATGCAATGCCATCCCTGAGATCCTTTTCTTTTGCATGAAAACAAAGCCACATACTTTAGAACAGTGGGCTAGTATGTAGCAGAGCTGAGAGCTTACCTCACTGTCCCCTTCCATGCCACTGCTGACACTCAATATGCTCCGAGTGCTGGAGCGGTTGCTTGCGCTACCTGGAGTGAGCAAGCAAGAGAAAAACTGATTATGAACTCCTGATGATTTAACTGTAAATCGCTATCTCAGGACTCCTCCTGACCTCATGCTTACCTCTTGCACACATCATTTAATGCTTGTTTAGACTGATTTATTTCCACTGTTTTCTCTCACATGTTCAGGATCCAAACAATGGGATTTTACACAACACAGACCTCAGGGCCAAACCATTCAGTTTTGCTTTCTTTCTAGTAGATTTCTGCCTTAAGTCCAGGCTTCTGGTTAAATACTTAATATCATAATCTAACTGAAAGGATCCAGTGCCAGTATCAACTGGCAAGTCAGGTAAATATTTTTGCAAGTATTACACAACCAACATTTATGTGTATTTAAATTATCTGTCCTTAACAACTGTGTGGAGGTAGATGGCTCTGTGCATCATCACACATTCATTCCTGGAATAAGAGACTGCTTGAGAGGTTATTGTTCCCAATAGCTGTTCATGCCCTCCCCTCTCACAACAATCTTTACTTGTCACAGGAACCTTTCCTAGTCTATTTCAGAGCTAAAAATTATAAGTTTGACCAAACAATTTTCAGCAACCATTCATGCAAACCCATTTAACTTGCAGGCACTTGGAGTAGGGAATGTTTCTGCTATCAGTCATGCCATCTCTGAAGGGATAGCAACTCACAAACGTTTCCTACCTACATTGCTATGGCTAGTTTCAGTCATACATACTATTTTATAGGGCTGTGCAATACCGGGACACTAATGTTCAGAAATCTTTACGTTGAAATAGAGGCTAGAGAGATTTTTGCATCAGATACAGTCCCTCCCTAGCCTTAGTAACTCTATCAGCTGGTACAAACAGTAGCACACAGGAGTGCTAAATACTGTGTTAGGGTCTGTTCTCACAATCATGCCATGGGAAAGAGAGCCAAGCTGCACAGAGTGAGCATTTCTCTCCCGGCTGCTTAGATGCAAGTTACTGGCTCAGTTGGCTGGCTCTGGCACCTACTCTGGATGTGTGCCAGCTAAATGTTGCCAAGAGCCACAAATGTAGTACCCTCCCTGGGAGTCAGTTTTCATTTCAGAGGACCAAAAGGATCTTAATTTCTGCAAGAATTGCTCAGTGTGCAGTAACAGCAAGAATGCAGGGATTTAATTTGCACAAATTAAACCTAATAAAAAACAAAGACAGTAAAAATGTGCAGACTGTCCAAGTCACTCAAGAGGTCCCACAGTTACCAATGAAAAACGCTGTTCTTTGTGTTTCATTGACCGTTGCACATGTAGAGACTGGTTCCCAGTCTGCAATGTAACTGTGCCCTTCAGACCAGAGCAACACACTGCCTGCTGAGACTGCCAGCAAGGGAGCATTCTTTTTTCTAAGAAAGCAGCTGCCGTCTACTTTTAAGAACTGAACACAGGTGATAAGCCTTCCCTGAGAAGGCTCAAGGGAATCTTTCACTCAGCTTTCAGGTTCTCCCCCTGCAGAGATGCAGACACAAGATGCCAAAACACCTTGATGTAGCTGGAGCTGGCTTTTACAGTTTTGACAACAGCCAGCCTGGAATATGCAGGGTTCGGGGTGGTGTGTCAGTACTGGAATTCAGAAACAGAAGTCCTGTCCCCTGAACTGACTTCAGACTCAGGCTGAGGAAGTGTTTTCCATCCAGCTTTCTTGTAGAGAGGATGACACTCAGGGCTTGCTTACTTGTCGTGCTGGATGTGCTTTCTGTTTTCCAGTCTCCTCGCTTTAACTCCCTTTTTGGTGGGAAAACATTTTTCCTGGGGGTGTATTCATATATTCCACATTCTGGTTTCCCCAAAGTATTATGAGAATGTCGAATGGGTACTGTAATTTCCAAATCTGAAAGGGAAAATTAACAGCTCAGAAGGGTCTGTGCAAGTACTGCCTCTGAGAGACAGCTTTGCGCCCAAGAACAAAGTTAAACACAATCATGTAAGGGCAATCATTACTGTAAATTAATGAATCAAGACTCACTCCACAGATGTGGGCATCTTTCCTGCAGTCTGGGAAATTGAGGAGTAAAGCATGAATGTTTTAGCCAACAGGCACATGGATGTGAATATTAAAATACCTCATAACTACAATGCACATGGAGACATTGTGCCTGAAAAGCCTATTAGTATTGTTAGCTGCATGATTACCAGAGAATGTCAGAATCAGAGACTGTTACCTGCACTTCTGTCTTTTTTCTGCTTTTCCATTTGCCTCCTGGTTATGCTGTCACGCAGCCGTTTCAGATTTTCCTAAAAACATTACAAGATATTCTTTTCAGGGCTTTGGTTAAAGGAGGATGAGCAGCTTTCTAACAATACCATTATATTTCAGTTAACTTTGCAACCAAGCTGTAACAAAGCCTGCTAGTCCTGGCTGAAGTCCAAACCATGTCAACAAGTTTTAATCTATTCCCTTCAGAAATCCATGTGTGCCATTCAGAAGCCAAGTGTTTCAGATGTTCATTGTTAACATGAAGTCACAGACTCAGTGGTAGTGGCAGATAAACAGCTTATTTCATTTAAAACTCCCTCTATTTTCTGTTTCCACTGTGACACTGGCACAGAAACAAGACCCATGATCAAATAACTGCACAGTCCTCTCTGTACTAATGAGCAGATAATTCCGACTGCAGGGACAGAAGAGGCTTCCCAGTGTGAGGACAATTCAGTCATAATTCAGCATGTGCCCACTGAAGCCAGGAGGGTCACCTGGAAATGTAATTTGTAGCAAAGTCTCTTCACCACTGTATAGCAGCATACTGCACCTTACAGTAAGGAAGGATGGGGAGGGGGAAAAAAAAAAAAGACAACTTTTCCAGCAGGGAGGTATATATATGTAAGAAAATTAAACCCCTGAATAAGGGGAAAAGCAGACAGAGCAATTGCTGTACCATGGGGCAAGATCTGGAGCAGAAACTTTGAAAGCTGCTCATGGGATGGGGCACAGAGCATGCCACTTAACCTCTGCTACAGATATCTACTGAAGTAGCACTGTGTTCTTCATTGACAGAAGAAGGGATTCCTCTGACTGTTTCTGGGTAAAGAGGACCCTTCCAAGTGAGAATGAGGAGAAAAGTCTTGGCTTTGTTCTGACAGCTCCCAAAACAGTGTCACACACCAGAGACCAGCACCTCAAGTGCAAGAGCAGACCACTGCAGCATGAACAAAAGTGTCCAAAAGAAGCAGGCAGTGGATTTAAAGAGGGAGCCCCATTCTAACTTGAGAAATTGGAAACTATGACTGCTAGTTCCACCAGTCGTTATGTTGCTGCTGCCAACATAATGACCCCCTCATTCAGCTAAGCCACCCAAACACTGTGCTTCCACTAATGACTATTGCTAGACCTGATCCAGCTGCAAAGAACAGTTAGTCCTGGAGTCAAACACCCAGGAAGGGATCAGACCATCTCTACAAGATAGGACTTTCAAGCAAATACACCATCTGGGACACTGAGTGTTCACTGATCTGAAATGGATGAGAATTGACAAGCTAAATGTTCACTACAGAAGTCCCCTGCCAGCAAGTAGGTGCTAGGTGACCTTCAGAAAGGTAATTTAGACAAT
This sequence comes from Hemiprocne comata, assembly GCA_020745705.1. Lineage (NCBI taxonomy): Eukaryota > Metazoa > Chordata > Aves > Apodiformes > Apodidae > Hemiprocne > Hemiprocne comata. The sequence goes on from CM036592.1 coordinate 17,920,724, forward strand.
TGCGTTTGGCCCAGTTTCTAGTGTACAGATCTCCAAAAACTAACAATACTATTGCAAGACAAACAGATCTGTAAAACAGCTATCTGTTTGCTGCTGCATGGGAAAAGCCCCTCCATGTCAGAAGAGAACTCTGCTAGCTGGGGGACTGTATTAGCAGTCTTCCTGTTCCAACCAGGAAAGAAATGTACCCACACTGAAGAGCTTCTGATATATACCTAGAGAGAGACCTGTATTTCTTAAGCAGTGAAATGAGCCTGTACCTGCTGGAACCTAAATGATTCTGATCTCTTTTTCTGGTTCAGTTGCCACTCCTTAAAATGAAGTACAGCTTCATCAACGGTGAGTATTCCTATTTTCACTTGCTCCTGTAATGTAATCAGCTGTCGTTGACCTGGGGTTTTCATTCCAGCAAATGGATCATATATGCTTGATTGAGACAGGTCCCTTACAGGTCTGACTATTGTCTCTGAAGAGAGAACAACACAAAAAAAAAATTAGTGAACTTGTGGCATCTGTGCTCCTCACTGAATACAAAGTCAAACAACCTTGATATAGCAGAGATGTGAAAAAAATCTAGTTTACAGACTGCATGTTTCCCTAACCAGAAGAGTGTTTTGTCCTTAGGCCATCCTGCTATTTGTCAGGGCTAAAAGCCCACCTGAGAGGTAGTCTTGTATGCAAATACGTCCCAGGGATAAACTCTGTTCTTAAAAACATAATTTAAGCAAAGCACAAGATGTACTCCTTAAAGTGCTTTCTCACTGCAGAAATCTCTCTCCTCAGCAATCCAAAAAACAGAGCTTTCACCTTGGCAGTCACAAAGCTAGTCCCGTCCTGGGTAATCTGCACAGTGTAACTCCAGAAACGGAAAGGTAGTAAGTAACTCAACCCTCTGATGCTGGCTCTTTGGAACTCATTTATAATGTAAAGAGGAGTTCCCAACACATGAGATAAAAGCTCAGATTTGGTTCCTGGCACTCTGTTACTGCACAGGGTAACAGGTTGAAGAATATGGGCACAGTTTTGGAGGTGCAGAGATCAATGGTAAGCACTTCACTAAAGGTTAAATCCCAGGAAATAATGATCAACAGACAGTAGCTACATCCAAAAGATCAAAAGTGGGACAATGACTCCATGAAGTAATACGGGTCACAACATAAAAAAGCACTTCAGCCATCATTATGATCCTGACTGAGGATAAACTCCAAGACAGTGGATATGTACTGCATGTGAGGAAAGGGTACCTCCTCACACTCTGCAGTTGTAAGTTTCCAGTGTCACATAAGGTCAGAAAGTTTGGGTCATTCATATAGGACCTATTGTAAAACAGACTATTCTGTCAAATTTCATACAAATGAAGCTTTTGGTTTACAGAGATGATGTTCAGGGTGAACTTCTGACTTACCTTTCTTAACCCTTCCTCTGGGGACATAGAGGTTCTCAGGTCTATGAGCTTTCTGTGCAAAAACTGTAAAACAAATACTCTTTAGGTACTGAAATGCATTTTATGAATATAGAAATAACAAGTACAAGTATGGGAAGCATACACAATTCTGCACAGCATTACAGCTTCTGTTACCCTACTAAGTCCATTGAAGAAAACCAGATAAGGAGTTGTACAGTAAAACTCCCTTCCTTCTTTTAATCTCAAGAATTTACCTCAGCCACCTCTAGGAGAAATTCAGACATGCTTTCCCCACGTTCCTGTTACAGGGGGAAGGACAGGTCACTGAAATTACTCTCCCAGACTTTACTGTAGTTCTTGTTGGAACGTTTGTGAAATATGACCAAGATTTCCAACATTGCCTAGCAAACGAAGAGGCATGATCTTCTTCAATTAAACCCCAACCTCAGAGGGAGGTAAGTGAGGTATAGAATCATGTCCTATACAAATGGTATTGAACCAATGATGCCATTACAGAGCAAAAGTGTCTCATTTTATTAGCTTGTGTCAGGATCTTTCCTATGTAGTTGGGTTTATTTATACCATTTGGGGGTAATCTGTCGTCCTATTGCTTTCATTAAGAGCAAGCTGAGGCCAAGACCTCTGGATACAACACCTCCACATTTTCATAGTAGGCAAAAGGTGAAAAACAGATCTGAAATTGGATCCCAAAGGTACTCCAGGTCCAGAGCCAAATAATCCAGGGGTCTTATCTTGGTGTTTATTTGGCAACTGGAGCCCATGTCAAGGCCATTCTACAGTCTCCCACAGCATCCTCCTGGAGAAGCTAGCGATGCATGGCTTTGACAGGTGCACCCTTCGCTGGGTCAAAAACTGGTTGGATGACCGGGCCCAGAGAGTGATGGTGAATGGAGCTGCATCCAGCTGGCGTCCGGTGACCAGCGGTGTCCCCCAGGGATCAGTACTGGGCCCAGTCCTGTTCAGTATCTTTATTGACAACCTGGATGTGGGGATTGAGTCCACCCTCAGTAAATTTGCAGATGACACCAAGCTGGGGGGGAGTGTTGATCTGCCAGAGGGTAGGAAGAAGCTGCAGGAGGACCTGGACAGGCTGGATCGATGGGCCAAGGCCAACGGCATGAAATTCAACAAGACCAAGTGCAGGGTCCTGCACTTTGGCCATAATAACCCCAGGCAGCACTACAGGCTGGGGGAAGAGTGGCTGGAGAGCAGCCTGGCAGAGAGGGACCTGGGAGTGCTGGTGGACAGCCGGTTGAACATGAGCCAGCAGTGTGCCCAGGTGGCCCGGAAGACCAATGGCATCCTGGCTTGTATCAGGAATAGTGTGGCCAGCAGGAGTAGGGATGTGATTCTCCCCCTGTACACAGCACTCGTGAGGCCTCACCTTGAGTACTGTGTGCAGTTCTGGGCCCCTCACTTCAAGAAGGACATTGAGGTGCTGGAATGGGTCCAGAGGAGAGCAACAAGGCTGGTGAAAGGACTGAAGGGAAAGTCTTATAGGGAGAGGTTGAGGATGCTGGGGTTATTTAGCCTGGAGAAGAGGAGACTCAGGGGGGACCTTATCACTCTCTTCAACTACCTGAAGGGAGGTTGTAGTCAGGTGGGGGCTGGGCTCTTTTTCCAGGCAACCAGTGACAGGACAAGAGGGCACAGCCTGAGGCTGCTCCAAGGGAGGTTTAGGTTGGATATTAGGAAGCACTTCCTCACGGACAGGGTGATTAAACATTGAAATAGACTTCCCAGGGAAGTGGTGGAGGCACCGTCCCTGGATGTGTTCAAGGAAAGGCTGGATGTGGCACTTAGTGCCATGGTCTAGATGGTGTGGTGGTGTTGGTCATAGGCTGGACTTGATGATCTTAAAGGTCTTTTCCAGCCTTGGTAGTTCTGAGATTCTGTGACTGACTAGTCTACAGTTTTGGTCCTGGTACCCAACTCACTTTTGGAGATGTATAGTTCATTGTCTGGCTGTGGAGAGCTGGATTCTGGTCTTGGAACAGGAACTGGAGGTCTGCTAGCCATTTCCTGTGGAAAAGTGTCTTTTTCCACTGAGTAGTACACATCTTCACCATACCTCTGGTAATCTCCTTCCTCTGAATCTGGCACATCTGTGCTACCGCCTACAACAGAGCAGAGTTTGTAAGAAAAACAACCTGGCCACTTCACTGAATACTGAATCTCTCCAGATTCACTATGTACTACACTCTTACCAAGCTGGCCATTTCACCGGCAAAAACACCCAGTTTTGCAGTGACTTGAAGTGTCAAAGCACTTCAAGACAGAGCTTAATAATGTCATTAACATCTAGTAACTGCATGTGTTTGCCACTAAGCATGTACCATCTGTTTTGGTGAAGAAACTATAGTAGAAAGCCTCATAACTGTTTTTAAAAACTCGAGGAACAGTTAGTTCAATTAATTCCAGTTAATTAACATATTATAACAGTTAACAAATCAAGAAGACCACTGGTTTCCAAAAGCTACTTGTGGAGGTCTACAAAGTACTACAGAGAATTATTCCTGTGTCTGAAATGAGCAATTGCTATCAGATCTCAGAACATGTCTCAGAGGGAGGTGGGTACGCACATCTGTACTTAAGCCCAGCTACCATTACACCACCTCATCATCTCCATTCTATTCTAAGTCCTAACATGACTAGAAAATCATCAAATGCTGTCATACCCAAATTAAGAGCTTGTTTCCCCTCTGTTTGTATGCTAGCAAAAAGAATTAAGAGCCCCTGGACTAACTCCCTATTCATTTACCAAGTCACAAGTGAATACCCTGGCCACTGGATTGACTTTCCTTTAGTGATGTTGTAACAGCTAGTTGAATCAATGCCATGGGACTGCCAGAGCATCAGTGTTGGCAGAGAAAATAGAACAAGATGTTAAGAGCCCCAGACTTAGTCCTGCTCTGCACTCCAGCTAGGCCACCCACAAAAAGTAAGCCTGTATCCCATGAAACCTGGTGAGTCAGGAAAAGGCTTGGACAACCCGATCATGCTCAGCGGGGATAGCATGGAGCTAAGGTCTGGCTTTGGTCAGAGAAGGCAGAGGGAGCATCCAAGAGGCAGAGCGTAAATCAGGTTTAGGAGCCAGCAGTCCTTTTCCTCTTTTCAGGGTGCAGTTTTCAGTGGATGGGCTTTTGAATAAAGCATCTACATTAAAATTCATCACTAGCTTGTGCTGCTCTACCTAATACTCAGCCTCTGCCCACGAGGGGAGCCTGCATCCACATAAGGACACCAGAATTAATTTCCATCACTAAGATAATGGTAAAAGAGTCATTCCTGAATAAATACCAGCTGTGTGCTTGCACTCACTGGTAGACAGGGACTGAAACTAGAAATCACCCCTTTTTTATAAGAAACTAACCACATTTGTGAAATCACTTCACAAGCTGCTTTTTCTGTTGTGCCTCGTGTGTCCCCACCAAGACAAAGCTATCCTATGGACTATCCTATCCTTAGCAGATCAAGGAGAAATCTTAAGTTCCCTTTAATTGCTTTAATTGTGGTGCTGCAATCCCACTCTTCAAATAGGTCTCACCTTCTAAAAACTTGCGGAGCATTGAGTCTTTTGTAGTTAGACAAACTTCATCTGGAGCAACTGGAGTGTCTGGTTTGGACTGAAGCATCTCTACATCTGAAAAAAATCAGAAAGATGAACCTGTTGATTGCACCCTTGAACATGTGGAAGAATAGAACAGAACAGAATGATGTGGTATTTCTGACTGGACCTTTGGCTTATGGTGAAAATCGAAGAGGAAGCCAGGCAACTGACCAGACATTCACCTAAAAAAAAGGCTCCTAAGCTGCAATGTTCAGTCCACTTAGCAGAAATGTTTGCCTGATGCTTATGCTTGAGGGTGACAAACACTGCTGACTGAGAAGTTCTGACAAGGCTCCAAGCCAGCACTGAGAATTAGCTATTACTGAGAGTGTGTTGGCCAGGTGAAGGTTTTGGCCTCTGCACAGTGCCCCTGAGAGGCCACATGGATTGGAACTCTGTGACTTGGCAAAACAAGACATTTAGGGCAATATGGCTATGATACAAAAGATAGTACTTGTTTTGTTTACTGGATAAAAGCCAAAACATCTGGGTCAATTAGTTGGACTGGAAGGTGTTTTAGAGGGTCAGATGATAATCTAGTATTGAGAAAGGAGTGACAGGAAACAATAAGATACTTTGTCATGTCAGTGTTTTGATATGAAGAATTCTGATTTTTTAAAAAAGGGTCAACCTCATTGTAACCCTAAAACTAATCCTAAAATTAGAATAAAATATTAGGTAACTATGCTCCTAATGATATTACAAGTGAGTGATATAAATGAATTGTTGAAGCTTATTGGTATAAGTGAATTGTCAAGGCATATTGTGCAATATCTATTACCATGTAAACTAGATGGTTTGGGCTACATAAAAGAATATCAAGTGTTTCTCTATAAACGTCTTTTTATATTTGCTGGCCTTTCTTATTTTTTTCCTGCAAAGCTGAGGAGTTTATAAGAAAATGGTAAGAATATGCTAGAAAGATTTTGCTTTGTTAGAATGTGGGTTTTTTTTAAACAATAACTGCCAAAGGACCCACTGACATTCATAGAATCATAGACTGTTAGGGGTTGGAAGGGACCCTCTAGAGAGCATCTAGTCCAACCCTGCTGCCAAAGCAGGATCACCTGGGGCAGGTCACACAGGAATGCATCCAGGCAGGTTTTGAAAGTCTTCAGAGACTGCAGAAAACAGTACGAGGTGCTGGTGAAAGGAAAGCAGAAAAACCAAAGCACTTTATCTGATGCTGTAGTTCATATGACCAGACTGATATGATGGAGATAACTCTCCCTTTTTGCTATTCAGCTGCTGCTCGTTACACTGTGTGAGTCATTCCACTAAATGACATTTACCTGCAATCTGCACCGACCTGGAGCATATTCTGGAAAAAATATGTTTGACTTTACAGGTATTTGAAAAGTGTAATAAAAGGGAAGTGCTCTTCTGAAGTGGGAACTATTAGATTAACGATAAGAAATTAAATAAGGCAATTCAATTTCATCAAAGAACAGCAAACAAGGTAACAGCAGGAACTAGTAAGTTCCCACTGATTTGCTTAGGATTCCTGTATGATCTACACTGCTCAGGGCATTAAGACCTGCCTGAAAAAGAACACTCACCTCCAGCAGAAGGGGAGGCAGTGATCTGTAGATGAACAAAATCTTTTCCACTTTTTTAAATTCCATAATTTATCTCAAAATTTAAAGGGACAACTAACAACACAGGTGTGTGCAACTCTCATGCAGCATCATTTTAAGCAAAATTTGGCCCTTGCACAGCTTTTGCAGTTTCTCTGTAAATGTTTCCCCAGGGCCAAATGCAGAGAGAAAAAAGAAACAACACAAAAATGCACTGAAAAAACAGAAGTGGGACGAAGAATAAAAGAACCAACAGAACACTCCGGTGTTCAAATATTTGCTACTACTTTTAACTCATTACAATGACTCCAGTCCTGTGTTACCTTACTCTCAAACCAGTCCCTTCCAGACAAACTGACCTTGTGGTATCTAACCTTTGATCAGTCTCTAAAAAAAATGTGGTGGAAGCACATCTTGATCACAACAAATGGGCATGCTGCCACAGTATGGCTACTCTTAAAAGAGCCCAGGTATTGTCCTCTACACCACAGCCATAACTACTCACATAAGGGCTACTCTCACCTCGAGAAAGCACCTCAGTAGAAGTTGATTGTGATTTCCTAGGGAGTTTTTCATCCTCACAAACCTTTAAGTCAGTACAAAAGTTTGAAGCCTTTATTTGTGATGGTGGTTTTAACTCAGCCAGCACTCTCAATAATTTCAGTGAGGGTTTGCCTGTGTGCTAGTATTCTAATATTAAAACACCTTCACTTTGAGAGAACCAATCTAAATGTTGAGCATTGTGCCAATTTAACCTTACCTGTTACAATACAGGTAGACCTTAAAACACTGTTCAGACAAGCTGTAAATATTCTTCAGGCAAAGACTAACAGACTACCTAAGGAAAACAGAGCTTTTCAGTGAAAGACTAATGAATGGAAGGTAACAGATTTGTGTGCAGAAGCAATACAACTAGGAGAACTCCAGAAGGAGGAAACACACATCCCTTGCTGAAGTATTCCAGATAAGCCATATACAGCATCTCACCAATGAAGAAAACATTTTAAAACACACTCATGCAGGTCTGCTTTTCAGTAAAGGAATCATAAGTACTTACATTAGAGACAGCTTGGGCTTTTACCTTTCTAGTCCTACTAGCCCTGAAGAGCCTGCAGCTCACTTGCACACCAGGAGAACTTTCTGGTGCTGATCCCAGAAACCTGTGCCACCCTGCTGACGTGGCTGTGCTTGCAGAAGCTTCCCCTAAGGAACATATGCCTGCTGGGCCTTTGTTGCTGAGGGGGCTTAAGGAAAGCACTCTGACTTTGGCTTCACATCCACAACATTTTCCATCTCATGGCAACCTTTCCTAGCTCTCCATCTCCATGCCTGTCAGCCAAGCAGGCTGGGTTTTGTGTATCCATCCAAAACACCATACAAACTCCCTCCTAAGATCTGTCAGAGTAAGTGATGGCAGGAAACCTGTGTGCTTCAACTGTTCAACTTAATGTGGCTTGTTTGACAGAGACAGGCAAGGGGGGGGACACACAAAAGCAACTGAGCAGACTGCGGGATCTTCACCAGGGAAGAAGAAACAAGAGTCTGAAAACAATTAGTTCTTCCACCAACAGTCTGCAGGACTGGCAAATGGTTTTCTTGACAAGAAACAATTCTGATCTAAACCTGAACCAGTAAGATGACAATTTGGCTTAGTGGTTTTAAGCATGTTTTTTCCCCCTTCACTGACTTAGTCAATGAGCCCCATTCAGAGGTGTACTGATTGCAGGCAGAGCTTCCGAACACCTAGAAACTTTCCCACATTACTGTGAACAACAGCTTTGTTCCTCAGGAGTCCAACTGGCCTTACTGCTTATCTCCACGCAAAGGCAGAATAATCCTGGGTTTGGTAGCAAAACTATCCCTGCAGCAGCCAAACAAAATGTCACAGAGAAGAGTTTATAATTTCAGGCAGAGAACAAACAAGGTATTCTGGATGCCACAACCAACGAAAATGTGTTTTATAACACTGTTTAATCTAAAAGAGGAGAAATCTATCCCAGGACAGATGTAGCCTATAGAGAAAAGTGTTTCAGTAAGAAAGATTTTCCCCTGAGGAAGCAGGACACTTAAAACTGCAGAAACACTACAAGTCCTTAAGCAGGTACTTAAACTATAATAAGCTATATTCTCTGCTCATCATGGGAATCATATCAGTGGGAGGAAGCCACACCAAATAGGCAGATAAGTAAGAACAGCAAAATTGTAACACAGGTACTTAACTTGATCTTTGCAATTAGCCTCACTGAATATTAATGAATAGTGAAAAAGTTAAACATCTGCATATTTATCAGAATTAGCTCTTTATTTTTAGCAAGAAACGGAGAGGATTAATGATTTTTCTATTATAATCTCTTCAGTACACTTATTTCTAGATGTTCACTTTCTTTTGTTCTCAAGCTTTTTCAGTTTCCCAGCTGTCCGTAAACTCCTACCTTACATAGTGTTCTATTCCACCAGTTCTGTAAGTCAGTGTCTCACTAACTCCCTGGATCTCAGGAAGGAGAAGCAGGACATGGTAGAAAATTTGGTCTCTTCCAAATGCTAATTCATTGCTTAGGGTTCAGGGAGTCCTCAAAGCACTGAGGAAACAGCTCTTGATCTTGTACAATGGCAATCAAAGAAAGATTGAGAGCAATTTTATCAGCCAGCCAACATCAGAACTAGAGCATGGTTTCCCTGTGGTGAGATCAGAAAAGCTATAACCAGCCCTTACTCTGAAACTCAACTGGGGCACTACTATGTATGAGAGATGGATAAGCTTAGGCCTCTTGGGCAGGGGGCTCCAAGCAATCTGATCTACCTGAAGATGTCTCTGCTCATTGCAAAAAGATTGGACTAGATGAGCTTTAGAGGTACCATCCTACAGTTTTGTAATTCTATGAATATACATACAAAGATCTTCTGGGGCACCAGGGACAAATCCAGCCATGGATTCATAAAGCTCTTCATCGGAGCCAGGATTCAAGGAGCATTTCATTAACAGATCAGTGGACAGATGAGCCATGGATTCATAAACAGCTTCATCCTCCTCGCCTTGCATCAGCTCTTCCTTAATGTGACTCTTCAGCATATCTGCAGTTTCCTGGAGAGGAAGGAGGGTAAGAAAAAAAATGTTCAAGTTTCATTTCAATAAAGGATCTGGAGAATCAAGGCAAACAAAAGGTATCTCATTCTTGCATCACTGATGGAATAAAAGCAGCCCATTCCCAAAGACTGAGGCTTCTCAGGGGAATTAAATCCCACTGCAGCTGCCTGGGATGAGCCTTCAAGATCTATGTTCCAATAACTGGTAATGAAGATGAGACAAGTTGGTGCTGACACATTCTGCATAGCCATTACAGCCTCTCACTCCCTTAATTTCACATCCTACCTGATGTCATCAAACTCCTAGAACATAAGCAAAGCTCATTCTAAAAATACAAATGCTTCTTATAAGCCTATTTTGGGGTAAGCATAGCTCACCATAAGGGGTAAGGCTTGCCACATGCAGAGCACTTACAAGAAAGAAAGGTTTTAGCTTTGGTGTAGATTCAGTTTCATTTTCTTGGCATTAGCAGTAGCAGGTAACACCCGAAGTGGGAGTACACAGACCCTTTTCTGTGAGATTAACAGGAAACCTCACAGCAGGCAGCTGTTCATGTAATACAGGCAACTTTCAGTTCACAGGACAGCAGAACCCTTTTTCATGTATTTACAACCTGGACTGGGGGCTGGAGGTGAAGGGCAGTGCAGATCTTCACCAAACATGCATGGGACCAAAATTTAAAGCTTCATCCCAGCCTTCTCCCTAAGTTCCAACTATGTCACAAGCACAGCCATCTTAAGTGGTTACAGTACTACAAGATATTCTTCCATCCACAACTGCAACCTCGTGGGCCTTCAATCTATAGGGCATGTGTGTCAAAACCATCTATGCATACTCCCCTCCACAGTCAAAATGGGTTAGGGCAGGTAAGCTCATGCAATTCTTTAGGGAGGTGCAGAAGAACTTTTGCCAGGTAGAAAATTAGGTGAGTAAAGGGGTTTAACTGGTATTTTCAGATATCCCTACTAGTATTGCTTCTAGTCAGTACCTTGCAGTGGGCACATGGGTGCAGCTCCTGTACTAAGCTGCACAGATAGTTTGATGGTCAGTAAGCAGGACCTACTCTTAACACAGCTCTGTCATTGTGCTGGTGGAGAGAAGGACAAGGGAAGAGCACAATACTGCAATAACAGGTTGGAAGGACTTCCTAAGCATCTCTCTTACCTCAATGCAAACATTTTAATCACACCATTTACAGTTTCTGCAGGCCTCCTGATCTCACAGGGAATGACCTTTATTTAGTTCTAATGTGTAACCCTAAATTCACACTTGTGTTACGAAGCAAGTCCCACATCTAAGAACCACCCATGCCTCCTAAACAGGGCTTAAACACCACTGTGATTGGCTGTCAGAACCACACTAAGGCTGGCAGATTCCATTCAGACAACTCTTAAGGACATTTACACACCATTTTTCAACTGAAAGCAAAGGCAAACAAGATCTGCTCAAGAATTCATGTGATCCAAGACTAGGAGCTGATTGTTACTTTGAAGCATATAGGCTGGAAACCACTCAAATGGAAAAGAAAGGATAAACCAGATGCACACCAAAGGACTCCAGAAACAATTGCCTGGTGTGGATGGAGTCAGATCCATGTCATAATCTAGAAAAGTCAGAGTGCTGTTTTCTGGGGATGGGGTTAGCTCAAAGAGAACTGAATTGTGAATTGGGCTCCCAGAGAGAACAAGTAGGGAATGGACAGCTATCCTAATGCAGGAAGAAATGGATTTCAAGTGGAGCAGGCAGACTACACAGACCAGCTGTCAATGAGCTAATAAGCAATCCAGACTGTACTATGACTAATCAGAGAGCACCTCAGATTGTACCTTTCCAAACATACTCTAACATACTCTGCCTAACTTAAGTAGGATGAAGGGGCTGCGCTTTTCCCAAGATCAGAGGCTAGAAGAGTACAGCAAGCACCAACCAAATCCCTGCAGAAACTTCATTACATGGATGGATGATAAGGAAGCCCAGCATGGCAGTCTCTGCTTCCATTTACTCTCTGAAAGAACTTCCCCAGTTTCAGAGAAGCACCCAATCCTCCAGCCTGGAAGCTTTCCATGTGGCTGGATGTCTGACTTCTGCACCCTACCACACCACATTGCACCCTTCATTACCCCATCACTCCCACAACACTAAGTGCCAAGCTTGGTGCCAGTGCCCACACCTGCTGTGGGACGATGCTGGAAGACTGCTGCTTGTTCTTACCACATATTCATCAATGAATTGGCGGAGGTCCTTAAAACCATGCTTTTCTGCTATGGTGTTTGGATAGTGGCCATATTTGTTGGCTACACTGTAGGCCTGCAGTGCTCCAGGACATGTGAGCAGCAAGGCGGTGAGGTTCTTCAGCCCATATCTTGCAGAAAAGTGCAGCAGTGTTGGCAACTCCTCATCCCTCTGATCTGTGAGAAGAGGAGCCTGTTAGAATTCAAGTTTCTTTCTAGCAGCAACAGAGCCAGTAGGTGAGAAACAAAATTCCTACCAAACGCAGACACCAAAGCAGGTGTGAAAGCCCTGAAAAGTATATATGGAGTTTCACAGTGGAGCTAACTCTGCACAAATTAACTGAGGTATATAGCACATCTCCAGGCCTAAGTCCTATGACCTTTAGTGGGGAATCTGGCACTGTAACAGCTTAATGTATGTAAGATCATAGGTTTGCAAGGACCTCTTAAATCATCATCTCAGTAGGATCTAGCTGCAGTAAGACAATCATGTCGTGGTGCCACACCATTCCAACTGCTGAGTACCCACAGTGCACCTCAGAGCCAAGTCATAGGGCTAGGGGAAAAGGACTGGGCTGGAGAGAAATGCCACATGGGACTGGGAGAAGAACAAGGGAGAAAATATGGGAGACATTTTGAAGAGTGTCTTCTTTTCACTTTGGTTGTGTTTGAAGCTGTCTACACAGCTGCACCTGTCACAGTGCAAGGAAGCGAGACTGATTCATGTTTATAAAAAAAGGTCACCCAACCCAAATAGCAATCCCCCTTCTGCAGGTATTGTCAGAAATCTAGCCTCCTGGCTGAGATCCAAGATTTTGGAGACAGCCTGTGCAGGTACCACACACTGCAATGTTAAGGTGCTCTAAGGTAAAAAAACTGATACAGATGAAGTTCAAAAAGAAAAATAATCATTCAACTTACTTGTTGTCATATCTTCTTCTTCCAGCTGGTTGATTCCAAACAGGTGTAAGCCACTGGCAGGAATGTTCTTCTTGAGTGACTCAGTCAACAGTTTGTCCAGTGCTTCTATGCTGTATGGCACAATTTTAAAGGCCTAGAGATAAATGGAAAGTGATTTTGTTTGGTGGAGTCTGGAGATTCAGTTAAGGTGAGACTTATAAGGTGTTTCTTCATTCAGAAAGAGTAGGCATAAACACTAAAGGTAGCAATTTTTAGGTCAAGCAAAGAATATGTATAGGTTCCTGGTCCAGAAACAAGTACCATTAGTCTGAGCAGATGAGGACTGTACATTCCACAATGAGACAGAGTACAATGAGAAAGTCACTCATTCAACCAGAAGTACAGAAAACTCTTACTTCCTACTTTCTTGACAGGTATAACCTTACTTCTGAAACTGTCCCAATGAGATGTCACTCCCTACTCTCAGTATGAACTAGTCAATTTTTAATCCCTTCGGTGTACACTCTGGGTTTGCTTTTGGACTGGTTCTTTGCCAAAGACTGGGAAGCATGCCTGTTCCCCAAGTAGAGGCACAACCCAGTACCAACTGCTCCACAGCTTGCTATAAAGAGAGGGAAAAAGTTTCCCCTGCCCCAAGTATGCTGGTGACTAACAACACTACTCTGTAGGCTTCTGCTGCATGACTGATCAGGGACATGCAGGCAGCAAGAACACAAGACCTGGAGAACTTGCTTGTACAAGCTTTACCCCTTCTAGTAGGGTGTGGGTACCCCAACTGTGCAAAATATTACATCAGAACGGAGGAGCGGCTTTAAAGAACTAAGTGCTAAGAACAAACAAATCCTTTTGTTACTCTACTGCATTCAGCTAGTATGAATCTTTGCTACCTTTTAACATCTTTTCCAATAACCCTTAGGTACAAATTTCCAAACAGTTTGTTTCTTTATGATACTTTGTTATATCAAGTTCTGTCATTCCAATCTTTTCAAGTCATCAAGGTCTAAATGTGCATGTTGACTGCATTTTTTTTGTTAGCTGGATAGCATGAGTCACTTTACCCAACCTTTTGCTCCAGAGATAGGAAAAGCATCCATGCTTTCACTAAAGCAGGATGTTAAGGCTATGTGAAAATCCCTAAATAACCTTGCATTCCTTGATTTCTGAAGATATACTTCATGGCAAGCTCTTTTGCCTATGTCCACTTGTTTAGCTTCTGAAAGAGCTGGTTTCCAAAGCAGCTGTTTGCTAGAGTCATTACCTGGCACATGAACTGTACCGGGTTGGCTGCATTAGCCAACAGACTGCTGATTTCTTCCATGTCAGTATGATAGGTGACGCTTGTTTCTCCCACCATCAAGTCCCCTGAATATATCTGCAGAGGCACTGTCCCAGAGGTTAAATCTTTGAAAAGAATGAAGAAATAATCATTAAAAACAAACAATGGTAATAAGTCTGCCTCAAATGTGCTGAGGGTAGGAGGAGTATGAAGATACGGCCAGCTGGATACTAAAACGGTTTCTGTTGTATTGAATTCATGAAGAGTCATGAAAAAAAACAAAACTATGTTGGTCTGAACACTAGGTAGGGAAGTACTTTGGAACTACCTTCTTCATAGCTATGTCAATGCACATCCCCTGTGATCTGCTAGGGCCTCTGCTAACAGTAGTCTGGACGATTAATGTTAACAGTACACCACCTCAAACTATAAAGCCTCACACCTCTCCACCCCTGGCTTTCTCTGGAGCAGTCTCTTAACTGTGCCATAAAACATGAGAGCTGGGGAAGAAGCAGAGAGAAACCAGAAAAGTCACTAGGGATTTTGCAACTCCTGTTAGTCTCACTAGTCTCTCAACAAAATATACTTAAGGGTTCCAGCTTTGAAACTTTACCCATGCACAGGATTTCTCCTACTTGGACCTTGGGAGCTTCTTGATGTTTCATTCAGTGTGTATTCATAGGTCTGAACTTTCTCTTGAAACACAAATATTTTGAATCTCACTGAAATCAGTCTTTCCCTATATATATATATTTGTGTATATATACATGTTTGGCTATTAACAACTCAGGAAATGATGAAATAGTTAGTGAAATGTGAAAGGAATTAAAAATATATTCCTCTTGCTGTTAGAAACTACAGAACTTACATTGTTATATACTCAATCAATGTGAAGGTCATGTTTATAATTCAAAGTGCAAGTCAGTTTCCAGGTCCATGTTTATATTACAAGTCTTGATTTAAAACAGATTAAGTTGAACATTTTTGTGGGTGAGGTCACCTTCTTTAAATCAATCCCCCTCAATGACTTTACAGGAGTTGTTATAATGACTATTAGTCTATATTGGCAGAGCTGGCACAGTGACTCTTCAAGAGGACAGACCAAAGCAGATTAAATAAAATCATGCTGGGAAACTACTATCAATTTGTAAGGCTCCAAAATCTTGACCCTAAAGTTTAATGAACCTAAAGTTTAGACAGCCTACAGTTTTGTAAATGTAAATATCTAGAGTGACAGAACATAACTAAATAAAAAGGCAAGACAGGATAAATAGATTCAGTTTTGATCACAGAGAGATCCTCACACATTAAGCACATGGTGTTATAGTCACGCAATTATTTACTGGCACTTACCTTCTCTTGGTGCCCTGCCAATGCTAATGTGGTGGTGGTGGTTATAACAGGCAGTTAACATCAAAGGGCTTTACAAGCTGCTATACACTCTCAGAACTCCCACTGGGGTGTTTCCACACTTCAACCCTGCTACTGCTGAGGGGAAAACAGAGCCTCCGAGCAGCAGCCTACCTCAGCTCCTCATCACGAAAGTATCACAGATGAGAACGCAAGTTCAAGATTTCCTGGCCTCAAGTTTCCCTGCATTGTAACCTTTATCCTTATCCCTCTTGCACTTTTCAGGACAGGCAGGTTGAGACAGAAAGGAAGCAAGGGGGCAGGAGAGGGTGAAAAATCTCAGCCCATCTTACTTGGAGCCTCCACAGAGATTGTGTACTCATTCTCCACCTCAGCTAGCACACGCACAGAGGATGAGTTCTCTGGAGAGAACGCAACTTCAGTTTTCGCTTCGCCATCTAGTTTACGTTTCATGATAATATAAACTGTTGTCTGCACCTATAAGAAAAGACATAACAACATGCAGGTTCACAACATAAGAACACTTACTGTGCTACGTCCCTTTTCTAGAGATGTTATCATTGCAACTAACACAAATTTTAATCTGTCATTTTTGTGATCCTGAATGGTTTTCAAGAACATCTTCTAGTCATGGAGTAACTGGGCAGGTAGCCTCTTTTACAGCTTGCACCATCATTAAGTTGATAAAACTCCAGATTTATCAGCTAGATTTATAAACTGATTAAAGTTAGATTTATAAAATTATTTCATTTAATCCCTATCACGCTCTTCCCTCAAGCAGCACAGCCCAGTTCTAAAAAGAAACAAAAGAAACTTCAGCTTTTTCCATCTGAGGGGATACTATACTAAGAAAAGCTCTTTTTTCAGGCATGAAGCCATTATCCAAGCTCTTCAGATTCACTTGCAGGTCAGGCACCAGAATTGTCCTATTAGACTGCATCCAGGCTGTGGAGTTAATTGGTTGATTACAATCCCCTTACTCCACTTGTCACCCCTAAATTTCACGAGAATGGAAGACAGGAAGTCAGGAGTCTGAACCTGCCTCACAGCACACAAGACAAGCAGCTGTGTTAATGAGACTATGCATCAGTAACTGACAATGCAGCCTAGATAACACTGGGTACTGCATCTCATCAAGCTATGTCTGGGCCTAGGGAACCAAGCTCATGAAATAGAGACACTGAAAATGGGTATAAGAGGAAAGGTGACAGAAAGGGAGTTAGAGACTAATTCCCAGGCCTGTAAAGCTGTGCATTACAGAGCAGCCTGACGGGTTGCACCAGTCCACAGTAAGAACATAGCCCAAGGAGTAGACATACAGTACCCCACACCGTATGCGGTCAGGCTGCACCACTGGATGGTCCCCAGAGCTCTTGGATGATCCATGTTCTTCACCCATGACAAGTCTGTGGGAGTAAACTGGGTTCTTCTCGTCTTCTGTTTCTGTATCAGTCACAGAGTCACAGCCCGAGTCTGAAACAAAGCAGAGTCCTGTTCCATCACTCCCCCCTTTGCTGAAATTGTGTATCACACACATCCATCCTGAGAAACAGCCAGGGGGTGGTAGGGTGGAACTTGCTATTCTTCTCAAAGTAATGCTCAGGAAAGGGAATCTAGCTGAAGAAAGGGAAACTACAGAGCTTCCTCTTTCTTTCCCTTAAGAGGATTACTAGGAAACATTCACACACACAAAAGTGCTGGAGTAGCATTGAACACGCTTACGAAACTAACAATAGTGCCACTCTACTGAGATGGATAGTCCCTTCTCATGTTAGATAAGAAAATTAGTATGCCAATGTCTGAAGTAAGAATGACTGGCAACTGGACTCATCTGACTCCAGCTGAGCTCCGAGTACATTGTAGGATGGTCAGTAGCCTTTAGTCTTCCCCTCCTAAAGCAAATAGAGAAAACTAACTTTTCTATTTCAGGAGTATATTTAGTTTTCTGGATTCTGCTTATGTTGCTCACCCCAACTGCCAAGTTCATTATTGTGTCAACAAAACACAACATGAGGCAGTAGTCCTGTTCCTCAAGCAAGAACTATAAGCTCCTGTACCTATACAAGAGTGAAACTGAAAAGTACCACAGCCTTTGTATTGAAAAATAACAGTACTCTACCCAAACAGACCCAATAGTAGAAGTAAACACATGTAACCTCACAATCTGTGTGTACAAAACAATGTTCTCATTCCTGTTTCCCAGTAACAGCATGGATATTGATGGAAGAGCAAACAAAAATTTGTATCACTGGCTGCAAAAAAAAAACTAACAAGAATTAAAATAGATTACAGGAAAGGGAACAGTAGAGAAAATGCTTTCTCTAGTTTCTACCTCAGTTCATATAATTCACACCTTTTTATCCATCTCCCAAAACATGGGGTGAAAGTCACTGATTTCCATGTGTCAGAAGCATGAATTCCTAAAACTCTACCTTCTATAGGCAACATTTTCCAAACCTTGAAAAACTGGAGCAGTCAAGGATTTAAGACAACACTTTGTAAGTTATCTGTTATTGACTACTTACTGTAAAACATCTGTAAAGAGCAGTAAAAATTATTTACTAGATAGTCTCAGATTTGGACTGGTGCAGTTATTATATTAGTAAGAAATGTTCTATTTTAAATGCTCAGTCCTGATGAGAAAGACCTACGTGAACAACCACACTGTCTAACTTGTGGCATCCACACAGTGAAGGTGCCAAGAGTCCAGCTTTTACTCAGAATCTCTCAACCTCTGGGTACATGAAGTTTCCACAAATCAAGAGAGCCAAAGTTACTAAAGCAGACTTCTATTAGGAGTTTGTGTCCTGCTAGTTTCAAACAGTGAAGCAAAAAGAGAGGAATTTAAATCTAGTTTACTACATTATTATTATTACCAAAGACTTAAGCTTAGGATTTTTAAATTCTTTGTAATATACTTTTTTTTTTTTAATTTCCTACACATTTAAATGTGATTTTATGAAATATATTAACATAACTTTGCTTTCAGGAGACAGGTTTGAAGCCACAATTTTTTAGCAAATCATTCAGCTTAAATTGTCACAAATAGTGGTGCACATATGTTTAAGTACATGAAACACACCACATGCCAGATAAGCCTAGTCACACAAATACAAGTAGATTGCTGTTTTAATGTTTGCTGTAAATAGAACCAAAAATCTGCAGCTCTCTAAAGTTCAAGTAAGGCATCACTATCAACATTTCTTAAACCTAGAACAGTACATGTAATTTAGCAAATAGATTTTAATATTGCACCAACACAAATGTACAGATTTTACTAAGAAACTACTTTGACACAAAGCTATGTACTGAAGGTGCTCTTCTGGATTTTCAGACTGGTACTAAGTATTATGGAAAATGGACAGAGAATTTTCAATTCCTTAACTCAGTACTTTAATTGATACTGTCCAAAGTCATCATCTGCAAGTGCCAGACCCCAGTTCCCTAAGAACATTTATCTTAGGGAAAGAGGAACTGCTCCCACCTGGGAGTCCCAGGCTGCCCAGCTTCACAGGAAAAAATAAAGCACTGGTCCCACATCCTTCCCTTATGTACATGACAGCTATCACATCAGGCTTTTGGCACATGCAGAGCAAGACACCATGTCTTTTGGGCAGGAGGAGAAGGGGCTACTGTTACTAGAACAGTGTCTTTAATCTCTGTTGGTTTTTTCCACTATGACTAAATCAGAAAGACTAAACTCACTGCCAATGAGAGAGTCAATGATGACCAAATTACAGCAAAGCATTAATGTTCCTGCAATACATGCAGAAGCTGACACTTGCCAACATCCTGATACCAAGGGCATCATCCCCATCCCAATATGAAACCATTAGCATAGTAATTTGTACCTCACTTGCCCAACATATAGTGTATTTCAGAGAAAAGTGAAACCTAAAGCTGTGCATCTCAACTACAACATCTACAGTAAGCAAGAATAAGACAGGAGCAAGAAGAGAACAAGCTCCCCGGTCTCTCTGCTTTACTGATGATATTTGATACTAGAAACAATTTAGCAGATGAAGAATAACCTAAGTTTTTAAAAAGCGCTGGCACTGCCTGACCCTGTATTGCACTTCTGCATTCTTGTAACAGAGTTGACTGCCCAGAGGTCATATTTAGAGAACAGAGCTGTTAGGTAATACAGGAAGAAGCAGGCAATGTTACTCAGTAATTGGATTAACAGCTGATGAAACAGGCACTCGGAGTTTCAGGTATGAATTATTAAACTGTTTTTTTTCATTCAGAAAATTCTGAAATTGCATAGTAACAACTTCCCACATAAGCAGTGAAGAGATGCTATAGTCATCTTGCAAGTTCCAGTCACATGCTACTGACTTGTGAACAGGCAAGCACTGGAAGAGGAAACCATCCCATTATATTCTGTAATATCCATACTCTAAAGGGACATGTTGTTACATCAGGCTTCCCACTCACTAAGATACTCAAGTAATAACAACCCACTTGCATATACAGATTCAGCAGTCACATCATTGTAAGGATACCCAGGCTAGAGAGGCCATCACTGAGGAGATCAACAGACCCATTAGAAAGTTAAGTGAATACCTGAATTGAGCTTCTCCATGAGCATCTGCTGTTGGTCAACAGCCCGTGGTTATAAACGGCTCTGCCTTGCCTGGAGGCCCTTTCTCTTCCCCTTTAAATGAAGGCTACCTCAGGCCACACTCTACAGTCTTGAAATACTTGTGAGAATAGCAGCAAGGGAAGGAGATGCGGTCCAAGAAACCCAACCACATTTCCCCTTGAAGAATATGCTCCCCTCCAGGAAGCTTCAGCAGCTGAGCTACAGAGAGCAGCCCCGTGCTGGCCCCTTCTTGTCTGCCCTGCCAGGCTCCCTGCAGAAACTGACCCCTGGGAAAAGCCCAGGGAAAATGCAGGCATAGCCACGTGCCTCACGAGCCATTTAGCAGCTTTAGAAACGAATACGAAGCAGTCAGTTATTTTGACCTGTTGCAGTACAGCACATGCAGCTTGCTCTGTCATCCATTTCCTCCTGGCTAAGCTGGCAGGCTATCTGCCTGGAGCTCACAGCTGCGGTTTCTCAGAAGTCAGCCCTTACACCACGGGACACGCAAATGCTCGGAAGGAGTCAGCAGCCCATCCAGACCACTCTGTTATCCAGATATCAATGCAAATGGCATGATTGAGCAACAGCTTGTCCTTATAGGTTCTGCATGTGCGGACTACCACCTCGCTGGCATCTGTGAACACTTCCCACCCTGTCCATCGACCAGCTCACCAGCCAAGATAAATAGCTTTCATGAGGCCTTGAACTTTGATCTACAGCACACCCAGAGCAAGAGGGAAAGCCTTCAAAGAGAGCTCCTTCTGTTACTCGAAGCCAGCTTTCTTTTCCAAGCATGAAAAAGGGCATTAAGTCTCCCAGAGCAACTCCAGCTGCATTTGCAAGAAGCAGGCACAGTACTGACAAAGTAGTCAGTGAAAGCAGGAAAAGTTATCTTTCATCACACTAACCTCAGAGCCCTTGCTTTATGAAGGAGATACACACTCAGCAGTGAAACATCTTGTGATAACCCCTCAAAACTGGGTTATGCTGTAGCAACATTTCCCCTTTCAACAGAGTGAAGCATGAAGAAAAGCAGCAGGTGAAAAGAAAATGTAAGACTTGGTAAAACCGCCCATACAGAACAAAAAATTATATGACATCTCCCCCTTCTCTCCAAACCCCTCACCTCAAGCAGTTCATCTACCAGCAATCAACCTAAAACCAGATTTTCAGTTCTACAAACAAAGCAGTCAGTTCATTTTTCCTGCAATGTTAGAAGTTACAATAAACTAGTTTTCATCCTTCATCAAGAACACAAGCTTTACTTTACTATGCCAAGTTTTGCTCAAGCCAGTGTGCACTCACACACTTTCGGAGCTCTTGGGGAAGCTTGCATGCTTACAAAGAATACACTGGGTTATTAAGAGACCTAGTGACAGGATCAGTGTTTCAGCAGACTGTGAGAAGACAAAAGTTGTGTTTACTTTCATAAACTTCTAAGACAGTATATATCCTTAATACCCAAAAACATACATTACTCCACAGTTCCTCTTTAAAGCACATCTCATCCAAACTGCAAGGAACAGGCTTCCTTTGTTACATTTTAGAACTACAGACATGTAACTGAAAGGAGAAAAATGTCTTTGCAGTGGAGCGCAAGAGGCTTTCATGATCTTCATGAAAACACATTGTATGTGTTAACTTTTTTGATTCCTGAATGCTGCTTCCCAGTTTTTTTTTTTTAACTTTTTAAACTTTTTTTTTAACTTCTAACTTTAACTTTTTAAACTTTTTTAACTTTTTTTAACTTTTTAAAACTTTTTAAAACTTTTTTTAACTTTAACTTTTTTTTTTAACTTTTAACTTTAACTTTTTTAACTTTTTTTTTTAACTTTTTTAAACTTTTTTAACTTTTTTTTAGCTTTTTAACTTTTTTTAAACTTTTTTTAACATCCTGAAAAGGATTTGGAGAACGCTGAGTCACCAAAAGTTGTTTACAACCACAAGCAACTTTGTGTCACTCCTGTAAATACTGGAAGGTAGGGATGAGAAAGTGGCCAATAAATACCATACTAGGGTTGCAGGAACAGGAAACTCAGCACATAGTTCTGAGAACGGTGAAGTTAAGAAAGGAAAGTCTGAAAAGCCACAGGAGTGGACAGAACATACAATAGAAAGCAAGAAGAAAATATGGAAAAATACCAGACATTAGAAAAGAGTGGTAACAAAAACCTCAACCAGATGGGGAAGTAGCAGAGAACAGGAAGGTAACTCACAGGACCAAAGGTATCTTTTGTGAGAATATTCCAGTTTAAGAACAAATGTCATCAGTAACCTCCAGTTGCCTGCTTGGGTTGGCCTGTTCTTAGTTATTCCTGGCACTCATTATTAATGCCAGATTAAAAATGGGACTGAGGAGGCACAGTCAGCTACAAAGAAACTGTCATCAGACTGATGCATGTCACCATCACCATGCCTCGCTCTTATGGTTCAGACAACAGACCCTGTGTACATGACCAAATTATCAAGAAAGAGTGGCTGGAATCACTTCAACAACCTGTGCCAGGAGGACACAACACATACAAGAAAAGCGTATGCATGGCTGCTGATTTTTGAGGGTGCAAAAAAATCTTATCACATCTGTGACACATTTAAGTCTTCCTGAGCAATCACATACAAGAAACACAAACATCCAACTTACTGCAAGAGGAGAGAGGATTAATCAGTATCTCCTTGGTTTAATTTAAGCACAATGTGTAAAACTGTATGACAGAAAAGACTGTCCACATAAAAGCCCACCAAGCTGGAATTTCACCTAAGAGAGCTGGGTAGCTGCTTTGGAAATACTCCACCAGGAGATCCCTGTTTTACTGAAGGTGTGGTTCTACAAGTGGCTTCAGTAGATCTATGGACACTGTCCTTCAAATAGTGTCTCTTAGAATACCACCCATGCAGTCCAATGCCACACCAGATAATCCAGACAGATGAAAGGTGGAGAATGAGGCCACTTTTACAGCAGACCATGCTAAGGTCAGCCTATACCACTGATGAAACTTCCCCCTGGGAAACTCGAGATCCACTCTTATTCTCAAGTCACTTCTGAAAAATGCATTGAAAGTTTTCTGTGATAATAACAAACAGCCATGACAATCTGACAAAATGCAAGCCTAGAAGCAAAGCAAGTGTCCAAGTGCACAACAAAGGTCTTTGGAACAACCTGAAGTCTGACCCATACCACTTCAGACCAGCTCTGTAAAGCATACTTGGTTTGACCACACCCCCTGCAAAGATTTTGCAGAAATTACTTCAGCTGTCCCAAACTTGGGAGAAGCCATCAGTGATTGTCACCAGGCTCTTATTTTAAGCAGGTGTTTCAAAGCCTCACAATTCACATTAGCAGATACTTAGAATTAGGCTTAGTCAATACCTTAAAGCAAGAAGTGCTGAGATTATCAGAGAAACATGATTACTATTTGCCACGTGCATGAAGTCTATTATTGCCCAATGCTTCCTAAACACACCAGTTTCTGTACTTTACTAGTTCTGGGCTGCCATTTCATTGTCTCTATCTAGAAAGCTAGTGTATACATAGACTAGCACTGCTTGGATCTCACATTGTCATGAAAGACGAGCCGTGAAGTACTGCTTTTAATGTGCATAAACTGAGACTTTATGAAGCACCTTGATGACAAACAATGCATCCATCCTACAGCTGGGAACATTGTTTCAACTGCTCGATTCTGTTTGCTACAGATGGATAAGGACATTCATGCATTTCCTTCAGTATTACTTGGGGGCTTAGTTAAGGTTTCTCTGATGGCTTCAACCAGCTCTCTAAAGTCTCTGCATTTCCAGCATCAGTCATTTACAGCCATGCTAGCATCTGCAGGGATAGGGCATGCTACCAGTATGTTCTCTCAACCTTAGCTCCTGTGTAAGAGCATCACAGTTTCCTCTCCTTGACAAGCAGTGAGAACCAAGCAGGCTGCAGAGAGGAGAAAAAACAAGAAAGGGAGTGAGGACTACAGTACAGCAGATAATCATGCTATTGCATGTGTTCAAGGCTGCTCTAATAAGTTGGCAGAAATAAGTGCTGGGCACAATTCTCTGAGATAGGACTACTGAGAACATTCCTCCACAGAGCACTGAGAGGCAGAAGTAAACACCAGATGATCCCCAGCCTCACACTTCTGTCCCTTTGGACTGTACATCAATTCCAGTTCCATCCTATCGCCAGCTTGCTTCCTTTACTGTACTTCTGATATTCAGACACTGAAGATGCAAGCAGAAATCACAAAGTTGGCACAGGCATCTACATCCAATCTGCATGCATGGGACTGGAAACTCTTCAGGAATATTGTGAGGATATGGGACCACAGAATAAGGGCTTGAAGAGAGCAGCTGGCAAGGAAAATACAATGCTAGAATCTCATACAGACAAGTAAAGAGACTCCAGCAGAGCTACAGGAACATTGCAGTAAGGTAGAGCTGCAGAAACTGGGGTCTGCTCACAAGCTGGAGCCTCAGAGAAAGAAATTTCCATCCAGAGATACCACCATCTTCTGTAAGGCCAAAGATGAAGGAGGTAGTTTCATAGAGACACTGAGCTGACATACCTTCACAGTCCTTCTCTAAGAAGATGACTAGGTATGTCAAATTAACTCAAATAACTCTATTCGGCTGCTTTATTTCCAGTTTGTATCCTTTAGGGGGGTGGCACAACTTTCCCATAAAGTACTTGGTCATGCTGTGCCTTTTCCTAGCAGGATTATTTTCTGCATCCAATGTTCCTCAACGGCCATGCTTTATGAAATTTAACAAGCAGCACAGAGAAGTGCTGCTACAGCGTTCAAGTCTTGTTCTGCCTCTACTTGGAACAGCAAACTCCACAGGCACTGGAAATCACACTACAGCACTCCCTCTTGTAGGAACATGTTCCCACACAGGACAAAACAGACCTGTGGTGAGGGAGGTTGCAGTTCACAGGTTATAGCATCCCTTCACTACAGCCTCACCTGCAAGTCTCAATGTTAGGCTGACAGAGTAGTCCTGACTGAAACTGACACCCTTCCATGGAAAGACTATTGACCATTGAGCTACTCCAGGAAAAACCTGATCATTTATCACTAATCTCCAAGTAACAAGAGAGGAGCTCCTAATAAGCTTAAAAATTAATTGTGAATTTAAGGCTCTAGCCCTAAATGGCAGCAACAAGAAAAAGTTATCAACCAAATAATTACAGGCTGAAGGGAATCTCCTGCATACTGTCACTTCTTCCCCATGGGTTGAGACACACTTGAGAACATATTGCACATCTGTCCAACCTGACCTCAGACTCCAAGTAGCCTATGCAAAATTTACTTCATTTTTTACAGCTTGAGTCCAGCACAGAACCACAAACATTATTAAGGGACCATAGCACCATTCATTAGAGAAAAGGCTCCAAGAGCTGCAACTCTTCAGCCTGAAGAAAATACAACTCAGGGGGATCTTATCAATGTTTACCTGATGGACAGGAATCAAAAAGAAGGAGCTAAACTCTTTTCCATAGTGCCCATGGACAGAACAAGAGGCAGTGAGTACAAACTGAAACACGTGAAATTCCATCTGAACACAAGAGAACACTTGCTCATTCTGAGGGTGGACAAAGAGGTTGTGAAATCTCCACCTGCAGAGACACTCAAAACCTGGACATGGTCTTGGGCTACCTGCTTTATCTGACGATGCTTGAGGATGGAGGTTGGATCAGATAAGCTCAAGAGGTCGCTTCCAACCTGAATGATTCTGTGATATGCTCTCAAGTTCCATCCATGGTTTCACCAGTGCAACAGAAGAAAGCCGGAAAGTTAATTCAATTCCTTGACATGTACAGGACAAAGAATAACAGCTTATGCTCTGTTATGCCATTTCCGTCCCAACAGAAGCTGACTGCCTTGCTCTGTGGTATTTCTCAATGAGACACTCACTTGATGCAGTAACAACATTCCAGCTCTTCCTCATCTACAGGGCTCCTGCAAAATTCTCATCTTCCTTCTAACTGCCCACTGTCCTCCATATTCACCACATACTTCCTTACATACACTTCTGACCCTCCTGTTTTCAAGAAGTTCGCTGGTACTGATTTTCTTTCTTTCTTGTACCTTTCATGGCAGGAGAGCTCTGCTCAGCCAACACTGCACTTGTCAAAGTTCAAAGTCATTGATTAATTAGCAAATGGCTTTGGAAACATCAGCTTTTAAAGCAGGAAATTTGAAATTTTTCAAGACAGTATAGGTAGGAGCTGAAATAAACTGGAGAGGTTGAAAAGTGCATAATATAAACCAGATGTCAACAGAGCCTTAAGAACACAGGAGGAAGAGAAAGGTTGCTGACTCCAGCTGTGCAGCACAGACTCCCAGCTGCCCACTGCATACAGCACAGTATCATAACCCAGACAAGAGGTCTTAAGCAGCAGGCTGGTCACTGCACCCTGGCTGGTGATTATACCCTGCTAGACCCAAGCTGGCTTGTACAGTGCCATCCTGAGCACTTCCATGTCCTCAGCATAGATACTGCATAGCCTGAAAAATTTCCCCGCAAATTTGCAGTAATGCCTGCAAAGGGAAACCACCATGCTCTCTGTAGTGTGCCAGGATTGAGAAACTATGGAAGTAAAAACACCCCATCTACAAGACAGTAAGAGTCAGTGTCAGCACACACTTAGTTCTCAACAAGGCTAGATGGGTGCTTCCTCATTTCTGAACTCATACTAAAATAATAAAAATTAAAATAGCTTTTAGCATGTGATGTCTGGGGGTGTCATGTTCCCATGATGCACTAAACAAACCACAGCCCAACAGCTGTGCTAGAGGCAACAGCATAGCCTGAGCAGGGCCCCTGTGCAGGCTCTGGAGAGGTATTTGTGCTCATTGTGTCTGGTGTCATATGCTCCACTAGCTCAGGATTCAGCTACTATGAAGCTGAAGCTTGGTCATTGCATCAGGCTTAATATTCTCCTGTGTGCTGACAGTATTGTTAAAAGTACTGCTGTGTGGAGAGAAGTACTTCTCAGAGAAAGACACCCAGACAATTTCAAATATGGTCATAACATTTATCTGCTAAGTACTGTAGGACTTGAGGGCTGCCTTACTCAGGAGTTCAGTCTGCTGTAGAGAATGGACTGAACTGACACCTTCTAAGAGCTCTTGGCTTCAAAGCCTTTATCTAAAATCCTAACAGTGAATTCCTGGGAGGAGAGTGCACAGGCAGTGTTTCTCTATGGGAGAGATCTGCTGTCACAAACACTCTTATTTTAAGTTATTCATGCTGAAGTTGGCTGCAACCAAGCTACAAGGCAGATGAGGTTGGCTGCAACTGAGCTACAAGGCAGATGCTAATTTTATATTACCAACCAAGAAGAAAGTTTTCAGAGTTTCACCCAAAAAGGGAACTATGTACACCTGGGGCTGTCTTTGCTTCAGAGGAAGCATCAGAACATTTGCATTTGAGACCATTCACAAAATCTGTCTGCAGAATCACACGATAGTAGACTTCACCTAGTCATTTTTTCCCCACACAGAAGTAGGATCTGATACATTCCTCCAAATACTTTGGCCATGAAACCAGCCTATCTTAAGTAAGTTCTTCCTTCACAAAAGTTAGGATGACAGTGAGTGGCTTGCCTTGGCAACTGCTCTGATGTGCACAAAGACACAGTCCAGCATTACCCAACTCTTGCATGCAGATGACAGCTTACATCAGGTAGGGCTCACATTGCAGTAACAAAAGTCCAGAAATTCTGAATTTTTGTGTACCAAACCATTTGAAAAATGCTACAGCAGAGTCCACAGCAACTGAGATTGTTTTTATCACATTTTTTCCTTTAAGTCAAATATTATCAAGATATACTGGAGTCAGTTTGAGATCAATGTATGCTTGCTCAAGTGAGAAAATAACCTGTTTTTTCTTGTTATGTAGAAATAACAATCCAAAACACAATCTCCCTTTCAAAACACCATTTACATCAAGCTGAAGTGTGGGTTTTTCAGCACATGTGAACTTTCAGCAGAGATGACACCTCGCATGCTCTTCAGCTACACTAGAACTGGCTTCCAGTCTGGCCTAAAATAACTCTGACAGTCCTTGTACATGTTAACTAAAACCGTTAACACTAGTAATCCAGGGAGATGTTGTTTAAACCTCCCTAACTTTGAACAGCACATTAAAAAATAATAAAATATTGATGCCATGCTGTAGATCCAAGTTTGGAGGAAAACAGTAACTAAGCTTTCACTTTTGCCAGAAAGAGTCCAAAAAGCTAATTTAACCTCTGGTAAGTTTTATTTTTCAGAGCACAAAAGCTCAGCCACTGTTTTCTGTCTTCCTCCAGGCTGAAAGCAAAGGAGCCAGACCACTTTAGCCCTAGGTTATCCGCTGGGAAACCACGACATTTTAGGGGAGTTTAACAGGGAGATGCAAACCTTCATTTATGCAGAGTCTTAAAAGGTACTAGGAAACCCCTGTTCTGACTTGATTATCTGAGAATGCCATCTTCAGCACAATCCATAAGTCATCTTTTTTTTCAGGGGGATTGTTTTGGCCAAAATAATGACTTTCAAAATATATTTTTACTGTGATAAACTTGTCATCATGATTATTGCCATTGCTATCTCAGCATAAAACACCTTTATGCGCACAACACCAAACACACTAAAAGACTGCACTGCCTCATTTATGCCACTAAAAGCAGGTAAATCATAATGCAAGATGCAACCACACAACTCCAATTCTGCTAAGGCAAAGAACACTATGACCCTAAGTATGGCAGTGACATAAAAAAAATCCTGACTACCATGACTTCCCAGAACTCTCCACCTTCATTTCAACAGAAACTACGAGAAACGAGTACCACACACTCCTCTATATAGTTTAGGAAAGTTCAAACATAATTAAAAATCAGCACATTGGGCTTCTGTAGTCTCCAGCTGTTAAGTCCTCTGTGCTTGACAAGAGGTGATCACTTTCAGACTGGTTGGGTTATTTTTAAGGCCATTAGTGCAATTCTCCAATTAATCTTGGCCATTCCATCATAGGTAACAAGGTGATCTGTTGCAAATATGGTTTTATCTCTAACTTTAGACCCAGTGCTAGAGAATACATATTAGAAAACCTTATTTTGTCTATGGTATGACAGAAATGTAAGTCTGAAGGAAAATACAATTTTCAATCGATTTGGGTCAGTAAACTGCAGGGCGCAATATTTACAGGTAGAACTTTAAAGATACTCAGCTTTTCTTTTCAATTTGTATTTAAAACCAAGCACCTAAGATGATCTCAAAATTCACAAGTTCTCTGTGAGTCACTGGTAGTCTCTCCTGAATTAAGGGCCAATTGACCAGGCACAGAAAAAATTGGTTTGCAAAGCGTCCTAGTTTACAAGGGTTGTGCAATTTGCTTTAGCTTTCTATTTCAGTAAAAAACGTTACTAGTGTTAAAATAAGCATAAGCAACGGCACGTATCTCTCTCCTCCATCCTCTGACCAGGAAGCACAATTCCACAGCTCCTACCTTACCTTCTGAAATTGCCTTCTTGACAGCTGCAAGGTAAGCATCAGGTTCGTCATCATTTGTGAGCTCCTGCCACTGAGACCAGTCCTTGAAAAAGGTCAAATAGTCATCACAGTCTGTAACACCACAGAACAGCTTGACTACTTTGTAAGGAGGCCATAAAGCTTCCTGAAGGCTCTGCAGGACAGGAGGGAGATAAAAACTCTGCACTAGCTCAGCAGATAGCAAAAGGATGATGCTCCGACTTCTGTTGAACAGGTCCAGCTCCTGGTGGGAGATGGCAGACTTGCCTTCCAGCTGGTAGCTCAGAATTCGATGCTTTCGAACGTGCCGAGTAAAGAGGAAGAGGTTCTGGAGGTACTGACACCATTCAGTGGCGTCACTTGCATACACAATCAGCACATCATATCCTCCAGGGGTTCCTGTACAGGTATAAGACAATCACAGGGGAAGAGGGTTAAATTCAAAGCAAGAACTGACCCATAGCTTTGCAGCAAAAAACCCACAGGGCTTTCCCTATAAATCATGTCAGAAGCTCCAAAGCACTTCAAAAGTACAACAGATATATCCAAACTGAGGTGGTCATAGCCAGAGCAATTCTAAGGGTGGTTGAACTCCTACTTGCATTTACCCCGCTAAAATTTACGTAGCTTTTTCGTTCTCAAAAAACCTCCTGTGAAGAAGGGGGTTTCCTATGTAGTTTCAAGTGAAACAAACCACATGTGGAGATTTATACATCCAAAGCATATTGATATGAAAAAAAAAAACCAACATAAAACCCTAACCTCCGAAACAAACTAGCTTGGAAAAGGGGTGTTCACCTTGGCATGTGAAGTGAAATCATTTTAGGCGACTATATGGTCTCTGCAACACAAGTGCAGACCATCACATGCTCAAGCAAAGTATACACTAAATATAGCACCCCTTAAAATATGAAAGGTCTTTATTTAAATGAGGTCCCACAATGCTTGCAGGAAGTCACTATAGCTTCCATTGGTGTTAGACATTTGCTCTTATTGCAGCAGAAAGCAAACTGCCTGCAAAGTATGAGTGCAGCTGAAGAGTACACCAGCCCCAGTGCCCACAGCACAGCAGTTCTATCATTCAGGCTTCAGACATTTTGCAAGCCTGTGCTAGCATCTTTCCCCCAGAACTGTCATACAAAGGTTTCTCAACCATTTTGGCATGATAAACTCTCTCTTTAGAGGGAAAGTGGTGAAATACAACAACAGTGTGGCTGTAACAGCCCAAAATACGCTCAAAGCTGACTTATTCTGTAATTCTCTAGAGACGGCTCCGACTTACACACCACTGCACTTCTATGCTCTGGAATGAAAGCACTTTGCTAAGATCACATGCAGCTTG
This sequence comes from Hemiprocne comata, assembly GCA_020745705.1. Lineage (NCBI taxonomy): Eukaryota > Metazoa > Chordata > Aves > Apodiformes > Apodidae > Hemiprocne > Hemiprocne comata. The sequence goes on from CM036592.1 coordinate 17,951,660, forward strand.
AACCAATATGACATGATGCAGTGCTCTCCACCAATCTCAAGAAAACCTCTAAGTCCACATTTAATTTTTGCATTCACCTGTGAAGAAGTTTACCCAAGTTTGAGGATTATGGCTCTGGTCCCGTGGCAAATTTCAGTGCTGAGCATTTCAAATCTAATTAGCAAATTGACATCTTCTAATTCCAGTTTAACTCCAAAAAGTGTCAACATTTCCAACCCATCTCCATCCAGAAGCAAGCAAAGGCAGATTTCTCTAATTAAAATAGAAGGAAATGCCTAAAAATTGGCATGCCAAAGACAGCATCTGCAGAGAGTGAATTTACCAGAATTACAGATGACAGTTTTGCAGCCACCTTATTAAAATTAAACAGCTTTCAAAGACTCCATTCTGCCACCTTCCCCAGAACCTTCATTAAGAAGGTTGAAAGGATGTCTAGGCTACTGTAGCCCAGCTCTAAATCATACGATAACCAGCTTCAAATTTTAGTTGAGCCAAATTGGTACAGTCGAGAAGTGAAGTGTGGAGATCTGCTCTGTGCTCAACCAATAGTGTAACGGTTACCTGCATATACAGAAAGTCTCTAGCAGTGAAAGGGTAATGTCCTAGCCATGGAGAACACAGACACTGCAGTCCAGCTGTATTCACTAGGACAGCTGCAAGCTTCTGTGTGAATACAGCTCCTGGACCCCAAATGGAGGCTTGTAGGAGACAGCATTCTCGATGGAGAAGATCCAGCAAACTGATAAAGCAGAAAAAAAAAAACGCAAAGCATTGGAACATTTAAGCTAAGAGTACAAAACTGCTGTGAAAATAGATGCCTTTCACAACAGTGGGAACACTGCTATCACCAAAATACTGCTCCTGTCTGAACATCATCTGAAAAAAAAAAAGAGTCACACAACCAGAAACAGGAAAACCAAGCAGAACTCAGGTCAGTTGTTTTATTCTAGAAAGGAAGGAATACCACAGACTTCTGCTTCCAGAGCCATGTGTTGATTCACATGCAGTACAGTGGGAAAGGGCAGTGCAACTATCTGCCAAGAATGGAGCCCACCCATTGCAGCACAGCCAGCTGAGCCTGACCTCATCAGATGGGGAGAAAATGCAGAGACCCTCTATACCCAGGGCTCCTAAAGTCCCACCCTGGCGTTCTCTGGGAGTAGTCCCACCTCCCGACTCTGGGGAAAGCAGCAGTGGACTCCAGGGCATTCTCACTTTTTGTAAAATGGAACACATAATCCTATAATGCATTTTTTAAAAGAGCACAGCTTCCACAATCTGTTAACAAACAGTCCTTTCTCCAGTCTTTCAATGAAAGGAAGCAGCTATGCTTGGAGACGACACAGAGTGAGGGAGTCACTGACTTTAAACATGCATTGCACTGTAAGGGCACTAAGTATCCGAGCAGCCTCCCTTCTCTGATCCGTGGGCAAAAGATGCAAACTTGACAGACTCTCTGCAAGTTCCCTGACAGCATTTATATCCTCAAAGACAACACCACTCAGAGCAATGTAGCTGCTGCCCCCACTAGGAAGGAACTTCACCTAATGTTTAGGAAAGGTATTGATTCCCTAGATAGCACTTGCTCTAGCAGCACATGACTTCCCTTAACAGAGCTGTGTCAGCTCTCCCCAAGCCCTCTTACCCCAACTCCTATAGCCTTTTACATTTCTAGGATAAACTGAGGAACAATGCTTTTAAAAGGAGAAGTGAGAAATCAAATTACTGACTCCACTTTTATAGCCAAGGAAACTCTCTATGTTCATAAGCAAAAATACTGGAAGTGGGTCTCGAAGAGTTAAATAAGCTTAAGTCAGCAACAGGACTGTTTCAAACAAAACCAAACCCTAGAAACAGTTTCAATTGCAACATCCCCTTTTAAAAGAAAGATGACACAGGACTCACTTTCCTGATCATGCTATTTTTGTCTAACCAAATACTTCCCTTTGCAGCACCAAGTGCTGTCCAGTACTCATGGAAAAGTGTAATAAATGGAAAATGCAGAATGTTTCGGGGAGTTTTTCCCACACCTCTTCACACAACAGTTACAGGAAAAACTCAGAGCACGCTTCAAAGCACGATGTAAACTCTACCTAATGTACACATACAAGGAAATCCCTATGTGAAAACCAAGCATTTTATTTCCTTAAACCCTGACCTTAGATTGATGTTTTGACAATGTGTTTGACAGACTCATGTTGAAAAAAAACAAACATAAGGAATCCTTCAATTCAAGTAAGAAACACATGAACAGTATATGCAATAGCAAAATGAAGAAAGATTTGTGCAAGTCAATAACTTCAAAAATCTTTAATGGTCTCAAGTGTAATCTAGTTTAAATTTTAACATACTTTGTTTCTGCATTCCTAAACTCTGGGTATGAACGGGACTTTTGCTTCTGTTTACAAAACGTCAGCACTACTAATAATATTGCAAGGCATGTTTAACTATTTATTTCATAGACAAACATCCAGGAGAAGCCCTGTTGCAGTCTGCAATGATAAAATGTAACCTTTGGACTCCTTTCCAGCTGTAATTGCCTCTTCAGTGCTTTGGTGCACACTCCATCATACAGCAACGATAAAAGTGACTAGATTACAAACCAGTACTGTAGAAATGCCTAAGACCTCTAACTGAGGTGGAAGGCCCACAGACTACATAGCACAGAGACAGAACATGATACAAAGCTTTCCCTAGCTTATAAACTGCACACAGAATGGAAGAGGATGAAACAATTCAGTCAAAATCACCTAAGACTCATGACAAGAGAATAAAAACATCCTATAGTAATAGGTTATAGCATGCCTTCATAGCCCCTCTCTGAGAAACAAATCAGACTCATCTTCAGACCATGTTTTGGAGTAGTGAGGTGACAATCCTTGAGTTCAGAGCAAACATGGGCTAGTGTTCTATGGTCATGTCATAAGGTTCTGATTACCACTGAAATAGCTAAAGAACACTGCAGGAAGCCGGCATATTGGCTCTGGGTAAGATTACATCATGCCCACTTAACACTTCCCAAATTTCAGTCAGATGTCATCAACTGTTAATACCTATTATTTCATGCTGCAAGTCAAAAGGTTTCACCTTTTTCAATTTACAGATCATAAGTAATTTTCCACTACACTTTTGAGTCCCATAAAGCAAATTCAGGGCCTCTAATAATACACAGCTTTTCTGTGCCACCATTCACATCCCTCTCCTAAGTAGACCAGGTCTTCTCATTATCAACAGACCTGGTAAAAAAAATTACAGATAAAAATCTTTACTCCAACTCAGATGATCATATGCAGCGGCAAGCAAATCTACTTTCTCCTGCTAGATCAAATCCTCCTCAAATTCTACCTAAATGAAAAAGCGCTATTTAGCCTGTTATCAGTTGGCGTTGGGATTCACATGTATGAAGGATACATAAATATTGCACTCCAAAATATCAGTCCTTGATAGAGGAGGATCCACTTCCTGTAAAAGCCAACTGCTTATGATATAAATGAAACCAAACCCGAGGTGTTTAATAATCAATTTTTTAAGAGAGAGCATGCTTCCAAGAAGTGTTAGAAGCTGCTGGAAGCAATAACGGAAGTCCACAGCACCTTTCATACTTTAGTGTCTGAAGTGAGTGTATTGAAGTGATGTATGAGGAAATGAATGCATTCTTTGCCTAGCTGGAATGCATAACAAAGTAATGGTGATCACATGCAATCATTATTAACATCCTAGGAGACTTCTCACTTTGACTGGAATAGGAAGCCTTTGCTTCATTTCAAGTGCTGCAAAAAAAGCACGAGGAAGTAGCAGAATCAAAGTAGACTAAAGTTTTGCGAACCAAACTTCAGTTATAGGAACACAAGATTTGCATTAGGATATGAGAACCCGAAGTTGTTCTACTTTTGCGAGTCTCTGTGAAATCACCTTCTGTTGATAGGGAGCAAAGCAGTTTTGCCCACAAGTCTCCCGAGACCTCCGTTTAGCTTATTTTTACATCACAAGGAGACACGCGTCAGTGAAACACTAACGTTACTTCACACCCTGAAAATGGCACGTTTTTCCTTTTTTAGATAAAACACGTACGCTTCCCTACAGCAAGGGGAACTTGCAAATTTGCCCCTAGCGAAACTTACACAATATAGGCTAAAACCCTCTCGCCCTGGAGCTCGCACCTCTATTCTAAACAGTTTTACCTGCACGTTAGCTGAAACATAATCACTGATGGCAAACCAGCTCAGTTTGGTTATGATCCTTTGCCACCATGGCAAGGGGCATCAGGTCGTACCCCCAAAAGTATGCAAATGTAGGGGATAAAGTAGTGTTTAGGAAGAACTGACTTCTCCACAAACATTACAGAAAAACATCTAAGAGGCAAAGGCTGAGCAGGGGCAGATTCCTCTACAGAACAGCCTCCCTCAGAGCTAGCTGAGCTGCCAACCGAAAGTGCACTCAAGATACACGAGAGCTCTCCCAGCACCCGCCCTGAGCACAAGCCAAGAGAAGCAAGATAAGGTGGAAAGCGCAGCAACCTGGCTGCGAACAAAGGAGGCACCGCTGCTCTGAAAAAAACCGGGCTCCCCTGAACTCGGGGCGGGGACCCTCCTCCCCTCGCAGGGGCGAGCCGAGCGGCGCAACAGCGCGGCCCCGCAGGCGGGAGCGGGGAGGGACCCGCGCTCCGCTACCTCGTAGTTACCAGCGCCAGGCGCAGGACAGCTCGCTCACGGGCTGGGCGGCCGGGGGGAGCCTCAGCTTGCCGGGGCAGATCCTGAGGCAGCGCCCGCCCGCCCGGTCGCGCCGCACAGCCGGCCGGACAGACCCCGCCTCTCCCCTCGGCTCCGGGGGTAAGTATCCGCAGCACCTACCGGGGCCCGCCATGGTCCGGGGCTGGCCGGGAAGGGGCCGCTCCCTTCCCCTTACATCGCCGGCGGAGCAGTGCCGTGCGTCCCTCCCGTGGCCACTTCCTCGACCCCGGCCGGGCGCTCGGCCCCGCCTCCCCGCCCGGCAGCGGAGGGCGGCCGCGACGCTCCTGCAGAGTCGGGCACTGGGCGACTCCGTTCGGCCGGCGGTGCATCGCCTCCCAGGTAGACGGCGGGGTTCTCCTCCCCTGGAAGAAAATTCCCTTTTCCAGCTATACAATCATGTACACTATAGATGGCCGAGGAACCAGCGCTAAATGAGGAAAACTCGTGAGTTACGCTGATGTAGAAACTTTCAAGCCTTAGAGCAACGGTTGTGGATGAGAACAAGCAAGACCTGTTTTGTGCACATCCTTAACTTCGGTTTTGGCTTCTGTCTCCTAGGCGCAAGGACTTTTATTTTTACCTAGGGAAAAACAAGTTTTTCCATAGTAAGAATGAAGCGACTCGGTGGTCTGTGTTTCCTTCCAAAAGAGAGAGTATTTTAACTACAACTGTCTTTTCCCTACAACTATGCACATGTTTGAGTACAGTGAAAATAAGCAGCAGAAGGACACTGTTGGAGTTCAGAGAGTAGGACTCTAATTTTATTGCTGAAGACAAAGCAACTGATTCTGCTTAAATAATTATTCCAAACTATTTTTTCATTTGCAAACTGGGAAAAACCACTTGCACTGCTTTGCATTCAGAGACATCTCTCTGCTGAGAACCAGTGAAGTACATTGATGCACTTTGGTAAAGCAACAGCAGATTCCTTACAATCCAGTTTCCCAGCCAAGTCAGTCATTCCCAGGCAGTCAGAGGACATTCTGTGTGTGGTTACCCAATGTCACAAACATTAGTGTTAGAACACAGCTTCTTACGAACAGTAAAGAATGGACTGTTTCCTACTAATAAACTATCTTTAGAAGTCAGTCAAACTCTCCTGTTACCTCCAAATCTTTCTTTACCCAAAACCTACTGTAAGCTTACAAACTGTTTACCACAGCCTGTTCCAAAACCAGTGTTTGCTCCCACAGTATGAAAGTACTAGGATAAAAAAAAAAACTTACTGATGATACAGCCTTATGAGAAACTCCAGGTGTGCAAAGAAACCAGCACTTTCCCGTCAGAATCCTACTGAAAATGTAAAATGAAATTAAAAACACCTGGGCACCAGAGATGCATGCAAACACAGAATCTACTTGGGATTTATGTGAGGGACAAAGATGTACTAGCTGGAAACTAGTGTCTAGACAAATTCTTTGACTATTATCAAATAATACACCTATATTAAGAACCAGTAAAATAGATGGATAACCATATGACTTTATAAGGCTTGTTCCACATTATTTCCCTTATAAAGCTGTTTATCTTCTAAATTCCAGAATAAAAAGTTAAAACCAAAATAATCTCTCTGATGCTTTCAACAAGCTTTTAAACCCTTGCTCTTTTTAAAGCCTTGAAGTATCACACTAAAGGCTGTAGCAGAGTCATCTTCCTGCTCAGAGAACCCACAGGGCTTCTCCATATTAATCAGTGTCACTTAGAATGCTATGCATTTTATTTAATCAATGCAAAGCCCACAGGAAACCTCTGTAACTTCCTAAGTCACTAAAATGAAATCAACGTGCCTCCCCAAAGGAGCTTAAGTAAAATACCTGCTAGTGTGTTGTCTAAGCAACCTTTACAGCAACATCCACCTGAAAAATCTTATGACAAATGGAGCTGAAAGCCCCTTCACACCCTAGAATGTTAGGCTGGCCTAAGGGAAAGATTTACACAGTTTGTAATGAATTAAGAACAAAATGAGGAAACAGAGGGAGTTCTACATCCTCCCTTGCCCAAAATTGACTGTACCTTTCTCCCTTCAACTCACTGCAGCATGTGAACACAGTTGCATTTGCAACATTACTCTCAAGAGCTTGTCTTAACCTTGTCAAAAGAAAAGGACTAGATGGCTCTTTCCAGAGCCACTGCTTTTTCATTTGGTACTTCTGAGGGGTAAGAAAGAAAGGATTCAGTGTTTCACTACCCATGCCATCTCTCTTCACTTTTTCTTGGCTGCAAAAAGAATGGGAAGCACAGAGATCTCTCATAAGAATGCTTTCTTCTGAGGGGAATAGCTCTCCCTGCAGCCTTAATGAAAGATACACCACCCAAGGGGAGGGACTGAAAAAACCTATGAAGAGTAGGGTGAAGGGAGCAAAGGAATTCACAAGCAGTTGCATAAATTAGTTGAATTGGCTTGCTTTTTAGATCCCAGGATCTCCCACTACTGCCTTGGGGAACACAAGAACAAAATAACTTTCCTTGCATGGTTCCTGCCCTGCTGGGTCACCTGGAGAGTTGCAGGCACAATACAGGGACAGCCTGTGGCCTGGACAGCTACACACCTCTGAAGAGAGGCAATTGCACAGCATCTGGGAACAGACCTAACTGGCAAAAGCCTGCCAGAAGTGGGAAATGCTTACTAACCAGCTGAGAAGCAAAGTGAACTAGTGAAGAAAATGCAGCCAGTAACTTCTCTGATTCCTCACAACAGTTACTTCAGACAGCAGGACTTAAAAAAAGGACAGTTTACCAGCAGCAGCTCTATCACTTCTTTTCTGATGCAGACAAAAGCACAAAACTTGTGCTGAGCTTTACAGATGAAGCTTACAGCTTTAGCTTAATGTGGATAGAAGCTACAAGAACTTAGAGAAATAATGGTTCCTGGAACCAGTTTCCTCTCTGCAACACAGCCCTAAGTTATTCCATACATAACAGGAGCAGGCCAGATCAGGGGCATCTGCAAACAAAATAAACATATAAGTCCTCAGCTGAACATCCCTTTTCTACACTATAGGCAACAGTAGCTGCACAAAATGACAGAACCTTGCAGTACAACCTACATTAACTACTCTCCTTTCCCCAAGACTGCAAATGCAGCACCTTACAGAAACCCCAGCACCAAGTGTACTCAGCTGGGCACAGAGCCTGCCCAAGTGTGTACTAAGCAAGCACACAGGAGGGACAGAACCCCCACACAACAAGGTACAGCAGTATGGGGAAATGGTTAAGAGCAAGGCTGGGGAAATATGAAGAGGGTAACACTACCTTGCCTATTAGAACTTGTTTGACACTGGCAGTCTTAACTTCAGATTTCCAGTATAGAAATTTCTTCTTCTTTTACCCTCAGTAGGCTTTATAATACACTTTGATGGAGAGAAGCTTTAAAAAGCCCCATCAACAAGGCAAGGAGAACAGAGCAATGTCTCCTTCAGAGCAGACCTTCAGCTTCCCAGAAGAAAAAACTTCAGTGGAGGGATGATTAATTTAAAGCAATGGCAATTTATATACAACAGCTGAATGAAACCTCCCCCTTATCAGGGTCCTGAGTATACTAAAAGGACATTCGTGTCCTGATCAGCCTCACCTGGGGCTTCCACACCCACCCTTTGCCCATAAGCCCAGGAGTTCTATTTAAGCTCAGGCCTGGGCCTTCAGTGTTTGGCTATCTTATTACGTAGGTAGATCTGCTTCTAGTCCTATTTCTGGTTGATGGTGTCTCTTGGGAAGCAGCCCTCAAGGACAAAGAAGTCCAGGAAGGCTGGACATTCCTCAAGAAGGAAATCCTCAAGGCACAAAATGAACCAGCAAGGTAGAAGACTGGCCTGGCTGAACAGGGAGCTTTGAGCAGAACTTAAGAAGAAAAGGAAAGTCTACTGGCTATGGAAGAAGGGGCGGGCAAATCTGAAAGAGTACAAGGTTGTTGCAAGGTTATGTAGGGAGCAAACTAGAAAGGCTAAAGCTCAAGAAAACTCAATCTGGCTAGCATCATTAAAGATAATAAAAAAGTGTTTTTACAAGTATGTTAACAGTAAAAGAAGACCAAAGGGGAATACTTACCCTCTACTGACTGTTTGAGGGAACCTTGTGACTAAGGACAAGGAAAAGGCTGAGCTGCTGAGCACTCACTTTTGCCTCAGTTTTTGTCAGCAAGGCTAATTGCTGCCCAGGGGTACAGCTCTCTGAATTGGAAGATGGGGATGAGCAGAGTGCAGCCCCCACAATCAGGAGGAAATCATCAGTGACCTATTGTGTCACATAGATGTGCACAAGTCTATGGGACCAGATGAGACCCACCCAAGGGTACTTAAGGAGCTGGCAGAAGTGCTCACCAAGCTACTCTCCATTATTTATCAGCAGCCCTGGCTAACTGTGGAGGTCCCAGGTGACTGGAAGCAAGCAAATGTGATGCCCATCTACAAGAAGGGTCGAAAGGATGACCCTGGGAACTACAGACCTGTCAGTCTGACCTCAGGACCAGGGAAGGTTATGGAGCAGGTCCTCTTGAGTGCCATCACTTGGTACATACAAGACAACCAGGTGATCAGGCCCTGTCAGCATGAGTTTACAAAAGGCTGGTCCTGCCTGACTAACCTATCTCCTTCTACAACAAGGTGACCCACCTAGTGGATGAGGGAAGAGCTGTGGATATTGTCTATCTGAACTGCAGTAAAGCCTTTGACACTGTTTCCCACAGCATTCTCCCTCAGAAACTTGTTGTGCTGGGCTTGGATAAATACACTGTGTGCTGGACAAAAAACTGGCTGCATGGCTGGGCCCAAAGAGTGGTAGTTAACAGAGCTAAATCTGTCTGGCCTCCGGTCACAAGTGGTGTTCCCCAGGGTTTAGTACTGGGTCCTGTTCTCTTTAACATCTTTATTAATGATCTGGATGAGGGGATTGAGTGCACCCTCAGTAAGTTTGCAGATGACACCAAGCTAGGTGTGTGTGTTGATCTGCTAGATGGTAGGGAAGCTCTACAGCAGGACCTAGACAGGTTAGATCAGTGGGCCAAGGTTAATTGTATGGGGTTCAACAAGGCCAAATACCGGGTCCTGCACTTGGGTCATAAAAACCCCATGGTAAAGCTGCAGGTTGGAAAAGGACCTGGGGGTATTGATCGATAGTCAACTACGTATGAGTCAGCAGTGCGCGCAGGTGGCTAAGAAGGCCAATGGCATCCTGGTTTGCATGAGGAACACAGTGGCCAGCAGGAATAGGGAGGTGATCGTCCCCCTGTACTCAGCACTGGTGAGGCCACACCTTGAATGTTGTGTTCAGTTCTGGGCCCCTCACTTTAAGAAGGACATAGAAGTGCTGGAGTGTGTTCAAAAAAGGGCAATGAGGCTTGTGAAGGGCCTAGAGCACAAGTCCTTTGAGGAGCAGCTGAGGGAGCTGGGGTTGTTTAGTCTGGAGAAGAGGAGGCTGAGGGGAGACCTCATTGCTCTTTACAACTACCTGAAAGAAGGCTGGAGCAATGGGGGGGACAGCCTCTTCTCCCTGGTGACATGTGATAGGACCAGAGGGAATGGATGCAAGCTGCACCAGGGGAGGTTTAGGCTAGATATTAGGAAGCATTTCTTCACTGAAAGGGTTGCCAAGCATTGGAATAGTTTGCCCAGGGCAGTGGTGGAGTCACCATCTCTGGAGGCATTTAAATGGCATGTGGGCCTGGTGCTTGGGGACATGGTTTAGTGGTGAGCTTGCAGTGTTAGTTTGAAGGTTGGACTAGATGATCTTGGAAGTCTCTTCCAACCAAAGACATTCTGTGATTCTAACCTTTTCTCCTTGACACTCTTCAAACCTGTTTTAAGTAACCTTATTCCCAACTCCCCCTCTGACTATACCTTACAGCTAGTTCCTTTAGACCCACAGTTTTACCTCAGCCTTTCCTCTGGCACCATCTCCCTTGGCTTCTAAACAGATTCCTCCAGTGGCTCCTAGACCTGGCTTATGGCTTATCTTTCCTGGGGCTACTGATGAATCTTCTTGTCAGCATCTGGCTCTGCACGCCATGTTCAAGCTACGTGAGAATGCACCCTGTTGGCGAGGATGTTGTGAGCACTGAGGCTGCCTACAGCTACCAATTTGTTCCTTCTGCATCCCATTTAAAATGCTAGAAGTAGACTGGTATGGGGAGGAAGGGAGAAGGCGTTTTACGTGGACTGAAGTCTTCCAGTGTCACATATATACACTCCCGAGTTTCCTTGCGGACTGTTCCCACCTCCTTCGCCCCGCTGAATGCCCTAAGCCCGCCTTTGCACCTCAAGCGGCCTTCCTGCCCTGCCTGTTGCCTTCACTCAGACACGGGCACCGCCACCGAGCGGGGCATTTTCAAATCCCCTCACGCCGGAAGGGCGGCCGTGCCCCGTAGGTCTCTCCTCTGCGCGCCCTTCCCGCCCTTCCTCCAAGGGGCGACAGCCAAGCACCGGCACGCCGCTACCCGCCACCGCGCCCGACCAACATGGCGTGGGGGGCGGAGCCGAGGCAGCGCGTGCGTGCGTACTGCGCACGTCGGTACGTGGCGGTGGCGCGCGCGTGCGCGCAGGCGGCACGTGGCGGCCGGCAGAATGGCGGAGCGGCGCGCGGTGCCCAGCGACCTCTTCCCCTTCGTGCTCGGCTTCCTGCGCGAGAACCGCTTCGAGGGCGCCGCGCGTGCCTTCGCCAGGGAGGCGGCGGCGGTGAGCGGGGGGGGCAGCGGTGAGCGGGGGGGGGGCAGCAGTGAGCGGGGGGGGCGGCGGTGAGCGGGGGGGTGGCGGCGAGCGGCGGGGGGGGGCGGCGAGCGGGGAGACGGCGGGGGGGCGGACGGGGCTGCTACTGTCCGACCGACGGACTGGCGCGGCCTTTCTCTTGGTTTAGAAGGAGCAGGACCCCAACGCCGCCTCCCTCCTGGACATCTACAGCTACTGGCTGAAGTAAGTACGGGCCCGGGGAGCGGGGATCGCCGCTGCGCTGCCGGGCTGCCTCCTGTGGCTGGCCCACGCCTTGTAAAGTCCCCAGCTCAGCCTTTCTCCCCGTAGATCTCCGGCGGCCAAGAAGAGAAAATTCGTTCTCAACGGCCCCCAGGCGAAGAGGAAACCGCCCTCTAGCAGCGATGACAGCTCCAGCGAGGAGGACGAGACGCCCCCAGCCAAGAAGCCAGGTGGGGTTTGTGGGCAGGCCAGGGCTGTGTCTGACATGGCTGCTCACCTGGATAGGCTCGTTTGAGGTCCTTCAGCAGCTATCAAGGGCTGGTTTTGTCTTGACTGATCTTGTTTCTGGGAGGTCTTTTGCCCATGGCAGGCAGGGTGTCTTGATCCTAGCTATGGGTGGTCTTTTTATCCAGTTGTAATTTAAGCACATCAGGGTTTGTGTCCACGAGAAGCTTTTGGCCATTCAGTTTGTCTCTTTTGGCTAAGACTGGTGAAGGCCTTGAGCTGTGTTGGGGTTTTAAGATGCTCTCGAAGTAGCACCCTCATTAGCTTTTCTATGTTGAGAGTCTGCTTTCTGGTCGCTAACTGACAGGATATCTCAGCAGGGTTATTCCTGCTTGCTTTGGCATGTTCAAATTATGTGTTGATCTAAATATTGAGTAAAATCGTTTTTTGAGTGCATGGAGGTTGGGCTGATTCTCTCTTCATGGGAGGTAGGTACTTAATCGTTTTTTCCTATGCTGTTTTCCAGGGACTCTCAGTTTCACTGAGAGCTTTAGAGAAGGGTTTCTCATTGTGCTATTGTAGGAAAACTGATTCACATTTTATAAGTGCTTTCACATTTGTTAAAATACGCATAGCTTGACAGAACTCCGGCATGGCTAGAACTTATCAGGCTCCTTTGTGTATTGGTGGGCTCCATGACCTGTTTGATGCAGGGCAGCTGTAGACAGTATCGTCAAGTTCCAGAGGAAAGTCAAACATCTTTACTCACCTGCTGCTTGTGTGAGGTTACTAACTGCCTTTCTCTCAAGCCTGTGTCCTAGTGCTACCAAAAAATGCATTCCTCCACAGCACTTTGGCATGTGGTGAGCTGTATTTTTCCCTTTTTATTTGGAATTGTGCTTATGCTTTGTCTTAATCATAGTGTACACAAGTTTGTCTGTATCTAGCAGAAGATTTGCTGGAGAGGGATAGTAGACAGGGAGAGACATTGAAAGAAATCTGTTCTTTAACTTGAGCCATCCTAAAGCTGAATTTGAACTTGAATCTGATTTTTATTTGGTAAGGACAGTTGCAAATATAACTTGAGGCAAAATTATTTAGTTTGCTCCACGCTAATAAAAAGTAATGAGTAATTAGGATGGAGTACATTTGGCTAAAACACGTTAAGCAAAGTGTCTGGAACCTCAATACAGCATTGCAGTGATTCTCTTTGGAAGACTGTGCTTGTTCAGCGGGTTTTTGTAAGCTGGAAGGTGTGCAGACCTGGTTAATGTCATCTCAGTTTGTGGAAACACTTTTCTTGTGGAGTGTCCTTTTTGGTGACAGAAGTCTGCACTTAAATGTGTACATGATAAAGATAAAATCTTGAATTTGTTTTATCCTCTTGTCGACCCATTTTGCAGTTTTCTGCAGCACCCTGCTCAAGAAACAGTGTCAGTGTTACAAACTTCTGTCATGGTTTAATGACATTTTGCCCTGATACCCACTAGTGCAAGATACAGGTACATGAAAGTTTGAGTTAACTTATCATCAATGTCTGCTGTCCATTATTTGCAGCTAAAGCAGCAGCTGTGCCCAAAGCAAAAGCAGTTCCTCCAGCCAAGAAGGCAGAGAGCAGCAGCGAGGACTCCAGTGATGATTCAGATTCAGAGGAGGAGGAGAAGCCAGCAAAGGTCAGCTTTTCTTCCCAGCCTCTAAAGCATGTTTGAGAGTGATGGGTAATAGCAAATTTGACCAGAATTCTCTCTGAAATTGGTCTCACTTTTACTGAACTGCACTAAGCAGTGCTTAGACTGCTGCAGATGCAACGTAGAGAAGACGTTTCTGTAGTGAACAGTGTGCTGTTTGGACTGGTCCTGTGAAAAATTAATTTCATGTCCACCACTCATTTTGTTTCATATCCAAGTCTGTTCATTGCCTTTTTCTTAAGACTGCCAAGGTTTTATTTTTTTGCAGAGAAAGATTTATTGACAACTGCAAAAAAAATTTTTCTTACATATATGTGTGTCTATATAAAAAAAAAAATCATCTCTTTCCTTTTTCATGCTGCAGTCATGGTCTTAAGAAGTGGGAGGGAGGAAAAATTATGTCGGTGTACACTATAGGAGAGCAACCAGAGTTGCCCAGTCAGTATTTTCAGTCTTCAAACTAGTGTGATCTGCCCCCAGAGCTGCTCCCTTCTGAGGAGGCAGAACTGGAGACTGAGGTGCAAAGGAGCTCTCCCATGGGCTGCTGGAAGGTTTCACAGAGCAAAATTGTTATCCAGGGATTTTCAGGCCCTAACCATTAGGCAGACTGGTGTTTCCAAGTCAAAATGGTAACCTCTGTGAAAGACAACTGTTTATACTCTCTGTACGTGTGTCTGACTTACTAGCCTCTTTTTCATGGCTGTAAGAGCTAATCAGTTTTTGCTCCTGTTGTTTAGAAAGGTGCAAAACCTGTGGTGAAGCCAGCTGGAACCAAAGTCCAGCCTCAGAAGAAAGCAGAGAGTTCCAGTTCAAGCAGCTCAGATGAAGAAGCACCAAAGAAACAGCCACCAAAAGCAACAACACCTAAATTGGGTACTTCTTACTGTGTATCGTGAGTCAAAGTGCAAAACCAAAAAAGCTAAGGGACAAGTGATGGGGGCTGTACCTACATACAGAGGCATCTGTATTAACATAGCAGTCTGAAAATCTGCTGTCACTGCCATTTGCACTCTGGTCCAGTCTGCTTCTGACATAGAGGAGCTGTAGAACTGATTGCAAATAAAACATCTCGTGCCAAATGCTGCATTGTTAGCATAAATAGCTGTAATCAGCAACCGTAACTGCTTAAGTTGTGCTTCTGCCAGTGTCTCCCTCTCAAAGAGCAGGGAAGACCTTTATTTTAGTCATGGAACTTCTGATGAGTTAGAATGAACAGTTTTCTGAAAATTTTCTCTAAGCTTGCAGTAGGTTACAGCAACAGTTTTGCAGTACTGCTTTCGTCTGCCCTATTGGCTTCCTGTGGTTCGTTTCTGTCTATGATACTTTATGCTCAATGTAATTACCCCTCATCTCCCATAGTATATTTTCTAATGTCCATTTTTACTTGTCTTGAAAGGAAGTAAAGCTGGCCAGGCAGCCACCAAGGTGGTCAATGGAAAAGCAGCAAGCAGCAGCAGTGAAGAGTCAGAAGAGGAAAAGGCTGCACCAAAGAAGGTAAATTAGACTATGAAAAACTTCATGAACACTGTAGAAGTCTAGTAAGACTGGGTGTATCTCTGTGTTGCAGGGACTGTGAAATGTGTAGACAAAGGCACAGACTACAGAGATGCTGAACACAGCATTTGTGGCTCTTACACCTCCTTTTCCGTCATAGATTGGGATTATGTATTCTAGCACCTCTCTGTGCACTAGCTTTGTTCCCTAATAGCTCCTTACCGCTTCCTCTGCTTCTTTCTTTTACAAGAAAACACCTCATTGTGTAGTAACCATGTTGTTGCCATTATGCATTCACTTTTGCATCTGTAACTAGGGATTTTCACTAGGGAATGACTAAAAACGTTTTCTGCAAACATGAAAATAATAGTAGTTGTGTTTATTCAAGTGGCAGTTGCTACTATTTTGGCCAGTTCTGTGCCCTTTAGTCAGAAGAGCTCCACATTAAGGATACATGCAGCAGAAAACAACAGTGGAGTGGCTAGAAAGATCAAGATGCTCCTGTGTTGCCTGGAATTTGCATGTGAGAATCTGCATTTATGTTTCTCCCTTCATCTTCAAAACTCGTTCCATTAACAGAGGCCTAGAGTTAAACAAGATCCACATCCAGCTGTCCCCACAAGATTTCTGTACCTTCTTTTTTTTTTTAATGTGTATTTCTTTTGTTCCTGCGTTAAGGCTGTTCCCAAGAAATCACCTCTGCCAAAACCGGCAGCCGCTAAAGCATGTCCAGGAAAAAACAAACGTGCCAAGGAAAGTTCCAGTAGTGAGGACTCGTCTGACAGCTCAGATGATGAAAAGCCACCTGCAAAACAAAAGCCGAAGCCTGGTAAGTACTAAATCCCATTGCTGCCACATGGGAGGATGCTCTCTGCTAGTCCTGCTGCCCTTGGAGGAGGGTGCAGGACATGGGCAAGTCTTGCTGCACACAAGGTTCCAGGTGATACTCATGGGGGTGTTGTGAAGCAGAAATGCAGCAGCTTTTTTTGTGTGCTGTTGAGGGTAAGCTTACAATTCAGCTCCTCCCTCATACAAGATGGGGACTAGGAGAGATTGTGACAGACTGTGCTTAGTTTGCTGCGTGTCTTCTATTCATGTAGCCTTTAAGAACATTTTTGCAGGTTTCCTGTCTACCAGGATTTGGGAAGTAATTTGCCAGTGGTTTGGTTATTCTGTAACTGCAGCAATTTAAGGTTTTTTAGGTTTTTTTGTGAAGTATCAAGTGTTCAGTTGCAGCCCAGCTGATAGGGGCTTTGTTCAATACAGCATAGTGCTTTTAGGATTCCAGGAGAGAGCTGATGTGAATGGGGGATCAAACATCAAAACTCAGTCTGATTCTCTAGCCAGAGGATTTGAGGAAGCAGTAAATGAGAACAATCAACAATTGACATTTCTGCTTGTTTTTTTCTTTTTCTGAGTAAGTACAGTGGTACAAGCTCCCATTCTTCCTAAAGTGCAGGGGAAATCTCTGCAAAAATACTAAGGTCAGCTGAACCCCGAGAGGAGAGTTGAACTCACCGTACAAACAAGGGAGCAGTGAGGTTGGTGTAATCTTTCAAATGATAAGCTTGTATCTTTGACTATAGCTACAGAAGAGGAATAAATGGAACCGAATAGCAGAAGGGATTAACCCAAACTACAGCAAACATCTCACGTGTGCTGTTTGCAGGCATCTGAATGCTGTATGTCTCTTTGTAGGTCAATACAGTGCTGTACCACCTCCTCAAGCTATGCAGACCAAGAAAGGCCTTGCCAAGGCTCCTGTAAAAAAGGCTGAGAGCAGTGATTCTTCAGACAGCAGTGATGAGGAAGAGCAGGAGACCCCAAAGGGGGGAGCAGGTATGTTGTGAGGAGAGGAGGCTGCAAAGGAAGTATGAAATTATGCAGACAGTGTTTGGTGATCTATTGGGTTTCCTTGAAAAAGCTGTATGACTTTGGTCTGTGTTACTGTTTGCTTCTCTGGAAGCTTCTAAGTAACTTGAAGGTATCCCAGACAGAACACTGTGTGCGACCTCTGCATTCTAACTGTGTGCAGGTTGGATTACTTTGGATTTGCTGGTTTGAAGAGTCATTGGGATCTAGTTTAGCAGGAATAAGGCTGGCCCATTACTGAAGCTGGCCAGGTCTTTGCTTGACTTGCGATGTTGCTGAATGAATGGCTGGTGCACTGGGTAGGGGGCTTTTTCACATCTGGAAAAGTTTGGATCTTGCGCTAAAGGTTTGGTGTGGATGCGGCCTGTTAATTTTAGACTTGCTTTTGCAGGCAAAAAGGTAGTAGCTAAGACAATCCCTGGCCCCAAAACCAAAGTTCTGACTACCAAGAAGGCTGAATCCAGTTCTGACAGTGACTCAGGTAACTAAAGAAACAAAGTTTTGATTTTTTTTGTTGATGTTTTTATTGGCCAAGTCGCTAAATAGTGGTGTATCTGCCAAGATCCTTAGCCTACAACCTCAAAAGCTGCAATCTCTGTAGCTAACGAGGTGTGAAATTGAAAAGCAGCATCCGGCTATGTAGGGTGGAACCTCACTGTGAGACACCAACCAGATGATTGGCAAGTGCAGAAAGGTCTGCACGCTGCTGGATGGAAAGGGTGGGGCATCATATGTATCAGGTTTCTCCAGGAAGGTTAATGGAACTTTGTGAGTATCTGTCTGTGTCTTAAGCTTTTTGGTTTCTGTTACCCTATTATGGGCTTTATGAGAAGTTTCCAAAATAATTTGTCACCATACCAAGTTAAAAATATACTTAAAATGTGACCCTAATGTGACCCTAGAAATAGGGAGCACCGTGCTTTGTATCTTTTGTTGATCAGGTTTAATGTTTGCAGTGCTGTATTTCCTACATAAATTCCCAATGTGCTGCATTTCCCCTCCTGATTTGTTTGGTTTTTTTCAGATTCTAGCTCTGAAGATGATAAGAAGAAGGTAGGGAGTAAGCTGCCAGCTAAACAACCTGTGATAAAGAATACTTCCAAACCAGCAAAAGTAGCTGTCAAGCCTGAACAAGCAAAGAAAGCCTCCAGTTCATCCTCGGACAGCTCAGGTATTGGGATAGGAGAAAATGAGAATTTCTGCATGCACGTGGTGCTTGCCCAGACCTCTGTTTCTAGGCAGAGTATGAGTGTGCAGTTGGACATTGCAATGTTGTTTGAAGCTCCTAATGATGTGCACTGTGTGCCAACATTGAACCTGCATGTTAGCTTCATGTTGAAGGAATGGGGCTTAGCCTTGATTATTCTTTCCCTCTCCATTCCAGATTCTGATAGCTCTGACAAGAAGGCCACCGTGAAGCCCACAACTAAAGCAGCAACCCCTGCAACGAAGAAGTCACAAGTTGCCACAAAAAAAGCACAAAGTAGCTCTGATTCAGACAGCAGCTCCAGCAGCTCTGAGGATGAGAAGAAGAATGGCACTCCAGCTAAATTAGCTGGCAAAGTGGCTAAGCCAGTGTCCAAACCTTTTGCCTCAGCTCACAGAGCAAGCACATCAGACTCTGATAGTTCAAGCAGTGAAGAAGAAGAAAAAAAGCCAGCAGTGAAACCAGCCAGCAAATCTACAGGGGCAGCAAAAGCTACTACAGGAAAGAAGACGGCTGCTTCCAGTAGTAGTAGCAGCTCATCTGATAGTTCCAGCGAAGAGGAGGAGAAGCCCAAAAAGGCAGGGAAGGGTGCACAGAACAGTTCTAAGATCACTACCTCCACAGAGAAAGCAAAAGCATCCACACCAGCAGCAAACAACCTGAAGTCTAAGCCAGCTGGTGGCAGCAGTAGCAGCAGTGAAAGCAGCTCTGAAGAAGAGACTGGAAAAGCCAATGGAGGTATTACCTACAGTCTGGCAAGTGGGCCTGTCAGGAAGTGTTACTGAGCTAAGCATGAATGGAAGCCTTTCTGAAACAGCATTCAGTCTGATCTCTCTGTGTTACTAGATTCTGCTAGCTGGTGCAGTACTGAGAGGGAAGGGCTAGTTTTTGATGTGGAATGATCCTTTCTGTCTCTGCTGCCCATCTGCTGGCAGTGGAATTTGTGGTACTGTGAAGCATGTTTCTGTACAGTTGTTGCCAGTTGCCATCTGTGCACACACAAGATTGTTAATGACAGCAAGGCAGACTGCTGAGGGACCTTGTCTGTGTTGAGTGGGACACTAGGTGATGCCCCAGTGCACAGTCACAGTCTTAATCCCTGTAGGAAGGGAACAACTTTGAGTGCACTAGTGGTGTGTGCAAGGGCATACTGTGTGATTCCAAGATCTGGCGAATTTTAGCCAACAGAACTTTCTCAAGTGCACTAAATCATTAATAAGAGATATCCTATTCCACAAAATTAGCCATTAGGATAGGATGGCAAAATCCCTACTGACCCAGAATGGCTATTAATGTCAGTTATAGCAGTCTGTTTTCTGGGTGAGGTAATGCAGGGACTGATTCTTATACCTGGGTCAACACTGGATTTGCATTCTGGGAAGATAATGCCATTGCTTTTCCCAACACTACAGTTCCTTTCTTTGAAGTTTTACTGCTGTATGCCTAACAGGGACAAACGGGAAGAAACAGAAGAGGGAAGATGAGCCAGAGACACCACACAGTAAAAAGGCAAAGATCAAAGCCAAAACACCACACACGGTTCCCAAGGTGAAACAGGTGAGTGAGGGTGGACTGTGGTGACTGGTGGGAGAAGCATCTCTGCCTCTTGAACAAATAGGCTTGTTTGGGGTTTTTTGAGGAGGTTTGGCCCACAGGGTTATTTGTATTTTTGCTCCCTCCTTGAGAACTTGAACCTTATTTGGCTAGGGAGTGCACGTATATGCATAGTAGTATTCTGGCAAAAGTTCATTGGAGCATCCCAGTGCTGCCTGACCGGAAAAGGAAAGGATTATGAATCAGAGAAACACTTACAAGGTGGAGGTCATGTGGACAGGGCCCCGTATTTGCAGGGCAAAGAGAGAAGGAGGTTGTCACTAAGGGAATATTGTGCACATGTATGTGTTTACTGTATCTTGTTTTCTTTCTCCATAACAGCCAGCCTCTCCATTCCGCCGAGTAAGGGAAGAAGAGATTGAGGTGGATGCCCGTGTTGCTGATAACTCATTTGAAGCAAAGGTAGGGCTAGGTAGTGCCCAGAGAGGTAACACTTGGCCTCTGCAAATACATTTCTGCAGAGCAGCCTTGGTCTGCTTGTGGGCAGCCTTTTAAGTGTAACGTTTTCCACCAGGAGGTGCTGTTAGGAGGTGTGTGAGCACTGGCAGGTGGTGTGTGGGAGGGTGGTATCTGCTCTAGTGTTAATGTACTGATGTTTGCTGGGCGGGATGAATTGCAAAGCATTGCCTTTACTCTCTTGGGCACTGACCTGAATTTTTTTCCTCTCCCCCTTCATCCCTCACAGAAAGGAGCAGCTGGCGACTGGGGTGAGAAGGCTAACAATATCCTGAAATTCACTAAAGGCAAATCTTTCCGCCATGAGAAGACAAAGAAAAAAAGAGGCAGCTACCGTGGGGGCACTATATCAACTCAAGTCAATTCTGTCAAGTTTGAGAGTGACTGAGTATGTTTCCTTGGGAATTCATAAACCATCTGCCCACCAGAATGGCTTGGATGGGCACGTGGACATTACAGATTTCAACCTGCCTTGAATGCTACCTCCCCTATCCCATTGTGGGGCAGGCAGCTCCAGCATGGGGATATGGGAGAATGGTTGGATGTTTCCCCTTTTATTTCTAATTCTGATTTAGGCCCCTAATTTGGAACCGTCCTTGAGCTGGTATTACTGGCACCACTATGGTGACCTCCAAGACTTACATTTTGTACAGTCTTAACTTTAAAAGGCTGGCAGTGATTTTTCATTTTGGTTTCCTGCCCATCTAGTAGAAGAAAGAAGTCATTCTCCTGTATCTTAACCTCCTACTTCTTTTTCAGCTAGTTTAACTTGGATACCTGTGAAATGGCAAGTATTGTAACTTGCCTTTGGCTAGTTACTGTAAGAGCAACACTGATTTCAACCCTCTGGCTGTAATCCCCACCCCCACCTGGCATTTCAAGTTCATCATTGCAGTGTGACCGGGTTCCTCTTTTCTGTTTCCTTCTTTTATGGTTTCACCTTGCAATAAATTCCTACCTTCCTCTTCCTACCACTCCTGTTGAGGCCCCACTAACCATAGTACTTAGAGAAGCAGAGACTAAATACACCATAGGAGTTGAATTACTGTATTGTTTGCAGTTGCAAGTCAGGGGCTGTTGTCAGACTAATGTCTGTAGTACTGCTGTGGCACTCTTAACACTTCCATTGGGAATGTAGCTGGGGAGCGGAGTTGTGCGGAAACACTTGACTGCATGAAGGTTGTGATGTTTGACTCAGTGGGAATAGGTAAGGAGACAGAGGAGATAAAGCCCTCTTTTCTACCCAGCTCTGCTTTTTGATACGTGTTTGTTTCAGAGGCTCTGACTGCAGTGTGGCATTACTCCTTGTTCTCTCTGAATGTTAAGATGTGCCAGCTTATGCTTACTCCCAGCAAGGTGCCATGTAGCTTGCTAGGAGTCAAGATGAATGTATCATTAATGCCTTAAATGTCTTTTCTGGGTTTGATCACTTGCTCTTTGAGCTATTTGCCATCTGTTAAACCCCTATCAAGAAGTAAAATGACAGTTTCCCCATAACATTAAGGCAAAGTCTGGTGCTGTAAGGTTTGAAGTGTAAGATTCTAGTACACGTTCAGTATGGGGAGCCTCACGAGTTAATAACTAGCAGCCTAAACTGAGATTTCATGAGCAACTGATAAGATAATGGCTTACTGCTGTTGAGAGGAGGACATGCTTCCTCTGCAGTTGTGTGACTGTGTCCTCACTTCTGGTACAACTCACATCTGGTAGAAAATTATTACCCCAACTACTTTTCTCCTCTGTCAGGTGGGTTAAGGTAGTTGTAGTTTGTGGAGCCATTTGCTGAGCCCATAGCAGTATGAATTGAACAGCAGTTGTGCAGCTTTGAGAAACTGGGTAGTGGGCTCTGAGGACTGCTCACCCCATCTTACAAAACTGCCAGCCACCAAGAGAGGTTATGCAGGGCCTGATTTCCATGTTTCCATTCCATTCCCTCCCCAAAGGGTGATGAGGAAGCTATATTTGTGTGCAAAGCAGTGTCACCTAATTGAGGGTTGGATGATACTTGATGAGCCACCCTCATAAACATGAGCTGCAGCTTGTTCCAGTGAACATTATTCAGGACTTCTCATTGGGCTTACACAATCACTCTGGTGCCTGGATTCTCGGCTACAGTGCAGAGGGGCCCAGGAGACCACCATTATTGCAAGGAATTTAAGTTCAGAGGCCAAAGGAAGGTGGGAAGGGAGTGTTGTCTGCCTGGGGATTTGAATATCATCTTGCTTGTGATGTTGTTTGCCCTCTTCTGTTTATCAGGAACTTAATTTTTTTAAAACTTTTATATATTGGGGGTATTTTAAGTGTGAGAGTTTTAATGTGTCAAAAAATAAAGATTGCTGCCTTTGTAATCTGAGTGGGTCTGGTAGTTAAAGGTGTGAAATAGCAGGTGGGAAAAGAGCATATCGGTGCTAGGGGTAATATAGCACTGTACATCTGTCCACAACCACTTCTTGTCTCAGTTCTATGCACGTGTCTGTAACATGCCTTCAGAAATGAAAGGTGGCCTGTGCTGTGGCTATTGAGTGACTGCAAGAAATGTGGATAAAACTCTTATACCAAGAAAAACTGAGGCTGCTTGAGGCCCTTCCCACCAGACTGGTTAGCTCTTCTCAAATACTGCTACCAGGTTAACTGTGTGGCAGCTGGCAATACAGCTTAAGTAGCACCAGCCTATGGGAATAAGAATAGGTATAAGTGAAAAATTCTTTATATAGCTGTTTAAAAGAATGAATTTCTGTGTCCCCTTAGATCTTTTCCTGCTCTGTGACCATGTGTGCAGGGAAAATAAACTTGCTAATGGGTGGGGCCTGATGGACGTCTTGTAGTGCTTATTTTTACCCCTTGTGCTGCTCCTCTGTGGAAAGGTAGGGATGACTCTCCAGGTGCGTTGGGCTGGTAGTTGCTCTGTAACCAATGCTGTCTGCCACAGCCTTTCACCTGGAACATGATACAGGAGATGCAACTACCTGAAGTTTCAGCAGCAGATGCAAAGAATGTAATGAGCCTTGCTGGAGGTCGGCACCTGACTGAGAAAGCAAAAGTGTCAAGTAGGGGGGAAATGCTTTGTGAGACTCTCAAAGCTACATGCTCTTTTATATGCATCATACTTTGGGAAAACCTGCTCCCTTTACGTGCTTTTGCAGCTGTTCATCAGCCTTGACGTTTATCGCTGCTCTCTGCTGCTGTCCTGGTGTAAAGAAAACACCTTGGGCCTGGAGTCCCTGTGCACTACTGCGGCACTTTCAGTGGTGGTGAATGCTGGAACTAGATTACAGGACGTCCCCTTCTGGCATGTGCTGTACCTACGTGGCCGCTCTGGGACACTGTCCCTTGCTGCCTCGTTCCCCTGTGAGCCATCCTTTCCATTTTGTTGTCCTGACTGCTGTCCTAACTCGCACATGGCCTCAGGACAGTGCAGCCTCTTGTTCTCCTCTCCCAGAGCTGCACAGCGGGTCCTGGCCCTCTCAGTGTCTGAGCAGGGTCCCGCACGGGTCACCGGGGAGATGCTTTGACACAGTGGCTTGGCAGGGGATACAAGCAGCCCAGCGCTGCCTCTCTGGCTGCAGGAGCGGCGACTGTCCGTGCCCCCCCTGTCGCCCCTCTGGCACTGCCTCCGTGCCGCCAAGCGCCGGCCGGGGCGGGGCCGCCCGGCCCCGCCTGCGCCCGCCCTGAAAGGGGAGGCGGAGGGTGACTGCTGACCTCCCGCCGCCTTGCCTGGGCGCTGAGCCGCGACTTGGGCTGCACTCCTAGCAGGACGAGCTGCAGGTGGGTTCACGCACCGCTTCCGATGGGGCGGGTGCGGCAGAGGGGGCTGGAGCGGGCGGCCCGAGAGGAGACGTCACGGGAGTAGCTGCGGCCAGTGTTTCTCACCACCGTCCCCCCGAGTTCTCGGCTCGGGGCTCCCGTGGCGAGCCCTGAGGAGCGAGCACGGCCAAGGGCTGCGGTGTCTGTCCTGCTGCCCGACTGCCGTGCGAGGAGGGTCCTTCAGCCCCGGGCTGCGGCAGCGCGGGGAGTAGGCTCGGTGTGGGCTGTGGGTACCGTGGTGGCAGTCTCCGGTGCTGCAGTCCTGCCGGTCGTGCTCTGGGTGAACAATAAAAGGCTGGATTTGACTTCCTGAGCTAATGGCATCTGAATGCTCCTCTGCTGCTACAGAGGAGAGAAAAGAGTGGAACGGTTTGAGTTCCCAGCGGTCAGCTCTGCCGGAACGCGTGTGTGAACAGCCTGGGTAACTTCAACAGAGCTACTGAAGGGCACGAGTTAAGCATCTGCTTAACTGTGCAGGATCAGAGCCTTGGCATCCGAACAAATGTTCAAAGTGCTTTTATGTATCTTGCTTCATTTTCCTCTAGGAGATTAGATCTCGGGAGCGTCTTCCCTGTGCTGTTCTGTCTCCTCTTCCTATGCATCTCAACCCTTGTTTATGGCAGCTAAGCCAGGTCTCATTCCTCTGGTGTGCTCAGAGCCAAGGAGCTGCTTGGTTTTATTTTGTTTGGTGGTGGTGATGTTGTTGTTGGGATGTTTTTTGGGGGTGGGTGGGTGTGGTTTTTTGTTTGGTTGGTTTGGTGTTTGTTTGTTTGTTTTTTTTTATGTGAGGGCGTCAGTTCTTTTATTGAAGATAAGACTCATCTCTCTCTACCTTCTCGGCTGTTGTAATTCCCTTAAATGTGATCAGACTTGTCTGTCAGGACTTTATCAATCCCCAGTGCTTCCTACACAAGGTTTCACAACTTTCTGGGGTGTTTAATGACTTCTTTCTTTTAATGTGGTGCTTCTCTGCAGAAAGAAGCTGAAAAGACAGGGAAATAAATGGAAGACTTTTCTTCCCCACCCCTCTTGACCACTTCTCTGAAGTTTGGTGCACTTATATCACCCCAGTTTTCTCCACAGTTTCAACAACTTGTTCAACTTGACTGTTCTACAGACATAAGCCCTTCTTAAGACTGAATTGTGCACTGAACTGTCATGTGCTCTCACCCCAAGGTCTATGGCTTACATTAATATTTGGAAATGGTCCCCAAGCCTTTCTGTCTCTTGCATCCAGGGATTACAAATAAAGTGCTGCCACACTGCAGACCTGGGATTGCTCACAGGGAGCATCAGCTGCTTCTCTGTCTTGCAACCATGTTGCAAGTGAGGGGAAGAGGCCATCTGGAAGAACTTGCTGTTGCAGGGCACTGTGGTGTCACAAACCATCTCTGTCCCTTCCAGAAGACAACCAGGAAACCTGTAGATACGGACTGGGGGGAATCCTGCATACCATCAAGGTGGATTTCATGTATGTTGAGAGGCCAGGTGGGGAAGCAGATGATGTATGGTGTTTGACACCATCCCTCTCTAAAGTTCTTGAAGATGGGTGTAGTGTCAAATGCCTTGACAAGCTGAGATGCAGATCTTTATTTTCTCAGTTGTTATGGACCAGTATTTTCTTTAGTACCATGGTTCCCTGGCTGTGATCTATGGACTGCAAACCTCATGCTGGCCCACAGATTCCTACCTTGCCTGTAGAGCTTTCTCCATAAAACTGTGATGATCCAGGAAGAATGTTGAAGATGGCCAAAGGTCCCAAAGGTTTGAAACTGATTTGGGACTACATCAATCTTTGTCCAAAATGCATGGGGATGAGCAGAGCACTTCCGATGTCTCGTGGAAGGAATTGCACCAAGTGTGGTATAAACTAGGAGTTACTCTGATGCTGACCTGATCACTGCTGTGGTTGTTCTCTTTGGTCTTTTGGGCATCTGGGCTTTGTTAATTGTCATTCTTGTGAGACCCCATGAAGATGTCAAAAAAAAAAACACTAGAAAGGTATGGTGTTTTGAGCAGACCACTTGTGCTCTATTCACTCTGTGCAAACAATATTTAAAAGAAAAAACTCAGGGCAGTAGGCTGCCTGGGGAGGCTTATACTTGAGGGGAAGATGTTGGGGTTTTTTCTTTGCTCATTGTTTTCTATACTAAAATACTAACACTAGTATTAAGATACTGTAATACTAATATTAGTATACCATAATACTAACATTAGTGTTTTAGTGTCAGTGTTATTTACCCAGGTGACTCTGATGAAGCAAGTGTCTGTGATAATCCAAAATCAGAGCAAAGAAGCCCACCAAGCACTGGCTTGGATGTGATTGGTCGTTAGACTTCCCTGCTACAGCATGTGCTTTATTAAGTTTACTTATACAGCATTGTATCTTCTTGGTTTTTACTACATATTCTCCTGGGCAACTCCTGCTTGTAGTGCAACATCTTCCTGCAGTGGTAGAATCGCTCTCAGAGCAGCATACCTGCCTGGTTGTGCAGAGTTTAGGCTTCCATACATTAGCCACAACTGGGTTGGTAGTCATCAACTTGATGGTAGCAGATGGTCCTTTTTTTTTCCTGGATCATACACAACAGATGAGGCAAACTTCAGTTTCTTATTCCAGGAAGAGTTTTGAGCATCCAAGCGAAGATACCTTTTTCTTCTGGCTCCAAATAAATTGTGCTGCTTTGTTAACTCTTGAGAATTTTAGAGGGAAAACACTTCTTACTGTAAGCAAGAGTTAGATGGAAACTAGGATGCAGGAGGGGAAATAATTCAGCCCCAGCAGAATCCCAGTGGTTTAGAGGTTTCTTGAACACCACCTCCCTGCAGCCTGACAGTGGGTGCCAGCAGCCACTGCCCTTCCTGGATGGTGCTGCACTGGCTACAGCACCTGCCCTTGCTGGAGCATCCTGCTGCAAAGTTCATGGGGAGGCTGTAGCTACGTGTTCAGTGTTGGTAAGAGGTAAAGTGAGGAGGTGAGCAGGTGGATTTTGAGCCTTTCCTCATCTACCCCTTGCACGCATAAGGTTGTCTTCTCTCCTTTCCCCTTTGCTGTCAGCCTGAGATCCTCACAGTAACTAGCTGCTGAACAAGGGATGGAGCCAGCAGAGAGTTGCCCTTTGAGCTGGTAGTTATGTCTTCATTATGTCCCAGGAGCACTAAAATGTTGGGATGTGCCTGGCTGGAAACCTGCCTGATGTATCCAGCACAGATCTAGGGCTGGAGCTGTGGCCAGAGTTTCTCTCTGGGAATGGACAGAGGAGAAATTAGCTCTGATGATACTGAGCTGTGGTAGGAAAAAAGGTCCCTCCCTGCAGCCTGGCATCTTCCCATCACTTACGAAGATATACAGTCTCCATTGTTGCCTGGGCAGGGAGAAGTGATTCCTGAGCCAGCAGCTTTAGGGATTGCCCCTGATGCTGGAAGGGATGAAGCAGCCAGAAGCAGTCTGCAAGTTTTCTGTGTCAGCACCTGCCCTTGGCCTGAGGGCTGAGATTGACCCCTTGCTTGTCAGTTGGATTTTTATAGACCCCAGAAGGTCCTGGCAGAACTGAGGGTCCCAACAATGTGCATCACATAGGTCCATGGCAGAACATGGTCCTTGCTGAAGATGAATGACAGGGGTGTTGTTTTTTGTTGTTATTTGTTGGGTTTTTTTCTCCTTAAATAACTATTCCTTTCACCTGCACAATTTCTTCACCTTTTCTTTGTTGTCCACTGGGAAAACACCCCAACCCACATATAAAACCACCTCTTCTGCTCTTCTCGACACACTTATGTGCTTGTATGACCTACCAGGTGTCCCAGGAAAAGCTTACACCTGTTCCTGTCATGAAGCCTGTCCTGACATCCTGCTGTCCTGGAGAAGGCCAGCAGTACAGGGCTGCCATCCCTCTCTGTGTCCCCTGGAAGCTGCATGCACTCTGGATCTGCTGCACAATATCATAGCCAAATGTTTTACGTTCTCTGGTGTTGAGCAGGATAAATCCCTTTTGGGCTTTTCATGTAAGCTAAGAACTAGACCAGCTTTGTGGGCTGTATCTCCGTGATGGTGCCAGCACAAGCCAGCCTGTTGCCGCTGGTAGAGAGATGGGATCCTGGGCAGATCCTTACTTTCCTTTCAGGGCTTCTACTCCCCTCTCTCCAGCCCATAACCCTTGTCTACAGAGCTCTTCCTCTGTGCGTCCAAATCACCCCCTTGCTTTCTGCTAGTATTTCTCATGTTTCTCATCACTCCTGCAGGCACAGCCACCCAGTTGTTCCCAGGTGGGAAGGGCGACAGTCCAAGCACTAGTAGGAGTTCCCTTTGAAACGGGAGGGTCTCAGCAAGTAGCTGCTCTGTTTCTTTCCCATGACCATGCCCACATGGGACACAAAAGCAATGGGGGGGTGGTGGTGAGGGTTCCCATGGTAACTTCTTCCCCCCCTACCACCCTTTCTAGCATGTCTGAACTGGGTCCTCAGGACATGGCTCTGCTTCTGACTGTTCCCAAATAATTATCGTGTAATTCTTCTCCCAAAATAATGTAAGGTGTGGGTGAGGTGCGTTCACTTCCAGAGATGTAGCAACACCCCTTACACAACAGAAATGCTGGGTGTTTCACCAAACTGGGAATGGGATGATGGCTGTAGGAGTGTGACTAAGGGGAATCAGTGTGCCACAGGTGTTGCATGTTATCTCTAGGGCTGCCTTCTGGGTTTGCCTTCTTCCAGTGCATCAGTATCTTGGCACCTGCTTTCCCATCTCAGCCCTTTCCCTTGAGCCTCTCCATCCTTCCTCAGCTGTGCTGGTTCTGTGGTGGTGACTGGGGATAGAGCAGCAAGTGTCTCTGCTGGTCCTGTGGCCCAGCAGAGCTCCTCCAGCCACTCTCCCTCTATAACTCTGTGCAAGCCAGTCTGGTAGTTTTTGAGCCTTGGAGCACAGAGAAGAGGTTTTGAATTTCTGGAAAACTCCCCTGATCTCTGCCTTCAGGTTTTACTGGTTTTGGTGGCTTTCTTTTTGTTGGTTTTGTGTTTGGGTTTTTTTCCAGTTATGAACTCCAGACTGCTCACTTCTCCCAGCTCATGAGCTTCTGGCTTGCAGCTACAATCCCAGTTACTAGTTGCCCAAGTACGCAACAGAGCATTTCATACTATATTAATGGTATGTTTCTCTCCTTCCAGCTACAAAGATAATGAAGGTCCTACCATACCCTGCTGCTGCTCTTCTCTTTCTAGTGGCTGCATTCACTCTGGAGCCTTCTCACTGTGCCAAGGTGCTGATCATGCCCACCATAGTCTTTGACAGCCACTTGCGAGTCTTCATGCGAGTGGCAGAGGCACTGACTGACCGGGGCCATGACCCTGTGCTACTTCTTCATGAGGGTCGGGATGTGGAAACCTACCTGCCTGGCTTTCGCATGCAGAGGTATTGGGGTATCTTCAGCACAGAGAGCGCAGATGCCTGGGTGCAGGAGAAGATAAAGCGTGTCTTCCAAGGGAAGATGACCTCTCTGGAGATGTTTTCCTTTCTGGAGAAGTACCTGGAGAACTGTGACCTTGTGCTCGGAAACTCTACCCTTCTGCAGAAACTCCAACATGAGCACTTTGACCTGTTGTTGGTGGACCCCAATGAGATGTGTGGCTTCATCTTGGCCCACATTCTCCATGTCAAATATGCTGTGATCTCCACTGGTTTCTGGTTCCCAGCAGAGATTGGTGCAACTTCTCCCATTGCCTATGTCCCGGAATTCAACTCCCTGATGACAGACAGGATGAGCTTCTTTGGTAGGACTTGGAATCTCCTAGTCTACATGATCACTCGTGTGGCCACAAAGCTGATCATCCTGCCCAAGTTTGAACGTCTCATGGAGAAGCACAGTGTAGAGCCAAAGACATCCATGTTGGACCTTGTCCATGGATCTAGCCTCTTCTTCCTCTGTAATGATGTGGTGCTGGACTTTCCCCGGCCAACACTGCCCCATGTCATTTTCACAGGGGGGATCCTTGCTGAGGCTGCAAAGCCCCTACCAGTGGTAAGTGCAGGAGAGCTTTGAGCTGTGATTGCACATTAACCTGCGGAGATATTCTGTAAAAATCTGGTTTTGAAGAGCCTTGTAAACACTGTGACATCTCAGGAGTCTGGAAAGCTGCTGTGTTTTGGTGCCTGGGTGCAGCAGGGAGACAGGGAACACTGAGGGCTGTGAGGTTGCAAGGAGGATGTAGAATTAAGTTGCCCACCCTGAAGTGGCATTTGGCTTCACTGCCCATGTAAAATGGCATGTGAAAGTCCTAAATTGGCAGTGTTGCCCCTGGGACTTGAGCATGAGTAGTTGTTTGTTGCTACACTTGAAGCAGAAATGGGAAGAACAATGAGTCTTCATTGCTTCATCACTGATTTATGTCAATCCAGAATTTCTCCTTAATCTTTTTTTCTCACAGGGCATTTCTGCCCTTGAGCTTGCAGTCTTGAGAACCCACAGGGGAGAGCTGTGCTCATTTCCTCATCAAATTCACAGAATCACAGAATTGTCATGGCCAGAAAGGACCTCTGAGATCACAGAGCCCAACCATCAAGGCAAAAAAAAAACCCAAACAAACACAACTAACCACACATTCTCCACCAAAAAACACTCACAATAAAGAAAAAACACCCTACAACCTTGACCACTAGAGCATGCCCTGAAGTGCCATATCTACACGTTTCTTGGATACCTCCAAGGACGGTGACTCCACCACCTCCCTGGGCAGGCTGTACCAGTGCCTGACCACTCTTTCAGTATAGAAATTCTTCCTAATATCCAATTTGAACCTCCCCTGCTGCAACTTCAGGCCATTTCCTCTAGTCCTGTCATTATTTACTTGGGAGAAGAGGCCAACACCCACCTCCATACAACCTCCTTTCAGGTAGTTGTAGAGGGCGATGAGGTCTCCCCTCAGCCTCCTCTTCTCCAAACTAAACATCCCAGTTCCTTCAGCTGCTCCTCGTATGACTTGTTCTCTAGATCTCTAGATTAAGATTTCTGATGGCAGCTTTACCAGAGATAAATTTTTGGGTGCAAATTTTTTCCAGTTAAAAGGAAAAAGTGAGGCCAGGTGCATTAGAATGGAAGTTCTCCATATATATATGGCAGCACATCACCCTTTCCCATGGGGCATGGCATGCGAGTAATGTGGCGCACATAGGGTGCTCCAAAAGCTGTGTCAGAGTGGCTACCTCACAGGTCTTGCAAAACACTGGCTTGGTCCAATCTGTCCACGTACACACCTGCCTTATAAAGAAGGGAGTTGCTTGCTGTGGCATTACTCATGTGCTTCACAGCTTCCAGAACTGATCCCAGGATGCCTAAGGGAAGAATGATGGAGATAAGTCTGGAGCCTTGCGGTAGGCGGTGGTTTTTGTGATAGCAGGCAGGCGTGTGTGTACCCAGATTAAGGGATGCCAGCAGAGGAGGGTTCTCTGTAGGTCTAGGTGTAATTTAAGGAATCTCCCATCTGAACTGGAGCAGAGTTATGTAATTAAGATGTTTATTTCCTCATATTTGAAACACTATGATTGCGAGTTCCTTTAATTAGGACACCGTGAAGTACAGATATGTACCGAAGAGATGGTGAGAACTTTTGATGGTCAACGATTCTTCTCTAACAACTTGAATGCTGTTTCTGAAAGTTAAATGTGAAGGTCCAATTATGACAGATAACATAATAATCTCTTTTATGAGTCATTGTACTTTTATCTAGAAAACCAAAATTAGTACTTCCACTTCTTTAGCAGTTTCAGTGGTTGTATTGCTCAAAAGATGTGAAACTTAAGAGAACGGAGAGACCAAAATCTCTTCATTGAAAACCTTTTGGTTCTTGGTTGTTTTAGGGCTTTTTAAGCTCTTCTGCAAAGTTAGGTTTTTGAGTCCCTGAAGCATCTAACAAAGGACAAGCATCCACAGAGAGTAAAACTAGAATGTGCTTTGTAACTCTTCTGTATCATGATCCCCCAATCTATAGACTACTACTAATAAGAAATTCTGAATTAATCATCCTATTTTTTCTCCTTTAATAACAGGAAGAACTATTTTTTTTGCCCCTCATGCTCTTCTACAGTGTTTATTTCAAGGAAGTGTTCATATTCAAATAAAGATTTTAGGTAACTTTCTTAAAATGCTCCTGACTGTGATACATGGAAAACTTGAAGCAGGACAGAATCTGTAATGCAAAATAGGCTCAGCCCAACCTGGCATAAAAGGGAGTAGTCTGTGTTTGCTCCATAGCAGCTGTGGTGGCTGATTTCTTCTTCTTGCAGCCTTCTGGCCCCTGCGGAAAAAAGCAAGGACTCTAAATACACACCTGCTTATGTAGCATTACAGGTAGCCTCTAAATGAAGGACAAACAGCTGTGTTTTTTCTTGGGGCTGTAGCTACTTCTCTGCCTAATGACCAAACACTAAATCTGCTGCCTGCAAGTAGCTCTGAAGGGTGGGTAGAAGTTTCCTGACAAGACAGCAAAACCTTCTGCCGCTGCCAGGAACCTCCAACATTGGAGAGTTTGTGGGGAATCTCTAGTGAGATGATGTTCCCCTGCTCTGCCTGCAAGAGGTTTCATCTGTTTTATCAGCCTACAGCTAGAGACACTGACAGACCTTGTGCCTTAGTGGTGATGGAATAAAGCCTTCCTGTTTCACTCCAATTTCTTTTGCTGCTCTGGCTGCTCCCATGTGGGCCTTATGTTTTCAGAGCCCTCTTTGCCAAAGAGTAATTGTGGTACCTACAAAGCAGGAGATAATGCTGTGAAATGCAGGTTTTGGACACCTCCCTGCAAGCTTCCAAGCCCAGCAGATGCTCAAGTAATTTCTGCCTGGCTGGCTCCAGAAATAACAGAAGTTTTAGAGTTTGTTGCCTGGTCAAAGCCATGTAGCTTTGTGTTCCAGGTGGATTTGGCTTCATCCTCTCCCTAGTTAGTTTCCTATTGGCAGAAGCAACAGTGGGAAGGGCCTTTCTCCAACAAGACATCAAGGCAGCTGTGTGTGTTTTGCCTGCAGGGTCTGCGTCTCTGGGTGGAAGCAGCAGATGCAGGTGTTGTTGTTGTCTCCTTTGGCATTGGGATCCGAGCTCTTCCAAATGACTTGGTGGAGAAGATGGCTGGGGCGTTTGCTCGCCTACCGCAGAGAGTGGTGTGGAGGTGAGGAGGGAATGGGAATTTCCTTAACTTGAGTTGGATGAAAGTCAATGTTGAGAGGTGATTCATCTCAAAACACAGAATTTGGTTTCCACCTCTTGATCTGACTGAATTTATAATTGTTCTCTGTGTATTTCTTCTCCCTTTTTTCCCCTCCTTTATTTACTCCCACAGATACTTTGGGCAGAAGCCAAAAAACCTGGGTGAGAATACGCTGATGATGGGGTGGCTGCCCCAGAACGACCTGCTAGGTAAGGCTGGGCTGTGTGTGTGCTGCTAGCAAGATCCCTGGAGTTTAGCCCAAACCACAACAAAGCCATACAAGGACAACAACACCCGTGCGGGTCTAAGTCTGTTGTTTGTTGTGAGTCTGATCTGTACAAAACATGGTCCTCACCTAACACCTGCTTGAAGCTGCATCTTGGCCCCTATCTCCCTCCTCCTCCAAGCACTACTCGGCAAGTTTTGGGCTGCCAAAAGCCAGGTGTGTTCCCAAAGGGTAACATCCTCTCTGCTCAACATGCCTGGTTTTCCCCTAAACATGCATCAATGCTGTCTGAGGAAGCCACCAGTAGCCCACTTTCAGCATGCAAGGCACTGACCTGCTGCCATTTCTTTGCCTACAGGCCATCCCAACGTGAAAGCCTTCGTCAGCCACTGTGGGATGAACGGTGTATTTGAGGCAATTTATCATGGGGTGCCAGTGGTGGGATTTCCTTTCTATGGAGACCAGTTTGACATCATGACCAGAGTGCAGGCAAAGGGCATGGGTATCCTCATGGACTGGAGCAGAGTAAAAGAAGATGATCTTTACCAGGCTGTCGTCACAGTTATCTCTGACCCAAGGTGAGGCATCTGGAAGCATTGAGCTCTTCCTTGGTGCAGACTGTATGTAGGGACCAGTGTGTCTTTGTGTTGACACCTTACCTGCACAGCTTGTGGTGGCTTCTGGATCAGGCAGAGTTGCAAGTATTGCTCAGCTGGCCAGACGTGTTAGTGCCTTGAAATTCCGAGAAGCAGTCCAGGAGGAGGTACTCCAGAATTTCCTGTTAGAGAGCATCATCTAGTCCTGTTTGCCTCTGACTGTAATTTTCTTAGCTTTCTGAGATGCTGAGACACAAACCTCTTCTCCTTTTAATGCCAGCCTGTCATCAGGGAGAGTGAGATCACAATCTTACCTTGGGGTCTCCCCAGTCTTGTCTGAACAGCTTTGTGTAGAAACAGTTAGTGCAGGCAGTGGTAGTGCTCCATCTGTTCCTTCTGACAACCAGATACACTTCCCTTTCCTACATCTGCTGCAGCAGAACAATGCAGGGCTCCCACTCTCTAACAGGACACATGGAACTGCTTGTGTTTGAAATGCTGTCCGAGAGCTTATTTTTTTAAATTATGTTTTTGTTAGCTATTAGGAGCTCTCAACTGCTGACCTCATTGCAAATCGTTAAGGTGTTGCAACTTCGTACCTTGAAGGATTTGGCCAGTCATCAAGTGTGTAACTGTTTCTTGATGCTGGGTGAGGACTTTGGGTGCAAACTCCCCTCAGAAAGGAACAATCCATATGAAGCCACTGAGCAGGGACTTGGGAGGTAAACCGTCAGCCTTCTTGACAACACACAAAGGACAATGCACGCTGGCTTGTACTGCCATGGCTTACAATTGCCACCAGAGTGGCTTCCAGAGGTAGATAGATCATGGAAGAAATTTGCCACTCTCCCAAGGTATCATTTGGGACTTGAAAGCACCACTGGACGTCTCAAACTACTTCTTAGCTTTGAAGCTCCTGTCAGAAGGATAACTTGTTGTCTTCTTCTCCTTCAGCTACAGAAAAGCAGCCAAGCTCATCTCAGCTCTGCACCTGGACAGACCAATGCACGCTCTCAATCGGACAGTGTACTGGCTGGAGTACATCCTTCGTCATGATGGGGCACCGTATCTTCGCCCTGCTGTCTATGACCTGTCCTTATATGAGTACTTCTGCTTGGACATCCTGGCTCTTCTGTTGCTGTGTCTGGCTGGTATGGGATTCATCCTGTACAAATCTGTGGTGTGGTGCAGAAAGAAGGGGACCAGCCCTGTGTATCAGAATGGCAATTGCATGAAAGGTCACTTCACAGAAGAGAAGAAAGTGCAGTAGCAACTCAACGTGTTCCAAGACACATCCCATCACTGTGAAATGAACTGCTGCTGTGCCAAGAAATGTACAGCATGCAGGCATGGAGAGAGGTGAAAGATCAGCAAGTCTGGATGAGAAGAGAGGGGGGAGGGGGGAGTATTGCGAAGTCTTGCGTGCACACCTCTGTGTACAGCACCTGTGGGTGGGGGCATGAATTCAGGCATGGGTGGAAGCACTTGGCCAGGATGCTGGGAATGGGGCATGGGTAAGTAGACTTCCAGGGAGGAGTGCAAGTTGTTCCCTTTCTATCGCACGTTGGTTTAGTTGCTGGTGTTGCTCTTCTGGATTTTTGGATCTCTGTGGAGGCTCTGAAGGTAGGAATAGCATTTCATGTGTGGCAGACACTGTTTCTCCTATGCCTTGTTACCAAGAGCCACACGAGTCAGGATTCCTTTGTGCAGATGAGGACCTGAGGTAGAGCTGTGGATGGGGAAGGGCACTGAATGTATCATCTATAAGAGAATGAAATTGGTCTGTTTGAAGTTCTGTGGGTAAATATTGTTCTTCCTGCTTCCATCAACCCTCTGCAATCTTGTTTGTGTTTGAGCTAAATTATTTTTTTTAAATAAAGTTATATTCTTTCCCCTGTGTGGCAGTTCTCTCAGGATGTTGTTCAAGCAAGATTAAAGTGCTTTTTCTTCTCATTGCTGCTGCTGCTATGGTCTCCACGTACCTCTGGATCCCTACACACCTCTGCCAGCAACTCATTTTTATTTTCCCGCAGGGTTTCAGGCAGTGCCTTTCCTCCTCTGCCCAGCATGTGACACACCCTCATGCCCGTGGAGTTTCCAAACCTTTGATAAAAGAAGAATTTGGAACAGGTGCAAGTGCCAGGATCACAGGAAGAGCAGCCAGTAGCTTGGAGAGCTGGTCATAGCCAATGGGCCATACAGCACGTTTATAGAAGCAACAAGCTCTGCTTTTTCTGAAGAAAAATGAAACGGCTGCTCATTTCAATGTGAACAGGCATACTGTTTCCCCACCTGGGGACATGGTAGGGAGTGATACCCATGTGTTTCTACTCACCCTGGGTTCTAAGGCAAACCCATGCTTGGGTACAATTGCTCAACACATCTGCAGCATTTGCTGATGGTCCAACTGGCAATGCCCCACACTGAGGGTCAAGGGCTACACTCTGTGCTCTCAGCTGGGGCCATCACAGTGCTGGCACCAGGTGGAGAGTAACCCTCTTTCCACAGCTGCCCTTGCTGGTGTTTCCAGGCTCTGCTCTTGCTTGGTCTTGCACTTGTTTCTCTTTTCAGAGGGAAAGACATGTTGCCATGTGCAACCCAGCAAACAGCAGTTTGGCTGAGCTCCTGGGATACTCTGGGTTGAGACAGTGCCCAGCTCTGATTCAGTGGTTCCTCTGAGCCCAGGCAGCACTGCCTTCACTCCCCAACCCTCAGCTTGCGGGGTGGCTGTGGTGAAGAAGGCACTGGATGAGAATACCATTTGCCATCAGGGATGGATGAGAAGAACCCATAGACCTAAGCTGTGACCTGTAACTATCCCATGGCAGAAGTTCTTCCTGGAGTTTCTTGCTGCCTCCTGGGATGCCCAAGCCTGGCCATGGTCAGCAGTGGGCATGGCAACCCATCAGTTTTACTCTGTAGCAGTCCCATGTAGCTTTATGCCCTCTGTGCTGAGGATATGGAGTCTGTCTCCAATGGGGGCTGGGGAGAGATCAAGGCAAGGTTGGATGCTAAACAAATAGTTAGGAAAAATCAGGGGTTGCAAATTAGTGGTAGAAACTTGGTACCTGGTACCTATCTGTCTGTGAGTTGAAATTTAAAGGTTGATGGGTTTGGGGTTTTTTGAGGAGAAAAAGGATATTGGTACACGTTTTCCAGTATGTCTGCCCACTGCCAGTTATCCTATGGTGACTTTGCTGTCATCATCTTGCAGGTGAGTATAGACAAGGGGGTGAAAGTGGGGCATTTTGCTCAGTGCTTCGTCATCTCTGGGATGGAAGAGGGAGACCATTACTGCTGCCTGTGTGAGAGTTTGGCTATTTAGATCAGATTGAATGTAGCAAGTGAGTTAGGAAGCTTGTGGCTCGGTGACAGGGTTGGCTTGCTTTGAACTTAAAGAGAAGGAAGAGGAATGAAAGCACAAATAGTGTTTACAGACTGATGCTCCAGCTGAGTTTCTTGTCTCCCTCCCCAGCAGCACAGCCATGTGACGAAACATGCTGGAGGCAAGGGGCAGCTTTGATTTGGTCATTCCCCACAGCAGTTGTCTCTAGCCTCGGAGAATATGCAGGAGAGGGTACCAGCATCAGCCTTGCCCAGCAAAATCCTTCAGGCCAATTGCAGGTCAGCAGTGCTGCCACTGCAGAAGAAACAGGAGCACCATAGCCTGGTGAGGCCAGAGACCTGCACGTTGTTTTGCTTGTAAGTAAAAGAGCTAAGAGAGATCTTTGAGACCCAAGGAGCTTTTGTGGGCTTCCAAAAACATGAGCCTATTTTCCATCTTACTGAGGATGCTGCCTTCTTGCTGTTAGCAATTTCAGAAAGAAGTTCAAGCCACATGCAGACTGGCATCTTGTGTCCCATCAGATCTGTCCTTAACTCCTTGAGCTTTTTTCATTACTACTTTAATTTCCAAATGCTGAGCAGAGGTAGGTGGCAGTTTATCCAGGCTGTGTGTATATATATATAGTGGGTTAAAAATTATTTAACAATTTTATGAGAACTACTTTTAATGGAGTAAACACAAACTTGCCCAAGGATCCTGTGGGTAAGAAGTGGACACTCAAAAAGCACCCCTGAAATGAAGAGAGTCTTACCCAGGAAAAGCTGTGTGTGGTTTAGAAACTGTCAGAAGCCATTCTTTGAGCTATGGGGGGACGGTTTCTGGAAGTATTTGACGTATTTGAATATACTCATTAAAGATGAGGACTCCTCTGGCTTTTCCAGCTTTATTCCCATCTGTAAAACCTCTCTTCCTATTAGACACATTACTTTCTCTCTGTACTTTTGTCCTTGTTATTCTTTCAGTACTGAATGCAGGAGGAAAGTATAACAAAACCTTAAGCTAGTTATTAATTTCAATTATGAATAATGAGCAGCCTGTCACACATTAAAAGTCTTGGTGGGGGAAGAGATGTACATGAGCTTTACCCTTCAGGCTGCTCTGCCTTAAGCTTAGTACCTGGGCAGGGTGTCTCTATGATACCACATGCTCTTCCCTGTCACATGCACTGAAGTGGGCAGGAGGGGCTGTGGCATAATTTAGGAAGTTAAAACTGTGGTTTATGAGGCAGCAAGCAGGGAACAAGCTCTTTTTTTTTTTCCCCCCCTCAAGGAAAAATAGGATGTGAGTCAATACTTTTTGAAGGGCTGAAGAAGCCTCACCCAGGAGCTGCAACCCCAACTGAGCCCTGTGCAGCACAAAGCTGTCTTCTCTCCCTCTGTCTTGCTCTTGGCAAGGCACAGAGGAGCCTGAGCTGGATGCTGAAACACCAGCAGTCTCACTGCTGTATGCAAAACTCCCTGCAAGGGCCTCGAGTGGCTCTGCCAGTCGGGAGGCATTTGGGGAGCGTATGAGCCAGCTTTTCAGGTTTGCCCAGCCCCAGCAGCTCCTTGCAAACCTGCTTTACCCGGGAGGCAGGGGAGCCGTGTGAGCAGAAGCCAGCCTGGCCTTTAAGACATCCTGGCCTTGCAGGTGAGTGTGTTTTCCAGGTGATGGTCATGCAGCTCTGCCCAAATCCTGGGCTGGGCGTAGCATCTTAGCCTGGAGCAGCTCCTTGCTGGAAACAGAGGAGGGGTGAAGCTACCTGCTCACACTGCTTCTGTTGCAGCCCCTCTCTTAGTCCAGCATGAGTGGTGGTAGCACTGCCGGAGCACGCAGCAGGGCCTGGCACAGCTTCAAATGCTGCTCTCTCGCAGGACTTTGCAAACAGCTAATCCCCAGCCTCATCCCTGGTGCTTTTAGTATATGGGAGGGTCCTCACATGTCCCCCTGGCAGCGTCGCTACCTGTCCGTGGGCCACAGCAGGGCATCTCAGTTCGGCAGCTGGTTTTTCTAGCCTGGCAAGGTGGAGGCACCGAACTGCGTCAACAAAATTTGGCTAATAAAGAGGAGCTGTCTCCCTCTGCAGGTGAGAGTGCAATTGCTCCAGCTGTGAAAGGAAAGCCTCAAGGAGGGCTGGGTCCTCGAAAGCGGACTGTGACTCACCCCACCACTAAATGACAGTGAGCAAAGTACACCTCCATGCCAGCAAACCGTTCTCTTTGGCTGATGCAGGGACCTGTGCATGGCTCAGCCCCAGCCACTCAAGCACAACAGGCAGGACCTCTCCCTCGTGGTCTCTATGCACCTCTTTGATGCTCCTGATATCGTGGACATTGCTTTGCTCTGATGCTAATTGGCTCACTAGCTGTGTTGTAGGGGCCAGAGTGTTTCAAGCTGCTGGAGTTACAAGTCATCTCCAGGCAGTAGTGGTTTGCCAAGGGGCATCTCTCTCCCCAGCATCAGTTCCTGGCAAGGAAAAGCCAGTTGCTAAGCTTGGCACAAACTCACACCAAGGTGCATAAGGGACAATGTGACATGAAAAACCAGTGGTACCCTACAAGAGTACTACCACTGTCCCACTTAGGCAGTGGTTTCAGGCAGGGATGGGAGATGGAGGCAAGCTGCAGAGCAGCAACAAGCATGGTGGCATGGGTTGGCTTCTCTGTGGTTGGCTTATAGCATAAGCCTGGTCGGTCACTCTGTGCAGCAGCCTTACTCCTCAGGTGGTCTGTATTCTCTCCTGGTACTGGAAGTGAGAGAAATTCCACCTGCAAATAGGGCAAAACTTTTGTACAGATGATTAATTTTTGGCAGGCTTTAGTGGATGCAGTGACGCTCTTGGGCATGTAAATCAGATTTGGTGCCTTTCAGAGAGGAAGGTCGTAGCATAAACTACAGACGACAACACACATCATCCTAGGGGTGCAGGTGGGTATGCTAATGGACTACTCCTTGTTGAGGGGCAGGAAGGACCAGCTGCTCTGCAAGGCTTAGGGAGTGCAGTGTGATGGCAAGGTTGGCAAGGCAGCACCTCTCTGCCAGGGCCAGCCAAACTGCAGGGTGGGGGAAGCTCATGCAGAGCCCTGACACCCATAGCAGCCCCTGCTCAACTGGAGAGTGAAGGAAGCAAGTCCCAAAGGCAATGCAATGCAAAGCAACTTGTCTCCTCAGTTCTCAGGCAAGGTGTGATCTCAAACTACAGAAAGACCCGTGCTCCCTCCCAAGCTGTGCTTTAGAAGGGCTTCCCAAAGGCTTGCAAACACCAGGGAGACATTGCATGCCACAGGTGCTCCAGCAGCAGCCAACTGGCTGGGAACTGGACACCATGCCTTTTAGGACAGCTGAGGGCAGCCAATTTCTCCGAATAGCTGACAGGTCTATTTGGGTTCAGGAAGCTCCTCCTTCAGCCTCTCTCCTCTTTCTCAAGGACCACTGCTGGGTAAGGCTCTTCTTGCTCTCCAGCTGAGCCTGTTTACGCCCAGCAGAGCCACTTTACCTGCTACTATACAAGACTCTAGGTGAGATGCAGCTGGGGTGAGTTTCTTTTCAGATTCTTACAGCTACCCTTGGTGGTGGCTGTAGCAGAAATGGCTCTGTAGAGATACCCTTAAAAAAAGCTTTTGAGTTCATTTTTAATAGTGAATTTGTACCAGTGCTGTGATAGTGATGCTGTTGACTAACCTAATCCCAGTCTCCTTTGAATCCAGTTACATATGTTCCTGTAAGAAATGCTCTTCTGAGATCAAGCTATGTGCTGACATAAAACTCAGCAATCTCAATAAAGAGCTTTGCAGAGTTGAGTTTTCTTTGGTTAATGGCGAAAGATGTATTTTGGCTGGAGGTGAATGAATGAGGCTGAGTGTAACTACAGATGGTAAAAAAATTGTCTGAATTTGGATCAGGCCAAGAGGCATCTCATAGGAAGTCTGAAATAATGAATTGTGAGCAGTATGGCTGGGGTGGGAAGTTATGAGTAGCACAGCGCGGGAGCCGGGAGGGAGAGAGCCCTTCAGCCTGCGCATGAGCCTGCGCTGCTGCCCTCCGCTGCCCACAACTGCATTACATCCCTCTTCCTGTCCCAGGTCCGGCTGAGGTGGCTTTCAGGGTCATGTTCTTGTTTCAGAAGACATGTTTTTAGAGTACCATTATGTCCAGACCTGTGTGCATTTCCTCAGGCCTCAGCTCTGGAGTCAAAGCTGCTTTGTGATTTAACCTTAGCTTCTCTGATTCAAATGGGCTATCCTTTCCCTGCCTCTAGTTTGGCTTAGGAAGTGGGGAGGAGATGAAGAAACAATGCAGACATTTTGGGCAGCACACAGGCACCTTTTGCAGTTTGGTGTTTGGATTACAACCCATCCATGGTTTGTCACTACTGGCTGGTAGCAATGAAGCACCTATGTTGTAAGAAGAGGTTGAGTCTGATCAAGGAATCATAGAATGGTCAAGGTTGGAAGGGACCTTAAATATCATTAGGTTCCAACCTCCCTGCTATGAGCAGGGACACCTCACACTAGACCAGGATGCACAAAGCTGCATCCAACCTGGCCTTAAACACATCCAGGGAGGTGGCTTCCAAAACCTCCCTGAGCAACCTATTCCAGCACCTTACTACTCTCAAGGTGAAGAATTTCTTCCTGATGTCTAACCTAAATCTACCTTCTTTCAGTTTAAAACCATTAACCCTTGTCCTATCACTACACTCTCTGCTTAAAAGTTTCTCCCCATCTTTCCTGTAGGTCCCTTCAGGTACTGGAAGGCCTCTATAAGGTCTCCCTGGAGCCTTCTCTTCTCCAGGCTGAACAGCCCCAACTCTCTCAGCCTGTCTTCATAGCAGAGGTGCTCTGGCCCTTTGATCATTTTTGTGATCTTACAATAAGCCTTGCAATGAATGGGTTGGAAAAAAACCCAAACATTGAACCAAAGGGTTGAAGACTGTATTCCTTGGCAGGTCACACCTCACTAACCAAGGAATCCTCTGACTGTATCAGTTCAGTGCCAGATAAAGGAGTGTGGGCTCTCATTAGCAGGACTTTACAAAGATGTTTCACAAGGAATTCTCCAAAAAGCTGCAAAAAAGAAGGCAAGTAGCTGCTAGTAGTAAGCAAATCTTTACCAGGGATCAACATAGTCCAGAGACAGAATCAAGTAGGATGAATGTTAATTTTTTGTTGTTGTTGTGAAAAGACAGAAACAACCACTTTCTGCTCTGGTTACAGGAGTAGCATTTTAGTCCCACTTCTGTAGCCAGTGGGTTTTACAAAGAAAGTGCTGAACTTTCATTCTGTTCTCTCAAGTTTGCTTGGGATTGGCAAATAGACCAAGACTCTGCAGCCTTGACAGAATTCAGCTGGAGGAAAGAGGTGATGTTTTGTGTTTGTCTAGTGCTGGTGCAACTTCTACTAACTCTAAGTGCAGATGACATAATTGGGCTTTGGAGCAGGAGAATGATGACGTGGAGAGGGGCTGAAGTAGAGCCATTGGCAAGGTCTGGCTGCGTGAATGATTCTGAGGCTGTTCTGTTTGGTTTAGCAAAGGAGAAGGTGCTTTGTACATTTAAGAATGCAGGGTGGAGAGCTCTTACACACTATGATCAACGTAAGCAACAGCTTACAATGGCAATTTAATTAATGCAATAATATTGTTATTTTGCTGTGGTTTATTTTGCTCTTGTTTAAATCACCAGACCTGTTCTGGCTGAGAAATTCTGAATGTTTTTTTGTACAGTCTATTTTTATGCACAGTTCAGAAAACACAAATAGGTACATGCATGAATGCCTGTAGATGTTCTTAAATTCAGCCTGAGCTTTGAGGCTTGTAATAAAGATGTGGCTGATCAGGTTATTTAAAGAACACTTTTGATCTTAATCAGAAGTCCTTCAGTAGGATTTTTGAACATACATTTGTTCAAGAACTTGTGAGGTAGTCAGACTAGTCTCCTTCAGCCTCTAAATTTTCAACAGTGAAAACACGCAGTTGAATTAAATTGACACATTCTCAGGTCATCTCAGGTTCTCCAGATTCTGCATGTGTATGCAACTCATGTTTTCAGAACAAAGTTTGAAGACATAGCAACTCTAGGCAAAAGCCCAGCTGCTTGCTTAATACACTTGTCTTAATCACTGTTTCCAAACGCCAGTGCGACTACTTACAGGCTTTAAAGAATAAAAAATGTTGTAAATGGTACCTACTACCACAAAACCAGCAAGAGAGCTCCTTAGAGGTGATTTTCATTATTAGTGGTTTCATATGGGATTTGTAAGCCTTAGCTTAGAGCTGTGATAGCATTCATCTGAAGAGTGAACACAAATTGTGACATCTTTGCGTTAATAGCTCTTGATGTCACCATCCTTTTGCTTAACCATTAGGACATCCTTTGTTATTTTCTCTTTAGAGATGTTTCACAGTGGTAAGAGCAACTGGGCTAAAGAGCAATAAATATCTTGGAGCACTAGTAAGGACTCCAAGTAGTACCTTCTGAGAGGCCTTACCTCACCAACTCCCATTCAGTGGGTCTGCTTTGGTTTTGTCCTGTTTGGGAAACACTGTCCTGCCTGGTAGAGCTAAGGTAGTGCCATCCCTTGTGTCTCTCAGAAGCCATCCTTTAGAGTATGTATGCATCAAGGGACAATACTTTGGCTAGCTCTGTGCAAAATTATTCTCAAATACCCAACTTTTTCCATCATCACACCTGTGCTTCAGAAGGACCATGCCCAAATGCTGCACAGTGAGTGTAGGAATAGAGGAATCAGAAGGAGACTCAGGCTCAGGCCTGAGGGATATAGTTGCTTTAATGGACCTGAAGCCATGGGAAAGCTCAACTAAAAGTATGTGTTCAGCACAGTAAAAGAAACTAAGACAAGAGAACATATAAACCATAGTAAGGCAGTGTAACTACCTTGACAAGATAACCGCTAAATATGAAACACAAGCTTCCGCAAGGC
Source organism: Hemiprocne comata (assembly GCA_020745705.1). Taxonomy (NCBI): domain Eukaryota; kingdom Metazoa; phylum Chordata; class Aves; order Apodiformes; family Apodidae; genus Hemiprocne; species Hemiprocne comata. The sequence goes on from CM036592.1 coordinate 17,995,923, forward strand.
TGAATACCAGGGGAATCTTGCAACTGCTTGCAAACCAGAAGAATATTGTAACTGCTTGCATAAATGCTCACATTCAGCTTGAAAATGGACCGTAGAAAGATGTTACAACAGTAAAGATGCTTGCCTCAGCTTAACAAATTGTATAACTAGCTCGGTGTAAAAACAATAAAGGTCTTTGGGTCTTCGATTTTTGAAAACTTGGAGTCTGTGCACTTAATCGCCACAAGTGAGGGTCTGATACAGACATGAGGGCTGCTGCTTATGGCTGTATCTTGCTGGGGTAAAGAAGAGACATTATTGCTGTGCTGTGTCTCTTAATGACTGCCAATTAAACACTATTCAGGGACCTGCAAGGAAGGACTGTTTCCTCTGATACTGTGCAGATGTTAAATCCTAAACTGTATCAGCCTATTTGGATGACCCTTGCAAGGCAATGCAGCTGACCTGAGATTGGAGAAGCAAAAGAAAGACAGACTGCTTGCAAGGAGCAAGGGATCCTCTCTTCTCTCTAGGCCTGAGGGCCCTGCTTCTCCAGGGGAGGACAGTTAACAGCTCAGAAGTCTCAAGAAGGAGCCCAGCCAGCCTCCTGCCTGCTCTTGCTTTGGGCGTGAAGGGCTCTGCTGAGTGGGTAATGCCTCCCTGCATTTTCACAGGCTTTTGTTCCACTCTAATGGCCAAAGATCTGAGACCCCCTTTGCTGGAGACCCTGGTGTCACATGCTCTGGTGATCTGGTGCCAGAGGGTGCCCCTGTGCTATCAGACCTGTGAGGCACTGAGCAGAATTCAGCTCCAGGTAGGCTCACCGTTACCCAGCACTGCACTGGGGAGGGGACCAGGGTCTCCCCAGCTCTTCCTGCAGCTCTGGTTGTGGGGTTTACCCTCCTTGTTTTTTGATCCACCTCCCAAGAAATGCATTTGTGTCGTGGTGGCTGGGAGGAAGGGTTACAGCTAAACTTGGGAAAGAAAGGCAATGCATGAAAATTAGTAAATCTGCACAGATCTCAGAGTCTTCAGTGAGTCAGACCCTCCTTCTGCCTACACCACTGACCGGAGCTCACTGCCTTTGACAGTTGGTCTGCAGCTCTTCCCTCTCATTGGAGCAAGTTATGCCCACTATCTGGGATTTACCCTAACAAGCTATAAACAGTCTTTTGCAGACGGGTGCTTATGAGGCCTCAATCTACGCAAAAACACGTGTTTGTACGCTCAAAGCTTTGGCATCTGCCACCTCTCTGGGCAGCCTGTTCCAGTGTTTCACCACTTATGTGGGCATAAGCTTTGCATTAGCTGAATGTAAGCGTAACAGCCTATGGTAATTCCTCCAGCATCTTCTGTCAAGCTCTTTGCTGCAATATGTGTTAAACCTAGGTTGCTTTCCAAAGTTAGGTAGTCAGCCAGGAGAAATAGTTTGTTTCCTTAACCTTACCTTTTCTTCCTACCCCTTAAACCTACTTAAACCAAAATGCAGTATGTGTAACAAAGTCATGGGTTGCCTGCCATGCCACCTCTGTTGGTGCCAAAAAGGTTAAAAGCTATTTTGATTAAGAACACAAAGATTGTTCTTTGTTTTCATAGTGTGGTCACTGTGGTGTAGATGCTGGCCCTGGGATGGCCCATGTATGTAATCCTTCTCCACAGACAAGAGGGACATATGGAATGAGGGCATTATCCTAAGCTTTATTGAAAGCTTGCAATGCTTGTGCAAGGAGATCCCTCAATAGCTTCCACTGTGCTCTGATGTGTAAATCACAAGTAACAATCCCAGGCAGTATATAACAAGTTGATTTGGAGATTGTTATGTGCCGTTTTGGCCTGCTCAGCCTTGCCCCCTGTGGAGAAAACTGGCTGTTCTCTGCACTGGTGAGTATAGCAGCCTAGCTCAGACCAGCATGGGTCTGTCCAAGTGAGGCTGGTTCTGTGTGTGCTCTCTCTTGTCTTGCCCACACTGTCAGGCTAGCTTGAACTGGCACATCCTACCTGGAATTAAAATAATAAGTGGGGAGCGGATCGTTTCGGCTGGCTCCCGGGGATGGTCGTTATGGAGCTGAGCATTGACACGTCGGAGCTGCAGCTGCCGGGGGAGTACGACTTCAAGCGCAACTTCAACGAATGGGAAGCTAGGGAATGGATGCGGGAGAACTGGTAAGAGGAGGTTGCGGCTTCGGCGCATCCCGGACCCCGGGTAGCCCCGTTGAGTCCTGTTGTTTCTAGCGGAGCGAGCTTGGAGCCCTCAGCCCCTCGGAGGAGGCGGATGAAGGGCTGCGGCGCCAGGTCCGCTCCTGCGGCTGTCAGGGACGGGCTGCGGCACAGCCTCGGGCAGAGCAAACGGCGGAGGAGGTTGGGATGTGGCAAGAGGGCGCGGAGCAGCTACGGACGGCCACTACAGCCCTCGCACCAGCTAACGGGGCGCTCAGCCCTGCCGTGCTGCCCTAAAGCCTTGGAAAGGAGCCGGCCATAGCTCAGGGCTCTTGGGCCTCTAGCTTTCTGGAGCAATTGGCCTCTTCTTAGGCAAAGAGCATCCTCTGTCTTTGAGGTCTCATGTGTAAGAGGATAAAATGCACTGATGTGTTCACTCGGGATGCTGCTTGCAGGGTACCAGGTCCTGCCTCATCCCATGAAAGTCTTGTGGAACATGATGTAACAGCTCACTTTCTTTTTTGAGGTTCCCAGGGGTTTTCCTCACCAGCTCTGCTCCCTGTTAGCGCAGGCTTCTCCAAGCCCAACCTTAACATGAGGATGGAAGAACTTTTGCTTCTTGATGAGAGTGCTCTGCTGGGCTACAGAAGACTGGTTGGAAATAGGTCAGTCTGGGTCTTTTCCTGACTGCTCTCTCTTCTCTACTTGCAGGCACAATTCTCTATTTTTTACTGTGGCTTATGTGATCCTGGTCTCTGGAATCCAGCATTTCATGAAGGAATGGAGAGCCTACAACCTATGCACACCACTGGTCCTGTGGTCCTTCAGTCTGGCCTTGTTCAAGTAAGGGCCTTTGCTAAAGCCAGAGACAGCTGTAGACCCCTCAGGGCTGGACTGATGGGAAGTTCCGGGTATCTACTATTTCATTAGGGAAATAAATGGGTTTTTTCCCCCCCCTGGAGGCTCCTTCCCATAAGGGCAAGTGAGCTGCTCATAAAGGTTGTTGGTTCCCTAACAGAAATACTTTAAAGTTATTAGGGAGAAGATTTGAATGTGAAATCTGCAAGATCAGAGATCCTTGTTCGAAGAGTGCCTGACAGTTACAAGTTTTATTTTGAGGTCTATTACTTTTAAAAATGCAGATGGGGAGGGAGGGGAGGAGCATCCTCCACCTTTTTCTAATCTTGTTGTATGGGGAAGGAGGTAGGGAAAATTCTGGTACATTCACATAGTTACAGTAAATCTAAAGAAGAACATGAAAGAGGCTGAGAGGTCCTCTCTGGCCAGTAGCATAAAGTGGTTGAATGTATCAAAGTTGCTGACAATCACCAGTCCTTCAGTTGTCTTTCCAGTATGCTTCAATACGTGGGAGGAAAAGTATGAGTAGTTGCAATGGCAGGAGAATGATAGTGCAAAGACAGCGTTATTTTGCTGCCCAGTTTTTAGAGACCCCTTTTAAGAACAGCCTGGTACTATTGTGAAATTCTAGCTCTGAATGATTTTTTTTTTTTTCTTTCCCTGAGCCATGCAAGATGTGAAGATCAATCTAAAATACCAGTTTTCAAACTACTCAGTCTTATGCTACTGATTTTCTGCAGTGACCATGAGAATTATTCTGCTCACTCTCTGTAATTAAACAAAGAGATGTCAATTTTCCAACATTCCTGTCACCTCCACACCTTTTCAGTCTGTTTGGCGAGAGGGAACAAAATGAGGCTACTGCCTCTGTAACTTCAGAGGAGTGTCTCTGCCTTCATGCACAAGTTGATTTTGGTCAAGTCTAAGGGACACTGATTACATAGGAGGTTCAAGGTAAATATCAGAAAAAACTTTTTTACTGTGAAAGTGACAGAGCACTGGAACAGGCTGCCCAGAGAGGTTGTGGAGTCTCCTTCACTGGAGACATTCAAAACCCGCCTGGATGCGTTCCTATGTGATGTGCTCTAGGTGACCCTGCTCTGGCAGGGGGGGTTGGACTAGATGATCTTTCGAGGTCCCTTCCAACCCCTAGGATTCTATGATTATCCTCTGTGAGGGTAGGGCATGGTGATGGTCTGTAAAATCAGAAGTTGTGGGAGAGGCAGGGTCAGGGGAAGACTGCCCACAATCTGTTCAGAGACCAACTCATGAGAATGAAACGTACAGATTGATAACAAAGAAAATAGGGATGCTTCTTCTCATAAGCTGTGGAAACTGCCTGTCACAGAAAGTTGTAAATGCTCCCTGGGCATGCACCATTGGCCCCTGTCAGGAGACCGGACACCTGGACAACTGTCTTCCTTTTCTGACCAGATGTGGCAGCTCTTACTCTTGAGTGCCTCTTCAAGCAGTGGACCATTTAAACGACCATTTTGCCTCAAGAGCAGTGGTCCGTCTTTCTGTTCATCATCCTGAAAGCGAGCCGGTCTCCGTCAAGAAGGTGTAATGAGGGAGCATTCTTTGCTGCTCAGACCTTGGCTGCTGCCATCATCCCAGAGCTTCCACATGGTGCCAGGCAAGCCAAAGGGCCGTAATGGTCGCTCACAACCTACTTACTCCTTATGCCTTGCTGTTGTTCTGGTGTGAGCAGCATCCCTTCTCTGCTCTATCTTGCAGAAATATATGTTTGAAATCCTAGCCAAGTGGTCTCGGGTAAGCCTGTGCTTGGTAAACACCAAGGCTGATACCTGCTTGGAAATCTAAGAAGACAACAGTTTGTTTAGATGTTCCCGAGATTGCCCTTGGCATCAAAGTGGAGTTAGCTGAACATTCTTGGATGCAGAGCTGTCAGAGGCTCTGGCAGCACTCTGGGCAGTGTTGAGCTCTCCTCTGATTTTCTTGCAGTGCCTTTGTGGCCTGTTGGGTCTGGAAGCAATTGGCCTTCATCCTCTCTACCAAGGGATTTAAGCAATCGGTGTGTAGTCAATCCTTCTACGTCCACCCCATCTCCAAGCTTTGGGTCTATTTATTTGTATGGAGCAAACTCCTGGAAATGGGTGAGTCTGAAACTTCTTATTCCATGTGTTCAAAACTCTTTTGCTTTTACAAGCAGTTTTTTTACAGGTCTCTGTCCAAATGTTACTTGGAGAATAGAGCTGTCTAGCCTTGCATAACACTCATTTTCTTGCTCCCTGTTGCTCAACCCAGATGAGACTCTGTCCATGGGCTTGCAGTCTGATGTTACTGTTCTGGTTTGATCCTCAGGCCAGCACCTGAACTTGGCAATTCTGCAAAGGGACGACTGTAGCAAGGGGGAAGCAGCCAGGCAGGTGGGGAATGGCTGGACTTTCCACTCAATTTCCATCCAAAAAACTACAGAAGAGCTGGTCTGAAGTGCTGTGTAGGTAGAGCTAGGTAAGCAAGCCTAGAGCAAGGGGCTCTTGTACCACAAATGTGTCAGCAGGTAGGTGCCTACCATGGGCTTTATCATTACAGATGATTCCAAGGGAAACCTAGGTCTTAGTGGGATCAAGCCACATAATGGTTTCACCATTGCAGCTCTCTCATTCTGCCTCACATGAAAATTTGTGCACCTGCTGTGCTTTTACCTGACTAACGATGCACCTCTTCCCCAACCTAAGGTGACACCATGTTCATCATTCTCCAGAAGAAGAAGCTCATCTTCCTCCACTGGTTCCACCATGTTAGCACACTGATGATTACCTGGTATAACAATATGGCGGCTGGCAGCAGCTGGATTGTAGCCTTGAACTCCAGTATCCATGCTATCATGTACTCATACTATTCCATGCGAGTGGCAGGCTTCCAGGTACCCCGCTTCATTGCCATGATAATCATCATTTCACAAATAGTGCAGTTGCTGGGATTTGTAATAATCTACATCTTGGTTATCTTCTGGATGGAGGATAAGGTCTACCACACCACCTGGACATCTGGTTTCCTTTCATTCATGTTTTGTTTCAGTGTCCTGGTGCTCTTTTGGAACTACTTCCTCAAGACTTATCTGGGGAGCTCCCAGAAGTCCAAAGGAGAATAAAACCAGAGAGGGAAGAATAAATTCAGGGGGAGGTGGTGGAGAGAGAAAGGGGAACATTTTCACTCCTGTCTGGAGCTCAAGTGCCTGATGTGATGGCTGTAATGGGCGTTAGGAGAAGGTCACTCTGGATATCAGCCTTCAATTTAACTTATGCATTGGTCTTTAGTGTGCCTGCTTTGCCTTGGTGGCATGCCAGAGTGAGGTGCAGGTTGTCACAGGCTGATAGCAGGAGGAGAGGGGAGGGTGCTGGGGACTAGAGACTTCAGAGTCATGGTTGTGCTTTTTCCTCTTCTCTGCATCATTCAGTTTTGCCTTGTGCTTTACCTTCTCCCCAGGGACTGGTTGGATCCTGAAGGCGCCAAATCTCTCCTTGAGAAAAAGTAGGGAAATTCCTCTCAAAACAGCACTGCCCACTCCATAGTCCCCAGTTCTGGCGGAGAGCAGGAAAGCAGAGCCCAAACCCGCTGCTACTCTGTGTGTGGGGCAGCCTCAGCAGGTTGCCAGTGGTTGCTTAAAGAGCATTTTGTGGCCAGATGCTGCACAGATATTTTGTGCTGTGCAGCACTCATGGCTCACTGTGCCCAGGGCAGGCATATCCTGAGCTGGCTGGATGTCCTTCTTCCACACAGGCCAGAGGGGTGACACCTTCCCCCTGGTGTCATCTTACAACCCCAAAAGTAACCTGTGTCCTCAAATGGGGAAGCAGAGCATGTGAGCCTCATGCTTGTTCTCTAGCAGGTGAAACTCTGCCAGAATGCTTCCCATCCCTACTTTACATCAGTTTGGATTTTACTGGTGTAGCAGTGGTGTTGAGCCTCAGTTTCTGCCCCTCCCTCAACTCCCTTCCCCTGGGGCTGGGATAAGTGCTGTCCCCATTGGTGTCTGCCTGGGCTGAGCTGGTAGCAGGAGGCTGACAGTACCCTTTGGGGGGGGGATCTTGTGACCCATAGCCCCAGGAGGGGATCAGTGGGGTACTTCCCAAGTGCCACAAGTGCCTGGAGCTCCCCAGGAGGGTCCTGGGTGAGGAGATGAGAGGTGATGCCTCCTGCACCCAAATCCCAGCCACTGCTCATAGCACAAAATGTAAAGCTGGAAAAGCAACACCAAGACTGAGCCCGAGCCATGACCTGACTAATGCCTTACCTGATCTCGTGTAAATGCTGAACTGGCAGACAGAGGTTTAAATGCTACCCCCCATACCAGTGATTCAGCTGAAAGGAGCTTTCAGGCAATGGTGCTATCCAGTGAGGCACAAGGGACTCTGCCTGAGCTCTCCCTTCTCCTCTGCAGTGCAAGGCACTGAATCCCATTAACTTTTATGGCTGTTATCCTGTGTGCCCCTTGTATGATATTAAACAATCTATTTAACCTGACTAGCTACTGCCTCAGACCCTGGGAGCTGAGCAGGACCCAACAGTGCCCTGCAGAGTGTGTGAGGCATTGCCTACAGTCCCAGCCCAGGGCCATTCTCACAAGCTGAAGGCAGAAGGGTCCTAGAGCCAGCTCCTCTCAGGGTGTATCTGCCGCTGTGTGGTGTGTAAAAATGACTAATAAATTATGTCACGTGTGGATTGATTGATTTGATGACCTTTTCTTACCTGACCTTTGTTATGAACTGTGAGAGAAGCGTTGCTTTCTCCAACTCGATCCTGTGTCCTCCTGAGGGTTAGCAGCAGCGAAGTGTCCAGCAGGCTCTGTCCCTCTGTGCTTACCTCTTCTGCAGTCATCAACAACAGGTCCTGCTGGCTGAGCCCATTTGCTCACCATCAGGGAAATAGAAATGAGAGGTGGATGATAAAAAAATCAGGCATTTGTTTGACATCTGAACTGAGCGTGTGGCTGCTCCGAGGCACTGTGCTTGATAAAGCCAAGACAAGCCTTGGAGCCTGAGCCAGGCCAGAGCACCTCAGTGTCCTAGCCTCTGGGTGGATGCTGGCTCCTACCCAGTGAATGGGATTTGGCCCTTCAAGGCGGTGGCCTGGAAAGCCACCGTAGGGCTGTGGGCTGAACTTCCCACCTCAGGAGCTGGAAGTAGCCAGCAGTGGGGTAACCTCTCTCCTGCATAGTGCTATTTGGGGCACATTCTGTGATAGCCATGGTCCCAATGAGGCAGCTGTCAGCTCTCTCCTCACTCCCTCAGATGTGCCAGGCATCCCTGCAAACACAAGACCATTGAGGAAGTGGTGTTTCCACAGTTGCTCTTTTCTGCCTAGACCTCCTGCTGTGCTCTTGGTGCTTCAGAGGGGATGCTCTGTGGGTTGAGGTCAGCTGCCCAACTGCACTCATTCTGCTGGCACTGCCTGGGGCAGTGGTACAGAGCAGGGAATTGGAAGCAGGGCTCTGCATCTCCAGAAGGCTTCACCTCTGGAAGAGGTCTTTGCTGCCAGTCCATCCATGCAGGCTGCTGGGGTGGCAAGTGTGTTTCATGGGGCAGGAATCACCTCAGCAGAAGGAGTGTTTGCTGAGAGGGCCTTGCGGGAACCCTCTCTTCCCCTTCAAGAGGCATTGCAGCTTTTCAAAGGGCCACATCCCTCCTCCCAGAATGAGGTTATCCCCTTTCCAATGCTGCCAGGAGGGCTGGCCTTATCCTACCTGCCCTACACCCTCCCCAGGGAATGCACACTGGGAATCCAGCATCAGCCCCTGTGCCCTGCTATTCTTTCTGGCTAAACAAGGAGTAACAATGAATTGCCTAGGCCTAGGCAGGGCAAGACTTTGATTTCTCCTGTGTTTTCTTTTGCTGCTGCTGTTCGGCAAGTTGTCTGGAGTGCTGAGCTGTGGGTGTGAGGAAAGCGGCAGAGCTTGCTGGGGCTTGGGGAGCTAATAACAGCATCCTCCCTTCCCAGGTCAGTGCTGTTTCTCTGAAGCTTTGTGGAAATGACTCCTGGTACTCTGTGTAGAGTGAAAAAGTCCTTCTTATTTGTTGCTAATGAGCCAAAATAGCCAAAAGACCTGTTTTGGAGGGGACATATATTGAGGTTTTGTCTGGTTTGGTTCTTTTTTACTTTGAGGGCACAGACAGCAATTAGTGGCCCCTCTAGTGTGTGAGCCGTTGCTCAGGGGGAGCCGCGGTCCCCACTGAAGATGCCTTTGAGGACCTCAGTGCAGCTGGAGCAGCTCGGCTTCGGGGAGGCCGGAGGGGTGCAGGAGAGCGGCCCTGCAGCTCTGGCACAGGCCTGGCAGGGAACGTGCGGAAGAGCGGCAGGTTTCTAGGGGCAGGAGCTGGGGCGGCCTCTAGGTGGCACCCCCGTCCTGGCTGCCGGTAGAACGGCACGGACCCCCGGCCAGCCCTTCCCACGGCCAGCTGCAAGCAGGTCCTAAAAGGCAATTAAGACAGAAATTAGATCCATCTTTTACAGCTGCCTATATACCTGAGCCCAGTGATCACTGTCTCCAGCACCTCAGTCTGCAATTTGGAGCTTACCAAGCAAGAAAACTATTCTCCACTGTACTAACAGTAAGAGACCAACTGCAGGCATTGTTGTGCTGCTTTTCAGCAGAGAGAGGAAACACTAATGACAGCCATGGATGGGACCCGACTTCAAGACCTAAGCTAGGTCTTGACTTTTTCACACTGGCTCCAATAGGATCCCATGAGAGCCGTGTGGTGGAGTTGGCCTTCTGCTCTGTATATTTGGGCATATGTTTTGTCAGCTGAATCCTGCGACAGTCAGCAGCAGGCAACCCTGTACACCCCCACCCAAACTGAACCCCATTTTCTCAGTGGGACAAGTAGGGGATCTTCACAAGCATCACAGCAACATGGAGAAGAACCAACCATAGCTGCACAAGAACTGCTCAAGGCAAAGCGCAGCTGCTAGAGCAAGTTAAAAGGGAAGGAGGAGCTCACGTTGCTCTTGGCTTCAGTTGAGAAGAAGAAAAGGGAGCATTTTCTTTCTCCCTATAGACACATTACCCAATTGAAAGAGAAGCTGGGTCCTCCTTCAATTTCTTCTCCAGGTAAAGCTGCATCTTTACGAGAAACACTTGTTCTGGCTTTGCCATGTTCCCACCTGTGCTCAAGATCAGTGTGGGGTGGAGGGGAAGGACCAAGTGTGTAAAGACCTCAGCTCCTTCACCAAGGAGTAAGGAGGTATTGTGGCACCACCTGGCTTGGCTTATCAGGAAGATGAGTTGGACTCAGCTGAGTCAGACTCAGTAGAGAGGAGTAAATCAGAGAGGAACTCAAACCCTTCCCTTTTCCTTTAGGGGGAAGAGCCTTAGTAGAGAAGGGAGTTAAGCATAATAGTACCAAGATAAGATGTGTGTTTGGTGGGAAGGCTGTAGCACAGAACAGAGACTACTGAAGCTACCTCAGCAGCAAGTGGCAAGGTGGGATCCAGGTTACAATGAATGGTCCTGTGTTGAATGTGCTATGTGTGTGTCACAGATATTTGTGTTTGATCTTTGAATGCACGTTGCTGATAGGGTTGTGCTTCCAGTGGTAGCTGTTTCAGTGCAGGGTGACTTGGCTCCATCATTTTGGATTAGTTTAGAGCAAAGCATAATTTTGTTACAGTGAAGTTGGGTTGACATCTGCGACTGCTTTCAGCATCTGCTCACCAATACCTTCAGCAGCAGCTGCTCCCTGTGGAACAGGCTTTGGCAAAGAGTGAGTGGCTCATATGCTTGGCTTTTGAGGGATCCTTTACTCTGTCCTAGCGAGGATCCCTTCTTAGCAAAGAACTTACCTCCTCTCTGCATACTAACAGCATTGCAGAAAACTGGTTTATGCCAGTTTTGCCTGTCCTATTTGTTCAAGTAAAATAGGTTGTTGTGGTGATGAGTTTTATTTTCTTTTCTAAGATAAAGTAAAATATCAGAGTTGTGCTTTTCCCTTGGAGCACGTGTCTGATGAAGGGAAAGTAGGCTGCACTAGACAGGGATGTCCTGTTACCCTGCTGCGTGTTGGAGTTTCCTTGGGCCCTTGGAGCAACCTGCTGCATTGCTCTGCATTGGCTGAAGCAGCAGCTCCCCCTGGTGCATATTCACCACAGGAGAGCCAGCTCTGCTTTACAGCTTTCTCAACAGAAACTGCCCAGAGGTAGGCTAGCGGGGCTGCTTGCTGCAGCCTGCATCTGCCCTGCAGACTGCTGTTCTGAGTGGGAGTGCCTGGAGGGCCTCCCCTGCTGCAGCCTGCCAGGACCCCAAAGACACCGGCCCCATGCAGTATGGCGGGGAAGCCTCAGACAGGAGAGGGTCACCCTTCCTGATGCAGAGGGTGCAGGCAGGCAGCTTGTTTTCTTTCATACTGTACCGACAGGCCTTTGCTGTCCTCAGGTGCCAGGTGTTTGATTTGTAAGCGAGGAATAGAGATGGCTCCTCCAAACCTCAGGCTCCTGTTCCGACTCAGACTGCCTGGTGCAGGCACTCCCAGGGATGCTCGCTCTCACCCAGGCTGCTGTATGCTTGATTTCTGAGTCTTCAGACGCAGGCTCGTGCTCTCAATAACCAGACAGGCAGAAGCCTTGAAGGGATTGTGCCAACTTTTATTATCTGTTTTTTTTAATGGGATTTGGGGAAGGGAAGGAGATGTGCAAGGGGGAGCTGATTGTTGCAAAAGGGGACGCTTTGGATGTACACTGGTAAAGGTGTTCTTGTCTGACTGGAAATGATTGGAGCAGTAAAGCATGACAAATAGGACGTTGCCTCAGTGGACGTGCTTGCTTTATGGGGTTTTTGGTTTTAAGGTCTACTTTGTAGTTTATTTTAGGTAAGAGTGAAAAAAGTGTATTTTAATGTCTATATATGTATTTGTATATATGTAAGATGTATATACACACACATCTTACATCCTTACAACTCCCAGTTCCTAAAGGCTTCGAGGGCCATGCATGTATATACATTATAAAAAGAGATGCCAGTTAACTGAGACAAGGCTTTCCTTCCTGGCTGTGTGAAAATAAGTGGGCAAGATGTCTTTAACTAAAATCTTGCAAGCGTGCAGGGAGAAGGGGTCAGCCAAGCACCAAACAGTGGCCCTGCATTGCCCTGTCCCTGGCTGTTCCCTGCAGAGGTGGCATCCAGCTGCCAGTGCTGTCCTGGGGATTTGGGGAGCTCACCCCTGGGGGGCTTGGAGGGGCAGATTGAAACACGTTTGGTTCTGCTACCCACGGGTCAGGCACCCCACGTGTCAGGGCTCCTGTTTCCCCATGGGGCTTCCAGTAGACTGTTTTGGTTTCTTTACCAAGAGGGAGGAGGTTTGGTGGGCAAGAGGGGAAGGGGTGTGGGAGGGGAAAGACAGTCAAAATTCACCATACGATAGACAAATCTTCGTAGAGGTCCGTCTGCCTGCTCGCTGCTTGCTCTCTCTCACTCTCTTGCTCTCTCTCGCGTTTACTCATTCTCTGCAGGACGTACGCTGTTGTAGGGCTAAAGGTCTCCTTTTGTCAGGCTAAGGTCAAGTCCCTGGTTGGCAGAAGGCAGCCCTTCATACAGGCCTGTCCACGGCATACTGGCAAGGGCTCAGATTGGAAGCTGCCGTCTGCACCGCCGGGTAGGTGAAGTTGGCGTGCTGCTTGGCCTTCAGCCGCAAGCTGGCCAGGCTGGAGTTGCATGTGTCCCTGTACATGTAGGGGCTGGCTGTTGAGGCATAAGGACAGGCACTGGATGAGACAGCAGAGTTGAGGCTTGGGCTGTTCAGGTTGTTGATGTTTCCCAGGTTGTTGAGGCTGGAGGCTGGTACTCCGGTCACCGCAGAAGGGACCATGGATGAAGGCATGGTCATTGAGGCAATGGAGCTGGGTGGGGAGAACATGGGCTGGGAGGAGAGGGGACTGACATTCATGGAGTTGAAGAACGGGAAACTCTTGGCCGAGAGAGGGCTGGTGGCGAGCCCCTTGGTGGCCCAGTTGTTGTAGGAATAGCTGGAATACATGTCATCATAAGGCTGCATCAGTCCATTGAACTGGGCTCCAAAGCTGTTCTTGCACAGTTCAGCCTGTTGGTTCCTCTCCCGTTTCCTCCATTTAGCTCTGCGGTTTTTGAACCAGACCTGTGAGAGAGAAGGGAGGAGATGGGAGTTGCTCTTTGCCCAGCTGTTGAAGGGCTGGGGATGCTCCCAGGGAGTTTTGGAGGCTGAGGATTAGGAAGGGGTTGCAGCAAGATGTCTGGGCTGCAGGGTCATCTCCCAGCAAAAATTGCCATCTAGACCAAAACCTAACCACTACCACTTTACAATACACAGAATAACCAACCTCACTCAACAAATGGATGCCCTTTACATGGGGAAAAGTAAGGAAAATACTTGCTGTATTTCCAAATTATGACAGCGCAGGAGGATGGGTTGGGATTGTGTGACTTAGGAGCAAAGTATTTGGGGGTTGTAGTTTGAGAGTTGCTGAGTGGAGGAAATAACCTCTCTTGTTTTGACTTCACCTCAGGATTGGCTTGGGGTGAGGCATTAGAAGCCTGTCTTCTAACAGGAAAATCTGTTTGTTAGTGTTGGAGAAACTCAAACAATATAACTTCCTAGAGCATGGAAGCTGCTAGAAGGCTATTCATCATGCTGCTAACTCATATTTCTAGCAGTGGAAAGAACCTCTCATTCCAGCTGGAGCCATGCCATGCTATGCCTGTGACTGCATAGTGGTTTGGGAGCCCCAAAGTGTGCCCTTCAGCAAGGCTAAGGCTGAGGGACGATGGCACTTGGGTCTGCCAGGTTGGGGCAGCTAGCTGGTGGGGCTCTGTGGGGCAGAGCCTGGACTTTGCGTCCCCCAGTGTTATTGCAATATGGCACTGGATAAGGTAGGCACCACCAGCATGAGGTATGTGCTTGCGGTGTTTTCAAGACAGGGAAATTTTCTACTGCCTCTAATTCCTTCCCTGGTTTGGGGACAGCTTGGTAGCTTGTATCACAGCCTGCTTTCTCCCCAGAAGCTCAGATCCAAAAAGGTGGGAGGGCTGCAGTCCTACCCGGACTCGTGCCTCTGTCAGGTTGGTCCAAACTGCAATCTCCTCCCTGGTGCTCATGTCTGGGTAGCGGTTTCTCTGGAAAGTGGCTTCCAGCTCCTGGAGCTGCTGGCTGGTGAAGTGTGTCCTCTGCCTCCGCTGCTTCTTCTTGAGTGAGCCGTCCTCAGGGTTGGAGTCGTCCGTCTGGTTTTGCTGGGACTTCTCGGTGTCTGTGTGAGAAATGAGAAGATGGGAAAGATCCCCTGAGTTAATCTGGGGGCCTTCGATGCATTTGGGGAATCTGTCCTTGGTGGTCCCCCTCTGGTGACCAGCAGCTCCAGCTGCATCCACAGGAATGGTCCCGTCTCCCTCCCTCACCCTTGTGAGCAGGCATCCACCCTGCACTGCAACCAACATCCCCTTGGTACACCACAACTTGCCCTTGTTTAACTGCTGTAGTGGATGTCAACTTCCAAGCGGCTGCATTTCGATTTTCCAAACTTCTTATCTTTGATTTTCATGGGTCTCACTTAAGATGGATAATAGTGGCAGAATTTACCCAGGCCAGCTATTTCCTACTCTGCTTAAATCTCTCTGCCTAAGGCACCCATTAGAAAAACTGAATGCGAATTGTTATTTACGACACAGCAAAAGATCCAGTAGCTTTTTCTGTAGCAAAGTGATGGGGAAAGGCAAATTCTCAATGAGAGCAAATTGAGGCTCTTAAAAATTCGTGCTCCTCAGGTTTAGTTAGTTTATCCTTCCACCTCTTCCTCCCTTTTTACTCCTCTACCTTCTTACTTAGGTGCACAGATTTTAATTTTTTTTTAAGTAGGAAAAGGCCTCTCTTAGAGCTCACCATGAAGTAGCTCTCTGTCCTTGTGCCCCCATTCTCCTCCTCACTCAGAAACATCTTTCCTAGAGTCAGCATCTTTCATTTCTTTGCCTCTTAAGTGAATATCTTGAAGCTTTCCAGTGCTCACACTGGTATCTAACTAAATATCCCTGTGCCACAGCCCCTCTGGGGTTTTTGATACTCTGCAAACACAGATAGAATGCAAATGTATCTTCCACTATCAGAAGAAAATGTCACATTTGAGTCACTCAGGCAGTCTAGAGAGCACAACCATGGGGAAGAAAACTAAAACTTGTGTTTAAAAAAAAAAAATAATCTGCTGGGAACCAAGACAAATCACCACAGAAGAAAATTATTCCAGTGAAAATAATCTCTGGTGTTTCCCTCCTCCTTCCTCTGACCTAGAAGCAAGGTGAAGCAGTTCCAACTGAAAATCAGGTTTCCAGCAGGGAAGGGAGATGTTCTTATACAGTGGGAAATACCCAGCTGAGCTAAGTAGAAATTATTGCCAACAATAGCTAAACTGTTGCATTTGGGAGAAGAGCCTTTAAAATATCCTGGCATCACTCTACTGAGATTCGGATGAAGAGGATTTTTTGTTTGGTTGTAGTTATTTAAGTGGAAGCTATCTTAAAAGGCTTCCAAGTCCAGGAAAATCCTAACATGGACAGTATCTTGTACAGCACCTTAAAAAGCAGGGAGGCAAGAAAACAGTAACCTGAAATATAGCTGGGAGAGGAAAGAGTGTTCTTCTAG
Organism: Hemiprocne comata; assembly: GCA_020745705.1. Classification (NCBI taxonomy): domain Eukaryota; kingdom Metazoa; phylum Chordata; class Aves; order Apodiformes; family Apodidae; genus Hemiprocne; species Hemiprocne comata. Next base: position 18,011,537 of record CM036592.1, read on the forward strand.
TCAGGTGGATGTACTCTGAAAAAATAAGTCCATACAAGCAAAATTGATAAAAGAGAGCCTAGACAGAGGCTGAAAAGCATCTGACCTCTGACAGAGAAAAGACTCTGCTGCAGGGCAGTGATGTACCCACCAGCAGGTGCTTTAATGGAGCCTGGCCCTGGGAGACAGGCCCTGTGCCAGGAGCCTGGTGTCACTACCCCATTTCTGTGGCACAGTTTCTGTGGCAGCATGTTAGTTCAGAAACCTCTCCCTGTCATTCCTGAGAAAACTCTCTTTGCAGTTGCCTTCGTCTGGAGTAGTGATGCTGGAGCTGTGGAGAGCATTTGCTCACTTTTCACAGAGGGAAGCCTGGATGTGGTCAGAAAAGGTTTGTTTGTATGGGTTGTGTTGAGTGAAGCAATGCAGAGTCCCCACAGGCTCCCCACCTGCTGCCTCCCCTTCTGTGACAAGTTTAATGCTATCCAGCAGGAAAGCTAACACAAGGAGAGCTAGCTGGCAATTGAGAGAGGCCTCTACTGTGCATGTGCTCTCAATAGCGGGGCACAAGCTGGTTGTGCTGAGTAGGAAGGTATTGTCTCCCATTCCCAGCACCAGGACCAGCTCGTTTTTCCATCCAGGCTGTACCAGCATGAGAACTTTTGCAGTGCACTCTTGAAACAGAAGAAGCCATAGGACCTGGAAAGTAGAGTGGTAGGAGCTGGTACTCTCCTTGTTCCCACGAGCATCCTCATGTGGGGATCCTATGTTCAGCAGAACTCTTGGGATCACTCTCTTAATGTGGAATTATTTTTTTTATAGTGGTTCTTGCCAAGGGGATAAATCTGTTTTCTCTAGCTTAGTGCTCTAAGCCAGTGTTGGAAGAAGGAGATTCCTGCATTATCCATCTCCAAAACAGATTAAAAGGGGAGTAATGCCACCACGTCTGAGCTCATTATTAGGAATGGCTCAGTACAGATGAAGAGACAACATTTGCTTTGTTTGTTCATCTGATAAGTCTGGGTTAATTAAGAGCCCAATGAATACAGGAGATGTGTTTACACAGGAGCCCCTGACAAATGTGGACTTCTGAAGGGGTGTCTGCCAAGCAGGAGGCTGTGCCCTAATCAGGAGCTCCTGCTCAGGACTACCCTTCTTCACCTGGGAAGAAACTATACCAACAGGGAAGGAGAATGGACCAAAGGTACCACTAGTTGATGGGCTGCATCTGGGTGGAAGAGCTCTCTGAGTATCTTGCTTTGGTATTTATCTTCTCCGTACCTTCTGGTGTAGAACTTTCCATAAATCTTATGAAGTCTGAAATGTGGGAATTCTGACTTTGAGTCTGGAAAAATCTCTGCAGCTGCAGGTTCCTCTTACTGTTCTCTCTGTTTTCACACCTGCTACCAGTGGCTCTTCCTGAGCATTACCTATAGGAAGTGTTATCTCTGTTTCTGCTTCTTCCTCAGGCAGGGAAAAAGTGCCTTCTGGAAATGGCACAGAGCTTGGGCATTGCAGCAAGGACCAGAAGTTCAGCAGTACAGGGAAGCAAGGAACCCTGCAGGAAGGAACTGTGGGTGCCCCAAACCCACGTTGAGGAACAGAGGGGAATTTGGGGAGATGCAGGGCAGTCCCTTGCCTGCTCCCTCCTCATCCTTGTTTTCCTATGCTGTCTGATGAAACCTAACAGGATGGTATGTCACAAACCACTCCACACCATCAGAGAAGACTTCGGATCTTGAGAGCCATGCAAAGTTTGCACTCCCTTGCTCAGGATTTCTTACTCTCTGAATGAAGGATGCAGAGTCAGTAAGGGAGGAGGGGGAGCGCTCTCTTGAGGACAAAAAAGACGTGCCCCTCCTGGGCAGCCCTCGGTAGTGCGCCCTGCTCCGCCTGGCACTGGTGACGTGTGGTGGCCTCTCTGGAGTGAACTCATGAGCTGCCAGTCTCTGCACACAGGTAGCACAGGCAAACACCCATCTCCCAGAAACATTTTATTTCTAGATCGTGTAAGACAGCGGGGAGCGATGTGGCCAGGCACCCAGCTTTTATTGTCATCCCAAAATAGGTTGTGGAATATATCTTGTGCACGTTCACCCACTCAATGAAATGACTGCGGTCATAGCTGGAATTAGCTGCTAATGCCTAATGGAAAAAAAATTCAGATCCTAAATTGGCAGTTCTGTGGTGTGCCAGGGTGGGCTCGAACGGAAAGGCCACTTGAATGGAGACAACCACTGTGCATTCAAAGCAGCTGACGAGGAGCCACTGAGCTTGGGGATGCACCCAACTAAGGTACTTGTGCAGTGGGAATTCAGCGGCTGGATTCTCTGACCATAGCGGTCCCAGTGTAATTCCCTTCATGACACTTACTTCAGGGAATTTTACTCTGCATCATTATGTTTATTAGCTTTTGCATGCAGGTGAGCCTAGAGGCTTTATGTGGGGAGCAGGAGGCTGTCCCCAGCCCTTGCCCTCACACTGGCACCAGCAGGGACAGATCTGCATTGGTCTGCCACATCCAAAGTAATGAGGGATGAAGTGGTTACAGGGCAGATGCAAAATCCAGGGGAAACCTTAGCATTTGGTAGCTGGTTTCTGAGCAGGTGTGCATGGTGATGCTTCATCAGAGCCTGATAAAGAATGTGGTAGTTTTGGGAGTGAATAGTCAGAGGCACCTCCTTGGGATGGGAGCAACCTGCTGCTCACTGTGGAGCCTTCCAGACGTACAGGTGACCAGGCTTATTCAACTAAAGCTGAGGCAGGACATTACTTCTTATTGCCTGAACTTTTCAAGTTCAGGCCAAGGTTAACCTGTAGCATGGGCAGTTTTCAGCTAAGCAATTTAAATAGAGTTGGGTTTTTTGGTTTTTTTGGTGTTTGTTGTTTAGCTTTTCTTTTTTTTTTTTTTTAAGGCAGTTCATAACTAGGTGTAGCCTTCTGTGCCTTGAATGGGATTTCTTGTGTCAGAGGGAGAGCTCTCCTGCTCTGGGGCCCAGTCTAGGCAAATACAATAAAATCTCAGTTGAGCAGTGACCTGGCTTGCCTGATTCCTGCCTGCTGCTGGCTGTGCCCTCTGCCAGCAGTGGCTTTCTGCAGTTGGGTCAGGCACCCCCCGTTGCCAGGACAGTGCTGTCATTGCAATAAGCGCCCCTGTTCCTTCCTCCTGCTCACTGGGATTGCTGTGCTGGATTGTGGTAGGAGAGCTCAGTGTGTCCCTGGGAGTACCACAGCCAGCTTCTGCAAGCCACTGGTCCCCCGGATTCACCTGCAAGGATGGGTGAAGACTTCTCTCACATCTTGAGCTTTGCACTCACCGCTGTGGTCCTGCCCTTTGCAGCTGTGCTCGTGTTGAGGGGTCCCAGAGTCTGAGAGAGACAAGGCTGGGCTGCGAGCCTCTGCATCTGCCAGGAGGTTGAAATCCATGAGGCAGGGATGGATGGCAGAGGAGGAGGAATCTGAAAAAGCAGCAGGCACAGGGTGATTAGGGAGATGAATTTGTGTGTGTGACCTCTCCCCACCTGCTCCAGGAAGGGCTTGCCAACCCTTGAGGAAAGGTTTAGGAAAAACAAAGGATCCCTGCATGATCCTTGGACCCCTTTGAGTTTCCTGGCTGGAAAATGGACATGCCAGACTTTCTGCTGAGCTTCCCTATAAATCAAAGATCATCTAGTGACACTTCTATTTGCAGCCTTCAGAGAAAGAGCCTCCAATTTATAGGTGACATTCAGACTGAAATAGCAACACTAGGAGCATGCTGTGTAACGGAGATCTGAGGAAGTGGTTCTGGGCCAGCCAAGGGCTGTTAGCACCTTCCCCAGACATCCCACCTCTATCCTCCTTGCCCAGCTTCCCTCCTCTTTCTCCCTCATTTCTCCACAAACCAGTCAAGCACAAATAAACCTTAATGCAGGAAGGCAGTCCAGGAATGGCTAATGCAGACATACATGCATACACACCCCAAAAGAGAAGCACTCCTGTCCATGGCACTGATAGGAATGTGCTTCTGCCTGCACAGACTTCGGGGCAGGGCAGTGCACATAGACTTCTTTCGGGTACACAAGGACCTCCTTTGCCTGAATTAACATGGGAATCGCATTACACACCCTTGAGTGCCTGCCTTTGGGAGCAGCTCACTTCCAGCCTTAGGTCATCTTGGCCAAAGGCTGCCTGTGTCCCCTCAAGCAACTATTCTGAAAGACTAATGCTGAAAGCATCCCAGCTGGGAAGTTGGTGGTGCTGCTCGCTGCATGTGCAGGCACCACCAGGACTCCTTGACAACTTTTTTCCATGCTTGTCTTTCCCAGGATCGAACATTTTCATAATGCTTTTACTCAGGGCCCCTGTGCCCTCCACCTGTATTGCCCAGAAGAGCCCAGCTGAAAGTACTGCTCTGTTCTGGACCATTTTGGAAGCTCATGAAGAGGCAGCTGTGAAACAGTAAGTGCTACAAGCCCAGCCACATCACCTTGGAAAGGCAAGTTGGCCCTCTATTAGCTCTCAAATCAAATTTTGGCTCCTGACCCTGCCACAGGCAGTACAATGTATTGTAACTGGTGCAGGTGTAATGGTTTCTGAAGGCTGGACTGCTTCAAGGGGACCACAGCAGCTCCTGACACTCTGGTCACCCCAGCCAATCTCTCACCTGCCCAGCTAGGGAGCCTGTCACTCTAAAACATAACAGCAGCTGATGCACTAGGCTGGGATCTGGGACTGCTGGGTTTAGGGGGGTTTGGACCTGGTGTTTGGGGTTTCCAAACTGCAGATGGGAGACAGCTGGGAAGACTGGATTCTAGCAGGTGAAGGATTGCCCAGCCCCTCAAATTTGTGAGTGCCAGGGACAGAGCCTGCTGAACACAGTATTTTGTCTGGACTGTGCTAGCATTTAGACATGTAAACAAGAGATTAATCACATAGCTGTTGCACCTCCTTTGGTGGTGGATGACAGTGACTAAGAATGTATTTTCAGAGCTGTCTAAAACCTCCTGTCAATTTGAGCAGGGCTGCCACCAGGGCCCTTGGCAAGGCTCAGCCCCATACCTGCAGCATGCTTCCCAGGCTGCGGCGAGAGGGCAGGGAGCCACTTCAAATGGTTATCCGCCTGATTTCTGTAGCAGATCTTGCTCACAAAACCCCCTGCAGCTTTCCTCGCTCTCTAGTCCTCCTTCAGCTCTCTCCTTTGCTTAACCTCCATCCCCAGTCTATCCCAGGAGCTGACAGATCTGCCTCAACACCGGCCTCAGTCAGTGCTCGCTGAAAGCAGCATCTAACAAAGAGACCTGGTGCTGGTTTCCCAGACCTTTGCCTTGCTCTGGGCTTCTCCTCTCCTGTGGGAGAGAAGTGGCAGAGGCTCCATCTTTGCCATGAGGCTGGTTTCCATTTCCTCCTCAAGGCGAGCCTGACCTTTGATGTCCGCAGGCTGCATAAGCTCCTGGCAGCAGCAGGGCACAGCCCAGTTGCCTTTTGCCATGTGTATGTACATGAAGTGATGTGACAGGGGCTGTGTTTTCTTTAATACCTTTGCATGGAGTAGGGGGAGTCCATCTGCTGCTGATATTGCCATGGCTTTTAGCATTACTCTCAGAATTATGCAGAAACGCGCAGTGAATTAATTCCATGGATTAAGTCTTGATTAAGATGTGTGTCACTTTGCTGTCTCAGAATTTATTAAGAGCCCTTCTTGAGGAGGCGGCAGATGGAATTTCTGCCCAATGTTTGTAGATGATAATTTCCCCTCTTCTACAGCCATTTGCATATGATTGCATCTGTCAAGCACAATTTCCTCTCTTCTAGGGCTTGCCTCTATACTGGACCAGATTTAAGGAGGAATTCTGACTCCTGCCTTGCTGTAACTGAAGGACAGTGTCCTCCTGCGCAGGGTACCTGTTTGCTTTGAGACTCTTTTTGCACATCTTGCATTGCTTTCATCTATGTAAGCTAGAGCAGAGATGGGTGGTGAGTATTTTACAGCTGGTTCCATAGGTGTAAATGACAACACAAGCTACAAGTCTCAGGGGAACCTAGTCCTGGTATTGAAAATTCATGCCCCATCCTGAACCACACAAGAGCTGTGGTCACAAGGCTGATCCAAGCTTCTGGGCACAACATAGAGTGCTTGGCCTGCCTTGGAGACACAGTGGGCACTGAGATTAAAAATAGCTTTAAAGCGTGGCCCATATTCGAGTTGAAAATGGGACTTGTGGCTCAAAACAAGTTTGTTTTTTGAACTGAATGTAAAACTAAGAGTATTTCTGAGAGGAGATTTTGTATGTATATATGTAATTCCATACCTATGGTATGTGCCCTATGTGGTGGCATCAAGGAAGGCTGCCTCAGCTTGCCATGAGCAGGTCACAGAGAAGCAAAAGCAAAGGGAGAGGGACCCACTCAGCACAGTTATGAAGGACCACAGGAAAAGTCCGCAATGATACAGAGCCCATGTGCTGTCCCCGATGTATTTACCCAAAAGCAATGCCATGCCACTGACACAAAGGGCTGCAGGTATTATTCTAGATTATATAGCCCTTTTGGATTTAATTAAAGGAGCTTTCTTCTATGTTGGCTAGATCTCGCTGTAGGCAGCGACATTAAGAAAGTCAACGTTAAACCTTCATGGCATTTCTACTAAGTTGTTTGCCTGGTCTCAGGGAGTTACTGGAATTGGCACCTCAAAAACATCTTTAGACAAAATCAAACTTACCACCTTCATCTGAGTCTTCATCTCGCTTTCTTTTAACATAAAAGAACAATTTCCTTAGGGACAGCTCCTGTACTAGCACTATGCAGTCAGGCTTGTTCAGAGGTTTCTTTTTTGTAAAACTAGCCCTGGCTCCTAGCCTTCTGTGGCACATGTAACTCCTTCCATGGACATATGTAATTGCTCCCAAGATAAAGGTTCCCAAATCTGTAACAAACACAATTCTCCTTCCAGTTACTACCTGTGTGCCTCTTCTCCCTGGCTCCTGTGTGACAGCACCAGAAGCTGCCTCTGCAGGTCCCTCCAGCCAGACGGGGAGCTGCTGTCCTGGCCCCACAGACACTGTGGAGGGCAGGAGGAAGAGAGTGGCTCTAGGTCCAGCCTTTTCCTCCTTTCAGATTCACCCCCTTTCTATTTCTGTGTCAGTGCCAAGCTGCCCAAGCCAGGGCCATTGGGGCAGAAGGAGGAGGAGACTCCTACTCAAGGAGAGCAACCTTGTTTATCCAAAAGAGCAAGCGAGGGTCCCAGTGACCTCTCTCCTGGTTCTCAGTAACACACTGCTCCATCACCCAGGGAGCAAAGATGCCTCTGCTTGTTTTTTTTGGAGGGGTGGGAAGGAAACATAAAGGCTGACTGTGAGCTAAGTCCGGCTAATTATAGTGATGGCTTTTGTGATGTGGGTGTTGCCTGCTGAGAGCTGCCTTCAGATTGACAACTGTGTGCACTGCTCAACTCCCTGTGCTAGTCAGGGAGCAGGCTACCTGCTGGACCTGCTTCGGCAGATTGATCTGTACAGGGAAAAAGCTGTCTCTTGAGTTGTTTTGAATGTTATTTGGCTTCCCACGGGCACGCAGGGTTGCTTCAGTAGGGACCTGATACCTAGATAGCCGCACATGGACCACTGGCAGCCCACAGGTAGCAGGGAAGCCCAGCTAGCCGGGCCCCCTCAAGCAGATCAGCAGAGCCGCATGGACCTGTGAGCTTGCCCCACTGCCTGTGCCTCCAGCCAGGGCCACGGTAGCTGCAGCCCCTGCTTGGGATTGTTGATCTCCACAAAGGGTTTGGGATTATCCCTCAGGCTGAAAGCTGCTCTGCAATCAGATGGCAGGGTGATGTCTTTTCTTTCTTCCACCCCCTGAGGTGAACGTATGATGCTACACTACATGTCTTGGGGTCAGAGATGTCTCCTCCTGCTCCATTGACTCCAGAAGTCAAACAGCTAGGAGTAACTAGATTCCTGATGGAGTCTGGTTGATTGCTTCATTCCTCTCATGCTTTCGTTCCCTGTATGCTGGCTTACTTTAGCAGAGATAAACATTTGGGACTCTATTTAACTGTACATTTTCAGGAAGGTGATATGCCTTTGTATGTCAATCTCCAGGAGGGGCTGAGCTAAAGTGGAGCAGTCCCTGCCTCTTCCTCTGTCCCATGTCAAAGGGGAAGGGGCTGAGGCTGTGCCTATCCCCTCCTGGAAGAGCAATATTTTTTCTCTGCATCCATGCATTTGTTCAGGGGATGGTGCCATCAGAGAGCCTGCAGGCTGGGATTTCAAGTGTCACAGCCTGCATGGCTCATGAATCACACAGCGATCTGAGAGTCAGGCTCTCTTTGAGTGCTGCCTGCAAGGGGCTCTTCCCTGCAGCTTGAAAGCAAAAGAGACGGGATGCAAGACAGGAGTTAATTTTAGTTTCCTTAAGAGTATAGAAATACAAGTATGGAGAGATCAGGGTCACCCACTGCTAAACATCTCCATGTAGCTTTAAGTCTCTAATCTTAATGGAATTGTAGCAGGAACCTAGAGTGACCATTAATCACTGGAAGATAAACAGCAGCAGCCAACTAGTGACCTAGAGCACAGAGCCATTACTGGACAGGAGAGCAAGCTGCCTGCCTCCAAAAACTTCAGGCTATGCACACCCCGGACTGCCTGAGCAGTGCTTTCAGGCGCACACTCACAAATGGATCATTGACCTCCAGCAAGGGCTGAGTCACAGGTTATAATAAACTTTTTCTTTATTTAAACCTTGCAGTTGGGCACTAAGCCCCGAGTTCCAGTGCTGGGTGATTTGTAGTGGTGCATGCTGCTTTGAAGCCTGGAACATGGTTTGGGGTTTGTTTCCTCCCATCACTAGGAATTGCCAAAGCTCACTGAGGCACTTGCTGTCTTATTGGTGTCAGAGCAAGTTGCCTTGGTTGGCTGGCACTGCCCCACATGTGGTGTGGGCTTCAAGAGCATTGCCAGCAGTGCATGGTGCCACACTAACTGCAGCAGCCTGGGCCCTTGCTGCCAGGTTCCTGCCTGCAGCCGGTGGCACAGGCTGCCTTTCTGAGGAGGGTTTCCAAGCTGTTTCCACCTCTTCTCTTTTTGTTCATGGCCTCATAGAGACATTCCCAGAAACACTGGGTGGGGGGAGGATGGGGAGATAAGGTGCTGTGGCTGACTTGGCTTATGACATAGGTAAATTCACTGGGCTGTTCTGGGACTCCATCCTTCATCTCAGAAATGATGTTAATGACTCTATCCGAGCTGGTAGAGGCAATGAAGTAAAATTCTTCTAAGTGCTTCCAGATCCTCAGATAAGAGGTGCTAGGGAAATGCCCAGCCTTGCTGGATGCTGCCTAATGTGTTCCCTGGGGCCTGGCAGCAGCCTGCAAGGTGAGAGAGCAAGCTGCTCATTCCCTCCGCTTCAACAGAAGCCTCCAGCTGTGGAAGAGGGTGATGGTGAAAATGTCTGCTCTGGGCAGCAGAGGGTTAATAAATTGCCTGTATTCCAGAGTGTTATCACAATGGAAATGTCCCAAGGATTAACAGCTCCATACCCATGTCCACAGCAAAAAAAAGCCCACAATGGAATGTGTCCTGTTCGCTTATTTGATGGGCTGCTCCATGCTGGGGAAGCACCCTGATGTAACTGTGCCCTGTACATAATGTGTTGTCCTCCCTGGCAGGTGTGTCGGTGGCCCCTGGACCAGTGCAGGCCCTATTGAGCTAAAACGTAGGGATCTGCAGAGACAGGGCAACATGCTTGGGCTTGGCTTAAATTAAGCTATTTGCATTAGTATCTTTGGACTCCCGTGCTGCCCCTAGCCTGCCTGGTTGGTTTTTGAAATGGCACTCAAAACTTAGAAACAAAGTGCAAACCCTAACACAGAAGGAAAGCCCTGCCAGACTTTCTGCAAAGTTGGTTGTTTGGGTTTTTTTTCCCTAAACTAAATGTTTGTGCTTCCTGTGCTCTTCTAAGCATTGCACAGCAGGTCTTGCTGTGTCCAGCTGAGTTTCTGGTATCCCTTAAATGTCCTGTCTTGGTGGGGCTTTCGGCACCTTGTCTCCATCAGTCATGACTGGGATTTTTCTGACAGGCTATGCAGTAATATTAATAAAGCCATGCTTTGTTATGGCTTGTTTTGTTTGTTAGGCATCTGGAACAAAATAAATTGGCAAAAGCTCAATTTTGCCTGAACAAATTGTGATCACACAAAGTTGCTGGTGCAGTTGAGGCTCCACAATGCAGGAGTGCTGAGAGTGTCAGGAAGAGGGAAGAAAAGTCCTTCAGAGAAATTAATCCCTTTGGTTTGGGGAAGTGAGAAAAGAGACCAATTTCAGTAAGAAACTCTGCCTAGGAGGATCTCACAGCCAAAACAAAGAACTCTCTAAAGAGTAGTGTTGGAATTGGCCTGGCCTGGACATACCGACCCTGCTCGTCCCTGCCTGCTCCCACAGCCACAGCAGGCTGGCTTCAAAGTGACTCGTGCCAGCGCTGCAGGAGGGAGAAATAGCTACACAGCCCTGGTGTCCAAGGGGCTGCAATCTCCCCTTGTAACTGCAAGATGAACAGAAGTGAAGCCAGCAGTGAGAGGAGACAGCTGCACCCCAGGATCTCAGGCAGGAGCGCGAGGCACAGGCAGCCTGCCTGCAGCTCGGGTCCGGGCACATGCTTCTCACACAGCAGCAAAGGGCAACAGGGTCTGGCATCAGCAGATCGGTATGTGTGGCTGTATTTATTTGGGCGATTGTATGAATTTGACTAATTATTCCGGCAGTCAAAGGAAACTGGCCTGGTTCCCGTGGGGGCTGTGCTCACAGCAGCATGGTGGGGTCATTTGTGTATCTCTGCTGCCGTAAAGTTGGCACATTTTAGGGAGGCTCAGATAGCAAGATCAAGGACTGGAGCTATACAACTCCAGCTGCTGTCGTGACTTTTGTATGCAGATGGAGGACAGTGGATGACTCAGACATTACTGAAGATGTAAATGATTCTCACAACTAGTAAACAAGCTCAAGAAAGCCCCTAATCAAGCAGGTGATGCAGGGGGTTGAAGGTCAGGAAGGATCCTGACATGCCATCAGCACGTCACACCCTTATGGATGGCTGACCTCGGTGCACTGTAGAGCTGTCCGTGTCTGCCATCCGTCAGCACTTCTGCTAGAAAGCCTTTCTGGAGAAGTTCAACTTGATCATAAACATTTGTTCTGTGACAAAAGTTGGCAAAACCGACAGCTAGAAAGATGGTTTTCTTTTGGCGGACGGGGAGGGGGGTAGTGCTGAGTCATTGTTTTAAAACAACCCCATGGAGCTCAGAGGGCAGCAAAGGGAAAAGCAGGGACCAATAAAGGTGTTGTGATGGCCACACAAGCTGCCATAGCCAACAAGCGGCTTTGCTGATTAAGGCAATGAGAGCCCAGAAGTGCTGGCTCGCTCCGAGGGATGTCTTGTCTCCCAGTGCAAACCAGTGCTAGGGGAGCTGTCGTCTGCTGCGCTTGGCTGTAAGGTTTCCTGATTATTTGTTGTCCTTTTTTTTTTTTTTTTTCCCCAAGCAATTTATATTTAAATCCTTTTTTAAAGCTCTCTGGCAGAAAAACCCTTGCAGGACACAGGCTGCTGTGAATAAAACAAGCAGATGATCTCAGTCGGCAGTATCCCTCCCCTCTTCCTCGGGGTACTGCAGCTGGTAGAGCTGGGGCAGGGGGAGGGTGGCTCCAGGAGAGATGCTGGAGCTTGCTTCCCCCTCTCCACCCTTATGGACCTTGCAACATGCCCTGAAGGTCAGCCTGTTTACCCAGACATTGTTTGAAGGGGACCAAGGGAGGTGATTAGCCCTCCTCACAGCAAACACTGCTGGGTCCTATCCTGCACCATGTTGCAAGCAGCCTGTGCTGGCAGGATCAGGCCCTCAAATCACTGGGTTATCACAGTTGACCACAGCAAGCAGTTAAATTTTGTGCAAAGGGGCAATGAAGAGGAACAGTGGATGGGTGGGCGGGGGGGTTGGCAGCCCTCTGTCCCTGCAGCCTCTTGCCCCGGTGCCCAGCTCAGGCTGTGACAAACCAACCACCTCATGTCCCTAAATTTGGGAGCACAACAGACACTGCAAGCAGCAGAACAAGAAGTCTGAATTTCAGGATCCTGAAAGGCAATGTGCTGCCCAAGGACTGTGTAGAAAGTCGGTCTCTCTTTTTTTTTTTTTTTTTTTCCCCTCCTTCAATCCTTAGTTTTTCCATCTGCTAGAGGCTGCATCCCATGGTAGCCCTGGGAGGTAGGCAGTTTGGGTGGGTAAGAAAGCAAGCTGCAGAGCCCTAATTACTCATGCAGCCTGGCCCTCGGGCAATCCCATCAAAGCGGTTCAGAGAGAAAAAGGCACTAGGCTCAGAGAGGAAAGTGAGCTGGCTCAAGACGCTGCTGCTTGGGTCACACCACCTCCCTTCCACCGCCCGGCCAGCCTGCCTGCTCTGGGGACAGAGACCTTTACACACAGGAAAACCTCTGGCTCCCCCAAGCCCCTGTGACAGCCTGCCAGCAAATCCCACCTGCAGCTCCAGGGCAGTGGGAACAGCCTCCGCGAGCTTCCACCATGGTCTGGGATTAGGGGCACATCTCAGCTCAAGCACTGAGGTTTTTAAACATTATTAAAACCCACTCAACACAAATAAAGCTGCAAAATTCTTTAAAATAGGACAGAAAAGTGCATATCATGAGTCACTTCAGAATTTCTCCCTGGCTAGGTATGGATTTGTAACCAAACTGGCTTTTATGGCTCAATTAATTTAGCATAAAGATTTAGATTTTATTTTTTAATCATCCTGGTACATCCAGTCCTCTAGAGAGTCTTAATTATGTTTTGGAGGAAATCTTCCATGAATTTACTTTAAAAAACAACCCTGCAATAAGTACACATTAAAAAAAACCCAACCAAATCCCAACTTGTAGAACTGGGAGCTGGGATATTGTGGCACCAAAAATAAAACTGATGGAACAAAAAGGGAATTTCATGTGGTTTTCATTGTCAAGTCTAAGCTCAGAAACAAACAGGAAATAAAAATGGCTAAAACAAAAGAGATTTCTTTTAAAGTGTGTTCAAATCTAAGTGGGGAGCTGCTTTATTTGGGAGGGATTTTCTGTTTATTTGTTTTTCAGAAAAACAGAGTAAATAAAAATGTCCACACAGAGACAAGTCAACTTGATTTAGAGTAAATCCTCATGCTTCTTGCTGGTCATTTATAATAAGCTTTTTAAAGAAAATTAGACTCGCATAAATGGCAGCATTGGAAAGGAGAGAAAAGGTGATAAGAGAGGATGCTTCTGCTTGAAATGAGGTTGGGGGGAAGAAGGAACAAAGAGAGGTGAAAGTAACTGTGAATGCTCTGGTCATTTGTTTTATTTCATCTTTTTACTTCTTCAGTTTTTGCAGGCAGCTCTGCAGGCACCGAGCCTTCCATCCTATGCCATCCCACTAAAGCTCCTCAAATAGCAAATAAATGCATGTATTTATTAAGAGTAGTCTGCACGATGAGGGCTATAGGTAGAGTGGCATATATACTACAACCTGCAGACAAAAATGTTTAAGATCTCAGATTTGAGATTGTGGAACTTGTTTGATGGGGTTTACAAACAGGTGTCTCATTCACTGTAGGTCTGATGGTGATTTTGAGTGGTTAATTTAATGCAGGCAGGACCCAGCTCCCCACATCAGCCAAGATCCCCAGCAGCTATAGTCCCAATTAATGCATCTCTGAACACTTCAGACAGTTGAAAAATCAGATGGACAACATTAATAACAGCTTCTGCAAATTCAGCTCTGGTTTTCCTCCTCTTTTGCACTAGTTAACAGGGTGTAAATGTTTATTTCCTGGTGGAGCTGCGGTTTGGGAGATAGCGTCGGATTGAGGGTCAAGGGACAGACACTGTATTTCTGGCTGAGATCAAGTAATTGTGCTGGAGCTCAGTTTCTCCTCTGCGCAACAGGGAGTGCTAAATGCTCTAGATGCTTTGTGCTAAAGCATCTAGAGATCTGCCTATGGAAAGGCTAGCAGATACCAAGAACAGACATCATTAAGGTGCTGCTTGTCAGAAATGAAGGTTCTGATCTTGAACCCTGCAAATCAGCAGGAAATTTCCTGTTCAGTGTGCAGAGGATTACGACTCTTTCTGAATCTGCTGGGCAATAACTTGGACAGTAGCAGGGAGGGGAGAGGTGGACCTCCCTTGCTCACTCGTCATCTCTTTTTAAAACCTAATAACAGAAACACTTATCAGCTTCTGTCCAGCTAAATCTCCTAGTTCCTTCCTGAAAACAACTTTTAATATTAAATTGTTGCTGAAGACCAGCAGAACCATCACTAACCGTCCCACAGGAATTTGCAGCTCTGGCCAGGCTGCCGTACCTGTCCTCCTCTGGGGTCAGAGGCAGGCAAGGATTTCAAGCAAATCCTTTCTCAAAGAAGCGACCTCCTCTGCACTGAGTCCAGCCCTGGTCCCTTATGCTGATGAGCGTCCAGGAAAAGCCTGTAGACTCCCTTAAATGCCCCAAGGAAGCCCAGAGCTAATAACCAGCTTCATTCAATTCCCAGTCACATTATTACCCAATCTGCCAGAAGCATTAATATTCAGAGGTGAGGCAGGAGGAGGGCAGGGGTGCTGGAGCGAGGGGGAGCAGCACACAAAGAGGAGGAAGGGAAGTGCGGCAAGGCAGGCTGGCCTCAGAAATCCTCTTTCTCCAGCCGTCTGAAACCCCAGCCCATTTCAGCGGGGTGTTGACAAGAGAGGGTTTTTCCTACGGCCTCAGCACTAAGTTTGATGCCAGTTGGTGGAGGCTGTCCCCTGCCAACAGCGAATGCCCTGGCTTGGCACAGCCTGATGCCCTCAGAAAGGGGGGGAGCTTTGCCCCGTCTGGCATCAGGCCCTAAGTAAATAGCAATCTCCCATTTTCAAACAGCCAGATAATCACTGAGCCTGCTCAGAGATGCCACAGCCTCCTGTTTCCGAGCCCACTCCCTCCACAGCCCTGCGGTCTCATCCCACTGCCTTCCTGACGCAGGGTGCACAGCGTGAAACCACCAGTTCTCCCCATCTGGGACTTCGTTCCCAGCCCAGGTACGTCCCCTGTCCCCAGAGCTGGGACACGTGTGCCAGGTCACGAGACAGACCTCATGGCCTCAGCTCATCTCATCTTCCTTTTGGAGCAGTCTCCTAGATCAGGTTTCTGGCTTTTTCTTTTTGGCAGACTCCAAAGTCAGCCTCACCTCTCAATCTCAAGGCTTTGGGTACCATCTGTCAGAGAGAGAAGATGCCACTCTTTTTTGCTGACTCCCCCATAAGTTACATTAACCAAAGCTTTTGCAATCCCATCACAATTTGCAGATCTATTAATTGCCTGAATTAAGCCCTTATAGAAATGTAATAGATATTAAGTAAGGCTTGCAATGGTTTCTCTGCCAGAAAGAAAGATACTGGTTTTTAAACCAATGCCTTGGATAGGAGACAACTATGGGGATATAGGTGGTCTTTCATGGGGGAGCCTGGGCTGCAGGTCTGAGGCCACTTTTGCAATCCCAGTAACATCAGGAAAAATACTGCCCTCACCCAGACTCCTCCCCAGGCTGCCACAGAAAGACATCTCCCCATGCGGCTCCCTGTAAGGAGTACCAGGCATGGTATGACCATTTGCTAATGAAAATCAAACCCTGCTCCACTTCTGGAGATATTTGTGGAGACTGAAAGCAGCCACCATGCTCTGCTGGTCCCTCAGGAGCCAGCAGGCAGCCCTTTGTCCCTCACAGCAAGACACTATTGAAGCCTGCACAAACACCCATCCCGCCAGCTCACCGACAGGCCGAGGGGCTGGAAGGAGTGGGGGGAGCCAGGGAGACCCTGATCGCATTGCCAAAAAGGTGATCCTTTCCCTGCCTTTGGAAAGTGTAACAGGAGTGACATTCCTGAAAGGCACCTTCCTAAGCTGTTGCTTTTAGCATCTCCCAAAATTGCAGAACAGATGAAGCCATTTCATCCCTAGCATCCTCCAGGCCATGGGCCAGGCATGGAGGACCCACTTGCCTGGGAGCTGCCAAATTCCCCACTTGGCCTTCAGCACTCATCTCCACTTAGAAAGTGCACGGATCTCGGACCCATGGGTTGGGAGGAAGCTTCCTGCTAAGGCGAAGGAACAGGGAGGCAGGTGAGGGGCTGGTTGGTATTCCTGCACAGCCAGCTCAATGCATCAGCCGGGTGCGGTGGCTGGGGGCTCACACCCGGGCTCTGCCAGGCCCCCCGGTCCTGCAGCAGTATGTCCCTCTGCGGCTACCCGTGCGGAGCCGAGCTCTGCATCCCAGAATTTGGCAGGCCGGGCGGGAAAGGTGTACAGAGCCCCGGAAGCTCCAGCCGGGGGACTGCTGCTCCGGGCTGCCCAGCTTCGGCGGGGAGGGGGGCTGCACCGACCCCCGCTAGCGCCTCTGCAGGGCCCTGGTGCTGCTGGGGGGGCGGCCAGCCCCCCCCTCGCCAGTCCCCTCAGCTGTCCAGCCGCGGGGGCGCCGGGAGAGGGGCCGACAGGTGTGCCCCGTTCGGCGGCACCGGGCCCGCCGCCCCCCCTCCCCAGCCCGCGCCAGCAGCTGCGGCGGAGCGCGGGCGTCAGCCCCCGCCCCGGCCGCCCTCCCCCGCCAGAGCCGTGGCGAAGCCGTCCCTCTGCCCCGCTTCGAGAAAGAGGACGGGGGAAAGGACAAGAGGGTGCCGCGCTGGCGGGCTCGCCTTTCCCTCGGGGCCGCACTCGTTGAGCGGAGAATAGCCTTTACTGGGCTCCGTCGGACGCCCGATCCCATCGGCTGGATTCCCCGGGCACCCCGCGGGACGGAGTGGGGCCGGTTTCCACCCGTGGCCCCGGCGCCGGGGAGGTGGCGGAGGCCGTGCAAGCGCCCGGTGGCCGGACAGCTGGCTCTGTCCGCAGCCTCCGTGCGCCGGGCGATCCCGCTTCGCCGCCGCGGCGGCTTAGAGTTCCTGACACAACCACTGCAGGGGTCGCCGCTCTCCCCCCACCTCGGTCAGGTGTGTTATTCCCGGTCGGGTCCCCGGGGAACCCAGCCGCCGGGGCGCAACAGCCAGCAGCGTCCCGGGACAGGATCGCCCCGTCCACGGAGATCGGCTCGGCCTCTCCCCGGCGCTGCAGGGAGGTCGGCTCTGCTGTAAACAGGAGCCAGCCCGTTACATAAATATAATTTATCCAACTGTCCAAAAGCCGTCGGGCTGCCTTCCTTTTCTCCGGCGATGTCTCCCCGCCTCTGCTCCCCGCGCCCTTCTCCCCCGGACCCTGCAGACAGCTGAGCCGCAGCCCGCAGCGCCGTTATTTACAGCAAGCCCCGACTAATTTAAACAGCCCCTTCCCCGCTCGCCCGAGTGGAAAATGACTAAGTTTAGCAACTGCGAGAGACTCCGGCAGCGTTCGCCGGGAGGGGCCCGCGGCGGCCCCGAGGGGGCGGCTGTGGCTCCGGCATCCCGGCGACGGCGGGCAGGGGCCGCCGGGCCCCGCAAGGGCAGAACGGGGAATGCGCCGCAGTCCGCCGCCAGGCGGGCTGAGGTCCCAGCAGCGGTCCCGGGACCCTTTCTGGACGGCATGGCCCGATCTGCCCGCTCTCCCCCTGTCCCTGGCTACGGCTCCTTCCCCCGAGCGAGGCGGCGGGGCGTGGACCCCGGGCAGCAGCGGGATTGCCCCCGCGCCGACCCGCCTCGCCAGGGATGCTCTTGCCCCGCGCCAGCGCCGAAAGGGCTGCGGGCTGTCGGCGCCGCATGCTCAGGCTGGCGCCCAAGGGCTCACAGGGAAAGGAGCGGAAAACCCCGCCCGGGGGTCCGGGGACGAAAGGGCACTTACAGCGGCTCCAGATGCGGACTCAGCTAGGCTGCCTTAATCCTGCGAGAGGGGCGAAGCTGGCCCCCGCCCCGCGGCCCGGGCTGCTCGGCCGCTGTCAGAAAGTAAATCCCCCCGGCTCCCCGGGCACTCTGCGCCTTGCTGCCGGCCTGGGGCTGACGGGGAGGGTGGAGGCGGAGGGCGCCGGCCGACTGCCTCCCATTCACCCTGGCCATTCACTTTATGGCGGCGGCCGGCGCCCCCCGCCAGCTGCACCGGGCGCCCCACTCCCGCCCGCCCCATTCCAGCTGCGCGCCCGCCGCCGCCCGCCCCGTCCAGCACCGCCCGCTCTGGCCCCGCCCCGCGCCTCCAATCACCAATCGCTCCTTGCCTCATTTGCATCCCGCCGCACCCAGGTCCCCGGACTCGCCGAGGAGGGCGGTAGGCCCCGCCCCCGCCGCTTTGGCCCCGCCCCCGAGGCTCTGGATCTGTCCCCGTCCCGCCGCAGCGGGGCCGCCGCCTGGGCCGCTCCGGGCAAGGGCGAGCGGCGGGCGGGTGATGGCATCCCTCGGGGCTGGACTCCCTCGCTCTGCAGGCCCCGAGGGCACACAGCGGGTGTCTGTGTATATATATGTGCACTTATATCTTCTTGTTACCTCTGCCGTTACCGCTGCGGTTACCGTTGTCTGCGTGTGTTGTTCACTGTTTGGCGACCCGGTACCTTGGAGCCCGTGCTGGGCATCCGCTCCGTTCAGTACCGGCGCGGCGACCCTGTTCGGGCTTTACCGTTAGAGCCTCCAGCCAGGCAGAGTTTTCTTTGGGGAGCCAAGTCAGTTAGTCGACTACTGGAAGCGGTCCCCTGCACGATGAACTGCAGTTGCAAAGGATGCTAATTACGGCTAATTACCGCATGGACTGTTCCGGCTCTCGGAGGTACCGAGAAGCGCTTCTCTGGCAATACCGTGCCGCTTCTCCCGGGACACCACGGGGGCTGTCGGCTGTGCGGGAAACACTGCTCTCCCGCCCGCTGATGGCTGTTGGAGAACCCAAACGCTACATGTAGCTGAGGCTCCAGCCTGGCTCCCACCGAAGCTAACGGCGAAATCCCGGCGCAGTGGTGCAGGGTGCAATCCCTCCCTGAAATGTCCCCAGATGCTCCTCCCCGCTACAGCAAGCCTTGGCTGTGTTAGCACACACATTTTCCTCCCTGAGAGAGGTTTGCAGGAGTTGGGCTCAGGCTCTCCGTCCTGCCCCGGGATGCCGGAGCCCAGCAGAGAGGTTATCCCTGCCAGACTCTTATGGAGCTCGATGCGTGGTCTGATTTTCTTGAGGTCATTTCCATGTCAAGCTGCTTTTCGATTTATGATGCCAAAGGTCACCCTCAAGCTCTTCCACTGACATGTTTTAGAGATTAGGAAATAATGTTGTGAGAATAGGAGTGGATTTTAACCCTGGGTGATTTATGAGCCGTATTTAGGGAGCTTGCTAAATGTATAACATGGCATATAGATACGTATGGGAAGATAAATGCACACGAAGAAGCACAGGATGTAAAGAGAGGTTAAGTAGACCCAGGCATTATGGATTACAGTTCAAAAACATGGACAAACACATTAATTCAGCAGAAATGCTGAGAGATTTTTAAACTTTAAAGGAGTCACAATGTTGACATGCTCATGAGAAATTACTGTATTTTTTTAACAGTAGTAACCTGAGGTTTATGTTTGCCTTACTGCTTTTTCGCCTGCCAAAAATGACAGCAAGCCAGACCACATCTTTTTCCAGCCCAGACTTTAATCCATTCCGGCATGGGCTTTTCTCCATCAAGAGAAGCAGACACAGTATAGCAGCACTAGCACTTTCCATGGCGCAGTCGGTCTGTATCACCACATGCCACAGGGAAGCTGAAAAGCCCACTCAAGGTCTGCAGCAATGAAGGAATGAGTTGCCTCCTTCTCCCTCCAAACCTCTCACCATCAGTAGCCTGCAGCAAATACAATTAGTGCTTACACTTTCAAGTAATAAAGAAACAAAGGTATTTTTAGCTATTTCCCTTGGGCAACTGGAAATACGAACCAGCACTATGTCATGAGCTTGCTCCCTGTGGAGTTCAGTGTGAAGACTTTTGGATTAGACAATCCAGGGACCTGCACTAGGAGTCTTTCACTAGAACAACCTTGGAGCAACTGTTGGAGTGACCCCTGAAGGGAGGGAGTGCTCTAGCATTTGTTGTTGAAATGTAGTAGCAGATCTTGCTGGCTAGTGCCAGGACTTCCTAGTTGTAGTGCATCTTGTCTTGACAGCTGGAGAATCTGCTCCTGGGGAAGAGACCAAGAACTTTGCCTGGGTTCAGGAGACAGGTGTTACTATTTTATATAAAATAAAAATGAAAAAACAAAACAAAACAACAAAACAACAAAAGCAAACTAAACTCAGAGTGAACCTGACTCACATCTTGGCAGAGAGATGGGATATGCAAAAGGAGGGAATTACTCAGCATCTTAGACATACTGCATTTTTCACCAGCCAGAAGGAGTTTGTTCTTAGAGAAAACCCTGTCTCTCTCATGGGTAAAAGCAGTCCTCACGCTGGATGGGTCCACTGCTCTCAGAGAGCAGCGGAGTTGTTGATTATTGATCATGGTTTCCATCTTTGTATCTTAACAGACCTTTTAGCCACTCTGGGTCCATGCCATCAAATGCCTTGAAGATCAGGACTCTGGTCTGAATTTGGCTTAGCTTCCAAGCTAAAAGGTGGCCTAGAGAGCAGAGGCATTTTTGGTAGCCAGCGCTCCCACTGCAGCATGCTCTTCTGGTTGGTGTTTGCCAAGTGCTATGGGCTTCATGCCCAGGTGTATCATGTAGCTGTGGTCTGGCCAAGAGGTGACAAAGATATGACTAACTGAGCCCAGATTGCTGCTGCCAAAAAGGCATGGCTTGCCTCGGCCAGGAAGAGACAATGGAAAACATTACATCGGGATGCTCATCAGGAGAGTTTCACGTCATCTGGAAGGTCACGAGTGTTCCTGAGACATGGGCTAAGTAGAACAGCTGGGCGGGTATTTTAGCCTAAGAAGGCATCTCTGCAGCTTCAATATTGCACTTTTATAGTTTCCAGAGAAGGGTTTTAATATTTTTAGTGTATTAATTTAGTTCTGTTGCTTCAGTTGTGGGTCCTGGCCCAAGTGCAGATTGTACCAGATGCAGCACATCAGTTTTCCTTTGGAGAGCCTTCAGCTGGCTTTGGACTAGGCTCTACCTGAGCTTGCTCTGGAAAGGAGCAGCTGCTTAGAACCACTGTGCTCAGCAATCAGTAGTGTTTTGGGGATGCTCAGCTCTGGGGAGGGTGGCTGCAAGTAGTCTGCAGCTGTGACAACTCCTTGTACCTTCTGAGTCAACTCTCTCTTTCTCCTTTTGCTGCAGACCTTACTAAGCCTCTGAGAAACAGCAAAAGCCTCCAAGAGGAGGGGATGGAAGTTCAACCTCTCTCAGCTTATTTAACCTGCTGGAAAATTTCTATGTTGCATGTGCCCATGAGTCTGAGCTCTGTGAATGACAGTGAACTGGCAGGGGCTGAGCAAGAGTAATGGACCATGCAAAGTTGATCCTGTCCATTGGTGCAGATTGCAGAGGTGGAGGTGGCTGGCAACATGGATTTGTGACAGTATCATCAAAGGTTTGTGGGGAGCAGGCTATTATACTGACAGTCTGGACACAAATGAAGGCAGATGGTGTGCCCCATAGAAACGCTGCTCTTTGGAAGGAGGTGGCTGCGTGGGTGTTTTGGATTAAAACAGGTGAGCAGACTAGGTACCTGGGCAAGGCCTGAGGGGATGGTGGTCAGTGAGTTTGCAGCCCCTCCATATGCTCTTTGTGGGCTGAAGAGGAATACTCAGGACAGAAACTCTGCTTAAAAGCTGCATCTTTGCAGTGAGGATAAAGCTCAGCTTTCCAGACCAGACAGCAGGAACCTGAGGGATTTGCATAGAACGTGCTCATCTGATCTTTGGTGTCATGGTACCATGCTGTGTGTAAGAACTAGTGCATTATCTAGGGAATAAAGGGACAAGGCACAGTCCTGTGTCCTGGTCCTACACCTGGATCCTTTGGTGCAAACAGAAGGCTCCAACTCGCCCACATGTGATCTGTACACATCTGTGCACTGCTCTGGCAAAGTGCTGCTGGGCCAGGCAGTCCAGGCAGCCCAGGTTTCCCCACTGCTGCCAATCTGGGGCCGTTGGTGTCACATCAGTGGGATTTTCTGAGCAGACAGGGTGCTGCTGGGCTGTCTGAGGGCTGACTGACGCAATGCCGTAGTGTGAGAGTGAACTCTTTTCTCCCAAGGAGTACAGCGCCATACCGTATTGTTTTTCTCTCCAGACAATGCAGTGCTAGATTGTAAGTAAAAATGCAAAGCACATTGCAATGTTTGCTCTTTATTAATGCACTAAGATGCATTTGAGTGAAGCAGAAGGCTCCTGGCTGGCTCGGTTTCGAGATCCGTGACAGGCTTCCATAAATAACACCTTTGCAGGGTCAGGTGGGAGCACAAGCTGCGCAGCTGGCACTGGAAGGGGCAAGAAGGCATGAAGAGGGCTCTAGTCCATTCCCTGAGAGGGCAGGCAGGCTTGACTGAGCTGGGCTGAGCTGTGCTGTATGCAAGCCAGCACCCAAAAACCCATCCCTGAGCAGGGAACAAATTGACTGAGTGGTAATAACAAAGTCCTGGGAGTTTCCAAATGGCTGACAGATACCACAGCGGCTTTAGCAGCTCCTGGAGCAAGGCAGAAGGGAAGAAGAAAACACTAGCAACTAATGTTCTTGTTTTGCAAACCTTCCCTCGTTGCTGAGGTGGCTCTTTATGTGAAGAGGGAACAATTTGGTGACCACCATTTCCAGAGTGTCCCATCCCACACTTTCACGGGACAACACCCCCGCTGCACATTTTGCCCTTAAGAGAGGGACATGATGACTTCTGGCCATCTTTCCAGGTGGCATTGGAATCAGCCTCAGATTTGGGTTTGGCTGGTCAGGGAAGAGTCTTGTTGCACATTCCCTTGGGCATTTGTCTGAGAACTTTGTTCCTTCAGCCATGCTGCAGCAGATTAATTTGTGATTAGGACAGTGACTGAACAATTTTTGACCCTTTCACCTTTAGTTCGATTTGTGTTTTCCCTACAGACAGATTTTGGGGTAGTTGCCTTGACCACTCTAGCACCTGTCACAACACATCCCCCATCTGACCTGGCTGCAGAGCTTAGTGCTATTAAACTGCTAGGTAACTGCAAGGACCTGCTGTCCCCTGCCCCAAGTTCAATGGGCAGAGGCTTAAACAAGCAATTTGGGACCCCTGCATCTTACTGCCATTAAAGTACACTACATTGACACTGGGGCATAGACACAGAAAGCAGCTGAGAAGGTTGGTCCAGCACCAAGAGTTAATTGTGCTAGGTCCTGTACAGTTGCAAAGCTGTGATTGCTCTTGCTGCAGAGTTGGCCAATAAAGTGGCTTCAAAGAGTAAACTGAACCATGGTCCTTAGCTGCCAGGAGACCTGGGCTGGATGAACTGAAGCTGTAGTGCACAGCTTGTAGTTCAACTTAAATGTGTTCATGTCGGAGGCATGTTACTAGGTGAGCATGACCATGGCAGGAGAAGCTGCCTGTGTCCCTCTGCGTGCTGTTGTGTGTACTCTTGCAATAGCTGCCTGCCATGTTTCATCCACTTTGATTTTCCTGACTCGTCTAGGGCAGCAGCAAAACTGTGACCCAGGGAGGAGTCCAGGAGGAAACAAGTCACTT
This sequence comes from Hemiprocne comata, assembly GCA_020745705.1. NCBI lineage: Eukaryota > Metazoa > Chordata > Aves > Apodiformes > Apodidae > Hemiprocne > Hemiprocne comata. The sequence goes on from CM036592.1 coordinate 18,035,115, forward strand.
GCTGAGCATCACCTCCCAGCCGGCTCCAGACCAGAGGAGCTAGGAGAGGCTGTAGGAGCCATTGGGAAAAACTTGCAAAGCACGGAGGAGAGGCACGGCTGCAGCCTCTGCTTCGCCGCGCCAACAAGAGGTGGCAGATCCCAGCCTTGCCTTACAGGCTCTATGTCCCTGCGACCCCTCTCTTGCTTCGTTATTCCCCCAGGAGGACCCAAAGGTTGTCCCTGTCACCCACCCGGCCTAGCATCCCGGCGGGCGGGCCAGGACCCGCTCCCCAGGCAGCCGAGCTCACAGCGCACGCCCTGCCCAGCCCCGCAGGTCCCACACGCCTCGCGGGGCGGGCCAGCGGGCGGCCCAGCCCACAATGCTTAGCGAGGGGAGCCCTTCTTTCGGCTTCCGCTCAACCACCCTTGCTGCGCCCGCTCAGGCGAGACCACGCCTCGCGACCGCCCGGACTCCTTCGCCATTGCTCAGCTGTTGTGCTAGTTCTACCCTCTCTCTGGTCATTGGCTCTCTTCCGCTTGTCACTGGAGAGCCCGCCTTCTCTACTTCCAGACCGTGATCCCATTGGGCGTTTGAGAGAGCGGCGCGCCGCATTGTCCGCGGGTTGGTTCTCGGGGCTGTCGGTCGCTGCAGTAACTAGGCAGCGGGTTAGGGTGCGCCGGTTTCCACGTCAGTGAGAGCGGTGCGGAGCCGGTTTCTCTTGCCCGTGCCCGGGAGGACCCTGCTCTCGGCGGCCTCGCCGCCACCGCCACCGCCTCCCGCCGCCGCCGGGAGGGAGGGAGGGGCGGACAGAGGGAGGGCCGAGCCCTCCCGCTCGCGGCACCACCTGCCTGACCGATGTTTGAAGCGGCCGCTGCCGCGGTGAGCAGACGCCGCCATTTTGGATGCGGGGGTCAGTGCCGGGCGGCGAGTGCCTGTCGCGATACTGTCGCGACACAGGGGTAGGAGGGAGGGCGGCTGCGGCGGGGGAAGCCGTGCGGTACCGGTGGGGGGCGTGGACGGGGCCGAGGCAGCCTCAGGGGCGGGCAGGGGGCCGGGGGCAGGCGGTGGCGGGGGTGCAGCGGCCCGGGAGAGGCTGGGCCGCGGCGGAGGCTGACAGCTGCTACCTCCGCCCCGGGACATGACGTGGCACGCGTGACGTCCCGCCCGGGGCGCCCCATGGGGTGGGGGGCGGCGTGGCCTGGTCGGCGGCGCTGCTCGGCGGCGGGGCTTGGAGCCTTAAGAGCAGGGTCAGCGATCGGAGCGGGGCTGGCGGCGCAGCGCCCCGGGGGCCAGGCCGGGAGGGAGGCAGGGACATGCTGGGTGTGCACCGCACCTACACGGGCACCCGCTCACCGTGCGCCTAGCTGGGCTGCTTAAAAACCGGTGGAAAGAGAAACTTTACCCAGCATATAGCCAGCTGCTTAGCCGTTGCAGGATGAAGGCTCAGCGCTAACTTAGCGTGTATGTTATGAGTTTAGTTGGTACCATGTTTCTTAGTTTCAACAGTATGAAGTAATTGGAATAAAGAAAAATGCCCTTCTCCATATTTACCCTAGGTTTCATTTTCACGCTGCAGTTTTAACAGATAAGTGTCAGCTGCCCTCTCTTCTTGGTTCCCAGGCACTATCTCACTGTTGCAGTAAGATCTAGAGGCTTTCGGAGAAGCCTGTCCCACCTTCCTTTCTGATGTGCCACCGCTGGCATGTGACTGATGCTTATTTTTTAACGGGTGTTACTAATTGCCCAGAAATTTTACTTCACTGGATTGCACAGTTCCTTGCCATATTTCTAAATTAATACTTTACTGTTATTTTTGTTCTCGCATTAGGAGCTAGCCTTTGGAGAAACATTCTGAATTCTCTGAACTTTTACTGCCTATTACGTTTATTGCAGAGTAGGTATTACATGAAAAACCCAAGCAAGTTAAACTTCCTGATAGAGATTCATGAAGGAGCTTTTTCGCTGTCAGTTGGGCTTTGGAGTAGTCACCTTTGCTAGCTTTGAGTTAGGCAGGAATTGTTTGTGATTCATGGACTGAGGGTTGTGTGTTGTGTTTTGTGTTGGTAGCACTGTATCGTATCAGGACTCAAGTGGCCAAATCTAGGTGAGACACTATGTAGATTATTAGTGCATTATAATAAACAGTGCAAATTTAGATCAGTGGAAGCTTACTTCAAAATATTACCTTTCTCGCATATGTAGTGATTATGTTCTATTTATTATTGCTATTTATTGGAGTAGTTTCACCAGGTTTGAGTCAGTTACCATAGCTGAAGGCTGAAGTTAGTGATAGAAAGAAATGACTTGATGGAAGTTTGCCAGACTTTGTCACTTCTGATGTTAACTCTTGCTTGTTTCCAGAAGAGCTGCAGACATTTCCCTGCAGGGTAGGGAGTGTTTCCTAAAAGTGTACCTGAGACTTCTTGTCTACCAGGTAGACAGGAATACCCAAGAAAAATTTTGATTCCTATGCACTGGCATGTTTTGAGGTAGTGTGTTCCAAGGTTGAGTGGTCGAGTGCTAAGTGCATGTGTGAGATACTATTTGTAGATATAAATCTTGTCAGTATTTTTATATGAAGATTTCATATATGAATGTGTTTCAGAAGCCTCTGAATAGTGATATTGACTGTCCATAGGACATTGCTGAAGGCTTTGAGAAGCATATGAATGTTAGATTTTTGTTCTTTTATTACATACTCGGGTGTCTAACTTTTTCCACTGGTAGTGTTCTTAACCGTCTTATCAGTGAGGCTGTGAATGCCAACAACTTCCCTGTTTCTTGTGGTGGCTGGAAAGCTCTGTTGCCTTGCTTTGGAGCTGTCATTTTTGCTGTACTGCTTGTCACAGTTCTGTGCAGGAGCGAAACCTGAAGACTGGTCTGCAGATTTGAGCAGATGTATGAACCCATCATGAGAGAGAAATGGAAGTTTATATGGGACTAACTAAAGAGATAAAGAGCTAAAAAGCGTTTTGTATTTAATAGGTTCCTTTCCTTTTTTATTGCATAACTCAAGACCAGTGAACTTAATCCATTTATTTCTGTACTGAGTCCACTGTCTTGTGTGGATTAAAGATTGCTTTCAGGAAAGTCATCCAGTCTTGATCTGAAGACATCAAGAGGTGTTGGAACCATGGCTTTGCCAGGGAGGTTGTTTCACCTGTTTTAATGTTCTTCAGCACTAGCAGTTCTGTTAACCTATCCAACCAACTCTTCAGACCATACCTTTGTAACATTAAGCATGAATTCATGTTAGCAATTTTTTTGTAAGTTGAACAAACATTTAGTGGTTTTGCCTGACTACCATCATGCTCTCATAAACCCAGCTGATCATTCGAGTGCTGCTCTGGTAAATCTTGTAACTTTCTCTCTGCTTCAGAGCATTCATTTCAATCTTACAGCTTCTTTCAAGATAGTTCATCTATACTGCACTCTAAAGTGTGAGCAGTTGTCACATGTGATGAAGATATAGTTGAAGGAATGCATACTGAAATTATCTGATAGTTTAAACTATCTGGAAGGTAGACTGGAAGAACTTGAGTTCAGACAAATTTGAATGTATGAAGTATTTCCCAAAAAGTACTTCTGTGGACCAGAGTTTTGATCCCTGAAACTGCCTATATAGAAATATGGAAAATATTGGAATTACTGAAAGAAGAAATAAATAAGTGAGGAATTGTACATGGAGCAAAAAGTTTCCCATTAATGCCTTATAATAAAATGAAGACAACATACTGAATTAGAAAATTTGATCAAGGGTATTTTTATGCAGTATTTTTCATGCAGTCATATAAATAATATATGGAATAAGTTACTACTGAGGACAGGGACATGTCTCAAGCATTAGACACATTAGTAGAAAGAATGTCTGTGGTTCTGTTATATACAGCTGTGGAAGGAGGATAGAAACCTTTGTTCTTCAGGGCACAAGCAAACTACCTGGCAGAACTACTTGTTTATTTTTCTGAATCATCTAGTAGTGAATGAGGCAAACTATTGATCTGGTCTGTTATGGCAGTTTTTCTGCCATACACTTTTTTCTGTGCCCCTGATATATTGTGTAACACTTAGGAGTACCATTGTGTATAAGTAAGTTAATGAAGTAAGAAACAGTTTTGCCGTAAGATTATTTATGCTATTGCAAACATACAAAAAACTGAAACAACAAATAACAATGCTCTCCCTTGGTTTGGTATGTTTTTATAATGTTTTGCCTTTTTTCTGTTATTTACAGAAGCCTGAAACGAATTAGTCTCTTTTCATTCAGAGGATATCGGTGTATTTGAAGTGTTTTTTGCAAACTCAAACATGCTAATTTAATGTGAAGCCTGGCGGATCAGGCATGTACGTTCGGAAATTTCTGTGGTGATGTTTCTGAGGTCTGGAGTAGCACACCAAAAGTTTCCTTCCAGCTTTGGTTTTGCTACATGGGCAAAAATCCTTCTCATATTGTCTGTTTTACCCCCCGCCCTGCACAACCCCCAAGTCCTTTAAATTCACCTGTCTGATTTGAAGTGTTATAATGTTTCATCTGTTTTCAGTCTTTTCCTTCCCTATGGATGGCCTGTTGTGATTTCAAGCTGGATTTTTCATTTTCCTTCCATATCTTCTGAAAAAGTCTCATTATTTGGCTACCATTTCACTGAATTGTTCTCATTTGAAGACACAGTATCATCTGATTCTCTGACCCCTTTATAAGTCCTGTTTATTCTTTATAAACAGTTGTGTTTGTTCATTCCCCTCCATTCTTATTTCTTTATGTTTAATTATATCTGGGTTACAGCTAGAGAACAATCCTATAGTAATCCACTCTTTGTTTCTTTTTCTCAGACCATGACAGATAGTTCTTGCTTGTAAAATTTCTTCCTTGTCTTCTGGCTGTCTCTGTGGGTACAACCGTTTACGTTTTTCCCTTTAAGACCTCAGGCTACGTGAGAATAAATGTCTGCCTTTAGCTTTCTCACTTTTTCTCCCTGTGTTACATCCAGTTTTGTCTCTAGTTTTGCTCATTTCTTTGCGGGGTCTTACCCATGACTTTTTTACTTACCCGCTTTCTTCAGAGCTTTTTTCATGGACCAAGTGTGAAATCAACATCTGTTATAAATTATTTTGTCAAAGTTTACATTCCCAAAGAGTTTTGCTCTGGCCAGCTTATTTCAGCTACTGATGCTTATTTAACAGAGTTATATAAGATTAACAAGATTAGCTTTGTGTTCTGTGTAGAGCTGCAGGACTTTGCACAAGTGCTGGAGATGCACATGTTATTATATTGTCATGGGTGTCTGTCCGGGTACCCTAACATTTTATCTTTCTGTGACCCTATGTAGACTCGAAAAAAATGAGGAATGTGCCTTGGCAAAGTTGTCTCTTACTTCACAGATCCTCTGTTATAACTAACTGTTTGCTTTTGTGTTCTTGAAAACGCACTCTGTGGAAAAGCATCTTCCTTTCATCTTCCTTCTGACAAAATAACTGTATTTGCATGCACAGAACAGAGATCTGAGTGTTTCTTACATGCTTCCTGCTTGACTAGGGCCAACTTGCTTGAGGCACTGGAAATTAATTTGAATTACCTTTCTTTTCAGGGTTGTCAGGATGGTGGATAAGAACATTTACATTGTACAAGGTGAAATCAATGCAGTGGTGGGAGCCATAAAGCGTAATGCCCGATGGAGCACTCACACACATATGGTAAGTTTCCTTGAATGGTTGCTGCCTGTTCGCACTATGGCAGAAGCCACCTGGTTTTAGAAAAGTACCTCTGTATTTTTTAGCACTCATTATAGTCCTTTTGTAAGTAAAGTTGGAATAGCGTTCTGCGTTGTTTCATGGTGATTGGTTTTGGCTTCTTGTGTGCTAGTGACTGTAAGAGGTGCTGGAAATCCTCTACCTATATACCCCATAAACAAACAAAAACCCCACATTGCATTCCACGTGGGAATGATCTCTTTTGGACTTCCATCATCTGGTATGTCAGGGATTTTTAATGTATGGTGTTATGTAGTGCAGTGTTTTTATGTATCTTCTGTTCCCTCTTAGAAAAGACAGTCTTCATTGTGAAAACCATTAAATAAAAATTGGGGAAGTCATGTATAGGGTATTTTTTATTTTTTCATGTGGCATAGTGTCTTTTGTTTTTCTGTTTTGTGACTGCCAGCTATATACCTGTCTGAAACCTGTTAATAGTTTCAAACCTGTTTTATTAAAAGCTATTGATACAATGTCTCTCAAGTCTAATGATGCACTGGTCAGTTTATGGTTTCCATAGTGTACATGTGTGCATGTGGCGTACTGTATCTGTGGTGCACTTCAGAATGTCACATGAATAGCAGGGGGCTGTCATCCAGCACAAGTGGTTTCAGTTTGTCGAAGGGCAGGGCCCTTTTTCTAACAGGCATTTCTTCAGTAGAGCACACTGCCACCCAGCAGAAGGTGTGGCTGCAGGTGTACAAAGCTTGAAGAAACTGCTGCTCCTCCCTATATTAAAGTTGTAAAGATAGACTGATGCTAAAGGATGCAGCCATTAATAGAAACTTTGCACTGTGATTCTTTCTTCAAGTTATTGTAATGGCACCAAACGTCTTTGTATTTCTCTTCCCATTACAGTCTGTGTAGATTAACATTGTAGCAAATGCAGATGAGCCATTTCAATATGGTATGAGGTAGGTCTGCTCTGAAATTTATTGAACAGTGCAAAGCTAATCAGAAATATTCTAAGGACAATAAAACCAAACCAAAATGCTCAGTCTTGAACCTGTGGTTGGATATTTGAGCTGTATGGCATTGGGGAACACTAGCAGGAAAATAAAAATGCTTCTCTTGATTTTGATGGAGTAAACATGCTGACAGTGATAAACTCAAGCCACAGTACTTCTGTGAATATGGAGGTGACGTATTTACAGATCTATTATTAAGATTTGTCTTCAGAAATATGTTTGCCTCACTAATTACTTCCTTCCTGTATATAACCTATAGGATGAAGAAAGGGATCCCCTGCTGCATAGCTTTAGCCTCTTAAAAGAAGTGCTGAATAACATCAGAGGTAAGCTGATGCAGAAATCAGCAGGTATGTGTACCTGCTAGGGTATATGCAAATAAATGTGCAAGTGTACTTGTCCTATTTACTATCTAGAGGTCATGTATTAAATAACAAGAAAAGAGCAAATATATATGTGTTTTTGAACAAATGGTATCCATGTAAACTAATTCCACTGCTGCCACTATCTGGAGATAGACACACACGTAAATATATATATATACATACAGTGTGACTATATACACATATTTTTATATACAAGTATGCATGTTTCTTCAATATACTGAACCTTGTGGTAAAGTATGAAATCTGCTGTGTTGTTATGCATAGTCTTTCTGTGCTTTGTATATGCTTTCTGATCTGCCAATGATGGGAAAAATCTGCTTAGAAAGTAGCCTCCCATTATCTGTTTTCTTCTCACATTCTTTGGTTTGTTGGTTTTCATTGTCTGTTGAGAGTAATCAGTGAAGCACAGATTTCACTTTCCATTTGGGTCTCTTAAATCTTGAAGTTAAAGGCTTACTTTGTGACCAGTTGCACTGAAAGGAGCTAGAAATCTGTCTTGATTCCAGAAGTAGAAAACAAGGCTGTCATGTGCATTCTGACCAGGTTTTTTCTCCCAACCCATCTTTCTCCCCTTTGCCTCCACATTTTTTCTTTTTGTAGTTTCAGGAGTGATTGTTTAATTTTAACCTAAGTATATGTTGAGAGTCTGAAAGTGAGGCTAATCCTGAGCTGCGTGTAGCATTCTGCTGGTTCTTCCCAGGATTTGTCTTAGTTATTGTAATAATTGAAAGTAAGCTTTATTTCCAGTCCCTGTATTACTGTGAGTGTTCGTGAGTGTTCAGAACTGCACACAACCTAACTTTGAGATGGACTTTTTGCATTTCTGATTGTGAAACATGCCCATTCTTGTGTCAGTGCTGAACCTGGAATCCCATAAAAACTGTGTTCCCTAGAAGTATAGTAGTGCTGCTTCCAGGTGCTGACGAGAGGTGCTGAGGATGTGTGCCAGTTCTAAGCCCTTATTCCTTCCTCTTTTGTCACTGCCTGTAAGTGTAATGCTTCACTTTGCCAGGTGAACTTCCCTTGGCTGTGAGCAGGACTCTTCTGTCAGGTCATGACATCTTAGGGGCAGCTTGTATTTCTGGATAGTAAGTTTATTCTGGCTGTTATGCTCATGCCCAGACTACATGACAGTCTGGATTTGTGTCGTTTTTTGTAAGCTTACTCATCTGTAGGATATGCATGCAGTCTCCAGAAGTGTTTTGGGAGGAAATTTTCCTTCTCTTCCTTCTCTGAGATACAATTTTCTTCAAAATAAGACTCATGAAGTTCTTCACCATTATTATAAGTATCTCTTCTCATCAACAAGAGCAGGGAATTTGCTCAAGCAAATGCAGTATGAGTAAATGTCAGGGACTGGCCATTTATCTAGAGCAGCTAGATGCAATGGGCAGTTGACTTGTTGGGGAAAAGATGCAAGCCCACCATCTGCTTGTGTTAGAGAAAGCAAACTTTCATGTACTGAGAGATTCAGAGATTCCCTGCTAGTATTAGTCATCATGTAATTGTGGTTCATGCTGAGATAATTGCTTTTATGTAGTGATGATAGCATGTTGGTTTGACTACATGGGGTTCTTTGAAACAGGTAATTTCAGCTTTAGTGACTGCTGTTTACCACTAGGGTCTTGAGATAGGACATCATTGCTGTGCTAAATTTTTTTCAGTTTTAGGCATGGACCGGTTCCCAAGCCATAGTTGGAACAATATAGAGTCTCCTGCCTCATCTTCCAGGCAAGGAGAAGTCCAAGCTCAGGGGTTTTGTGGGTGGGGGTTTTTTTGTTTGTTGTTGTTTTTTTTTTTCTGTAGGCCTTCCTTTCATGTCTCTTTCATTAGCTCATGGAAATGCATTGCTTTTATATTTAAATTTATTCAAGCTGTAATCTTTGACATTTGAGTTAGCTTTTAGTACAATTTTGCATTTATAGTAATATATATTATGTATTTTCTCAATCCCCCAAGAACCCATTTTAATCTGTTCCGGATGCAAATTTCAGGCTGCCTTGTCCCATCTCCCCTCTTGCTCTCGCCCTCCCTTCCCCTCCCCCATGGAGCATGTTTGATCAGGTGTGGCAGGAATATCCACTGTCAAGCTGCGCCCTTTATATTAGTCAATATTATCCTTCCTTCCCTCCCACTCCCTTCATTCTCCTCTGGGCTTTACCAGTTGATTTATAATTTTGGAATTCTCATCGGAGTCTGTAATACAGTTTGTTCATTATTTAACCAAAACCTGTTTAATGAGCAAAGAGAGGCAATGTAAATGTTAGGCATGTTGCAGTGGAGTACCTTTTGTTCTCCTTTGAGCTAGTGGTATTAACTGTGTCGTGCCTGTGATGCTGAAATACCCTGGTCAATGGTATAAAGATGCACCCTATGCCTCCAGCAGCTAACTATTCCCATTTAGAAGCATTGCTCCTGAGGAGTAACTGTATTACATAATGTGTTTTATTTCATTAGCAAAATAGTAAAAGCTTGCCTGCAACTAAGTAGTGGTATCCCATCCCATGTAATGTCTATATGGGCTCTCGAAGGAAGCAACTAGAGAAGATGCTGTTGCTCAACAGAAACTATCCCATGATTATGGCAAGAGTAATGTCACTGCTACAGTTCAGCATGCCTAGCTAAGGTCCTTGGATCTGAATTATGTGGAACAAGGTTGCTCCTTAAAATTCTGACAGATAAACTTGATTTCTACATTTTATGTAGATTTATAAAAACAGGAAATGAAAATGAAACAGGAGCAGCATATCTGCTCTGCTCCATTATAATTTGATTTATTGTATGCTATTTTGACACTTCCATGAGCTGCATAGTTTCATAGTAGTTGCCTGAAAAACAGAAAGGGAAAATTGAGGTTCAGTCATCTTGGGTGATGCATGAGTTACTCCAAGGTAAATTTAATAGCTGAATGCTCATCATACTAAGATAAGCACCCTAACCATAAGTTTAATGTGGTGTCTTGTATTTCCAATACTTAGAAAAAGCAAAAAATCATTGTCCAGAGTTACGACAATACGGAAGTAATGACTGTCCAGCTTTGTCCATGCATGCAAAATTGAAATACAGCTACATCTTCAAAGGTTATTTTATAACTGATGGAAGCACTGGTATAGATACAAGTTTGGATCTAGGGTCAGTGTCACCACAACTTTCATTTGCCTGCTTTTTAAAGTAAACTGTGTATATAGAAAATGTTTGGATGTTGCTGAAATACTGGTCAATTTTGTCAGTTTTATTATGGATTTAGGTCAACACAAGGAAGCTTCTTTTTGGCATCCAGTGATAACTGAGCATCCTCTCGTGAATGTTTCCAACTTAGGATGCTCTTGACCTCCCTAGGGAGAGTTTTTATAACCACAAATGGCTGGAAATATGAATGAATTATAACCCTGATTTTCTCATGATCTGAGTAGGATTTTGTTTCCTTAAATCTTGCTGTGCTGTTGAAGTCTTCAGACCATTCCACTATGATGTAAAGGCAAGAGCAGGTACTTCAGTAGTCATTCTCCTCAATGCATAATTTGTGCTTTGCTCTGAGTGGGAGCATGACTCGGTAACCAGGATTTTCATGTCTGAAGTACAGCTCACTGGTGCGTAGGGTGGCTATAGGACAGAAAATGACTGAGTGCAACTGCCTTGTACAAGTCAGCACTGCAGTGGGAGAAGCAGGTGTTTGTGGAAAGTGTGTGCCTCGAGAGTCTATTTAAATAAGGTTTAAACTAGGTAAACACACCTGTGAAGAGGTGCTTGTGTATATTTTAGGTCCATGAGTGCCAGACTGGAAGGTTTGAGTCCTTTTATCCTCTGGTGGTTCAGAGCTAGTGCATTTAAACAGCGGCTGCAAAGTAAGCTGTTAGAAGCACTCTGATTTCATGCACATTCATGACATTTTAAATGAATGCTTGTACAGTGGGTTCAGAAGAATCTTTTCATGGCTTATTTCAGACAAGAAGCTACTGCAAATCTCCATCTTTAGAGGGTTGGCTGGGGCATTAAGCGCTGGCTAAAGGTCAAATGACTGTAACCGTGAAAGAACCTTTGCCCAGTGTACTGGTTTAATATACTTGTTATTGTAGCCATCAGTTTTCTGGTTTATAGATTTGATTGCACACTCATTTTCTCATGTCTGAGCTGTGGAAACTCAGTTTTTAGGGCAAATCTGACATTCGTATAAAATAATAAGGAATTTTATTCTGATTTGGGGTTAGTATCTGAACTTTCTCTGAAAGATCTGCTTTTAAAAACTGGTAAATCAGTAGTGAATATAGACATGCAGCCTGTTCTCAGTGCTGTTGAATATGATCTGAGATACTCATTGTGGTCAAGTTAAGAAATCAGAAAAAATAATGTATTTTTAAAAGAAGTGTAGGAGTTAGATTATAGAGAAGTGTGATATGTATAGTTCTGCAATGGTTGTTACTTTGCACTTAAGAGGACTGCTGTATTTTATATATTATTTATATCTTGAGTTTCTGCAGGAAGTGCCTGGACTTACTAACAGATAACAGATACTTACAAACGGAAAACTGTGATACTTCTCCCTTTGTTTGCATTGAAGGATTGCAGTTACCTAGAGCAGACATTAAAACAAATCACATAAGCTTTTTTCTGTTGCATATCATCTTCTTATAAAAGATCTAGAACACTCCCTGGTTTCCTTAATTCTGTCTGTTCCTGTGATAACAAAAAAAAAAAAAATAAAATTTTTTTTAAAGTAACAGATATCCATATATGTTAACATGGTATTTTGGAAAACCAAGCAACTCAAGCTAACATTTAGGTTCTGTTGCATTTTCTGTAAACTTTTTAAGAAGAATGGAACAGGTGAAGGAAAAGCTAGGAAATGATAGAGTGAGGTTTCTTCCATAACTTTAACTCAGCCTAACTCTAATTAGTGGGTGGAAATGCAATTTTAGTCCATATTGAGTGACTTGACATAGTGTACTGAAGTGGTAATTAATTCTCTTAATGTTAATATTATAAGAAATATGAAGATTAAGGTGACCACCTTAATTTGATGCTTTGCTTGCAGGCTGAACCCAGACTTAATTTTTGCAAACTGTGTTGACAATGCAGTGAAATTGTAATTTTAAAAGCAAACTCCTAGTCTTCATGAATGCAGGCATCCTTCCAAGAGCACAGAGAATGTAAACCAATGCAGTATTTTTGCTTTGAATATGCAGGTAGGTCCAAATACTGTCATTGAGAGAGATTTACCTTCTTTTTGATCTCATTGTGGCATCAGATTAATCAAATGACTGTTTTATGGCTGAGGTCTTTGAATTTCCCTCAGATAATAGGTTTCTATTGATATTTTTGTCATAGATTTTCTTGGTATTACTGGGGAAATAGTAAACCAGACTTTTTCTCAGGTGGTTGTTAATTTTGTGCTTTACTTTTTCAAGTTATTTTCCTGGATTAACACTAATGTACCCTGAGAATGGTAGCTGCATTGGGAAACCTGGGATGTGAACTTCTCAGGCCCAAAGCTAACAGCAAAGTTGTCATAATTTTACTTAAGATTTAGTTTATTTTCTATGTAAAGGAAAAAAGAGCAGGAACATGCTTTGTGAAGAATAACCATTAGTATTTGTGAAGCTTATAGATGCACCAAGACAAGCACCATAACCTTTTCCAGGGCTTTTCTGTTTTGTGCGAGGCAGCATTTATGCAGTGTCGTAAGCCAGGTATGGATGGGGGTCATTCTGAACTCTAATTGATTTTTAAACTGTTCACTGAGCAATTCAACATAGGTTACTGAATGAAATTGGGACTCCTGAGAAGAGGCAGCTTGTAATTTGAGAGGTTGTATAACTAAGGCTGAAGAGGCAGGAAGGGCTAAACTCTGGTTGTGTGGCATCCTTAATTTGATAACTTTTTAGCTCTTGTGTTTATCTTCTATTTTGTGTATTTGAGTAGTAAGAAAGTTACTGAAACTTTTTTCAAAAGGAGTGAGTCTGGGAATATGCAGAGCAAAAAAACTAACCAACCTGATAATATGGTCTTCACACAAGGTATTTCTGCATTTCTCTTAAAGACAGGACAGCTGAACTGTCCTTCTGCAGTCCAGCACCACCACCTTTGCAATACCACATCAGCATCCTTTTAATACAGTTCTTTGCGTGCGACTTAAGACTAGACCCTGGTGCCTAACAGTCTTCCATCTGTGTATGGCTAATGGCTGGCAGGTACAGGCAGGAGGTGGTGCTGTTGGAAGGAATTGTTTCCTGACCCCTAATCCTTAAGGACCCAAAGATTTAGATGGACAAGCGCTCCTGGGTACAGCTTGGCAGAGTTCCCATAGTGGGTTTGTTCTGTAACACCAGCCTTCTGTTACCACTGCAGGGCTGGGCTCTGAAGAGTTACCACATGTGCACAGTGTGCAACTGACTCTCTCTTGTTCCACGCCTGTTCAGCAATTACTTTCCCACTTGTTGGGCACTCCATTGTTTCCTTCAGTTGCTGCTTCTGTGTGAAGTGGAGCCATAAAGGAAATGGCCTAATGTACATACATTAGAGGGCAATAAATTGCAGTTTGATTTGGTAGAAAGGCAGTACCAGATGCTCCGTTGAAGTTAAGGTTCCTCTTAAGTCATCCATGGAAGTTTTATTCCTGTTGTGGGTTTTTGTTTTTGGTTGGTTTTGTTTTTCTTTTCTCTTTTTATTTTTTTCTTTTTTTTTTTTTTATGATGATGATGTCTTTGTTTTGGTCAAGACTGGTTAAAAGGAATTGTGGCCATTCACATTATAGTAAAAACCCTTTGGAATTAGGAGTGTACATGAAATTGCTGAATTCCAGTAGTTTATTATGTTCTGTCAGGTTTGCTAAACTGCTTCTAAACTGCTGCCATCTAACCTGTTAAAAACAATGTCTCAAAGGTGATTTACTTCAAAGAAGCAGTAACTTGTGCGAGAAAGTGCAGGTGCATAGTTGCATTACATGTAATAGGACAGCCAAGAAGCATTGGTCATCCATAGACAGCAAGAATACTGAAGCATTCCTGTCCCCAAAGAGTTTGTAGCTTAAGAGGGTAAAAGCAGAGAGAAGTCATGAAGTATACAAAATTGTTAAACACTTAAGGATTTTTCTTAATGACTACCTCCATTTGTCCTTTAAGCACGCTGTCATTGGTTGATCCCAAATACGGTTTATGGCAAGATGTGAGTTTGAAGGGGAGGTTTGAAAGAAGATTAAATTGGGGAAAATGTCTTTTTTTCAGGAATAGTGCAGGGATGTGTGATAAAGTGCTGCTTCTCTCAGTAATGAGTGTGTAAGAAAAAAGCCAGCAAAAAGAGAGGCAGAATGGGAGGGATTTAAAAGTAAGTATAAAAGTAAGAGAGTAATAAAAAACGTTCAAATAACAAGTTGATTGGTTAGGGAATGTTAATAGTGAGGGATGTGCAGTTGGTGGCTTGCTCATTTGAGGTAAACTTGCAAGAGTTTTGTTTTGTTTTTTTAAGGTAACTGGATGTAGCTTGTCTGCTATCTGAGTATTGTGAAATAGATTATTGCTGAAGGTTGTTGTTTGTTTTTTTTTTTACAATCAGGAAAACAAAATTCCTTCTAACATGATACAGATTTCCTTAAGTTCTTTAAAAAATTTCAGATAGATTGTCAAGATCTTACTTTTGTCATTTGCCTGTAGAAAATGATACAAGACAGCAAATTGTCCAGGAAAGAGCTGTAAAACTTACAGTTGTATGCAGTCCTGTGAAAACTCCTGTGATCTTAGATTATGTGATTTTAATTTTCTTTACAGCACTTCCAAAAGCTACAAAGAAAATGAAGTATAGTATATGTTGCTTATAATGCAGTGGCTAAAAGGTATGAGGTCTTGTGATATGATTGATTCTGAGGTGAAAGAGATGAAAATGTCATCTCATGGATGAGTTTGAAGCATGTTCGTTTCAGTGTTGGTGGTGTGAACAGATACTTGCTAAGGAAAAACTTTTAAGTGGATGGAAATCTGTGAATTCGTTAGTCGAGTGAATGAGTTAAATGTATGTAAATCTTCTAGGGACAGCAAATCGGTACATGTTATCATAAAGCTATAGGAAATAAAACCCATGTTGAGAGGGAACATTTATAATTTATCAACTAGTCATAGTTATTGTAGAAATTTGATAGATCTACATAAGAATTGTATTATGATCTTTATTCGTTTGACTTGGAAATGCCACTGGAAGTGTTAAAGCAGCTCCTAATTATATTTAAACATTTCTTGTTTAGTTTAAGAGCATGGATAGACATAGACTCCTCATCAGTTCAACTTTTGGAATGAATGACAATGTGAGATGAGTAGAAATGTGAAAGTAAAACATGTTAGATGAGAGCTTGCCATGGAACTAACGTTTGGGGTGATACTGGCTTTAGCCATCCTGTTAAAATGAATAGGTTGATACACTGTTTCCATGACAACTTATGCGAATGTATTTTGCACTGTAATCACAATTATACAATTGTAATACTCAAGGGATGCACTTGATTAGTGTGTGTTAGCTGAGTAACTTAAATTCTTCAGTGATGGTGGTACTGTGATTGGTTGACCCTCTATCTGTCTGTACTCTAACATAAGCACTTCAGAAGTTCTAATTTCCAGTTCT
Source organism: Hemiprocne comata (assembly GCA_020745705.1). Taxonomy (NCBI): domain Eukaryota; kingdom Metazoa; phylum Chordata; class Aves; order Apodiformes; family Apodidae; genus Hemiprocne; species Hemiprocne comata. Next base: position 18,050,803 of record CM036592.1, read on the forward strand.
GTCCTTGGAGCAGTAAACTGAAACTTACTCCTAGCCATATTGAAACAGTAAGTTAAAAACAGAGCAGTCTTTCAGAAAGTGTGTGTGGCCTTTGCTTGGTACAAGTGTCACAATGCTTGCTTGACTGTAAATAATTCTTGACGTGTGCTACTTCAATGAGATGCTGTTCACTTTTGATCATGTTTAACTTAATTCCAGGAGGAAGTTTTTTATTAAAGTGTGTCTTTGTGTCCATTACTTTTCAGGAAACTGTTCTTTTTCTTGATACAGTGGCAAAGTCTGCAAGTGGCTGTTGAATTTGATTGCACTTACCTTGATTAACTGCTTACTAATTTAGGTGGCAAATGGCAAATATGAGGGATTGTTGAAATAAATAAAGTGGTTACCTTGATCATGGCGTACTGAAGAACGGTCAATTAGGTCTGATTATAGCCTAGCAGAGGGGCTTTTTTCTAGAAATAAAATGAATGACAGCGTTACAGTAAGGTTGTTTATGTAAGCATCTTTAGTAATGGCACTTAGGAACTTGGAAGTTCTTCAAAGTGAGATTAGACATTTTATAGTGGCCTGTAATTCTGTCATAACTATGATGGCTGCCATGGGAGCATGGGAGGAGACATCATTAGCTGGTTTTCACTTCAGTCTGAGGTTCTCGCATTTGTTGTTCAGAAATACTATGTTTCTCTGCATACTGAGCTCTAAGTTAAAACATTTGGTTATTAAGTGTCTGAAGTGCAGATATATTCAGTCAGACTTAAGATCTTAAGATTTACTTCTGTGCTTCCCTTCTCTTAAATACTTTCTGCCTCAGTATGGAGTTAGCACTTCAGATGTGAAGTAATGAGGCTGGTACAGGGAACTGGAGAACACAGTCCTGGGAATATTTACTTTGGTGACATTGGTGTTGATGAACACAAAGGTGTAGGAAATATGTTTGCTCAAATATTTACCAGTCTGTTAAAATACAGTCCACAGAAAGAGGCTTTTTCAGTTGAAACAGGAGTACTGTGATATTGTAGAAAAGCTAGATTTTGGTTTGGCAAAGAGGCAACAAACTATGTAATGACTGTTTGGTAGTTGACTACTAAAATTTTGCGTCAGAGGCAACATCATCTTAAATTTTGAAGACTGTTTTCTCTCTTCCACTTTTACTAACAAGCCATTAAAAATCTGAAAGTGAAGTTCATTCTCATTCAGCTGCCTTTAAATTGTAGTTTCTTTTTGGATGGCAGTTCTTAATGCTATTGAGTTTCGCAACCCGTACGGGTAGTTGTTCACATGCACAAGACCCATGTGCTGCAGCGGAAGGTCACACACTCCCTTTCACTCTGCAGGAACAGCAGGTGATGGTACCAGCTGTTCACATCCCCGTATTAGATGCCTGAATTTGAGCAGCTGTATGAGGCTGCTAATAAAGTAACATGTAATGCAGTTCATATTTTGCCCACATTTCACTTGATCCGACTCGGCACCAGCCAGTGTTTTTTTTAACATCTTTCAATACCACCCATAAGATGCTCATTTTCTTTCTTGTCGTGCTGGTCTCTGCTCCTGTTGTATTATGTGCCAGTCAGATGCTTGAACAGTGTTCCAGTGTTACGGATTTGAAATGGAAAGGGTACCAGAAAAAGTTCAAATGTACAGGGTTTAAATAAGCAGGAATAATCTCTCTAGCAAAAACATTTAAAAGATGTACAGTTTTAATACTATAGTGCAAATGATCTAGACTATTCTAAAGGATGTACTTGTCCTTAAGCAATACTAGTTTTGAATGCAAACTTAGAGGTGTTTTTTCATTTATTTGTTTTAGAATAATGGGTCAAAAGTCCTTTCATTCTGAGGAACCTCTACCTGCATTCAGATAGCTGAAGGGGTCTTGTTATGTGAATTTGCTATTAAAAGGAGGCTGCAGTGGTTTTTAATTCTGCCTTGAGTAATAAAATTGGCCTGGCCATGAGTTTTGATATATCCACAGTTGATTTCAACTTGTGCTTTTTATTTAAAAAGCTTATTTGTGACCTGTTAGGACCCTCTGTTAAGCCAGTTAAATAAACGATGGAAAGGTTGAAACTGCCTGTCTGCACTTTCCAGAAAAGGGGAGGAGGGAGCCATAGGAAGGATATTTACAATTTTAAGCCCTTTCAGCTCCTCTGTTCACCTCTTCCTCTTGCATCACTGATTTAGCTCCCATCTCCTTCTCTGGCAGACTCGTAGTACTTAGAGCTGAGAAATGCTTTGGTTCCACTGACCAGCCACCCATAAGATGACAAAGTCTTCTTGCTAATAAGATCCTGAGAGGTGACCTGTGTTGTGTGGTTTTTTGTTTGTTTGGGTGTTGGGTTTTTTTCCTATTGCTGTAGTCTCAAAAAATGCACTTTGGAATCACAGCCGTATTGAGGTAGGAGCTGTCAAGAGCATCTTTTAAAAATACGGAGGTGGGGAATAGAGTTCATTTGGCCCTTTGCTCAAAAGATTTCAGGGAACTTAGAAATTTAGCAAGAGCCAAGATAATTAGCAGGAGTTGGGTGTTAAGTATTTTTTAAAAATATGAAAATTAAAGAACCTAGCTGCACACTTAGGGTTGCAAGAAGTAGCATGAGATCAGAAGTATAAGGTAGAATATAGGAAGAATATAACTTTTAAAATAGTAAAGTGGCTTAGCTCTGAAGAAAGAAAGCTAGCTTTTCATTAGATCCTATTCTTATTGCTCCACAACTCAACTCATTTTATCTGGTTAGCGTTCTTAAACTGAACTACTTGAAATCTAGAACTGATTTTCCTTGCTTTTGATATGTGTTGCTTCTCTCCAGCAAAGATGGCACTTTTTATTTTTCTTCTTTCTGGAACAGAAGTTCCAGAATGGCAGATTAGAGCTGTAAGTTCCTTGTTGAGCAGCTAGCCTTTTTTCAGACAGCCTTACAATTTCTTTCTAGACACCCAGTACTAATTGGTTGAAACAGCCAGTTATTTTTAACAGCATGTTTCAGTTTTGATATTTTTTTTTTTTTACTGTTCAGGTGTCTCTGTCAGCCATAAAGAAAGCAGTTGAAGTAAATAGCTGTATCAAGTGAATTACCTCTTGTCCCCGCAACTGATTCCAAAATAAACTGAGAATAATGCTTTACATGTTTTTTCTCCTTTAACTCAAAAGACAAGCAGGAGAGGAAGCATGGATTAAAATATAGTGACTTCTAGGAGCTGTTCTCTGCTCAGATTCCTCTGTGCTTGGGCTGTGACTGACAGGGACATGTGGCTCAAGTGCATCTGGAAATATATCACTGGCAAAATTTGGTAGGGTAAATATAGCAGGAACGGGTTGGTCAGGGCAGGAGACAGATTGTTCTGGGAAAGGAAGTGCTGTCTGTCATCTGAATAACAATTTCCTTTATTTCTGAGACTTACCTTTTTCTTTCAGTGTAGCTAAGGTACCAACAGCATCTGACGTATTTATTGTGTTCTGTTGTTGAACGTTCTTATGGTGGGAGTGTTACTAGAAATGGTAAAATCAGTAGGATAAGCTATAGAGAACCAATATCGATATATCCTGTGGTGTTTAAACAGTGCTGGCACACGCTTTGTTCTAGTTTAAGCTCTTTCTGAAAACAGGGGCATCAAACATGAAAATTAAGTTGCAGAGTTTCAGGACATGGTAACACTGAAGAATCCTGACTTTTGCCTAGGTGAAAAATTGTTTCTAGCTCACATGGTTCCAGAAAACAACCCCCACTTGAAAACGAGGCTGAAAGCCTGTATTCTGAAATTATTTTCTTTTGTTGGCTGTTGATGTGTGTAAGATGAGCAGGGATAGAAAAATCCAATTTCAAGGCTTTTCTCCAGCAAAAGCTGATTGGCAAAGGCATAAAGCTTCTTGAAGCATTGTGATTGGTTCAAGTCTCAACACAAATTTTACTGTTTGTGGAGAAAATTAAATCAACAGTGTTAGAGAGTGGCCTACAGAAATCTATGCAAGCATACGACCATGAAGGCTGTATTTTATACAGAAAGACATAATTATGGGCAATGACAATTAAAATCTTAACAGATGCAAGCAGTAGAAAAGGAACAGTAGATTACAGATTTTCTGAACTTTAACAAAGAAGTTGGAGATGACTACAGATTGGAAAGGGGAAAAAAAGCCACCCAAACCCTGCTTAAACATCACTTATAGCTGACTATGCTTTCTCCCTCTCCATAAAGCACTGAATAACGTAATCTATACCATTTGCAGTATATTCTTGATTCAGTGCACTGTTTATTTCATCTGCTTGTTGAAGAATGTATGGAAGATGAAACCCTTGACAATGTTGTGCTCAGTAGCTGCCTGTGGTTGGTTACTGACTCGGTAGCTCGTCCTGAGAGGTTGCATGCTGCTTCACACCGTAGTAAGCTCTCGATCTGCTGCCCTGTGATGTGGCTGTGTCTGGGGTGGGGTTAGCAACCAACAGGTGCACAGCATACCACACGAATGTAGAGGCAGAGAATTTGTGTCCAAGGGCATTGGGGGTAAGTAACTGTAGTTGTAAAAAGTATTACATGAATACTGACATTTTCACTGAGCAGCGAGTCTGTTCTAAAATTTGCCTCAAAAACTTCCATATAATAAGCTTCAGTTTTTATCCTTAGAAGTCTAAAGAGCTAAACTGACTTTCGAATTTTCTTTGGCATGGAGGAAAAAATTGGTAGTTTGTTGGAGGATGCCACTGATTCAGGCTAGAGGCCATCCAAAAACTGTCTGTAGTTACAAGCAGTAGGTAAGACATGGCATTCTCTGTGTATTGAGTAAAACCTGCATGACTAAGTAGAGCAAACTGTTTTGCCAATGTACAGTGTTCTTCAAAAATAATTGTAAGCCCTCAGGATTACTTCATTAGTTCTTATAATTGCAGCAGGTCCAAATACTGTGCAGTTTGTCATAACTTACACAGGGATAAAACCTCACCATTTCTCATCCACAGAGATGACTTAAGACTTGTTACTCCATTTACTAGCTGGGTCACATAGCACACCTGACTTGCCTAGGCCTTTTGCAATATAAACCTCAGCAGAAGGAACAGTACATTAAAAAAACATGTTTGCTTATCTTATTGTTGCACTCTTGCGTGCATGCATGCATTTTATCCCAGCTGTTCCAGCTTCCAGCAATTGAGATTTGAAGTCTGCATTTCTCTTCAGGCCACCCAGACACTGTTTCTCAAAGCCCTTTTAATCTAGTTCTTTATACCATTTTATTTTTCCTTTGCTTGGTTTACCCTGGAATAAAATTGAAAGGACTGAACTTCGTGTTGCAAGTGAAATTTCACATCAAAGTACACATGTTGTCTGATCATCTGGTACTGGTGAACTGTTCTTTGTTTTTCTGTGCATCAACTGTCAGTATGTATGACAAAAAACCTACTTTCTAATAATGTATCTAGCAAAAGAAATTAAATAAAGCATAATATATATTCAGAATATATTACCTTTGCTTATGTGTCTACCAGCATTTAATAAAAGGATGTTGTTCCTTTCCCCAACATTTATGTTTTCTTTTAGAATGGTAGAGTTCTGCTGTGAACTAGAGGCAAGAAGCTGAGATTGTCTACAGTGGATTAAAAGTGTATTAAAAATTCAGACTGTGATATTAAAAAGAATTGCACTTACTTCAATTTTAAAGAAATCTAGAAGGACCAAAGCACAAGGAGATTATTTGTAAAGGGCTTTGAAATTGTAAAGTGTTAAATGCAATGAAATGTAGAGTAGTGTTGGGAGGCATACAAGAGGGGTGTTAGTTTGAATAAGCATATGAGATGACGTATCAGTGTATTAGCAGACTTTAAGTTTCCCACAAACACGTAAATGTTTCTGAACGTGAAAAGATGTGAACAGAAAGCCCAAGTATTCGTAGTCTGTTAAAAGTAGTTGGTTTTCTTTGACTTGTTAATGAGCAAGGTGACTAAATGTCTTTAAAGCAGTAGAAGATGTACAGATTTCTGTTGTTTGTTTGTAGTCATGATATACCTCTTGCATGAGGTGCTCTGCAACATTGTAAGGGAACCAAATGTGGATTAGAAGTTGGAGTAGGAAGAGTAATAGTAGATAATTTGTGCTAGATTAAATTGGAAGGAAAGGAAAGCAAGCTTTGGTAATAAGTGAAAACCAGAAAAATTCTTAGAGGCTGCAATTCTGGAACAGTTATAGAAGTTTTTTGACCTGCCACTATGAGAAAAGTGACTAGAATAGTTAAAACTCTTCTACAGGACCTTTTCCTGCAGGGATTTCATCTGGGACCACAGTTCCACAACAACAATGGCTTTCCTCTGGATGTGTCTATGTAATGTTTTCTTCAGGATGGCTGTAGAATTACATATAACTCTGATCTAGCTGTCTTGCTGGGTGTTGCCTTGTAAGCAGGAAGCATTTAGTCTCTATAACTACTTTGCATTCTACAAGAAGAGTCAGTTGCAACTGTCTAGGTAATACTAAAAGCTTATGATATTTAAGCCTTATTTACTGGCAGTAAATGCTGGATTAACTTCTGATAATCTCAGCTGTTTAATTGTATGAAGAAGGTAGTTGTTTGAAACCTTGAAACTGTTAGACTGTTTTAGCTGCTTATTCTGGGGCAAGAATGCACATAATAAGGTGACGAAAGGAGCAAACAGGAACATGTAGGTATATAGAATCTAAATGGGAGCATAGTTCTTTATTCTTGACCACCTCTTGAACACCACCTAGGTGGTAAACTGTATTGGAATGGAGATGATAATTGCCTTTGTGAGATACCTTAGTCTCTGGTATTTTCTGAGCTGAAATTCCACTTTATGAAAATGACCTGAAGTATTAGCTGAATTTAATCTTTCAGTCTGAGCCCATGAACTTAAACTACACAAAACTTTATTAGCTACAGCAGGCTGTCATAAAATATTTATACTGTAACATAATTTTTTTGTTTTGAGAGAAGAATCACTTACACTTAGAGATAGAAAAAGCAGTGAAAGCAAGGCAGAACTTGGGACCAAGACATAGACCTTTCAAGCATATCCTGTGCATGCATAGCTGAACTTTTATACCTGCAGAAGCTGCCTGAGTTTCTTCTAGTGCACAAACACCACTTGGGGCCAAATGTAAATGCCACAGAAGGTGCTTTGCAAAAAGAGCATGCTTTTCCAAATTTTTTACCTTTGTCTTCTGTGGCTTATGTTCTCTTTTCTCTTTTACTGTTACTTTCTGTTTATGCTTTTTTTTTTTTTTGCTGTCCCCATGTGAGCCCTTTGAGACGGTAATCTTTCTGTGTCAATCTTACAGCTAGTGTAACTTTTCAATAGGAAAACCTCTGTATTTGTCTGACACAGTTCTTCTCACTTCCTGTCCTATATGTCCCTTTGCACAGTCAGCACTGAGTGTTTTGTTGGGCTTAATATAAAGGGGCTTAGAAAGGCAGGTGCTTCTGGATTTGAATTTATGAGACTTCCAGACATGGAGTTTCATATGTGCTTCACCCCCTCCCATCTTCTTCTGTAATGCTCTGTAGTCTGTAATAGGTTGAGTTGTAACATTCATTAAACCATTCCTCACATTCCCTGCTTTGAAAGCTTATCAGGACTGCTTTGATTTAGTTATCTGGAACAAAAAAAGCCATTTGTGAAGGTTGGAATGGAGCTCTGGAGCAATAATATATCAGAGATCAGATTCAGGTCCCAGTTGTATTATTCCTAGGGATTTATTTGCCTGTGTACACATAGGAACAGAGTGGTGTGTATGGAAGGCTTGCAGGAATGCAAATTGGACACATTTTGTTGGGACCTGTAGGGGATTTTCAGTGCTTCATAATTTTTCAAAGGTTTGTTATACATAAGGCAGCCACTGCCTCCTCTTTAAACCTTTAAATCCCTCCTCTTTTTCCTGTTCTAAAGGTCAGAATTTTTGACAACTGTGTGCAGGAACAAGATTTGTTAAATCCCTTCATTTTTATTCAAATACCAATGTAGTGAGAAGGAGTCACCCCAGAATTCAGAAGCACATAAAGCTCAGTACAAGCCTTCTGAACCCAAATTCATTTCAGAGATGCACCTCTTCAGGACTGAACCTGCTATCCGAATATGAAGTCTTGGCACTGCACAAGGAATTTATGGTAGAAATTGCATTTCTTTCTGTCATTGAGTGGGCTGGCTTCACAGGGTGGCTGGTGTCCTCATAGCTGCAGAGCCATGTCCTGAATCTTGTCCTGGGTGCTCCCTGGGCATAGGGCTCAAGGCTGAAGAGCTGTCATGTCTTGGCATACTGCATTTACTCATCTAGCACTAGTGCCTTCTGATGAGACAGCAAACTAATTCATTTTGAGCCTTTCCTGTTCAGATTCATTCAATGGAGTCCCCAGCGTTAAGTCTTCTTAAAGCTATTTTTAGTTTAGTTTTATATAGTTGTGTGCAACTCAGCTTTGAAAAAGCTATGTGATGTGCTGCTGATCTTTGGGATGTGAATGAAGCCTAAGTATCTCCTTTCTTTAGGGATGACTGGCAGTGATTTGCTTCCTGGAGAGCTGTTCAAAGGCATCGTTCAGTAGCTATGAAGTCCTCATCCTTGCCTTTCTTCAGTGTGGGTGAAGGTCGAGGGAGGTTCCTTTTCTTACCCAGAATGGCTTCTGTTGACTAAGGCAGTTGACAGATGAGATCTGGCAAGTCATGCTGTGGTGTTGTATACAACCTTGTAAACCATTCTGTTGTGTAAAATGCTGTGGTGGCAGGAAGGAGTTTTTGTTGTGTAATTATCCATTTAAAAAATTGGTGTCAACATAGCAATAATGGTCAGGGGTTATGTCTTTTTAACATCTACTGGACTTCATACTGAGGTGGCTGTGGAGTGGCCATATGTTTTCTTTGTTTAAGTCTGCTGTATGGGTTGATAACTTTGGAGGGAGCTGGAGCAGACAGCTGCAAAGCCTCGGCTGGGCAGAATCTTGAGTGCTTATTTTATCACAGCAGGATTCTCCAGAACTAGTCTATCTGCTCCTCAAGCTTACCTGTTCTATCAGCTAAGTAGGTACAGATTTAGCTGGTTGCTTCTTGCAAAGTCCTCAGCCTCATGATGAGAGTGGTGAGCAAGCAGTTGTTTTGAAACCCTAGGGACTGACCTCTGAGACTGTGCCTGCTTGCTCCTGTTCAGAAAGAAAAAGGTCTTGATCCTGACTGAACTCAATGCTAGAATACCATTTCATTTTTGAGCTTGGTGTTCTGAAGCAGAAAGATGATAAAGTACTCTATTATGCTGGCTGGTAGCCAACTGAGGTCCACTTAAAGGCTGGCTATTGAAGAACTATTTTGGCAACCACTAACGACAATGTCTTAACTCATCACCTCTCCTGTGCAAATAGCTTTTGGCTACTAAGTGAAAAAATGTGTTCAGCAAGGATGACTTGAGCTTGACACCAGTGAAAGGAAGCCTGCTTGTCACTGTGCTTAGTGACTGTACTGCTGTGTTTGTTATACTGCTCATTTTTGGATTGAGTAAAGCCTGTGTTGGGTTCCATATTGTCCAGGATGAGAGGAATTAGGTATGGCGGCTGAAGAAAAGGACATAGTCTGCTTTCTCAAAATAACAAGACAGCTAATACTACCTTGGAAAAAGACCTGCTTTGTGGAGGAAGAGTTCTAACAGCATTGCTAGAATAGCTGAATGGACTGTAATGGAATCTGCTGAAGATTAACCTTGGTGCTTTACAGACGAGCCAGGCCTTCAGAAGGATTTGACCCGCGTAGCAATTTTAAACATAAGGTCATTCTTAATCAGTCAGAAAGAGAGGGCAGGGAAATAAAGTGCATAAAGCTTTTCCTTCTTGGTGATTGCATTAAGAGACTTTGGTATCTCAGAGGCTTTTCTTTTTTTTTTTTCAGTCATCAATTTAAATGTATTCCACACAACTTTCTGGAGCCTCAGAAAACTGGTGGGTCATTAAGGTAACAGCTAACTAAAAAGGCATGAATAAAATTAAAACAAAACAAGAGGTAATTGCCTTTTGTGTAGATAACCTGGCCAGCAGAGTCATGATTGTGCTGATAATACAGGCCAGATGTGACTTGAAATAAGCCATGAGAGACAGAAAGAGATGTCTAGATGGATAATAAACTGCCTCGGAAGTATAAAGTATTAATCTGTTAATTTGTTGGAAAGTTAGATGCAATTTATTTCAGTGAGATGCATACTTAATTTGTCTCTTCTGAGTAACGTTTTCATGTTGTCTTTCTTGGGAAGTGTTTGGGATGACACTCCCACCCATTGCCTCTTGAAAGACTGATGGGAAGATTTCATTGGTATTTAAATAGTGACAGAGGCTGATGACAACTGCCTGACCTGACTCATCTCCAACTTCATTCTGGTCACTTATCTTACCCGTTTGAAAATGACTTACATCTATTGAAGGCATTTGAAGGACATCTTGTAATTTTCTGGTTGAAATTTCAATCACATTGATGGACCACTTCTGTTGTTAGTAATGCGTGTCTGTAAAGAAGAATGTAGCGTGCAGTCACTGTGCATGTTGCTGCTTAAAGGATCATCTTCCGGCATTCATGGACTGGTGAATGACCAGGTGTAGAAAAGATAGTAGTGAATTTTCTTTTAAGTCACCCATGTACCACCAAAGGTTACATTTTTAAAGGTTTGGCCTTTAGGTATAGGTTGTTGTGGTTTTTTTTTTAGTTTAGACTTCTTAATATCTGAAAATTTGATTTCTATACGTAAATGGTTGGAATGATAGCGTAATTCCTGCTGCTGCTCATGTTACCAGAAACAGAGATGAAATGAGCAGTTCTGGTGCCTCTGTAGGCTTGAGGCAGAGGGGTAGTCTTTTGGGATGAAATGTTATCTGTGTAACCCAGACTGGACTACAAGTTTCCATGTGACTTGGGGCAAATTGTAGTGATTAATAGAAATCATTACAATGAGCTGCCTTGGAGCGGCTGGTTAGGAGCTGTAAATCTGACCAGTTAATGGCACTTTAAACAGGGAATGACAAGTGTGGCTTATGCCTAGTGTGAAGGAGGGTACAACTGTTGTCCTGCCTCAACAGCTTTCAGCAATATGCTGGGTGGATGGAGGGTCCCAGACAAATGTAATTAATCAGGTTTGGGGTCTTTGAAGTGTTGACAGAAGCATTGTGTAGGCTATAAAACCAGCTTCTGAGCTACAAGCTGCTGTATTGATGTATTAACTTTGACCACTAGGGTTTGCAAAAGGCTGAATGGCATTTGCCAGGCAATTTATCTGCTACACGGGTTTTTGATGGTACTAGAAATCAGAATGGTAGTACTTCTGATTGTGGTTGATGAAGCAGTGGTGCAGTGGTGAAAGAGGGTCTCTGTTCTTCTGTAGCATGCTTTAACCTTAGCTGGCTACTCCCCCCCTATTAGAAAGGAGTTGTTGCTGTTCACGGGGTTGTGCATCCCCTGGTTTTGGATGGCACTTGTGTTTCATTTGCTGTTAGTTCTAGAAGACAAGAATTCCAACATTTGTGGAGGCTAATGATTTCCGGCTTTATCATTCTTTGTTCATGTTGAGAGCCTTCTCTCACAATTTTTAGTTTAATCTCTTGGGTTTAGAATGGTTGGTGGTATCTGTTTGAGCAGTCAGTGTTTGGAATAGCAAGCATGGAATCTTATCAGGCAGGTTACTTGCATTTTGTTCTTTACCTTGATATGGTGGAGTTAGACTTGGTGTTAAGGAGAAGCACTCAACCAGCTACCTGGAGAATTACCTTTTTGACAGGAGTACTTCCCTTTTTAAAATTTAGCATTTAGATTTTTGAAGCTTGTGTATGAGCCACATTGGGGAGGGACTTTCTTTTCTTTACAGGAAAGTCCAGTTTAAAGACTGAAATACAGGACCAGTTTATGTCAGAAAAGTACTTATTTTACTGCCTTACCATTGCAAATAAAATTTTGTCTGATCTATTGGTGCTGCCTTCCCCTTCAACCTGAAATAATTCTAGCATGTCATGTTTGTCGGGGCAAATACTACCTTTGGTTTACTACTTAAGACTAAGTTTTAAACAGAAGGCTAGGATTTCAGTTGGTTTCCTCTGTGACAAGAGAATACCCTTTGTGGATGTGTGAGGTATCGAGTATAGAATGGATTTTTGAGAATTTGTCAGTAAGTCTATTTATGCTGAATTTAATTAAAAATTGAGATGTAGGGGTTTTATCTTGAGCTGCACTGAGTTTTAACGGAAGATGACTTTTTCAGATTTGGGAATAGGAACCTAGCTAGCCTAGGCACAAATGGCAAAAGTAGGTTTTAATGAAGTTGTTGTCCTTCGGTGACCTGAAACTTCAGCAGCCTGAGATGTGGATGGTTACAACAGTGGAGATAACCTGATATAACACAGGGGCAACCATTGCTCTTCCTGGGAAGCTGAATTCCATGCAGAAATTTCAAGTTGGTGTAAAGGACTTCGGATATACCTACCAACAAGATACTTAGATGGGTGGGAACTGGAGCAATCACCATGGCAGTCTATGTCTTAAAATTCAGCTAAAGACACCAAGATGTAACACATTAAGAGATAAAAGGTTGAAAAATACAGTAATATTGTGTAACTGGTTGTAAGTCATACTTAGTTCTGAGATTTTTGTGACCAGTAAAAATTTCATAATACTGGAGTATAGCAAATTGTTGTGCTCTTAGCTCTGCCTCTAATTAACCTTTTCTAACCCAGGAAGTTATCGTAGTATACAAAAGTTGATTAAACTAACCTTCAGGAACTGCCAATAATGCAGTCATATGACCTTGTGAATGGAATGTGGCAAATAGCTGATGGGTTGCTGTGAGGGGCATTGGATATGGGCCCTGTGCCTCCGAAAATTAGACAGCCCTATTAAAACAGTCATGCGTTAAATAACACATCACCAGGTCCCTTTGTGTTTCTTTATTCTCATCAGGTGTCAGAAACCATTAGGATCAAAGTTTTCCTTTCAGTTAGATAATAGGCATTATGAAGTGGAGGAGAGAGAGGAGAGGGTGAGGCCAGGAGTCCTGGTACTGATTAAGGGTACCTTCCTAATTTCTTATTTTTTTGCTAGACAGAATCCGTGGTTTCCCTGTATGCAGCCTGCAGGCAACAGAATTAAATTTGTATTCTGGTCTTGTAGTGTTGGTAAGTTGTTTTCTAGCACTGAATGTGTATTGGTAGGCAGACTTAAGTAAGTGAAGGGTAAAGTGGGAGCTGAAGGACAATATATAAAAGTAAAGATTACTATGTACTTTTGCCCCAAATTAGAATTCTGCAGGTGTTGTTTTTTCCACTCTTCCTTGAGTTTTTAAAGATTATTGGTAAATTAGATATTCAAATGCAAGTCATGCAGAGGGTAGTACAATAATGTGTTTATTTATGCATGAAAATACCCAGTTTTCTGTTATCTTTGCACTACTGTTGTATTGTGTGCAAGTAATACCCCTCATCCCAAACCCCTTCTGTAAGCAAACACTTTACTCCCAGTAAAAATTTATTTATACTTTAAATGTTAATTTGTTTTAAGGGAGAGGATGAATTTAAAGCACAGTAGCTTTTCTGCATAATACCATGTATAGATTACCTTTCTCCTGTTTATCATAGTCCATTTTGAAAGTTAGTAGTAATTAAGCCAATAATGTGTAAACAAAACCCTAATGACTGTCTCATTCTTGTTCATTAGGTTTTATCCCTTCCTCAGAGAAAAGATGATGGAATAGGTATTGATGGGTCATCAAATTGTACTTTAATGCTTTCCTCTGATGTCCACTTTGTTTGTGAAGAGGACTGAATGCCTCCTTCTCTTGAATGCATTGAGGGATTTAACTAGAACTGGGAAATAGATATTCTTCTACTTCTTCCCCATATATCCAAGCAGTTCTGCTTTTGAATCATGAAGTGTTATTGCTCTGGTGTTTACAACTAGAGATTGTTCATACCACATTTCAGCTGCAGATTTTTCTAGACTAATAGGAGCAGGGTAATTGGAGAGAAATTCTACAGTCCCCATTTTCTGTTATTGGGGGATATACTTGGATAAAAGTAATGTACATGGAATGAATAGGGTTGTTTTTTTCCTTTTTGCTATGTTTTTTGTTTTAAACAATTTAAGCAATTACTTAAACCGTCAGGCAGTTGTTTTCCTTAATCAGTTATTCCTCTCTATGTGCTCTTGGAGGGAGGGACTATACAGTAAAAGGGTTCATATCTTGGGAAAAAGTCCTCATGCTACTCAAGATCAGTCTCCAATGTAGTGGAGTCCGTTTGTTCTCAAAATACTGATTGTACACTGGGAATCTGCAAGGCCACAGTTACTGGCTTGCAACGGATGCAGAACAGTATTCAACAGTCATTTCAGTGAAAATAGTTCACAGGAATCTGGTGACTAATTGAACTCTATTGGTTAAATAAAAGCGTGAGCTACTGCTTTAATGTATTTATTTTAATAATAGGTAGATCTCAGAAACTCCAAGTATGGTTAGACCCGTTGTTTTTAAGCATTGAGCATGCATAAATGTTTCAGTTAAAAGTGGCACAGAGCAGGAGAGAGGAAGCATAGGAAGCATTGCTGCCACTTTACAATTGGGGATTTGAAGCACAGAATAAACCTTCCTGGGTTCCTTAGGAGCTCTTGTACACACCCCAAATAATGTTACCAGTGTTTCTGGTGGATCTAATCTGGTGTCAAACTGCAAAGCTGGCTTTTTGTATGTGGCATGTTGAAGTAAAATGAAATGAGAAGGAATTTCTTTACTGGCAGTTTTTGCTTTTTTTCTTTCATTTTAGATTTTAGCTTAGCCAAATAGAGAGCTAAGAATAGGAGATGAAAATGAATTTCAGACATATGTGCTTCTCCACTCCCCTCTTTCCCTGAGATTGGAATTTGCTTCTTGTAGAGAAAAGAACTGGAAGACAGTTGTGGACAGAGGAATTCAGTAACTTTTAATACTGGCTAGAAAGCCTTTATTAATCTTACTGCTCTCAGTGGCATCAAGTCTTCATGGCAGTGTGGATTTGCAGTCAGTCACCTATATCCTAAAATATTTGTGTTGTAAAGAATGGTTATTATTCTGTACTGTATTGTGGTGGACTGTACTGAATTTTTCTGAGCCTTTTGAACTGTTGAACATGATTTGTTGGTACAGCTCTGTAAATGCATGATGCTACTAGAGAAGCAAGTCTCTGAGGACTTGAGCTCCTAAGCCGAGGGATAGAAAAGTAACAGATCTTTCGTAGGCTTTCTCCGCCTTCGAAGTGGAGACGGGAATGGTGGAAATTTCTTTTTTATTAGCAGGTTTAGGGCATCATCCTTTTTTTTTTTTAGTCATTGGGCCTGTTGATTAAAGAAGGAAATGAAGTAGTTCTCATGGCTGGAAGATGAAGACTGGACTCTGCAACAGCTGTGGCTTCTGGAGTCATTTCCTGCTGTCCGGCTCGTGCTCTGTATTAGAATATGACAGCAGTGGGCAAACTTGACTCATGAGCTAAAAAAAATCTAAGGTCAATCTGGCATAGGCTTTTTGCACATGCGGTGGGAAGAAAAATTTTGTGGAGCTTTGACATTATTACTGATAAACTTAGTACTGGAATGACTGGTCCTGTTTTATTTGGGCCATGTTGCTTGTTTTGAAGTGATTGGTGTGAGCTAGAAATAGCACAGAGTAATGCTTCCTTGCCTGCGTTTGCTCAGTGCTGCATTGAGGCTGTGGGCTCACTGAGGGAATGCTGTCTTGACAAGATGGCTGTGTCTGCTTCCCACTAGGTGAGCATGCTAGATGACTTGTATGGACCCCTACCTGGCAAAGACAAAAACAACACACAGCACAAAATAATGGCATAATCTAAAGTTCTAAATATAAATTCTAAATTACTTTTCATTGGTTCATATGCAGACACGGTCAGGGAAGAGGTTACTAAAAAATATATATATATAAATAAAAATGCACATGCAAGACTTAAATTTCAAGACTACCTTCTGAACCCCCAAAATCACAGGTATAAATAAAAAAGTCTTTCTCAGTAGCCTCTATAAAGTAAATGATACAATTTTGTTTCTGCTATATATTTTCAGTTGATATATTGCTCTTGACATAAAAAGTGCAATTGGAGACAAACCAGTCTTATTTCAAGAATGACTCCTTTCTTAATCTCTGGATTTAGACTTTGTAGTGGGAATTCATGCTCAAGGTGGTAATTCTTTCTCCTTGTTTTTTTACTTCCTCCGTGAGTCTGCAGAGGACTTTCAATCCTTGGACTAGTTGTTTAGCATTTTTGACCTTAATCACTTACACACAGAAAAGGAGGAGGAGGGTTGGTTTGTTTTTTGTTTGTTTTTTTTTTTTGCAGCTATTGCTGTTTTCACTGGCCTGTTCTTAACCAGGTGTTAGCAAAGATGATAGCAGCTTTGTCATAAACAGTAAAGCTGCCTTCTGCTACTGTGGGCGTGCATTTCTTAGGCTTCAGAGACTGATGCGTAGCATGGACTCTAATCATATCTGGTTGTCAAGAGAAAGCTCGGCCTGATTTCTGCGCCTGATCAGTCACTGACTGATGTGACAGCCCATGTGTCTGAAGTGTTGAGCAGCAGGTAAGTGCTGACACTTTGATTGGACAGGCCACAGTTTGGGGATTGACAGCAATGTCTGCAATGACGTTGGAAGAGCAGCCAAGAATTTACTTTCAGTGGACAAATGGGATTAGTTACTATGTTTAGCTGACATTAAGCTATAAATTATCTGAAAGGTGGAAAGAGATTCCACTCAGACTTCATGTAGAATTTCCATTTACTAATCTGGTTGCACTGGGTCTGAGTGTTTACAAGGGTCTTCCTATACCATGTTGTATATGTTTTTGATGGATGTTCTTAGTACTTAATTTGTTACACCATTCAAATAACCCAGTTAGAAATTAGGCCTGGTTATCCCAGGTGCTGTGTAAAGCCATGAATTCAAGCCCTGAGGAGCTTATGTTATATTACCCTTCTGAAAGCAGCCAGGTCCTTGCTTAAAATTAAGTTGAGGAGCATTTGTGTTGAGGGTGGTCCAGTTTCCATTATTGATAATTTAATGGCTTTTTTGTCTAATTCTTCTGTCATCAAGGTACTTGCCCCCACACATTTACTACAGTAATTCTTAGGTTATTTTCAGAAGTGGAAAACAGTCTACCTTACTCAGCTTTCTGTTGAGAAGATGGGTGGCCATTGGCTCTGTGTAGGCCTCTCAGCTGTTAGATACCTGCTCGTAAGAAATTCTCAGCACTGAGTCACTCTTTTATCAGTTACCCCAACTGCCAGTCCTCAGTTTGAGTTTTAGGATTTTTTATTCCTAATACTCAGCCTCCTTCCTTGGAAAAAGTAAGTCATGTTCTGTTCTTTTAAGATGAAGTATGTAAAGCAAGTATAGCAGAGCTAACGTCTTACAGGTGTCACGAGAGTTGGCCTTCAGGGAGATGTTTATCAGAATCCCTAGATGGCAACAACTTTCTTTTTCAGGTCATAAATAGACTTCTGCTTCTTAATTCACCTTTACACAATTTGCAAGTGTAGGCTTTCTTTTTTTCTTCTTGTCTAATGGGTTATATTTTATTCATTTAAGAGACTGCAGTCAATAAAGTTTGCTGGTATTGCTTTTTGAATTTTGTTTATTTGCCTATGACTAGCTCTGGCAGAAAATAGAGGGAAGATATTCCAGTCCCTGAAGAATAGGCAGTAAATATAAATTAACTGTTAGCTTTAATAAAAAGGGGATTTTGTTAATTCATTTCTACCTATTGCTGTTCGTGGCAGGAAGCTGCTGAGTGGTTTGGTGTATTAAAATGTCATACAAATTTTGCTCTAAGCTGTTGTGTTCGGCTACTTTGTCAATTGCCTAGTAATTGTGCAGCCACAATTCCTGTTTAAGTGAACCTTAGGAGAAGGATTTCAATGGACTGATCCACAAGCTTTGCTGGCTGGTCTTTTCTGTTGCAAAGGTTTTGCAGCTGCAAAGGGACAAGTTTTGATGGTTGCTGTGTTACAACTGCCAGCTACTTTGCACACAAAGTTTTTGGCATGGCTAGACAGCTGTTTTACTGTGTTGTCTTTTGTTGCTACTTTTTTTCTATTGCACTTTTTCTTGCTCTTCAACATATTGATTTAATTTGGTGTGTGCATTATGAAGGGTGCCTGTTGGTTTGAGTGAGGATCCTTGAGAAGTCTCATGGAGCAACTGAGTGGGAGAGAAAGGAAAGGTGGCTGTTTGTGCTTACATCCATAGGTGGTATTTCCTCACTGTATGCTGTTCCTCGATGTAGGATGTATCTGTACTCATAGTGCTGGTGCAAATTTATTTCAGAAAGAGTCTGTTAATTAACTAATTTAATGTTAGCTGTATAAAGGGGTTCCATACTTTGACCTGGTGACTGATTTCTTGAAGCGAACTTCCTTTTCCATATGAAATGCTTTGAATTACTGTGGGTTTTTTTCTTAGTTCCACATGTAACTTTACCATCTATCATAGAGGGTGCTAACAATATACTGCAGTCCATTAGCTGTTTGAATTTTGTATCTATGTTCCTTTCCCAGTTAGTGATGTCTTCTCCAGTAGTGATGTCTTCTGTTTCTTTTCAGAGAATTTGATGCTGTTAAATTTATTTTGCAAAATCAGGATTGAGAACCCTTTTGTATGAGGTAATGTTTCAGCAGGGAGGTGAACCACACTTTGTAATTGTTTTTTTGTTTTTTTTAAGCTCTAGTGCTTGAGCAGTGCTGTGTAAGAATAATCATTTATGCAAATGCAGTCTTTTTATACATGACAATTTAAAGGACTCTTAAATTTAGAGAATCGGAGGTATAAGAGGCAAGTATTTTCACTGACTCAGCTTTTCTCTGCAAACATTTTTCACTTAAAGAGCCTCCTGGGTATCAGCTTGAGAAAGGAGATGAAACTTAAATATGTAGGTGGTAAATGAATATTCCCTTTGTCCCTCTTTTTAGGGATACTTTGATTTTTTAATTTTTTTTTCTTTCTAATTGAAGGCTTCCCCATGCACTTCCAGTTTCATCCACTACCTTGGGGCTGGCAGTAAATAGCCTGCAAAAAACGTCATTTGCTGCGCGATTGTTTTTCTGTTTATTGGAGGTGACATGAGCAGTGGGGCAGCGGCAAAGAGGCCGTGTTGCCATTGCTAAATATACATCCCTGACAGTCTGATAATAGGTTCCAGGAAGTTCAGTGGAAAATTAAAACAAAGCAACATTTATAGCTGATTGAACTTGAAAAGCAGTTTTCATGTTGAATGGCAAATATGTGGACTTCAGCATTCCAGGAGACTGATGCAGCTCCACTGGATGGGCCTGACCTTGTGTGCAGAATGGACTGTGGACACAGCAGCAGGCAGAATGGCTTCGTCTATAGAGGACTTCATGGGGAGGAAAAATTTGCTATCGTGCACAGAAATAGTTCTCACATATGCCTATATTTATACAGTGTCCACAGGTCTGAATAGCATCTTTCGTATGAGGGTTTTGCAGCCTGCTAGCACTACAAGAATGTCTGGTACTAGGACTGTCTCTGTCCCTGCCAAAGTGTTAGAAATGCCCTACCATCTACCCCCCTTCTGAAGCTGTAAGCAGAGTTTGCTTTTATTGGTTTTTAAAAATAAGGTGAAAGTTTCAGATTGTGTTCTTGGTAGTGGTAGGGGAGGTAGCATGTGCAGGGTTGTGTGTGTGTGTACATATATGTGCTTTCTGCATTTAAAAGAAACGCCTCGCAAATCCTAAAAAACAGAAAACAAACAACTTAGAAGGTGTTTAATGTGTAATATTTAGGTGCTTTGGTTTATAGAGACCAAACACTTCTAGAAATGAAACTTAATAGGTAGAAGAAAACCAGTTTCTTGCTGACAATTTTGTCAGATAAATTACCAGAGTTACAGCTTTCACAACTCAAAAGAGCAAGCTGCAAGCTGAATGGCTGTTTCACTGAAACACATCTTCTAAAAGTAGATTTGATGAAGACTGCCCTGCTTTGAAGAACTCAGAATTTTTAAGTGAGCTACTACAATTTTTTAGTATATGTTTTAGATTGGACTAATGTAAATGTGAAAAGACAACTCCCCTTTGGTCACAAGAGTGTAAGGTTTATTCCTTTGTTTCTTTTGGCTGATACTCTACCTTAGAGTCTTCACATTCAGTATCAAGGCTGTAGGTAGATGAGAACAATGGCAAGTGCTTTAGCCTCTTGCAGTTGTAGAAGTTTGGTGAATGTTGGTTTGGCTGTTGAAGTAACCGTAATGGTGTTTGAGGATAGCTTAATATAAATTTAAAACCTTCAAACCTGGTGGCAGATATTAAATATTTCTCAGAATTTTTTTGTTTTCTTGTTTTTTTTAATCATGATTTTGAATCGTGAGATTGAGAGTTCAGTTTTGTTGGGTTTTAAGTATCAAACTCAATATATGCCAGTTTTTAAATAAGCCATTTTTAGAGTTTGAAATGGTTAAGCAGTTATGTGGCAATATTTGCTATGTGATTGCTTGTCTGAAAAAATATATTAAAGAGTATGCCTGTATCTGAATGTGCATTTGGAAGGTGAAGTGTTCTATCCATTCCAAAATAGCACGGCCCACTACACAAAATCCTCTTTGAGCATCTGAAATAGTTTTAGCTGCATGGCCCATAGAATGCCTTTACCTTTTAAAAGAAGCACTGGGACTTGAGTTCTTTGACCACTGAGGGCTAATATAGTATAAAACCTGTGCACATGGCATCTTGTTCAATCTTGAATTTTCCGCCATTGTCCTTTCCTTAAAAACAAAGAAAAAACAACCCAAACCAAACAAGCAGGTTTATGAGTGTGAGCTTCCTTGCTGCCAGATATTTGTTATGTGAAAGAACAGCAGATTGTTTACAAATACAGAATATATCAACTCCACCTCTACTCCATTCTGCCTCTGGAAGGGTTGGACAGTTCACTTAATGGATCCCTTCCCATCTGCTCAGCTGCATGTGGTAGGGTTCCATATTAAGACTGTTTGCTGGCATTTAGTTTATAAACTTGGATAAACTGGCACCATTCCCTCACATAACTTCCATGTTAGTGTAGCACACGTTCAAGCCTTTTTTTCTGTAATGTTTAATACAGTCGTCCTTTCCTCTTCCTTTGGTTGTGAACCACTTGCTTCCATGTGGGTGTACCATGTACAGCTCTGCAGTGTATCCACACTGGGTTTCTGAGGCTGCTGTTGCACCCAGAGGATCTGCTGAGCTGTTAATAGCTTGTGTCAGGCCTATACTCCAGTTTAACCTGATCTCTGACTTTTTTTTGAGGGTCTAGAGTTTTTCAGTGAAGGCAGGGAATACTACTGATTCAGCTCTTTCAGTTCCATCTAATGTTTTTTCCAGCTAGTCTCTAGGATGCAGCTGTTTGACTGACTCTGGTAGCTTCTGTGGCACTCTGAATTAACTGTGAGCTGTAAAAGGCTACTCCTTTTTCAGCACTCCACTAAATCTAAATTTGCAGTAGACCAAGATTGGCTTCTGGAATTTTTGTGTGAATTATTATGGTCCATATTCTTATGTGTTAATGAAGGTAAGACCAGGACCCTCACTTTGGAATTTTTGCCAGTGCTGTGATGAAATGCAGCACTGTGTCAGAAAATCAGTTTGTTTAGATGCATCAGTTCATTTTTATGTTTTAGTTTAACACAAACACTGTAGAAAGGGCTTTCTCCCCACTTTCAAGAACTCCTCCTGCTTGTAATGATCAGTCATGCTTTGTGCAGGTCAAATCTGTTGGAGTCTGACATCCTTTTTAACCTCAGTGCAGTAAGTTACCCTTTCAGATTCCCCTGCTGCTCATCCTCTCTAAACACAGCTCATTTTAGCAGTTAGTTCCACAAACTCATTTAAAATGAGTAATTTATTATGAGTAATGAGGTGTATGCTTTTATGGGAAAGACAACAAATTGGCCGCTGTGCAAGCCTTTCAAATTCTGGAATGTGCTTGGAGGTGTGGGTTACAGGAGAAGCAGATACAGAGTGAAAACAACCCTACGCCGGGCTCAGCTGCTCAAAGTATTTGTGGTGTTGTGTGTTTATTTATGAGCCTGTCTTTGCTAGGGATTCGCTGCCCTGTATCCTGGTAGAGAAAACTCACAGGCAGAATGAGGAAGCCCTCATTAATCTTCATGCTGTTGTTTAGAATTTCTTGTGCTGCCTGCTGCGGCTCCTGTTGGAGCAGGGACTGGCCGTTCGCAGTGAATTGAAATGGCTAAGATTAATATTAATCCCTTTAATACTGCAGCTCATGATATAGTCATTAGGTGACTTGGAACTAATCCTGCCCACCTAACTAGTGTGATTTATTAAATACACATGGAGGATTTAGTGTGAATACAGCTTGGTGGAATAGGCATCAAATAAATACCGCTGTGTATCTGTGTTAATGCTGGCAGATTGGGACACAATTGCAGGACGGGCTAGGAAGAAACAGGAGTGCAAGGGATACTTATCACACGGTTCAATGGAGTTTACCTTTTTTGGATTAGTAGTAATGATTTTTTTTTAGCTGGATACAGCATGTGCCAAGCAGTAACCACAACCTAAATGCCCCTTAAAAAATAGAATTAAGAGACTGAGGGAAGCATGGATATGTTTATACGCTGCACTCAATGGCAGAAATTGCTTGACTTCCTTGCTGTACTGTGAAGAGACAGCACATCCTCTCTTGTCTGCTCTGATCCTCCCAATGCAGTGTGCCAATTAATATCCTGTCTGCAAACATCCAAGGTGTAGAATAGGAAGACAGTTAATTAATACTAAGCTAATGAGCATTTCAAAATAACAGAGGCTCCTGTTTTAACAGTTTGGAAAAATAGCTGGCTTTTTCCTTATCTGCATGGTAGAGAGAGGTCTCTGTGGAGTTGTTTTTGATAGGTTATTTACTGGTTTTGATTAAGAAAGGGTTGTTTAAAGAAAGAAACTGAGCAGAAAACCATGGTCTGGGCAAGGAGCGTCTGTGTATCTAGCTCTGAAGTGAGGACTTCCTGACTTCAGCCCTGGTGAAGTGCCCATTTTGAGATGGTAGGGAGGAGAAATCAATGGTAAAGTTGATCAATTTCTAGATGCTGGAGTTAGAAGATTGTGAGAGTTTAGGAAATTATCTAAATTCAGTCTGATCAGTGCCTGTTAAAGCTGACAGGCTGCAAGATGCTGTATTGTGAGCAGTCCTTGCTTATCCTAGAGGAAGAGGCCATGCAAAAGCTGTCAAGAGCAGATTAAGGATCTATATGCAAAGATTTTAAGCTCTTTATGCCTAACATTTGCTTTTTGCATTTTAAATCTTTTTTAGGTAAAAACATGAAATGTGAAGCTTTTCTTGAAACTGCTTCTTTTGAGGTGCTTTTAGTAGATCACTCACGGAGAAGGGATGAAAGTACAGTCACAACATGGCTGGACCAGTAGTGTTTAACAGAGTTGGAAGTGAACTGGGTTGTGGCCAGATGAATCCTTCCCAGAATGTGATGCAATGGGGCAGATTTATTAAACTAGAGCCACAGGTTGGAGAGGCAGAGCCAAGCGTGTGTGAGGGACAGAGCCTGCTGAGCTGTACCTGACACAAATTCAGAAATTATTCATTTATTAGTAAAATTTATTTTTCACTTAGGTTTTCAGAAAAGGAAATGGAGCCCTATATCTAAAGAGTACTTGAGCTGAAGAGGGATTATCTGTATGGAGGGAGGACTTGCAGTTTGTCCTACTGGCTTCTTTAATATTAATAAGAACAGAAAGTTGCATTTAAAGTTCAAATGCTTACCTAGTCAGAGATTTGGAAGATACCTGTTTAGTATCACACTTGTGTTTAACAGACTAGTCTTCCTGTGCAGTGGGACAGATATTACTGACCATTTGCTATCTCTGGGCCTGTCTGTTGCTCAGTCTGGTACATTGGTCATGTTAACCATTAATTCTTCCAACAAGATTTTTTTTTTTCTTTCTTGCTGCTCCCAAGCTTTTTTAACCATACTTTTTCTAACCAACTGTTCTGCTTTCATAACTCCTGTATCTTCTTACCTTTTTTTTGTTCTCGTTTTCCTGTACCTGACATTTCTTCCCAACTTGAAAGACTTCTGTCTTTGACACTTAAACCAAAGTCTGTCTTTGAAACTTAACCAAATTCTGACCATACTGAAATCTGTGTTTCTGTGTTGCTAGGACACTAGCCTTTAAAAGGGAATGTATGAGATGTAACAAAAATACATACGTTTTCTTAAGTGTGATCTGTTTTGTTTTGAACCATATAATGGAAAGCCAGAAATGCTTAATTATGATGGCAGCAAATAACTTTTCGGTGACATGAGTTAAAATGTTTGACCTGTTTCAAAGAGAGGATGGGACTTTGCTTGACTGTTCAGTTGTCTTTATCAGTCAATGTGGGAATACAGCTGTGACTTCTCATAAGAGATGCAAGGTCATGCACTAGTTCTTCAGAGACCATATACAATTTCTGATAGAATAAACCTGGTTGTAGCTAAGGAAATTCAAAGTATGCTAAATATGAAGCTTGCTGAAATGTATGTTTTGGTATTGTACATTTGGTTTTTGTTGTATTTTGTCATTGGTTCTGAAATAAAATTGTCTGATACAAGATTATAAAAACAATTGCTGCCCTGTTAATGATTTATCAAATCATTTTATTTTGTTTTATCTTGATTTTGCATTTTACAGAGTAATAGCTATAGATCCCTGACATTACTGTTTTTTCCTCTCTGATTTTGAGATATCTTCTCCCCAGCCTCATCCCAAGCCCCTTCCCTAATGCTGCTACAGCTCTTCAGTGGCTAACAAGGCAGTGCAAAAGATTTTGGAAGACAGTGAAATTCCAGTATATCTAGGAAGATCCATGTATTCTCAGAAGTGTTGTCTTCTGGATTGCCGCATTGATTATTACTCTAAAAACATACTAGAAAGCTAAGAAACTGCTAAGACTTATTCCAGGAAATAAAAATTTTAATGTAAAGCAGAGCAAGATACAGAATTGTTGCTTCTAAAACCTTAATAATAAGGAGACAGGGAGATTTATTTTTTTTTTGTTAGCTTACCTGGTGGCTGTTGATACATTAGTCAAATTATTTCTGAGATAGTTGCTTAACTCAGAAAAAAATATTTTAAATAGGCTGCAGTTGTGATTTCTGTTAGTCTGTGAGAAGTGCTGTGTTTTGTCCTGGCTGCTTGCTATCCAAATGGTGCGTATTTGTACATACTGATGTTTGGTCAGCGGTTGCCCGAGCTATTTAGAATACAGCGAAGCAGAAGTGGGGTTTTTGTTTTGGTTTGGTTTTGTTTGTTTTTGCTTTTTTAGTGAAATGCAGCATTGTCTACACACTGGGTAACAGCATGGCTTAGTGACTAATGATCACCTATTGGTACAATTAGGGCATATGTTTGAATGTCATGAATTTGTATAGTAGCAATTATAGTGTGCGGGTGTGATATTTCTTAAATCCTCCCCACTAATTACTTTCTAAAGTAAATAAACACCTGTAAATTCAGGCAATAAAGTGTGTTGCTTTTAGAATAACAATATTTAGAATTTAGCAAAATCTATACAAATTTTTGTTACATTAGTGTGAAGAACTTGG
Source organism: Hemiprocne comata (assembly GCA_020745705.1). Taxonomy (NCBI): domain Eukaryota; kingdom Metazoa; phylum Chordata; class Aves; order Apodiformes; family Apodidae; genus Hemiprocne; species Hemiprocne comata. The sequence goes on from CM036592.1 coordinate 18,076,403, forward strand.
CTTCTTTAAAAGCAGATGCTTACACTTTCAAGGAGAACTGGAAAATACAAAGGACTGCTTCTCACAAGATAATAGTTATTGAAGGAGCAAAATGTTAAGATGGTACAAAAGCTAATGTCAAAGTTAAGGTCACTTTCATCTTCTCCTTACTAAGAGTTACCTGCAGTGCCTGAAATTCCTGAAATTAAAAAGAACCACACCCCAAATAAAACACGTTAGGAGCTTTCCCAGATGGCATAGTTAATAATAAATATTGATATCTTGAATTTTAGATCAGTTTCTCATCTCTTCTGAAGTCTGTCTTGCTAGGCAACCATACCGATTATCATTCATCAAGTGAAAGAATAAAGACTGCAGAATCTGATATGCAGAGTAATTTGCCCCTTCTGCCTTGCCTATTATATAAGGTACCTTAAAAAAAAAAACAGTTGAACAAGGTCTCCAGTCTGTTTCTGGTTTTGACTGCCTCAGGCATTGGAAGCCATGAGTAAAACCTTTAAGTAATGAGTTCTTTGATAATTAAATTTTAGAATTATTTAAAATAGTTTCAGCTTTGCATTGTTGAGGTTTCATTTTTTTAAGCAGCCCTCTGTAAATCTAAAGGATGAAAGTCCTTAGCAGAAAATTAAGGCCCTGGTAATCACAAGATTCTCTTCAGAGCTGAGCCCTTATGAAACATTTTCAGTAGCATGGCTTTCAAGGTAGAATTGTAAGAATTGGAAAATGGCTGAGGTTGGAAGGGACCTGTGGAGGTCATCTAGTCCAACTGCCCTGTACAAGCAGGGCCACCTAGAGCTGATTGCTTAGGATCATGTCCAGGAAGTGTTTTAGTATCTCCAGGGATGGGGACTGCACAAGAACATACTTTGAATTATTGGAAGTTACCCACACACTCCTGAATCTGAACAACTTCCATGTCCTGATTATAATCAGGTTTGTGATTGGGACTTAGTGGTCTTTTAAGGGGTTTGTTTTTTGTGGTGTGTGGAAACAATTTTTAAATCTATTTTTTTTAAGAAATCTTTGTGAGTTTCTTAACCAGTATCTAACAACATTCAATACAGAACAATGCCAAATTCTAGATGACCATTCTCTCTGAGACAGATAGGAATGTAAGGCATTAGGGTCTGTAGCCAACTACAGTTCAGTAATCTTTGAAATTCAAAGATGCAAGTACATATTGCTTTTGTGAGCACTGTGGCAGGTTGTTGGGACAGGAAGTACAAGTCACTGTCAGTATATGCAAAAAATATAAACAAACACTAAAGAAAATAAACTTACGAGGTCCTTTCACTTTCACGTGATATGACTTAGGGGTGAATCATGTCTGTTTCACTTGGAGTCTTGGTTAGTTTAGTTGATAGAAGACAGTAGGGAAGAAGAGATGTTTTTGTTTGTTGTTGTGGTTTTTTTTTTAAAGAAGTTGGTGTGTCCATTAATGAAAAGAATTTGGAGCGTGAAAGTAGGTACTTTAAGTCAGCTGGAAAGTCTGTTCTATAGCCGCAGTGTGAGCAAGTGATTAATACCTTGTTTGGAGCATCTTTTGTAACCTTTTAAGTTAAGGAGGCATGCCTAGAAAATGGTCCTTATGTACTTGAACAGAACTTTGTGGGCATTTGGAAATTAGAGTTAATAAAAAAGATAAAGACTGATATGGTTAATCAAGGTCTTTCCCACCTGCCTTCTCTTCAAATCCGGACACCTAATAATCCCCTTTTGAAAAAGGGCAGAGGAGAATTTCTCTGTTCCTATCGGACACAGTGTTGGGCATCCTGGAGATGACAGTAATTATGTCTAACTTCAGATATTTTGTCTGCCAGCTTTCTGCTTCTCCGTGTGTAGTTTGGTGAAAAGTGCTTTGAGGAGAAGGAAGGGTTATTGTATATTTAATCTACTGTTAGTTAGAGATTATAGGGAAGCTAAGTATAATTTCTAGGCCTTCTGTGCCTGTGTTTTGGCATTGATAATCCCTCTTGAGATCTCTCCTTTCAGTGAAGAAACGTTTCTCCCTTTTCCTTTTTTAAACATTTTCCTGCCATTCTGTAACAGAACAGTCTTCAGTTACGATAAAAAACCCTATTACAGGTACAAATATTGTTGATTTTGTCCATGCAGTCTGCCAGACTTTCTCTAGACATTGAAGTATTTCCCCAAACACTGCTCTTGCTCTACAGCAGAATAGTTCTCAATTTCCTAGTCATCATACTAATGTGGATGAAAACAGTATGTCTTTTCCTGTCCCCCTCCACCCATCTTTCTTTATGAACAAGCAGAATGGCTCATAGCCTATCATTTCTGAAGCTTAAGAAGTGGTTTTCCAACTTTAGTGTGCTTTAGTGTGAGAATCATCTACATCATGAAATCATAGAATCATAGAATCCTAGGGGTTGGAAGGGGTTGAAATACCTTGTTCTTTTCATTGTTGACTGTACAGGATTTTAATCTGCTTTGCTTGTTCCTTTTGCAGTCCACTGCTTTCAAACGCATTCTTTATCACACATCCCCATGGCTGTAGTCTTCTAAAAATACATAGGTTTATTTAGTCTGGGAAAAGCCGAAGGGGGTCTAATTGCAATCTTCCACTACCTGAAGGAGGATCATAGAAAAGACAAAGTCACTTCATCTCAGAGGGGTCAAGAGATCCATAGTAATGAATTTTTAACAGAACGAAGTCCAGTTGAACTTAGGGGAAATTCTTTCTAGAGAGAGCTAAATACTAGGACATGGGAAGAGAGAGTGGAATCTCCATCTGGGGGGACTTCTAAAGTTTGACTGAATGAGGCCTTGGGCAACCTGGTAGAACTCCAGAGCAATCCTTTGCATGAGCAGGAGGTTGGAGTGGGTGACCTCCAGAGACATCTTCTAGTACGAACCTTTCTGTGGTTCTCTACTGGTTGATCTTGGTAATTCTTAATCTCCACTTTGTAGTTATTTCTGACCAGCGAAGTGCTGCCTGTTTGTTTAAAACACAATCACTTGATCTTTAAAATCCGTGTGCACATGCACAGTCTTCCCTGTTCACTCTGTACAATTCCTCTTTATGTACTCAGATGGTGCATATGTCCTCTCTATCAGCTCAGGTGACTTCTGTGCTGACAAATCTAGTCTTAAACAGCAGAATGAACTCTCCCAGACTACAGCTTTCACTTTCCAGTATTTTCCAAAATATGTGGGAGCAGGGAAGGGAAGGACTACTTCTTTCCACTTTGGGTTTTTTTTTCTTGCTTTGGCACCTCATCTCTGCTTAAAATGTGAAGTGAATCTGAAGGATTCTGCTGTTCCCTAGAGCATGTCATTATCCATTTGAAGGAACCTAGCAGGTGAAGCTAATATATAAGGAGCATTTCTTTTTCTCTGACTTTCTCAAATGCAAGCAGTTGTGGATGTTTGTACTCAACCAGTGTGAAATTTAGTCACAGCCACAGCATGTGTTCCAATTTTCCAGGGAAACTTTCTCCCAGCTGTGGGTTAACCCTTTCTCCACTTTACTTTCTGCCTCTCCAGCATTTTGAGAAATTTCAGTGAGCATTTTCTATGACTAAGGAAGCCTTGAGAGCTGGAAGAAGAATTAGGTCTCAATGGTCATATTGGAAAAGGGAGTAAGATTGAGTGAGGTTGGGTGTTGTTGTGATATATGTAGGAATTTTTTAATAACTTCTTTAAAACAATTGAGACATTTGTGTTTTGGCAAACTTGTTATACAATCACTGCACCCCTCTGGTTCTCTGCTAGAGGCAAACTGAAGTTAAAACTGCTGACAGTAGCCTGCAAGTGCAGCCTACCTACTGTGAGTGCTGCCATACTGTTGCAAAGGCTCTTACCCCAGTAAAGCTGCATTCATCTTAAGTGGTTTTGCCATTCTAACTCCTAGGCTTAAATTAAGGTCTTAAGGGAAATTATACTGGAGCTTTGTGTTGACCAGGGCTAAAGGATGTACCTTTTTTTGGTCTTGTAGCAGACTGTTGTGCTAAGAGTTAGGTTTCCTTTCCTGTTTGTGGAAGGACTCTACTGGTAGGTATATTCTTATTTCAGCTTCGCAAGCACTTGTTAAGAGATTTATTACAATGAAGAATAAATGTGTTTGATTTTATTTCTCTGTAGGAGAAAAGCATGTGTTGAATTATACTTTAGAGTTATTGGTGTGTCCTTATGTAGAAGAAGGATGCCTCTATGCAGAGTGCTGGTATAAAATGAGCATGTTGGCTGTTTTCCTGACTTCCCTCTCAAGAAGAATACATTTTATACTTCTAGATTTTAAAATCCTAATTTTACTGGGGTAGACAACCCTAGTCTTATAATGTCCTAGTAATAAGGTTATTCCAAAGCACACACCAGCGTGAGTTATATTTTACACCATTCTTTGAAAAAGTGTTGTCACAAATGTGGAAAATAACGCATACTCAGCACTGCCCATACTAATCAGCTTGAGGCAGAAGGTGAATAAGATGCTGAGTTGTAGAGGGGATGTGGTACTTTGAAGCACACTGTCTTCAGCTGCTCTTTCTCTTCGGCCATATTAAGTTAAGTTGTGGCTTCCTTTGCCTGCTGCTGCTCTTTTCACTCATTGCTCTGTTTGGATTCTTTTTCTACTGTGATTCAGTCCTTCACAGAGCAGGAAAAGACTGCCTGCTGCCAGATCACAGCACTTTCAATTGGACATTTAAAAGCTGAAGCAGGTGCTGGAAACTCTATTCTCCCTTTGGTCTGATTCATTGAGTGCCAGCCTTCAGCTGAGGAATGGGGAGGAGAATTGATTTTGTGACTAAACATCTTGGACTGATTAATATACGCAGTGCTTCAAACAGTAGTGTGAAGGCTCCATGAATTAACTCTGAACTTTGTGGAGCTTGAGGTGGTGCGGTGTGACTGCGAGAACTGACCTCGTTCTGAAGTTGTGACTCAGGACCAAGGTGCTGTTTGTTTGATGACCTTAGTATGTGCAGCAGATCCCATATCGTTTTAAGGGAAGAGAGGAGCAATATGCTCTAGTTCTGCTAGTTTTCGGGAAGTCCCCAGATTGGTGAAGTGTGGTGTTTTATTGTTTTTTTTCAGTTCAGTCGCAGCCTGAGTCTGCAGCTTTTCTTTAGAAGACTGGTTTAGAAAATCATGAATGTTTTCTAGGGATAGTTCTGGAATAAGCCTGCTTTGTCTTTAGTTATTGCTGATACTAATTGGCAGAAGATCTGCAAAGGGAGACTCTTCACTTGGTGAGCGTTAGAGTGACTGCATTTGTGATGTACAATGTCAGAGGCTTTTTTTATTTCTGGTAAGCACAAGTCAGAGTTGGAATAATTTAGGTAGGAAGAGACCTCTGGAGGTCATCTGCTCCAATCCCCTGCTGAAAGCAGGACCAGCTTGGAAGTGAGATTGTGATTCAGGGTTAGAGCCAGCTGAATTCTGATTATCTTCAGGAATGGAGCTCCCACAACTTCTCTGGGTATACTGTTCTCGTGTTTGACCACCCTTCTTTAGAAAATGTCTTTCAGAGTATCTAATTGACATTTCCCTCGATGCAGCTTGTGTTCACTGCATCTCCCATGCATCTGCCTTCTTGCATCTCTTTATTCCTATTAGAAAAGAGTCCTTTCTTAAAAATGTAAGATGATACGAGAATGAAGAGGCATTCTGCTATATTTGAACTAGGTTAGAGAGTTCTTCATGTGCTATTTGGGAGAAAAGGCACAATCAGTGCTTCAGCTGTGGGCTCTTTCAGGGCCTAGTGTTGACTCAAATATAGCCCTGTAAGCTCTTGGCATTTCTTGACCTGTAGTGTGTAACAACAGTAACAGTTGTGGTATAACAGCAAGCACAGAGTTTTGAATAAGATTACCAATTTAATTTGGATGTTTGGTTCCAAACCTTGGTCTAGAAATCACAGTAGTCTTTGAGTGCAGGGCATTCATTTCTCTGGGTAATTGCTCAGCATTGACAGGTGGAAGCAGTGCTAGGAGGAGAAGACCATGCAGCTGATTAAGGGGTGGCTGAGGAGTGATTTTTGTAATGCTGAATGGGCATGAGAGCTTAAAGTATTTTGAAAGGTTTATCTTCAGACAGTGCCTAGTTATTAGCCTTTGCTTTTTGGAAACCTAATTGAAATGTTAGGAGCCAAAACCTCTTTGTAGAAGCCTTATATTCTCATGTCTTAATAGGCTGGACCAGGACTCTACATGTAGGTGTTTTCAGAGTAAATACTAACTCACGCACTTGTTATTGGAGAGCAGTGAAAGAGTTAAAGTGAAACATCAGTTGGACTTTAACTACCCTTAACAGGAATAAATTTTTGCTTCTGCTCATCACTGATTCTCTTGTCTGTTGCCTTTTTGTGTGTGTTAAAAACATTCTTTTTAATTCACTGTGATAAAACATCCGTTATTTGTAAGTTGATTGAGCATAAAGTATTTCATTATAAAATGGTCATCCATCACTGGAGGCTGGGGGCTGCAAAAAACATTAACTGTGCACTTTTGGCTGGAATGCAGCTTCTCCAGAATAATGCAGCTTCTGTGTAAAGTATGCAGCATAAAAAAATTTGACTGTTCAGGAAAACAGGTGCTCGCCTTGCTCTCCCAGAGCTTTGGGATTTCATCCCAAGTTTTGGGAAGGGCCCTCCCAAGTCCTTCTGTTACCTAGAGTCACTTTCTGGTTTTAAGCGCTGGCCTCAAAGCTGAACAAAATGCTGCTCTGTGTCAAGTGGTTTCATTCTGACAAGGCCATGAGAATTTACTAGCTGTTTAACTGATACATTTTAGGAAATTATTTACTTTTTCTTCCCCTTGTTCATTAGCTCCTCTGAAAGTTAGGTTGTTTCTTTTTTAAATGAGGTTCCTTAACACTGGTGCCCCAAAGTGAGTAGCAAAACACTGTCAAGTTGTTTGTGGGTGTGACTCCAGTATGTTCCAGTTTATTCCCTTTGATACTTCACAAACAGAACTACTGGTTTTCTGTGTGATATTTTAATTTTAACTTGTGTTAAACAGGGCTTGTTATATTTCTCTAACTTAAATACAAACTTTAAAATAGCTTCCTTCACTAAGAGTCTTAGTTAACTTTTGGTTTTGGGGGAACATGGGGTGATAGAGCAGAGAGCTATTGAATTGTTATTACTATGAGCTGCTTCTTCGAGATTATTTTCAGGTAATCTAATGGCACGGTACTTAACAAGGCCAAATGTGTCCCCTTTTTGTATGAGGAATTGAAGTTGAGATTAAATGAGTTGCCCAAGAGCATGAAGGGGAGATGAGTGGTGGAGGCTGAGATCAGACTGATTTATTTAGCTGGGATCAAGGACCTTGCTACCATTTGATGCTCAGTTTATTTGCATATGTGCATTTGTCCTGTTAGAGCAAATTGTATAGGTTTAGGCTTGAACATTTTCTGTCTTTGCCTTTTTACCAAGTCTTGGGAACAAACACTGTTGAATTGTAATGGTTCCATCCCAGAGGTCATGGTAGCAGAAATGCTAGGGGTGAGAGGTTAAAGCGGAGTTCTGTCCACTGACCTGTTCAGTGTGTGTTGAATATTTGATTTGTAGCTGGGTTGTGTTGTGCCCTAAGGGAAGAAGAGAGGCATTGAAGAAGCCTACAAAAGTGTGTGAACTGGGGGCTGGCTTGAACAAACAGTCCTGTTTATCTGTGTGAGTTGAATTTTGTGCTGTGCTGTCACTTTTAGATCACTCCTCCTGGACAGCATGCAGTCAGTGAACGCCGTTATAAAGTTAGGACAGGATCACTCTGTGGAGCTTCTGAAGCACTCTGGTGGTTTCTTCTGTCATGGGCATATACTAGATCAAAAACATCAGCAATAGACTAAAATTGATTATTAGACACTTTCTAAGAGACTGTAACCAGTATTCTCTTACTAAGTAGGTTACTAGTGGCCTGTCTACCACGGATTTACTTATACTCCTTATACAAGCCTGCTGCTCAGGATACCAGTTATCTCTCATCTGTTAAATGGTGGCTTCAGAGAAGCTGACGCAAGGAGCAGGACCATGGGTCTGCTAATGTCAAGCCATACTGTACCTAAATATTTGGTGTTTGCAGTCTTCCCAGGAGCGATATGAGCTGTCAGTATACACGTGGAGTCTTTCTGCCCTGAATAACTGTGTCTAAATTTGGAATGTTAAGGATGCAAGCAGAAGAATTTTGTCCCAGATTGCAACTGATCATTGGCCAAAGGTGTTGCAGAGGGAGCTTTGACTCAGTCTGGTGCTTCATGTTATCTGTTCAAAATAGTTCCATTCATAGGCTACGTGTACTTGGGTGTATTCTGAAATAGTAGTATAAGTAGGATTTGTAGCATTGTTTAGACCTTCTGGTGGAAATCACACAAACGCAATGTGAAATCTGAAAATCCTAAAATTCTTTCATTTCTGTCACAATAGCTTTTTCCAACAGTGCAAGTGGAATAAAATCAATAGTATTTAACCTTACAGGTTCTAAGAAAAAGGTGTTCTTGGCAAGTTTTCTTGAACAAAACAATCCTAGCTTTGGTTAAAGAATGCCAGTTATGGCCAGTCTTTTCTCCCATTTCCTTCTGTGCTCTTTCCACTCCTGTAGGTTTGAAACTAGTATTTCCACGATGTTTCGCACCCTGTTTTCCCTGAAGCTCCTGTTTTCTGTCTATGGTAACTTAGTGTATTGGTTCTTTAGCTCTCGGCAATTGTGTTTTGCCATTAGCACTTGGGGAATTTTACTTGGTGCTAATAACATGGTGAAGTGCAGTGTCTCCTAGATTGATTCAGGTTGGATAGAAGAATTTGTGTAAATTATAACAGCGAGGTACATTAAACCTTTAAAAGATTTTTATCATTAGAAGATTCTCTTTCCTCTTGGGCCATCAGGCTTTTGTTCATTTCATTCTTCAGATTTTGTCTGTCACATTGATGCTTTTTAGATTCTCTGGCAACACAAGAATGTCTTGGCTTATTTGAGATTTGTTGTTCTTCAATTTCCTTTTAATTTTTCCCCTTGGCACTTATGAGCTTCTCTTGAGGAATGGGTAAATGGAACAGGATAACATCCAGAAAGCTAATTGATGATAAAACTGTAATCTTTTTTCCCAGCCTCTTAGAAATAGAGAAGCTTTCCTTTTCACAACATGGTGAATTTGCAATGAGAGCTCTATTCATAGCATGGTAGACACACAAAGCTGTGGAGAATTACTGCGCTTTAAAATAGCAGGGAAGAAGTTTTAATTTCTCCTGGGCTTTTAAATTGCCTACTTGGTTTGGGCCTGGTACTGTGCAAGACATAAAATATCACAGTGAAGCAAGTCCAGTGATTATTCTGAATAGAGTTCTGTAGAGTGTCACAACCTAATTGCTCTTCCTTCGACATGTGCCAATTTCTTTTAGAGAGGAAAAAGAGTGCTTAAACTTGACATACATCAAACTTGTGCTGTCAGTAAGATGGACGGATCAGTCCATCCTCTGGACTTGGCAACGTGCAATGCAATTCCCCATAGGTTTCATTTAGCCTAGTTGGCCTTGTTAGAGTGGCCATGCTCTCTTTCTCATATTAGGAGGGAACCTTGGGAAACCTGGCCCTAATTCACAACAGCAGCAAGATCAATAACTATCAGCGTTTGGTCAAGGGCAGATGAATTTGTCACGGGATGACTGCTTTTTGCTTTGGTTTAGTTTGGTTTAGTAATTTCATTTAGAGTTGGATGTCATTGGATCAGAGGAGTGCCTGTGGGTTCTGAAGTTCAGAGCTGGTGCAGGTTCATCGCAAGAACTGGCTGTTGTCCTGTGTGTGGTGATTTTCTGAAATAAGTCTTTCAAAACAATTGCAGCTGGTTCTAAACAGAGAAAAAAGGTCTAGTCTTTACTGCTTGTCTGCATTTCACTCACCCTGTGGTTATGGGATGTTTGGTTGTGGGGTTTGTTTTGTTGTTTTGTTTTTTTTTTAAGAATCATAGAATGGTTTGTGTGGGAAAGGACCTTAAAGATCATCTAGTTCCAACCCCTCTGCATAGGCGGGGACACCTCCCACTACACCAGGTTGCTTGAAGTCCCATCCAGCCTGCCCTTGAACAGTCCCATTCCAGGAATGGGGCATCCACAACCTCCCTGGGTAAGCTGTTCCAGTGTCTCACCACCCTTGCACTAAGTAATTTCTTCCTAATGTCTAACCTAAACTTACCCTCTTCCAGGGTAAAGCCATTCCCCCTTGTCCTATTGCTACATGCCCTTTATAAAAAGGCCCTTCCCAGCTTTCCTGTAGGCCCCTTCAGGTGCTGGGAAGGCTGCTATAAGGTCTCCCTGGAGCCTTCTCTTCTCCAGGCTGAACAGCCACAACTCTCTCAGCCTGTCTTCGTAGGAGATGTGCTCCAGCCTCTTGGTGATCTTCATAGTTCTCCTCTGGACTTGCTTCAACAGCTCCATGTCCTTCCCATGTTGGGGCTCCAGAACTGGACACAGTCCTTGAGGTGGCGTCTCATGAGAGCAGAGCAGAGGGGAAGCAGGAGATTGTAAAGAATAGATGTGAAACTTCCAGTTACCTGTGGAACACACTGTGATTTCATTTACTGAAGGACTTTTTCCTGTTAGGTGTGTGGGAAGGTTGATTTCTCTTCCCTGGAAGTTGTTCAGAGCTTTGTGTTAAGTAACTTCTACTGGGGGGGGGCAGAGGGGAAACCAACCACAAAATATTCAGAAAGGGATAAGATCTCAAATCAGTTTTTGTAGAGCTATTGAAGAGTTTGGTTTTCTGGAGTAGGATTAAGTGCCATGACAATTGGCACTAACAGTTTTTAGAGCTTGCGTCTCTCTGGAAAAGCCACAAGAGCAGTTGTATATTCCAGAACCTATGAGAGGCTCTGGTCAGCTGTGTTCCCCCATCTCCTTTCCCTAAGAGCAGTCAGCCTCTCTGTAATGGAGATAAAAATTTATTTAAGCAATTCTGAATTGGCATATGTGGCTTTACAAATCATGGGTCTCGATCTAATCTTTCACTGGAATGTGCTAGCGTAATCAGGTGTTGCTCTAGTGCTCATCCTCTAGTATGACATAGGTGGAGGGGTTTCTAGAAAACAAGTATGGATTAGCATTGAAATTACACTTAAAGGTAGGTGTGTATTACTGTTCACACTAGCAATAAACACAGTCATGGGAGACCAATTTGGAAACAGTAGGCTTTTATGATGTAGCATTAGTTGATTTGTTGCTTTTCATCAGAATAGTCATGGTCCTTTCCTCTGAAAGGAATTCAGGTCACAGGGTGGGAGGAAATGCTCTAGGATTGTTAGCAAGGTCTTCTGGTGACCTTCAACCTTGGTATGCCAAATTACCCCTCAGTTCACCTTAAGAACTTTTTGAATATAACCTCTGCCTGATAAGTAGCTCAGAAAAAAGTCTGTCAAGACGCAGTTATTCTCTTCTCTGCTGCCTCCTCAGTGCTAAGAAATAAGCAGAATCAAACAACTTTAACTTTTGAAATAAGCTGCTATCCCAACAACTTAATTGTTTTCTGCATTCAGCAAATCTGTATGACTGGCATTGAAAATTCAAGAAGTGCATACTCGTGTCTGTTCCATCTGGACAGAAACTATGCTCCATACTTCCTGTTGATGGCATTTGTTTGCCTTGTGAATGAAGTGAGGATCTTCTACTTGTATTACTCCCTCTGGAACAGAATACTATGGCTGGGTGAAAAGCACTGGGAATAACAGTGGAGTTTTCAGTGTAATTTCGTCTGAAGATGTAGCAAGTACCTGCTTATGAAAAAATGCCCAGGGGTTTTTAATGGGCAGTCAGAAGAGCTGAGTTTGAAGCATCGCATCAGGTGAAACCCCTGATAACGAATGGCTAACACGGGTGGCACTGTCCATGCTCCTGCTTTGCTGGTAGATGTCAATAATTGTTATAGGAGGCAATTTTTCAGTTGAGTTTATGCTGCCCTGACCAGGGGATATCAAGAGTCAAATGCTTAGTATGCATTCTGTCATCCTTCCCCAAAATAAAAATCTCAGTTCTGAGGGGTGTTTGAGATCTTGGCACTATGGAACAATCATTTGTTAAAGTCATGTTTAATGAAAGCGAGATAAAACACATGAAGCTGAGTGTGACAAATGAAAGCATTTGTGCCATTGTAATGAAATTAGGCAAACAGAACAGGCTTGACAGCTCTGGGTTCCCCCTGTCAAACTGCATTTGTAATTCTAGCCTTGCATTCATGTGTGGCTGTGAATGGCACTGTTTCCCTCTTGATATGGTGGGCCTTGGGCCCCTGAATGACCACTTTAATTCACAGGGAATTAGCTTTGAAGAGTATGTTTTACAGGCCTACTGAACAGGATTGCAGCTAATTCTCACTTCTCCATCATTGTTTGGTAGCCTTAATTTTGGGCCAATGTTTACTTCTATCATATGTAAAGCTTTTGATGACACTTACTACAGAGAAGTATTGATTTCAGAGATGCACAAAGCTTGCTTCCAGGCATCCCTACGGTGAGTTTGTATGCTGTGTTTTGCAATCCCAGCGGCCTTTTAAAATAGTTTGCAGCATTTAAGTGTTCTGGAAAATAGGATATAGCCTCCTCGCTTCTCAGCTTCTCCCTAGCTGTCAGAATCCAGTTAGTTTAATATGTTAAGAGCTTATATTGGGATAAGACAATGATATTTTAGGGAACCACTAGGGAGTGTCAAGTGGTTGCCCTTTTTGATGACCTCTTATTTATCAAGTTTAGTGGACATTGCCATCATTCTTTTCAGGAAGTAGGACTAGAGATTTCTGTAACCACATTAGTGTGCTGCTAGGCCAGGCTGTATAAGTAGCAATCTCTTCTCGTTTCAGATAAGAAAATCTCTAGAAACATGGTACACATTGCACTGTATTGCAAGGGCTGGTCTAGACCTTGCAAGAAAAGCAAGACCAAAACAACAAAAGCCCCTTGGGGAGAGAGATGGCAGAGGATTGTTTTCACGTGAAACCTTGGCTGTACCAGGACTGCGTGGAGGGGAACATATGTTCAGGGAACAAAGGAAGGTGGCTAATCTAGCTTAGTTTTTTTACACTTGTTACTCTACATTAGTTGTAAACTGGAGTTACATGTTGGACTAAACTTTCTAGATAGAAGAAGTCAGGGCATGTCTTTTTTTTGCAGTGCAGGGTGGCATATGTTCCAGGCAGTCTGGAGAATTTTTTTTCAGAGTGGTCAAAGATGAACCTCCTCTGCTCATCAGCTACAGAGATGCTGAAACTGCAGTTTTGCCCAGGGACCTAGAACCAGATGCATGTGCTGTCTGTGGCTGTTACCTAACTGAAACTATATAAAGCAAATTCAAGCTCTCCAAATTTTTAGAGAGGCACAAATTACTGTAGTTCTGTTTGCTAGATTTGTTAATCTGTAAATTAACCAAAAGATAATCACAGGAGCAACTCAAAGGATTTCTCCTTTCCCTGGGATTCTGCATTTTGATGTGTGAGATTAAGCCAGTGTTTATTTCAGCAGTTAAAACTTCAGAAATGTTTTTGAAAATATGAAGAGTATTTACACTCAATACTTTTAGGTGGTTTTAGGAGGCAAGTACAATTTTGTCCTTTTTCCTTGTAACTTTTCTTCCTCTAACTAGCTGAGAGAGACTGCAGGCACTTTTCACCCTTGGATGAAAAGACAAAATGTTTTGGTTTTTGGTGGGTGAACTGAGAACAAAGCACGTATAAAGTCATATAGGCCAGAAAGTCAGTGTTTGCAGAAGGTGGTTTTGAGGGTGAGCAAGGGGGCACTTGCTGTTACCTCAGTTTCCTGTGGCATAAACTCATTGAGCTCCTAGGCAGGAGTCCTGAAGAGCTGGATTTCTGCTCTGTTACCATGTTATTTTTGTCTTTTTCTCACCTTAAGAAAAAAAGACGATGTTAATTGTACATTTCGGAGTGTAAGCAGGGAAGGTAATAGCACATGCTTGAAACATTGCTCTTGTCTGAGCTCGTCTGCATTGGAGAGGTGTGTGGGATACAGTTGAGACAGCCTTTCTGAAGGCTAGGCGTCAAAGGCCAACAGCTGCTGCATAAGAGGAGTCCAGGTCACATGGTTTGGGTTGCAGTTGCCTATCCTGGGGACAAATGATGTTGAAATAACTTGTCATAAACCATTTTTTCTCGTTCATTTACTTTGATTCGGAATGCATAGCCGATCCTGATAAGAGTCATTCAGGAGTGAAGAGTTGAACTGCCAGAGAAAGCAGCTTATGTGAGCATTTTAGATCAGGAATGTGCCAACAGTGTGCTAACAATAAGAAACCTCTTTTGAGAGGAACCTGCTCCTGTACTTCAGGAGAAAGGGGACACCAGAGGTCTGATGCAGCTTGTTTGCTAAAGTGCCAGAATGGCTGGATGGGATTGCTGAAATGGGAGTTAGGTGCTTAAACATGAATTAGTTGTTTAAATATCTTTGTAGACATGCGTGTCTAAGCACAAATAATCCATAGGATGAATGAAGGAAAGCACTGTGGTCTCAAAGGAGTCCCTCCTCATATTAAAATTGCCAGCCTGTTCTGATACACTAAAGATATTCTTTCCTTTCTTCTCAGTCTCTGCTTAGGGCTAGCTGAGCATTTTGGGGTAGCACTGGTACTCGTGTCTGTCTGCATCCCTGAAATTTCATTGAAGGGACCTGTGTGAAAAGAATGGGAAGTGCTTTTCAACTGGTCCCCAAAGCAGCCCAGGCCCTTCAAGTAAGACTAAATAATGTTCATATATATATATATATCTTCCCTAGCTCTGAATAGATTGAAAAGAAAGGCTGCTTGTAGGAAACCCTAGTGAAATGGTGATCTCTCTGTGGACACTTGCTCAGGTTTTCCTCTTTTACTACCATAGGTTGAGGTAATGCTTGCAGGGCTGGTGGGTTTTGGAGTGGGTTGTTTGTTTTCCCCAGAGTTGAAGGTAGTTACTTAAGCAGAGAACCATTTGGTGTTTTCTAGCTCAAACACAGAAATGTCTCTTGCTAGGAAATATACTTGGAGAGATACCTTTTATCAGCAATTCTCAAGTCTCTTTGTTTGTTATAATTTCCTTGCTTGTAATACCTGAACTGAATCTGGCACAGCAAGAACCAGAGACTTGAAAAATCAGAGCTGCTTTTTTTTGGAAAGCTTTCATAAAAGTTCAAGTGCTTCCAAACATTCAATATGTATTTATGTAGCCTTTGCTTTGGCAAAGGAATTATTAAAGTTGTAACTGATTTTACTACCCTTTCTGAGGTTCTTAAATATTTTCAGGAGAACATAACGTTGGTTTTACTGTTAAGTGCCAAAAAAGATCAAGACTTTATGGAGTGTCTCTTTCATGAAGTTTTAAGATGCTGGGCAGAACAATTCCCTTTAAAGGCTGTGGTCCTGTCATACCAAACTGTTGTGAAAAGAGCATTATTCAGTTCCTACTCTTCCATGCTGTACGTTAAACTTGAGCTCTGATAGTAAAAGCTAGCAGGGAATGCTTGCAGTTGTAGTTACTGATCTTAAAGGGCTAGCAGGTTGGTTCTGGACACTGCCATGTTCAGTATTGAAAGCTATGAAAATATTTTGGGGAGAGAACTTCTGAATTAACTTCTTGAAGCTCAGTGGGATTGAGTTACAAGAACAGGATCGATCTTTGGTTTATTGACTTATTTGCAAAAATTTTATTTGATAGTAAACTTCCAAATAGTTTCAGTGCCACTTTCAGATTTTGAACTGATACTTCAACCAATGAGAGTAATCTGCTTCTAGACAGGATATATAGCAAGAATAGCTTCAGTATGAGTGTTTTTCTGTGCTCCCAATCTTTCTATTGAAGCAAGCATGCTACCAAGATTTGAGTTCTGCTTGGAAAAGGGAGCTGGTGACTCCTGTAAGTCCTCAATGCCTGCAAATGCCTGTGGTAAGAACTCATTGTAGTAATCAAGTCAGTACTTCTCAGATGCAAACAGTTAACAGTGTGATTAGAGTTTCACTGAAATTCTGACCTTTCAGACAGTTGGCTTTCAGTGGGAAGATCTTGCACTTAAAATGCTCTCTTCTTGTTGAGTATATTTTAATTTTTTTTTTCAATAACACAGCACCAACTACACAGTCTGAAACTGTTTTACAGCATACACAGTCAATTTCAGAGAGCTTAATGTAAAATGCTGTGTTACCACAAAAGCTGGAGTCTCTGAATATCAGGGAAGCTGGCCAGAGTTGCTGTGTAATCAACAGTATGTGCCTAAGTTAAATCCTAATGATGACAAGCCATTTTGCGATCTTCATCTAAGTAGGGAATTTTAGTTAGACTGCAGGGAAATCTAATCTTTAACCACATCAAGATTCACAACTTTAATTGAAAGAAAAAAAAATAAACTCCCTCCACTCTTGTAAAGAAAAGATCCATTTCTTGTCTCCAAAAGGGGTTAATGGAGAGTGCAATATCCTGTGTTTTCTCTGCTAGCAAGTTTGTCATCATCATCTCATTCTACCTGTGCAGCTATCTATGTATGTTGACTAGAGTCCCATTTTTCTTACTAATCGAGGTGCAGCTTTTCCATCCTGGGGTTTGCTGGATTGAAGGAGGCTGCAGGAATTGACAGGATTGTGATAGTGCTGACTTGTGTAGAAAGGATCAGTTTGGGGGAACAAGAGTTTTGAGTGTTGATCCCTAGTAATCTTACTGTATTTTTTATCCAAGTGCTTGTAACAGACAAGTGTTCTATAAAGCACACTTAAATAAACATTGAAGAAAGCATGTCTTATGATCCTCTGCATTTCCATGAGCTATTGAGAGGTCACACAATTGTAATGTCACACCAGGATATTATCTGACAAGTTGGGGGAGTTGTGCTTAAGCCAAAAAGATTGAATCATCATGTTCCTTTTAACCTCTCAAAAGTTCGTGGTGTTGGCCTGATTTGAACGGGTGGCTGAAAGGTAAAAGCCTGCACCATGATTCCTGAAGTGTCACTTTTTAATTGCAATTTTGCTTTAGTTAACAACAAAACTATTGCACTTTGATATTGCTCTCTGTGGTCTTAACTATTGAAAACAAAAAAACCTGTATTACTTTTCCTCCTTTGACTCCTCACCATAATTTGTCACAGTTACCATGCCTTCTGATAGGCTTTTTACTTTAAAACGTGAAGCTTTTCAATAGGAATTATGATCAAATGAAATTTCACTTATCTTAGAATCTGGAGGGTTTGGATTGTTTTTAGAAGTAAAATAATTGAGTTAGGTTGGTACGTAGGAAAACAGCAGTTTGTCTACGGGTTCAGGAATTACAGGCTTTTTTCTCCCCCACCTCAAAGAAGCTCATATGACAGATAAGTGCAATACTGGATCACCAATGATATAAATGCCAGTGTTCCTATGGCAGTATTAGCCATTAGACTTGTTAACTTCTATTAGGAATAAAATGTAGGTTTCAGCAAGTTGAGTCAAGTGTTTGTACTTAAATATTTCTTGTCTCAGGATTATGCAAGTTATTTTTAACACTCTTCTTTGCTTGTGTACTGGCTGTGTTGTGGTCCCCTTCATTTGCTTTTTAATGCTTTTTCTCCTAAAACCTCCTTAGTACTCCTCTTACCTTGATTGCTTGTGGCTTTTTGTTTGGTTGGTTTTTAGGGTTGTTTTTTTTTGTCACTTTCCCTAGTTCTGGCTGTTCTTTTCTGTGTTCTTTTTTCATTCCCAAAGCTTCAATTGATAATCTTGAAAAGTTTAGGAATCTCATTAGTTGTTCTTGCTCCAGCTCAACAGCTCAGTGCATCTGCCTTCTTGTATTGCAACTTTAGACATGGTACTTGCTGTCCAAAACAGCAAATCAAGAAGACTACTCTTTTTACTACTTTGGTTGAGAGGCTTATTTAGGTATTCTGAGAAAAAGAAGAGTTTTTAAATTTGTTTTTCTTGTGGGTTTTTCCTGTCTTTGCCAAGCAATCTTCTGGTGTTTCGGAAATGCGATTTGTATTCAGGCAAAGAGCTGCGAAAGATCCAGCTCACCTGGTTGTAGAGTTGTACTATGCACGTGATTAGCAAGAGTCTGTGTGTGCAGTAGGATGTTACAGAAGTGGTGGAAGGTGAGGCCCATCTGTATAGTTCATGGAATCACACAATTCCAAGAGTACAAGGAAAATGCAACTTTATCTGCCAATTAATTAAAGCATAAATTTAGGCAGCAATGACTGTGGTGTTTATGGAGTGTTCTTACAATAAGGTTTGTTTTGGAAGGCTCCAGAAGGAAGATTGTAAGAAAGTGAACTTAACAAACTATTGCTTTTAAATATATATACATATACATGTGTGTGTAAATTAAATACATGTAATTAAAAGCAAACCTGGCCTTCCCATCAGCATTCTGAAATAACCCTTTGCAGCCTCTCCTCTGAGATTAGGCTTGCTGTAGAGTCTTAAAGAGAAAATGGATCCTAATGAATCAAGTCTAATTTAATGTCTCTTTACATTTTTTTTATTTTAACAGATCTATCTGAAATTGAACCCAACGTCTTTCTTAGGCCTTTCCTGGAAGTAATTCGTTCTGAAGACACTACAGGCCCCATAACTGGATTGGCCCTCACCTCTGTGAATAAGTTCCTCTCGTATGCACTAATAGGTATGTTATGTGGCTTCCTGAAATTTATCAAAATGCCAGCCAAATGCATCTTCTTGAGACGTGTCTTTGGCCAGGATACCTGCTTGCAGTCTTAATGAGGAGACTGGGGTAATAAGAACCTTGTCATTAATGCTGGGGAAATAGGCATCTGCAGTTTCTTAATATCATACCTGCTGGACTTCCATGGCACTACAGCACTGGCTGGAGACAGAGCCAAAACGTCCAGTCTGCCCTGACTGCTACGTGAGCTTGTGGCCCACTCCTGGACTGTGGTGGTCCCGGCTGCTTTTTAAAGCAATCTGAGTAAAAGGACCAGGAGGAGGAGAATACCAGCTCGGATTACCATGTAATAAATATAAACACAGTAGAATTTATTTAGTTTTGGGGACTAATATTTCTGCTATAGAGTGAGGATGGTTTTTTTGCCCAGTCCCTGTCCAGTGATGTGCCAGTACTCTTTACTTGTCACAATTGTCATGGCAGAGACAGTTTTGCCACTGCCCAGACTTTGAAATGTGTGCATTCTCCTTTATCTTTGTGAAAGGCTGATAATGTGCATGTGATCAGTTCCCATGGCTCAGCTGGCTAGCTCATTAGTTAGCTTTCTGTCTGCCTTCAGTGTGTCATCCTGTTGTAAGTGGTGCTTGATTTTTCTGTGTGAATTCTGTTAGTACTTTCTGATTATACCTGTGTAAATTACAAAACTTGTTATCTATGTTTGTTTTTATACATAGTCTCACTTGGAGTAAATAATTTTACCTGTCTTCCTCTCCCCCAAGTTCAGATTTCTCAGTTCTTGCCTCCCTTAAGATATAAGTGAACACTTGAATTTTTGACACTGTTGGTATAAATATTTTGTTCTTTGGAGTTAGCATGAGGGAAGTTAGAGAAAGAAAGGGCTAGATGTAGACAAAGACCACTTTTATGGGAAAGAGCCCAAATTAAAATGAGCAAAAATAGAAACTGAAAAGAGGAAAAAAACATGTTAAGAGTTCAATGGAAATTTAGTGTATCAAGACATCAGTTAGTTGGCAGTATTTGGTTTAATTACGTGGCAAAACCCAAAAATGATGCAATATTCATGTAATGTAGTAGGACAATAAATCTTAATAAATAAGCCTGTAAAACATGTCCCTCTGAATGACTAAGTGATAATGCAAATATATTAGTTTCAACATAGCATGAGGGATGGACTCTTCTGGGCTTTTATGATCTGGATGGAATCGGAACATCAGGCTGGTGTCACATGTCCAGGCAAATACTTGCACAGACAGCTGCTTACAAATACTTCATTTGAGGCAGAAACAGGGAAAAAATACAGTTAAGTATTTGTTGTCTTTCTCTAGCTACTTGTTATTTAGCTTGTTAATTAGGTCAGTCCAGCAAGGGTGCATCTGTGTAACTCTTGGTGAGCATGTCTCTTTGTAATACACAGTGGAAAAGACCCTCTGCCTGGCTCTTGTTGTGGAGCATAACCTGTAATCTAAGACCTCCATCGCTGTTTCAGGTGACATTCACAGCAGCCTTGTTCTTTGTGCTGCTCTAGATACCAGTGAGGCTGGGATTAGTCGTGCTGACCGAACATCTGGCTCGGGTTGTGTTGTTAAATTAAAGCTTTTTTGTCTTATATTTCTCTTTGTAATATAAGACTAAAAGTAGTTTAAATACTGTTTGCCTAAAGATAAGAAAAGCTTAAAACGGTCCTTAGTATATGAATCTGTTTCAAACTGTATGGAAAAAGGTAGGAAGAACTCCAGCATAACAACTGTGGGGAAATTTCATTGTGACTGGTATTTGTGATGCACTTTGGGGCTGCATAATTGACAGGTGAAACCAGCACTTTTTTCAAAAGCATCATTAGCTGTGTCTGTTCTGTGAGTGGGTGGGGTTTGCTGTATACACTGGGTCAAAGACCAGTGGGCAGGGAACGAGCCAAACTCCTCTGATAACTATCTTTGTTTAAAACAGCTTTCTTTCCCTATTTCCAAAGCATTTCATTGCTAATCCTCGTGCCGTCTCACTGTTTTTCTTACTCTGTCACATGTCAGCAGGTGGTTAGCTTTCTACTTTTCAGGCCAGTATTACTGAGGGGTATGTTTTAAAAATCATTTAGAAAAGAGTAATTCTTGAGTAGCCTTTGAGAGTTCTGATCTCTAGTAGTCTGAATTGCAGAGATATGTTCTGAGATTGTTGGACACAGCAGTTCACTAATGGTACAGTGGGCAGTCACAGCTCAGTTCAATAAAATTACATCTACCTTCTGTAGGTTTTAGTAGGAATAGTTAGCCTTATATTGATTTTCCTCTGCTCTGAAATAAGTGCTACTGTTTCAAGAGTTAAAGTCAATACATCACGTACTAATTTTTAAAGTACAAGAAGACTGTGATAATACTAAACTCCCGTTGATTTTTTTCTGTCAGATTAGTTATTTTCTTACTCAGCAGTTCTGCACTAGCTAGCTAGCTGGCAGCCTTTTTGATGAGCTCACACCTTAGCTACAGGAAGACTAGTGGCTGAATTGTTTTCAGAATTGTATTTGTATTTGTTGTATTTTCCTCAGAAAAGTTATGTACTCTTTGTTATCACAGCAGCCTCTGGCTTCATTTTTGAAGTTAACTTTCCATGGTGTTCCTGAAAACCATGTATCTGTAAGTGACTACCTGTTGCTCAGTTTCCAGCAAGAGGGCTTAGTGTTTGGGGAGTTAAAAGCTTATTCTCCCCTCTACCTTCTCTGTATCCTTGGTGATTTATTTTAGTTCCATTAAAGGTGTTACTGAGCAGGCTTCTGGCTTTCCTGGATTTTCCTGATGGTTGAGAGATTGGATTTTCTGCTTTTTCTTGTTCTTTTGCCCACCTGTTGTGAGAGTACTCCCCATATGAAATGTGCACATCTAGATGGGGTCCCCAAATCTTCGCATTGTAGGTGGCAATTTTCAAACTGATGTTTTGCTTCAAATAAACTTATTTTTGTTAGTGATTCTAAGCAGGCATTGACATGTCTTTCTGTACTGTTTTCTCACAAGGGAACAAAGAAGCGGGTTGATCTTTTCTGTATCTCGTTTCTGCAAAATAGAAGTATCTTTGCTTTTAATTGAGCTCAAGAGGCTTTATAAATTGACCTGAATTTGTAGGACTGTTCCAAGAAGCTAGGACTGAAGTAGTCAGGCGTGATGTATATTGGGAGAGAGGTGTGTTTATTAGTGTTGATGGTAGGAGCTAGAACAGTGAAGCAGTAGTCATAGGTCTGTTAAAGAAGCAATGCTTCCATTTCCCTTTCACACAGACTATTTATCCATTACTATGACTAAATGTATCCCTAGCCCTAGAGCAGCTCATGCCTATTGGAAGAAGTGACAGTGAAGTGAATCGGCCTGTGGGAGCCTTTTCTGCAGCAAGTGGCTTTTCCCTCTTGATGCCTGCTTTAGCTGCTTTCTGCTGTAGTTGTTGAGGTTGGTTAACAGTTGGCTAGCCTAGCTGCTGGCATTGTGACACCACTGATCTTTGCCTGATTTAATTGAGGTAATTTAGAATTATCCTACATCACCATTTGTGAATATGTGTGCATGGGGCACCATGGCTGATTGTAGTGCCTCTGGTAGAAGAGTGGTAGCCACTATCGAAGATACACAGAGAACTAACTGCCTTTGACAGCCAGGCCTCTTATCTAATGCTACCAGTATCAGAATTTAGTATCCTGTTGAGTGCTGCTGCTGATGGTGCTTAGAACAGACTAATTGATAGCTCAGTGAGGTTTGTCTAGCAAACCAGGAGAGGAACTTACTCTAAACTATGCAAGATTTTTGTGTGTGTGAGACAACTATGTTAAAAGTAAGCAAGCTCAGCTCATAATAGGGATGGCAAGAAATGGCAAAGAAGTGGTGTTCCCATGCAGGTTTGTGGGATTCTGAAGTACATTGATGCCATTTCAGTTTTGTTTGACTATGAGAAGTTTCTTATCCCACAGACCCTCAGAATCCCCACAGTGTGGGGGAGGCAGCTCTTGTTGGACCACAGTAAGGGCAGCTTTCTTTAATGCCTAGAGCTTAGCCCCTCCTACGCGTGAACACAACTAGAGTCAAAGAGGGAGTCTGCAAAGCTTTGCTGTAAAGTATACAGGGTCTTACTTGGTTCCTCTGTCAGCTTCATTCTTGCTAGAGTTCAAGAGGCCTCATTGCCAATTAATTAGGTATTAACTCATGTTTATGTTGTCTCCTTTCTTTCTTAATGACTGTTTAGGTACGAAGGTAACAAGATTCTTGCCCAGTGCTGTATTGTTTAAGTGAGAATGAAAGCAAAGCCAGAGGCAGCTTTTCTGAAGCCACGGTAATGTGGCACAAGATACAGTTACTAGAAACAATCTTGGCCTAAACATTCTCTCAGCTGCACCATTGTTTGTAGCTACAGAAGACTGAAACAGAGAGAAGGAGCCTTGATGAATGATTGAAATGGGAGGCCTGCAACTCTGATATCTAAACTGTGATCATGTCTGTCTACTGTTGTCTCTGGGGAAAGCTACTGGTCCGTTCCTTCCACAGCTACTATTCCTTGGAAGGGGTGTAGAACAAGGGACAGTTTACCTTCTCAATCTAGTGGAACTTGTTTGGCATTTTCTCCTCGTGGGATTAAATTTGAAGTTCCCTATGTTTAAGAACTGTTTGCATTCACAGGAGCAACTGAATGCATTTAATAGCCGATTGTGCCATATTGCAGGGAACAGGACATAGTCTTACAAATTAACATCTAAAGTAATAGAGAGCCAATAACAACTGAATTGCAATTCTTTTCTTTGTTAGGTTACATCTTTTCACAAATGTAAATATATTCTTGATAAAGTCTTTCAAAAAGCTCCCAATTTTGGTCCTGTGGGATCAGCTCACTGGAGTCACACAAATTAAGGAAGCAGATGGCAACAAAGTATCTTTGTGTAGATGTCTCCCCACAGAGGTGGTGGGCTGTACGTGTCCTTTCCCTGTCATAGATTTTTATTCTGTTACTCAGATCCCAGCCATGAAGGCACAGCAGAGGGGATGGAGAACATGGCAGATGCTGTCACTCATGCCCGATTTGTGGGCACGGATCATGCAAGTGATGAGGTTGTCTTGATGAAAATTCTACAGGTAAGTGGAGAGAAATGGTAATTACCATAATGGTCACTGCCTGTTGTGGAACATATCCTGTTACATGGAGATGGAGACGAGGAAGCAATGTTTTGACTCTGTAGGAGCTTAGTGACAGACTTTATTTTTAAACAGATGGCTCTGTAAAAGCTTTTCCAAATGAAAATAATTAAAAACTTAAATGAAATTAATTTTAAATTAAGGGCTTAGTAATGTGGTAGTGTTGGTAATCCTACCTTGTGCATAGTCTGTGTTAGTGAGGGGTAAATTAAGCATATAGACCTCTTGGACTAATTTTTGAGAAAAATTCTTTGTAGAGACAAACCTATGAACTATACACCTCTTCAGTCTATGTACCTTTGAGCAGATAGCTAGTGACTGAGTTTAAATATTGGGTAGCATGCAACAGTGGGTCGAGGGATCATTCTTGTCTCCTAATCTGTCTGTTTCTTGGACATAGCATTCAATTTGAACTGGCTCCTGGAAAACCCCTAGGTTCTCTGCTTGTGGCAGTCCTTGAGGAAGCCAGCCTTCTCTTGGAAGTGCATGCCAGTGTCATTGTACTCTGGGAGATAAATGTACTGTTCTTTACAGGTTTTGAGGACCTTGCTGCTCACTCCAGTGGGAGCCCACCTCACCAATGAATCTGTGTGTGAGATCATGCAGTCCTGTTTCCGCATATGCTTTGAAATGAGACTCAGTGGTAGGTTTGTTCATGCATCTGCAGTTAAGAAATGATTTGGTTTCCTCAGCATTAACTAGCTCTGCTGTGGAACATGCAGCCCTGGAAAGTTGCTGAGCTTATATTGTTGTGTCTTTCTACAACTTCATGGAAAATTTGTTAGGAGTTGGCGGTACAACTTTTTGACTCTGATTTTCCCCAGCTTTGTGGCGCCACCTTGTGATTTTATGCCTACCTGCAGTAATGCGGTGTTGGAGCTGGTTTTAATAAATTTGCTGTAATCTCTGTAAACAAGGCTTGGAGGGGAGTCTGCTTGAAGAAGCCTCTTGATAATATCACACTGAGTAATGACACCTGTGTTATTTGTTTTTGTCTTCGCAGAGTTATTGAGAAAATCTGCAGAGCACACTCTGGTCGACATGGTGCAGCTGCTCTTCACAAGGTAAACCTGCTTGTGTTTGCCTCAGCATTGCTGAGATGGCCCTCTAAGGACAGGAAGATTCCACATTTTCGCTTAAGGGCCCTCAGAAAAATCATCCAAAATGGTCATTATTTAGAGGTGGAAGGGGATGAAGGATTTGGCTCTTTTCTCTTGGGCTGACCTGTCAGACTGCAGGGAGACAGTGGTAGGGAAGGTTGCCAGGTTTAAGGTGTCCTTTGAAGAGAGATGGACAGCCAAGTAATGAAGAGCTTTAGGAACCAGTTTGAGGACAGATAATGCAAACTTCACTCAAAAAAAAAAAAAACAAAAACAAAAACAAAAAAAAAAAAAAAAAAAAAAAGAAAAGGAAAGTGCTCTAAAAAAATATAGCTCTCTTCAGGAGAGAGAATAGCAATGGTGTTGAATAGTCACATGTTGATTTCAAGCTGAGAGCTTTGACCTCACATATCAAAGAGAATTTTAAACTCTTGAGATCATATGTCTTGGACAAATGTTCTGCCCTTTTCAGCACCCTTCAGGTAATTAAGATTACTTTTTTTAAACTCAAGTAAGTTAACTTTGTTTCTTCAGATAGTGAAGGAATCACAGACTTTCTCTGGGTTTTGCAAAAAGGGAATGTGCAGATACAGAAATACTTTTCATAGGAAAGGGATGTAGTAAAACTGACAGCTTGTGAAACACAGCTCTCATAATGTTTTTTCCTGTTGTCACACTCAGTTCCAGTGGGTTCTCAGGATTTTTTTCCCCTCTGTGCACCCTGTGTCATGCAGTGCACTTGATCAATATGGGGCAAAGAAAGAATCAATCTCTCTGAAAAGGGGAGACCACATTAGTACTTCTCCAAGTGCATAAGTGAATTTTACTAAGTGTTTATTCATTACTTATAGTGTATCCACTCTTCTGTCCTTCTTGGTAGGGCTTGGAGACACCACCACCACCTGTGCCTGTGGACACTGGGACATAGAAATAAGGCAAAGACAGCAACTGCAGGGATGGTTTGGCCATCTTGCTTTCCAGAAAAAGAAATAGCCAAAGCTATGCTTCAAGGCTTTTATCCCTTCAGAAAGGAAAAAATAGAAGTGTAGGAAAGGAACTGAAGGGAGAACAGGGTGTGTGAAGTTGCAGAGCTGTAAGCATTGGTCGTTTGGTAGCACAGATGAGAGCTGTCTACCTCCTTTACTTAAGAGACAGGAACTGCTTAGCTCAAAGCATTGAGATTAAACTTAGATCCACTGTGCACTGTAATTTTGTTTATGTAATGCAGAATAGAGGATAACTAGTGGGGTTTCTACAAAGTTAATTCAAAGGGTTACCATGACTAGTAATAACATGTACACTGAAAGAGTCCTGGTATGGATAACACTCTAGCTGTTTTTAGCAGCATCAGAGAAACCTGTTGTGAACCAATCTAATTAGTCTAATGCTGAAAACGTACACTGAAGGAAAATAACACATCAGCACAGCATTAACAATGAAAATCAATATAGCAAAACTGCTATTAGCAGTAATAGCATGCAAAGCACCTCTCATCTATGCTTGCCTTTTTTTCTCTCAGCCGATTTTCTCAGGAAAAGAAACTAGAACTGTCTTTTTGTGGAGAAAACCTAATTTTGGTTTTCTAGTATCTGCATCATGACTGGAAAGACCAGTCTATTTTTTTTTTTATCCCTTTTTGTTAACCCAAGAGAGTTTATGTATTTTGTCTTGTTCTTTGTCTTTCAGGTTGCCTCAGTTTAAAGAAGAGCCTAAAAGCTACATGGGAACAAACATGAAGAAGGTAAAGGCTCAGCACTGTGTTGGCTGTTCTGCTCTTGTCTTGGGCTTGTGCTCATCTCTATATTGATGGTTTTCACACTTGTGTCTCTTTGTTCCTGCAAGTCCCTAGTTCACTGAAAGAGCATGTTTAACTGCATAAATGGGCATAGCTTCATTGGTTCTGTGGAATTGAGCCCACATAATCCAGTAGTGAATCTTGCTGATGATACTGCTGCCTAAATGAGTCCATCTGGATTCTGGGAACAGCCATCAGCTGCTGTGGGCTAGAAAATCCCAGCAACTTGTGGGAACTGATGGTGATGTCTTCTGATCATTTGCTGCCTTCTGCTGTCTCTCCAGCTTCTTTCTTTCTCCATTCACTACAGGTCTAATACTGAGCTCTCAGGATGTATTTGTCCAGTTCTCCCTATGTAGAAAGGAAACTTTTTGAGGCTGGTGAAGCAGCATGAAAGCATTATGAAATTGGGCTATTGTAGGAAAAGCTTTGGTGACTTCTAGAAGAGGCAGCATTCTGTAGCAAAAACCTTAGTTCAGATGGGCAATGCCATCTCTATTAGCTGCCAAATCAAAGTAGACTGTTCTTATTCTCACATTCCCTAAATGCATCATTTTCTGAGCATGGAAGATGCAGGTTTGTTCAATACCACCCTGTCCCTCTATACAGTGGGTTTTTTAGCAGCTGGATTCAATATGGCTAATACCATAAATGTGACCATATGTGATTACTAATGTAATAGTTTGTTAGGTGGAGGGAGGTGCACTTGAGGAACTCCAGGTATACTTCTATACTCCATATAAAAAATATCAATAAAAATACAGGATTCTACTGTTATGAGTGACAGGATGAGGAGTGCTAGAGGAGAAGTAACCACCTTTGAACTTGGGCTAAATACACTGTTCATAACAGTATAACATCCACTCTGTTTTTATTTTTAATGGCTTAAGAAAAGTGGCCACATTGGGTAAATGTACTTTCAGAGCCAGAATAGCAGTGTCTTGAGAGACTGAATGCTTACTTGTAGGAATCTCAGCCTAGCTTGGGGCTGTAGTTCTTGTGTAGAGACCTAATGATGGCTTGTTTACCTTGTTGTGGGAGAAAAGTGGCAAGATTTGTGATTATGGTAGGTAGGCCTAAGGAAAACTAAAAGAGATC
Organism: Hemiprocne comata; assembly: GCA_020745705.1. Classification (NCBI taxonomy): domain Eukaryota; kingdom Metazoa; phylum Chordata; class Aves; order Apodiformes; family Apodidae; genus Hemiprocne; species Hemiprocne comata. The sequence continues at coordinate 18,104,136 of CM036592.1, forward strand.
AGGCTAATGTACTGCAGGTATCAGAATTTGTCAAGGTCTGTGTAGAGCAGGTGTACTATGAAGGTGAATTTGAATTTAGCAGGGCTACCCTTATGAAGTGATGGCTGCTCCCAGCTCGGTTAAGTGATGCTCTGTCTTGTGTCTTGATCTGTGCAGTTACCTTGTACTGTCTCTGCTGTGCATGCCAGGAGTCTGCCCTGCAGCCTTGCACACTGCCAGGTTATTCTTCTCTTTGGGTTTATTTTGCTTTGTTTAAATCATGCATTTGCCTATCTTTCACAGATCTCTTCATGTCTCCTCAACAAACTGGAGCTAAGTAGTGGGGAACAGCCCAAAGCCCTGAACCAATTAGAGAGGGTATTGCTCTTTAAGAACCTGAAGGTCTCTCTCTCCCTTCTCCCTTCTTACCTTACTCCTCTCTTCTCTTGTAAACACCACCTGAGAGATAGTTTTGTTGTGTGCAGCAAATCTCCCTCCACTCATTTGACACAGCATGGCTTTGGGGGACAATGCATGCAGTGGTTGCTTTGCAGTGTTGTGGCTGCAGCTGGGGCAGGCTTGGGAGGGAGAGACCCTTGTTTTACTGCAGCATTCAGTGTCTTGGTAAGTGCCACCTAAGACACCATCATGGCATCCTCTGAAGGAAGGGAGTGGGAGGCTGTGGTGAAGATTTGAGCCCTCTGTGACAGTGAAAAAAATGAAGAAGCATAAAAAATTTAGATTGCTCTGTGAAGACTCAAGTGTTGTGTGTCCCAGCTGTTGATCTTGCTTATAGATGTTGCAGCATACCTGAGTAGTCTCTTGACCCAGCATACCTCAGAGTTTTTACTCAAGCTGAATCTCTGAGCTTTGTTACTTGATACAGGACCACGGAGTTCAATGCTCTCTAAAGCTTTTTTGAAGGAGAATGCTGGACATTTTCAACATCTTTAGCCATGTTTCTTCTGAAATTAACTACAGATCCCAGCACTGTATTTGCTAATGTGGGATGAGTGGGGTCGAACCGAATCATGAGATGTGTTAGTCCCTGCTAGTTCCCCTAGAAAATACTCCTAAAGAAATATAAAGAAAGACCTGCAAATTGTGGCTTCTAGGCCAATCATAGAAGCCCTGAGAAACTAGCTCAGTTTTCCATGTTGGTTTATAAACTTAGTGTAGCTTTAGTTCTTGTCTGCCCTTAATGCTATTTGGAGCAAGAGGAGTTGAACAGAACATTTAGAGATGCATTTGCCATTCTGTTATCCTGTGTCTATGGTCAGGGTGGTTTTGAAAGACTGGCTAGAGACTCAGAGTTACACAGAAGAGAAGTAGTTTCCCTTTGTAGTGGAAAGCGTTGTAGCTAAAAATTGGGTTCTTTGATGGGAGTCAGGAAGAATCCAGATCTGAGTTTTCGCATATTTTGGGGGTGGATTGTGTTCATAGTTTCTTTCAGATGCATAAATACGTTTCACCAGATAAGCTTTGTTAGTTTTTGCAGTGCAGGCTGATAGGTAAGTGAGATGACTGGACTGCATCATTGTCTCCAGGATTTGGATCGTGGACTGCGTTTTCTCTGCATGCTTTTGTGTCTTGAACGCTACTTGGTGTGCTGACCAGTTCCATGCTGCATCTAGAATGAGCTCATGTTTTAGTATAATCACTTTAGTTACTAATCGTTGGCCCCTGCCCTTTTCTCTTGAGGCTTACAGTATCTTATGGAAAAACAAACGAGTGCAGGTAAGGTGGCTTGTAGAAAAATGAGATCTCACGGACCCTTTAAAAAGCATTTTGTAGTATTAGATTTTTCTTTCACCTTCCTAGACCTTAGCTGGAGTTTTATTGTTAAAACCTCATCTATCAAAGGAAGCATTTTGGAGTCCTGTAAATTTTTTATTCTACAATTTTGTGTACACATTTCTTTATACAAAGGTAGTTCAGATAAATGTAATGGAATCTGTACCAAGTTCCAAGATCAAATAAGCAGTAGCTCAGAGTTCCATCTCCACACTGATTTTCTAAAGAATGGTTTTTAAATACTAACTTTAGTTGTTCTTTACCGTGGAAGTACAAGCTTAATGTAATATGAAGGACATTGATAATTAGAAAATTAATGCACCTATAATATCACTGAGAATTGGAGAGGGTAGGAGAGTTTTAGAAAAAAAATCTGTTTAAAAATCAGGGTATTTTAATGATCTATTAAATGCCATTTTACCTGCAGCATTTAGTCAAGAAGGCAACCTTAGATTTAAAATTTCAGCCTGTTAACATGCAACCAAGCTTTCTAGTGAAATTAGGAAATGCCTTGATATTGAAGGTAAAGACAAGCATTAGAAATAGTTCCTTTAGTCAGACAAACTGTAGATCTTTTTGACATTTTTATCAAACATAAAAGCAAGAAATAATCTGATTGTAAAGTTTTTAATTCTATATAGAATACAGAATGAAAGATGTTACTATGCTGTCCTTTGATACATGTATTGTTTTAGAATTGCCAAACTCAGAGTTTGTTTGTTAAAACAACAAATAGCCCCTTGACACTGGTGAAATATTTATGTTATGCAATTTTGTTTGCTTCTGCATTTTGTTTAAGCAGCGTAACTGTCATTGTAGTTTGCTGTCTCTTATTTATAGAGATGCTGTTTTGCTGATTAAATTCCACATTTCCCCCCACCTTTCATTAGCTAGTAACATTTTACCTGGCAAATCATAGCAACAGGATATAGTAGCTAAGTCTGTTATTTTGAAATTATGTAAAACAGACTTTCCTGGATTTAACACATAATGGTTCCAGGTTTCCTTCCTACTTGAAATAGTTCAGTACAATGAACCATAAATCTTCAGATTTTATTTTGTAAGTTACTGAAAAGGGAGAAAAATAAATATGGCTATTTCTAGTTGCTAGGTAAAGTAAAACTACCTGGTCTAATTAGAAGCTCAAGCATTTAATGAATAAAACTATTGGTAATATGTAAGGCTCCGAGAGATCTTTAAATGGAAAGGGAAACTGATAGAGATGAAACATTAGGAATTGAGAAGAATAACACGTATTTTGTATAGCCCTATGAAGCAGTGAATTGGCAAGATGAGAGCTGACAATTTTTACATTAGAGATTTGTGATCTGTCAGCATTTTAAAATAATTTTAAATCTACAAAATTTTTTTTTTTAGCTGCATGCTTGTCACATAAATGTTTGTCAAAAGCTTTGATTTAGAATGAGATTATTGCTGCAAAATTTGGAAGAAATAACAAGGACCAAAGTAATTCTGAGTCTGTTTTTAATTAACAAGCTCAAGGAAACTGTAGCACAGCTAAAACTTGGGGATTAGTTGTCAAACAAATAGAATTTGTGATGCAAAGAAAAGTTACACAAATGGTTTACTGCACTGGGACTTAACATTTTCACAAGCTTTGTTTAAAAGAGAAAAATTACAGACCATGTACAATGAGTTAGAATTCTAACTGGAAAATGGAATGAGGTGGAAAAACGATCGTGGAACCTAGAAGATTTATTGGCATTTAAGAAGAGCAGTAGCTGGAAGGAGGCAAGCTGCAGAAAAAGGAAGAGACTGAAGGACATAGCTGTCTTCTGGAGAATTTAAATCTGACACTAGGGATAGAAGAAACAGGGAATATTATAGTCTTGAAATATAACGTAACTGTGATAAATTTGCAAAGAAGAATACAAAGTGGGGGCTGGTACTGAGACTTGCTGAATTATTTCCACTACATGCCAGGTTACCTGTTCAGTGGTTAAATTTCCACCCCAAATTGAAGAGGTCTTGGTAGCATTAGAAAAGTTGCCTGAGGCTACCAAACCCAAGAGTAAGTTCAATCTTGGAGTTAGAGGAACTTACTTTTGAAGGAAGCTGTTTTCAGACCTGCTGTTGCCATTGTCAATGTGAATAAATACTGTGTTTAGGAAGTTCTGGAGCATCTGTGCCTGCCTGCTATAACAGTGCACTGCAGCAAGGTGGTTTGCATTCCTCCTACTGTGGTTCTTATTTGCCCAAAGATCTGTACAAGAACTAGAAGTAGGATCCTGATCAAGAAGGATGTTAAGGGTTAGGTTACATCTAGATCTGAAGAGATATGATGAAGGCAGGTGAGAGCAGAATATGGGTTGTTTCTAAACCACTAGGGTGGTATTTGCAATGTGTCATGTACCAGGAGTGAGTGGAGTGTTAGAGAAACACTTTTTAATAGTGAAGTATACACGGAGGAAAGTGAACATGGCATTGCTACGAAGATGAAGAGTGAGTTGAGGCAAGAGATAAGTGACAGAGCTGCAGACTGCGCAGCGTGGGACTGAGTACTTGGGCTTCATTCTCAGCCTTCTTGTGTAGATGGTGAAATTTTAATTGGAACATCTAACCTAGCTAGTACTTGCTTATGTAGTTTATGTCCTTTAGAAGTCTAGAAACACTGGCAAAAATGAAGAGATTTGACATGTGCCTGCAGGTCTAAGAGAATTCTTTATCCTAATTCAAAACTAGGAGGTACTGATAGGAAAGCAAGAGTGCTGTGGTAGTAGAACTGTTAAGTATATGTTATAGCAGAGTAGCTGCAGTAAATTGTCCCTTGATTCAGGCCTGGAGTGTTGGCTAATATGTGGATAGCGGGAAGTCAGAGTCTGGTTTGCATGATTTTGAGGTGCTGATTAATTTGTGTGTTATATTTAAGTACTGTTGTCTGACTTTGAGGGTTTTGAAACAGCTTTTGTGGGTTGGCTTGTGTAATCCATTGTAATCTATGTGGTTTTGCTATACTGATATTCTTAATGATTTATGGCTTTCAGTTGAAAATGAGAGCTGGAGGAATGAGTGAATCATCAAAATGGAAAAAGCAGAAGAGATCACCGAGGCCTCCTCGCCATGTAACTAAGGTCTCTCCTGGAACAGAACAACCAGCAACCAATGCTAGTAACATCACAGGTAAGTTGAAATCTGTTCCCAGAGACCAGACAGCATCTGTTCTAGAGCTATTTTTGGCATCTGTCTTTACTTAATTTCTCTTAACGTGTTGTTCTGCATTAGATTTTTTTAATATTGGTTCTCAATGACTATAGCAATAAAATGTATCAGCTTTTCAGATCCAGGAGAAAGAGTTTTAAGGAGATGGACTACATATTGATGGAGGAAAGCATGGTCACGTGGCTAACTTGACAGCATTTTTGTGCCTTCAGCATGTCTTATGGGGTAGTTTGTACAAAAGGGAATGGGGATGTGGAGAGGTGACTGAAGTTATGGGAAGCCAGCATGGTGCAGAGGAGTTGGAGGGTGCAGCAGGTGCATGGAAGAGATTGTAAAAAAGAACTCCTCAGAACCATAAGAGTTGCAAATAAGTGGGTTTTTTTAAAAGGAAAACTTCAATTGTTGGAGCACTGTCTCATATGTAGAAAAAGTAAAAATACTTCACTGCTCCATTTCAGACCTGTGTACATTCTATTGCAATTCAGTTTGCTTAAGGAGAATGAAAGAAACGCATCTTGCCTTCCAATCAAGTTAAAAATTCTCACTTGATGCAAATTTTTGCAGTGGTTGTGCCATTGTCTCAGAGAGTAAAGTCTTTTGGATCAGATTTCTTAACTATAGAATTCCTCTGCACCCTTTATCTAACTGTGAATGATCTTATTTGCTGAGTCTGTTGGATTCCAAACATTGTATTTTAATTTTGAGAACCGTTAATGTCTCACCTGTTGATCTCTTTGATTCATTAATACCTGGCAAAAGAGAATTTAATTTATCTACATTCTCTACATTAATGTGTAGCTACCTGAGATAATTTGTTATGTAAGTAGTAATTGAAGTAATTCCTTGTTGCTGTATTCAATGCATGAACTTGTATTTGAGAGACAGAATAATACTGATCTTTTTGCTTCTGTTTATCATCAGCAAGTGGAGTTAGTTTCATAGATGCTCCTTCTCCTGGCTCTTCTGGGAGCTCAGAAAATGTTTCATCTGCCGTCAGCCCTGCAACAGACAGTGGTTTGGAGCTGTCCTCACAGACTACCTCCAAGGAAGACTTGACAGACCTGGACCAAGTAACTTCTTTGGGACTTAACGCAGGAATGCCTTCAAATGAGGCCAAAGTCACTGAAAATCAAAATCAGCCCGAACTCCAGGTACATGAATATAACTTACAAAGAGAAGTTACAGCTCCCAGCATCATCAGTTGTGGATTTAGCACACTTACTACCTTTCTCTCTCTCTCTTTGGTCATAGTGTTTGTATTTTATTTCAAGGCTTAGGGTCACAAGAAAACATCCTTCACTGTAAGTGACTGGTAAATTCACTAACATTCATTCTTTGCCTTCTCTTGAGAGCATCCCCATTGGCTCAAAAATTTTAACTGTGAAGCCCAACAATGCACCTACATATCTACTTGTACTCCTGCCAATACCATCAACCTTAATCAGAGAAACTGTTAGAGGAAAACATAGATGAAATCTGCGGGAGAACTCCTTTTACTATCTTTAGTGAACAATTCTTCTTGAGTTTGTAGAAATTTAGCTGTTGGTGTTTGTTCATGTGCTTTGCTGTTGCTGTGAAATGTAACTAACCTGAACTAAGGCCTTTGTTAGTAAGTTTTCTTCTGTGTCATCTCCACTTCGACTGCAACAATAATACTGTTGAGAGGATGGATTAGAGCTGCAAGCAACCTTTCGGAGCTGCAGATATTTTGAATGGTAAAAATGCCAAGAAGGTATAGATAGAAACAGTGTGCTGAAATTATGTAGCATTTAAAACCAAAAAATGAGCAGTAAGAACTGATGGGTTATAGGAGTATCATCAAAATAAAGTCCTCAGTCTTGTAACCTAGAGTTATGTAAAATAGCTAAGAACTAGATGGAAGTGAAAGGGCAAAGAGGACTGCAGATGATTTAGAGGCACTCTTTTATCTTAAATTTTGTTTTCATCTACCATAAGTGATCTGTATAGTTTTATAGTTGTGAATTAACCATGAACAAATAAGCCTTTCTTTTAGCTTGTCTAGTGCTTATTAACTCTTGTTTTGCTTCCTTCATTCTCAAATGACTGATACCAATGAAGAATGAAAGTCTGAGGGAGGAGAAGATCCAGTCAGCATCTATTGAGTCTATCCCTGAGGTCCTAGAGGAGTGCACATCTGTAGCAGAACATTCTGACTCTGCCTCAGTTCATGACATGGACTACGTAAATCCCCGAGGAGTACGTTTTACTCAGTCTTCCCAAAAAGAAGGTGAGAGGTGGGCAGTGTTGCTGAAGTCCTTTCTCCCTTCCACTGTTCTGTTTCACTTTCTGCTAAGGGGGTTATAAGCTCCTGTTCCTCAGCTGGTCTGTAACAATGTCATTTGTAACACTAGGCATTTGCAAAAAGCAAAATCAAAATTACAAGTGCTAATCTCTTACTTTTCTTTAGGAGCAGCACTGGTCCCATATGGACTACCATGTATTAGAGAACTGTTCCGCTTTCTTATCTCACTGACCAACCCTCATGACCGCCACAACTCTGAGGTGATGATCCACATGGGGCTGCAGCTGCTGACCATTGCCCTGGAGTCAGCACCCATTGCAAACTGCCAGTCCCTCCTGGGACTTGTGAAGGAGGAGTTGTGCCGACACCTATTTCAAGTGAGTCTGCCTTATACTGGCATGGCATATGGCACTGGGGAGTCAGATACTAATTTGCAGCAAGTCGATTGGAATTTAGTATTCACAGGTCTCAGTCTTCAGATAAGCTCTCTGCTGCATTGCAGTGTGATTTCTGAATTGCACCAGTAAAACGGTGCTGTTGCAAAGCCAGAGAGGTTGTTGTGTGATATTTTCTTCAGACCAGAGCCAGGAAAGGTGAAGGTGATCCAAATGAACTGTTACTGTGGGAAAACATTGTGTTTTGATAGAACTGGTTTTGAGGTAATTGTTAATGCAAGTTACCAGCTTAGTAGTAGGCAGAACCTTTGGAGTACCAGGCTATTAATTGCACAAGGACCATCTCAGAGGCAGATCTTCTCCCAGGTTCCTTCTCCACTAAGAGGATCTGTAGGCTTGGCAAAAGAACAAAGTTGTATTAGGAGAAGTGCTACCACAAGCGAAAGGGAATTAAGTGTATCCATCCTTACTAGCAAAAAGGGAGGTCAGGAGGTTGAATTGTTTTGTGAAATGCCATTGCTATGAAAGGCGAAGTCTGGATCTCAAGGCTGCTGCAAGTGGTGCCCACAGTGCCACAGTCCTGCTACTTACAGCAGATAATTGCTAGCCTTTGTAATTCTTAGAGGTTTTTTTGTTTCTTGTTCAGCTACTGAGTGTTGAACGCCTCAATCTGTATGCGACCTCCCTCAGGGTGTGCTTTCTTCTCTTTGAGAGTATGAGAGAGCATCTGAAATTCCAGCTGGAGGTGAGTTTTTTGAGTATCACTGGGTGCCTAGTAATAGTTCCTTGGACTTTAGTTAAGTGCACATAGCTAGGCAGTAAGATACAGTCTAAATATCAATTTACCTTTGTACAAGTGACTCAGTGGGTTCTGGATAAGCTGTGATGGTTCTTTTCTTGTTGTATAATAAAACCTGTGGTATCCTGTACTGCCTGCCTTCATACTGGCTTTTTTAAATGGTAAATCCAGGTGCACCGAATGGTAGAACTATTTGAAACCTTTCTACAGCCTCCTTCAGAATGAGCCATCATTAAAGATGGAGTGTCATATGGGAAGATGAAGCTTAAATCTCTTTCTGTAGTCCTCAAAGCTATTCACTGTCCTGCTTTCTTTTTTCTTTCCTTAAACTGAGCTGCCCTGTGTTTCTGCCAGATGTACGTCAAGAAGTTGATGGAAATAATCACTGTGGAAAACCCCAAGATGCCGTACGAGATGAAGGAGATGGCTTTGGAAGCCATTGTTCAGCTGTGGAGGATTCCCAGTTTCGTGACGGAGCTCTACATTAACTACGACTGTGACTACTACTGCGCCAACCTCTTCGAGGAGCTCACCAAGCTGCTCTCCAAGGTGCTGAACGGCGGCCGGGGGGCGGGCGGGGAGCCGGGAACTCAGAACAGGCTAAGCGCGGGGGCAGAACTTAATGGGAGTGTCAGAAGATTCGGGGTGAGTAATCTATCGAGATGAAGAAGGCCATTTAACATTTGGAAGCAGAAGAGAAAAGAATAGTCATGCTGCTTTTAGAATGTCAGAGCGGATAAACCATCACTTGCATGCTAGAAAGCTTTGTGTGAAGAGTTTTGGGTGTTCTGTTGTATGCCTTAGGCTTCCCCAAGCTCTGCAGGAAACTTCCTTCCCTCATATGGTGAGAGAGGCATGAAAGCTTACTAACACTTTTCTATTTTATTTCCCAGAATGCCTTCCCAGTTTCTGGACAGCTGTACACTGTCCATCTGCTATCTCTGGAAGCATTGCTGACAGTGATTGATAGCACTGAGGCACATTGCCAGGCCAAAGTGCTGAGTAACATACATCAACAAGAGAAGGAAATTGTCAAATCCAGCCCAGAAACCATGAACAGCACCAAAGAAACAAGCAGTAGTAAGATCCCGTTCTTTGAAATTTTGATATTAAGCTTAGTCTTGTGCTAAACTTGCAGATCTCATTTTGGTAGTTGACATAGTAAGCTACTTAAAAATACGTTTTAGTCTTTTTGTTACATGTTTTATAACTTCACACTGATGTTAATAACCTTGGTATTTGTAAAATTTACAGATATTAAAATGTGCCACTCATGTGAAGCTTTATATAAAGGCTATGTCAAGACTGGCAGTCACAACAGAAAGAGAGTATACTGTGGAATTCATGTAGACAAAATACTGAGGAATCACTGTTACTGGGGGCAACTCCTTTGAATAAGCACATGTTCAGTTCAGAGTGATCAGTTCATTATTTCTCCGTTACTAGCTTTTTCCTTGGTTTCCTTGGTATATGTGTGGGATGTTTTTTGTTGTTGTTGGTTTTTTTTACTTCCACAGATAATGAGAGAGCACTCAGTGAGGGAAAATCTTCCAGTGCAGTCTCAGAGCCAGCTGGGGCATGTCCTCCCACCAGTGGGTGCCTTATGGCTGACCAGATGAAGGAGGGCTGCATGGAATTGGAAGGAGGAAGTGAGGCAGGTAATAGTCTCCATGGTACCCTGACACTCAGTCTGTGTATATGCTGAGAATGGTGCTAACACTTGCTGACTGATTCTGCCATACCATAGACCACTGTAGCTATTGTGTGTTAAAAATTAGAAAGAGGCATGTGGTGAATATTTGTTTATTAAATGTGTGCTATATATGCCTAGCAGCTCTTGCATTTCTTCTGGAGGTCGTTAGATCTGGTGGGTTACTTTAGGGCGAAAGTGTGTGAAATTCATACCAGTGCTTTGTATTTTTAAGGTAGTTCAAGGGCTCCCCAGGGTATCAGTAATAAGGGTAGTCAGAATAGCCAGAAAATTAAATCTTGTGAAATTGTGTAGGACAAGAAGCTACTATGTAGTTATGCTGAAGAAAATGTGGGTGGGAGGAGTGTACTAATTCAACAGTAGGAGTGTGACTACAGTTTGCAGGGCACCACATTGCAGCAAGACTCCATGACTGAAAGTTATGATGGGACACATTACTGGGCTGAGTGCTACTCTGGGGATAGGTTTGACTGTAATGATGTTTTTTCCTTCTAGCTGAAAAGAGTATCCCCAGGAAGCCTACTCGATTTTCTTGTATTCTTCCAAGCCCTCAGGAACTTACGCAGATTAAGAACAAAAAGAAGGTATGATTTAGAATATACTAAAAATGGATCTTTGAGTGTTCTTTTTGTTTACCATGCCATGTGGGCTTTTCGTGATTGGTCATATCTCAGAAATTTCGAGTTCTAGTCTCTGCTTATAAGAACTAAGTAGTCAGTCACAGAAGGTCCTCCTACTCTGCAGAGACAGCAGTGATTATTACCTGTTCTGGTTTAGTTGTACTAAAAGTTGCTGAGAGGTGTTGGGGAAATTTTGTGGTACAAAATCTGTGAGTTAGATCAATCTGATTTCTCAGTGGGAATGTTGCTGGATCTAGTTTGCATTATATGGAGATAACCAGGTACTTTCATCAAAAAGGGCAAATTCCCTACTCTTATCAAATCTGTAAATAGGGAGTGTACCAAGAGGCCAGTAGTAAAAATCAACAGTCTAGCCTGCTATGCTGATTTGTTTGTTGCCATGTTTGCTTTATCATAAGGATAACTGAAAAGATTGTGTTGATTGTGGCAAAGCTGTTCTTTGTCTAGATGTCGATTTCTTTGAACCTCATTAATCCCAGTTATAGTCTAAACCTTGTACAGCTTCTCCATTCCCTGAGTGGTTCCAGTCTAGGTCTAGTGTTTACACAGGTGCTTCATGCAGATGGCTTTGTATTATCTGCTGTCTTGCATCAGACATCAAGTACTGGCCTGCTTGTTCACCTCCAGAGACAGCGGATGAATATGATATAAAATTGTCCTACGGGTTGTATGAGACTGTTCTGGGTTTTGGTTTTTTTTTGGGGGGGTTGTTTTTTGTTGGTTTTCATTCACAGCTGTTTTTTGTACAAATTTCATTCTCTTTGCATAATATATACACAAGGTAGTCAGATTATTTAGGAAGTGAGAGATTACTAACTTTCAATATGGAAGTGATATATATTCTGGACAAAACGTGAGTGGCTGTAGTAGTTGTGGGAGTAAGGAGCCAGATGATTTAGTGGAAAAAGAAATTCATGTCTTTGAATGACTCATTGGTGGTAAAGAGTTTTTTTTTAATTTGTACTTGACTAAAAGACTTCTGACTTCTCTCTAGTGTAGGTGTTATTTTACATTATTATAAGGGAGTGGTGGTCATATTTGTTTAAACTTACTTCAACAAAAATAATGAAGAAAATACAGTAGATCTCTTTGTATTGCCATACGAATCTGTGCTTTGTGATCCACTCTAGTAGTCTCTGGGTCTGAATGTAGTTTGAGGCATCGGTTTCTCTTTAGGAAGTCTGCTGCAGTACTTGGGAACTTTATTCTTTACTTACAACATAGTGCTGCAGTGGGATAATGCTAACTGGCTTCCCAAGCCACAGGGACAGTGGGGGGAAGTGGTTGTCAGCACAGTCTTCAAAGGAACCACCAAGTTTTCACATTAGCTAATTTCTAAGAAATTAATATTGATTTAGTTACTGTTTCCTTTGTAATCCTTTACTTTGCATTAAATCTGTCTTTCATGGCAGCTTTGCTGATGGCCTTTGTGTTGAAGTCTATTGTTGAGAGGGAGCTTGCATAGTGGTTCAGCTGTTTTAACTGGAAACCTCTGATGACACTCCAGCTTTACTGTGCTGGAAGACAAGGTTAGAAGAAATCAAGAGCATTGCCAGTGGCTGAGAGTTCGTTAAGGGAAGTTCCAGGTGGCCCTAGAAAAAGGGCAGTGCCTTACACTGCAACAGACAGCAGAAAGTTGTTAATAAAACTCAAGCAGTATGCCCAAGGAAAATCCTTTCCTGACCCTAAATCTGCTAATGATTTCATTCCGAGCATGTAAACAGGGCACGCAAAACATTCAGCTTAAGTAATGTTGATGCTGACATGACAGCAGTATGTTCTGCTTCCATTAACCTCTGAAGTACTAAGCATTACCACAGCTGGAGGGAGAAAAAACCTAATTAAAATCAGAAAACAATGCATAAAATTGAAAGTTTTCTTTGGTGTTTCCAAAGGAAATGACTGGAAGCTCAGAAAAAGCTAAGACTGGCATAATTATAAATGGAGTCCAAACTGCCAGCAGTCTGGTCTCCTTTCAGGTCATCTTAAGAAGCATAACCAGTCTGTAGAGTACCCTAGGCCTTGGGTTGCAGAATTTACAGCTGAACAGAAATGCTGCTAGTGTCATGGAGTCCCTTCAGGCCTGTTATACTGGGGCAGCACATGATTATTATTTTGTTACACCCTCACTGGGTCCTTGTGCACTCCATGCTATTCCAGGGTCTGTGTTTCACTGCAATTTGAGGATGTGCACACAGGCAGGGGAAGCAGAAAACAGAGTGCTGGTGACTTCTGAGGTACTGAGAAACCCAGGGGAGCTAGTAACCATGTTGGTCACGAATTTAGTTCACTAGGTCATTGCTAGCAGTTTGATCGTGATAGGAGCTAACAGGGAACTGACATTTATTCTGGTGCCTTAGTAAAGTTCATACAGTTGTTTGTGCTTTTGGTTTTTCTGAACACCACCAAGAACATGCAGTTAACCCTTTCTTAGTCAGATAACTAGACTGGTACAGTTTAGTTTCCTAAAATAAGAATCAAGCAGGGCAGAGTAGTTGACTTCCCTTCAAAACCAAAAATGCACCTGCTTTTCACAGCCTACAGAGAGCCTCGTCATGCTGGAATACCAGATGTTTCTGGGGCCATGTCTCACTAGCAGAGTTTTTTCTGGTTCTTAGTTTCAGCTTTTGCAACACTTCTTCCTTGCACTTGCTGAACAAGTGCCAAGGATTCTTGCTGTGTGTCTCCTGTCAATGAGGTAGAGTATGAGAGCCTGAAACCAAAGGGAACAGAAGAGGGCATGGAGCAGTGCTGCTTTTGTAACTGGGTAGAGTTGATCTTGCCACATATCTGGAGTTCGTCGGAGACCTTCCTTTACTCTGTTGATGTACTAGAGCAGGTGAAGGATTTGGGGTAGCAGAGCTAATTGCTAAGTGAAATGTCAAAACCTTTCAAATCCAGTAGTGTTTCTTAGGGAATTCTTGTGATGAATGCAGGTTTTCTGGCCTTGTTAGGCTTCTTGCTGGATTACACAGTACAGTAAACTTGATCATGATGAGGTTGATCTATTTTCTACTTTGCTTTTGGTTTAAATGCCAAGAACAATTTAAAGTAATAATGCACTTCAAGCTTGTAGTGATCAGAGTATCTCCTTCAGCTCCTGATAACTGGCACAGAGCAGTTCAACCAAAAGCCCAAGAAAGGGATACAGTTTCTGCAGGAGAAGAACCTTCTTGCTACCCCCATTGACAACAATGAGGTGGCCAGGTGGCTACGAGAAAATCCTCGCCTGGACAAAAAGATGATTGGGGAATTTGTGAGTGACCGTAAGAACATAGACTTGCTGGAAAGCTTTGTTGGGTAAGTATCTTTCTGTATCCTTTTAATCAAAAAGGGGTGAAAGATAAGAGTTCAATGATTACAAAAAAAAAAAGCAGTAGAACAGTAGTTCCTGGAGGCATTGGATTTCTATCACTTGGTTCTCTGTGTACCACCATGCCTTAATTCTTTGCATCTCTTGCATATGGTAACACCTTAGATATAATAGTATGATACTTGAGTTCCTTTCAGTACAGCCAGTCTCTGTGAAGACTGGAGAGATGATTACATATATAATGAGCTGTGGGACTGTTGCCTTTTATTGTTTTTGGTTTTGTTTTTTTTTGCTTATTCATGGTGTATTTTTTCTCTCCTCACCCTCCCCTGTTTACTGTCTGTTCTCTGTGAAATCTGGTATTTTTATGCTAAAACAAACAAGACTGTAGTCAGTAAGTTTATCCTACCTTTCCCATCCTGTTTCAGTTTCTCATTGCATTTCATTTGTCTTGCAGGACTTTTAGCTTCCAAGGTTTAAGGCTGGATGAAGCTTTACGACTTTATCTAGAGGCCTTCAGGTTACCAGGAGAAGCGCCTGTAATACAGAGACTGTTGGAAGCCTTTACAGAACATTGGAGGGTGTGTACTTCATGGGCAGAAAGCTTAAAACTGTATTCTTGTGCATCTGCGTGCCATGATGGACGTGTCAGAACAAACTGCCTGTATAAGCTTACTGTGTCCTGCAGGCAGCAGCTGTTGTTTTAGAGGAGATGGCAATGGCACATACATTTCCGGGTTGCTTTTTGGAAGCTGAAGCCAAAGCCTGGGGTTTTTGTTTGTTCCAGAGATGATTCAGTACTGTGGGTAGGAAAATGGCTGTCTTTGGTCACTGGTATTGCTGTTCCTGTAGGACTAATTTGTACATGCATTTGCCTTTCAGAAATCAAACGGGTCCCCATTTGCTAATAGTGATGCCTGCTTTGCCCTGGCCTACGCAGTTATTATGCTGAACACTGACCAGCACAACCATAATGTCCGCAAACAGAACGTCCCAATGACTCTGGAGGTGGGTGTTACCATTGTAGGTGCCTCTCTTCTCTGGTTTTGATAGCAACATAGTACCTGTTTTTATCTCAATGGCATTCTCTTTTTTTCCCCTGGCATTCATCACTCATGTACAAGCTGGTGTGCAGCCCTGAATACAGTTGGAGAGGGGGGCTGTGGGCAAGGGGCAGTCTGAAGAAATACCCAACTTGTCAAGAGGCTTCTGTGTGTGTGAGCAAACTGTATCCTAAGGCATAGTAAGAATGAGAAGATTGTTTGACTGCTATGGGCTTCTAGGGAGTTCAAGTCCTGTGAGTGTCAATGCAGTGGTACGGACCTGTTGTTCTGATGTCTGGCCCCAGCTAAGCCTGTGTTATGTTGTGTCTCTGTTCTTTCCCTGTGAGCAGAGACAGAGGTTGCTGCACGCCACTGCCACTAAGAATAGCATTTAGTCTTTGAACTTTGAGGCTGCTTGTTGAAGAGTGCAGGAAAATCTTCTGGTCCCATGAAAAACAAGTGGAGGACCAATCCTCGCCAAGCAGTTGAAGCTGGAGATACTAGTAATTAACACTGGTGTAACTTTTTCAGGAGTTTCGGAAGAACCTGAAAGGTGTGAATGGAGGCAAAGATTTTGAACAGGACATACTGGAAGACATGTACCATGCCATCAAGTAAGAATCAACCTTTCGTCTCCTTGTATGCAGAGAGCAAACTAGAGTTGTTTGGTCTGGGAAACCTCTGGGGAATACTGAGAGAAGCTCACCAATGATGTACACGTTTGCCTCAGACCAACTTTCAGCTCCGTGTGGGGCTGTGGTAACAAGCCTGTCACAGTGATTGCACTGGATTTGTATCTTTGGATTCTTGCTATGGTATTTTAATCCACAGAGCTTAAGCTAAAATTAAAAAATACATTACTTCTATCAACATGCAAAAGAATGGCTGAGCAAGACCAGCACATGTGAAGTGCTCTGAAGTGCTCTAAGAAGGCTCTGTTCTCCAAACCAGGCCTTGAGACTTCTTTAGAACTTTCTATGTAGCGCTAGAGATCGTATCTTATTCCCAGGACAGCACTGGTGCCCTAACATAATATGTCCAGGTCTCAGTTTCTTACACTCTGCTTTTGAACTCTTCATATGAGCCCACTGTCTGCGGCAATCTCTTCTGCCATCCCTAAAGCTCTTGGCAGACTGACCAATGTTTGAGGAGAATTCCTGATGGCTGAGGCTCTTTTGTGCAGAGACTAGCTCTGGGCACAGAACTCAGAAATCTATCCTATCAGTAAATCCAGGCCCAGCCAATTTGAAGCTGAGAGGATTACATTTCTGAGGAGACTCGGACTCTCAGCTGGTTTCAATCTGCCGGGGCAGGCAGTGGCTCAGGCTGGAAGCTGGGCAGCTTGATTAGGCTGACCCTCCCTTTTGCACCTTCTCCAGGGAGGTGGGGGTGCTGTCTGTACTGAATAACTATAAATTCTTCAGGAGGTAGCTGTAGCTTTCAAATAGAGCTCCAGTTTTGAGAGGCATCTCTCCCCTGAGGGTGTTTTTTATGTTTTTGAATAGTACCCTGAGGATATCCTCAAATCTTTCTTTCAGTTATCTACTGCCTCTGTCTCAGTCTATTCCCCTTTATACTCGTTTCAGCAGATACTTCAGCTTTTTCAGTATGTTCTATGGCTAAAACAATCGCTGTATTATTTCAGTATTGCTCCATCTCAGATTGCCCCAGTGTTAAAGTTGAGATTGAGGAACTGTTTGTTTTCTTTGTATTATTAGGAGATAAGAAAAATTAGACTGTAATCTGTACATAGTACTGCATGATCTCTTCAGGATCTCAGCATTTTGCTTTTGATCACAATTTAATTTCCTGAGGCTTTCCAAGTAAACCCATTCACTTGCTTCTGTTAATGTTAGTCAAAAATGCGTTCTTAGAAAAACAGGCTGTTGACTGCAAAAGTATTTTCTATACAACCTCAGAAATTATTGTTGAAATATGCAGGCATCTGAAACTAAGAAGAGCTTATTTCTTATGCATAAATCAAGAGGGATTTTTTTTTATAAAGACCTCTACTTTTCAGATTGGTTAAAATCTACTAGTCTTAGTAGATTAAAGATTCTTGTTCAATTACTTGTTCAATTATCTCTTGTGCAGTGTAACCCATGTCTGGGGAGTATGTATTGAAATTTTATATGTTTTAACCTGGATTTGCTAGTACTACTTGTTATTAATCATAGTTGTCTTCTTATTGTATAGTTTTAATCCAGTTAGAGTAAGGAGCTGTCATATCTGGTTATGGATCACATGTCATACATTTAGTTTCTTGTTTTATCTTAGATTTTCTACTACTTGGTTTTCCGATATTTAATTTTGGCATATATTAATATTTGCATTATTCTTATCAAAGGTACTCATGCTTACTGTTGTCTGCAGTGGTATAACAGTTTAATTTTTTTTTTTTTCTTGGAGTAATGACATATGCAGAGCACTTCAACAGGGTGAGAGTTGGGATGGAGGGGTGAAGCTATGCCAGCGTGCTGTCCAAAATTTCCCATTATATAACTGCAGTATGTTTTGCAGTTGTGGTGTAAGGTAGCTGCTTCTTCAGTACTATCCCTACACAGTTGCTGCTGGGTGCTGCTGAGAGCCTCCAGACTTTATATCCAGGTTATCAAAGAGGGGCATGAGAAGCAGGCAGGCCTAGAAAAATAGAATGTTTCAGGAGCTGGCAAAATCACTCCAGAGTAGGTATCACTTAGCTTTGAGACCATGTGATGAAAGGCACTGTGTAAATGTTAGGTTTTGCTCAGCAGGAAAAATTCAACCTTTCTACCTTCCTCCCTTGTAGAAATGATGAGATAGTGATGCCAGAAGAACAGACGGGCCTGGTGAAGGAAAACTATATCTGGAATGTCCTGCTACATCGTGGTGCTACTGATGAGGGAATATTTCTCCACGTGCCTCCTGGAAGCTATGACCATGATCTCTTCACCATGACATGGGGGCCAACCATTGCAGCACTTTCTTATGTTTTTGACAAGAGCTTAGAAGAAACTATCATCCAGAAGGCTATCTCTGGTTTCAGGTAACTCTTGCATACATGAGGAAGCAGAAGAGTTAAAGTGTGGCTGTTGTCTCCTGTTTACCTGCTAGAGACATTACAGTGAATATCAAGCGTTACTTTTCCTAGCAATTGGAGAGCATTTTATTCTGACCTACAGTCCTCTAGTTTTGTTCTGTCATTTGTATTGATTCACCACATCTTGGTCTCTCTTGGTTGCTGCTCACTGTTTGGCTTGACTGCTGTGTTGTAATAAATCAAAATGTCTGGGGTATGTATTGTTAAACTCCAACCTGGTTACATTTAAAAGACCTGCTGACATAGCTGTGCTGCTTAGAAGTGAGGGGAGAAAATCACTCTTTACTTACACAGTGATGCTTGCAAAATCCCTATATATAAACACAGCCTTTTCATGTCCACGAGGCTGTAGTTGTGGCTGAATGGGGTGGGGGATTTTTGTTTTTTTCTTTCCTAGATGACCAGTATTCAGAACACTTGCTATCTGTGAGAAACCATATTGCAACAGTCTTTGGTCATGCTTAGATCCAGACTAAATGATGCCTTAAGCATAGCTTTAAAGCTCTGTTAATACACTGCTGTAGCCATGATCTCTTGGAAACTAGACATTCAACACTACTGTCAATCTCAGCCACTCTCCTATGTCAAGACAAGAGATTAGTGTATTGGCTCAGGTGCAAGTGGTCTGTCTGTTTAGACTCACTTCTTGAAAGTGATCCTTGCATTAGCACAGGCAAATATCAGGATCTATGAATGAGTATTGAGATTATTTGAGATAACAGTAAACTTCTGTACACCAACATTAATTATGAGTGCGTGGAGAGGAACATCTAAAATGTCAACAGAGAGTCTCTCTGGTTTGCTGTCCTGTATACAGACTTGTCTGTGCTGACTTACTACATTATTTTCTGTTTTCGTCTTTCCCCAGGAAATGTGCAATGATTTCTGCTCACTATGGCCTTAGTGATGTATTTGACAATCTCATAATTTCTCTCTGCAAGTTTACAGCTCTCAGCAGCGAGGTAAGGTTGCAAGGGGGGGAAAGCAGAATGGCCTTTAGTATATCAGAGCTCTCTTCCTCTGTTAAGCAGTAATATTTGCTATTTTAGTTGTGACAGTGTCTGTAGATATTGTGCCCAAAGTTTTCTGGAGGAGATGGTGAAAAGAGTGTAGTGGAGTAGGACTTCATAGGACAGGTTCAAATATGCAAATTTCCTTCTGCTCACTCAGAAGTGGCAGTTTGTGCAGAGCGGAGTTCCATGATGTAAAAGTGCTTATTCCAGCTACTTCATCTGAGGAGATGCAGATCTCCCGGTGATCAAGACAGTGATTGTCAATGAACCCAAGCAAGTTTATGCATTTCAGCTATGGAATATTTAGTTATAGGGCTTATGTGGTGCCAAGAGGGACTGCTTTGTTAGCTGTTCTTCCAAAGTGTAAGGGCTGTGCACTCACCCAGCATAAAGGGTTAGAAGAACAGATGCTTTGAGTTGTCGGTTGGTGTGTCAAGTCTGGTAATAAGATCAGCTGTTAGCCCTGCTTTTGGCAAGCCCTAAAGACTGTTTTCATGGATTGTAGTGTGAGAATAAATTCAAGGTACAGTGAGTGGTGTGAGCTTTTTTTGCCCAGATCTGTGTATTTACAGTATCAGCCTGTTTTTCCCCAAGGTGTTTGATAGACCATGCTTTGTGCTAAGGGGAAGGTGACAGCAACACCTTTGAAGGGTCAGAACTCGCAAAGAATCTCACAGCATTGCTTAGAGAACCAGTGTGAGACCCACAGTGAGCAGAATAGAACTGCCACACATACCAAAAAGGGAAATAAGATCATTCAGGACTGAAAGCTTGGGATTAAAAGGGCCAAGATAGGTGATTTTTTCTAAATCCCTTGAAGGGATAGCAGAAAGGATACAGTCCTGCACATTAATCCAGTTAATGGAGTTAGGCTTCAGGAAAATTAATTTGGACTGGGTGTTTTGTATCACTTGCATTCTGGCATTGGTAGCAGTGAAAAAGTATCAGGTTGGCTATTAAAAGACAAACCCCAAGCATTGGAGTTGCTTTAGATTCTCTCTTCCTCCACAGCTTACAACAGTAAAGATGAAATGCTCTCCAGGCATACTAGACCTTGAGACAACCAATAGATAACACAAGCAGAGGAATGTCTGCCATGAAACAACTGTTTGACACAGATATACACAGTAGAAGTAACTAGACTAAGCCCTCAGAGGTACCAGCTGTTGCCAGCTGCATCCCATCTAGTTGTGAGACTGGAACCTGGAGCAGTCCAAGGTCTGTGTAAATTAAGCAAGCATGTCTTTTTATGATGATGTAGAACCAGGGACTTCTGGATTTGAAGAAGTCTAAGAGTTTTTATCTTTGGCCAGATTCCAAGTGCACCAATTACTTTCTGCTGTCCTAAAGTCCTGTAGGGCTTGGAGACAGTAGGGGAGTATGACAACTGAATAAATATTTGAGAGACAGTCTGCTGGAAGGGGAGAAGAAGGGGCTGTCTTCAGGGGCTGAGGAGACAAAGCAACTGCTAAAAAGCAATGGAAGAATATAAAAATGTCACTTAGCTGCTAGTCATTTCCCAGGTCAGATCATCCTGGTGATCAGGCATTGCAGTTGCTGTGCATGGCCACTTTGGTTGAAAGAAGAGTGGAAAGGAACATGAAGGGGGATAAAGTGATTTTAGAAGAGCAAGTGCCACACTTCTTGATCCACAATTAAGACTCATACTCAGTGTATAAGGAGTAGCAAAACCCTTGTGTGTTTTAATTTGGTGGTTGTGCCTTATTGCCACAGTGTAAAACCAGGCATATTGCTGTTTGCACTCTGAGACTTCAGTGATGTATGTATTTACGTGGCTTCCCTATAGAAACAATGGAAAAAACAAATCAGCTGTCACATTTCTGCCAGACTTCTAGATTGGCACTTCTAATGGAGTTCAACTCTAGATCAAAGTAATGGTAATGGTTTTGCCAGCAGTCTGGCTGAAGCTAGAGCAAGTTTTTCTGAACCTAAGATCTGAGATTGGAAGAACCACGTTTTCAGTGCATCCTATCTCCCATCTTCTCTTTGCTTTCCTGATGAAGGAATAAGTACAGTTTTTGTCCACGTAAGCAAGAGAATGGCAAAACCCATCCCTTATCAAAAGGACCATTGCAATGAGCTTAATTAACTGCAGAAATATGGAGTGTATTACAATGTCTGATACTAGCTTTACATGTTCACTGGGTATTTTCTTGGTTTGGCAGCATGTACTTGGTTAGTTTAAATGACTTAGCACACTTTTTATATTTTGAAAAGCTGTTTGTGCATTGAACAGATTATGAGGAATTGTGAGCCAGCAATTTTTGGCAGAGACTGTATGTCAGGGTTCATCACTCTTACTTTGAATCTTGTTAAATAGTGGTAGGAGTAAGTCAGTAATGCTTTTGGCCATAGTTTTCTTCTCTAACAGTAGAGCAGAGTAATTGCTCCTTCCAAAGGAGATATGGTGCTTTACATGGAAGGCTTTGATCCTGTAACGTGTTCCCATTGTAGAATAAACTGGTGTTAAGGGAGTTTTCAGTGAGCACTTTCAAAATGTTCTGTATTGTTGATGTTCTCAGAGAGCTTATGTCTAGGTGGTTCAGTGACTCAGATTGTATCAGGTAAGTCTTGTCCTTGTTTTTGTGCAAAGTGAATATGAGCTGTGGAGTTGTCCAAGCATCGTACACAGAATTGTTGTCTTTCCCGTAACCGGTTCTGAACAGTCTGCCCTAATTTGTGTTGAAAAGAAAACATCTCTTGCTGACTGATTGCCACCTCCTCTTCTTTCCTGCAGTCTATTGAGAACCTGCCCACTGTTTTTGGAAGTAATCCCAAGGCCCATATTGCAGCAAAGACTGTGTTTCACTTGGCCCATCGCCATGGTGACATTCTGCGAGAAGGCTGGAAAAACATCATGGAGGCCATGCTACAGCTTTTCCGAGCGGAGCTGCTGCCCAAGGCCATGGTGGAGGTAAAAACAGCCAGGCCCTGGGTAATTGAAGAGTGGGGGAGTGGGAACGTGGCTTTCCACAGAACCAGCTCAAAGACAAGGAGAGCTCTTTTGCAAAGGCCTGGCTTTGGTTAAGCATGTACAGATCTAGAAAGCCTGCAAAGGGTGTAGTGTTTAAGTTATATGCAGGCTCTAGCTTCTTTTATAGGGTTTCATTTTTCTTGTTTTACTTTTTGTTGGACTTGAGAAATTCCAGCATTCATTTTACTTGAACAGAGTTTTACTGTTGTGCAGAAGAGGGACATGCTTATAGGCATGAAATATTAGAGCACAGCATTGATAGTGCCAGATGGGGGTGACACTTTACTGAAGGGGTGGGGGGCAAAGAGCTGGGCTTGACTGCCTACCTACAGGCAATTGGGTGTCATGTTTCATCACTACGTGAAACTTTACGGTGTCGAGGGGTAAGGCTACAAAGAACTAGACAATTGATCATATACATGTTATGGTCTGTCTTCCAGGTCGAAGACTTTGTTGATCCTAATGGCAAAATCTATCTGCAACGTGAGGAGACACCATCTAACCGGTAAGTGGTAATAATGGCCTTGGCAGGCCTTTTTGTGCCAAAGCTGGAGGATAATATGTTTCTTGTTTTCTCACTGATTTTGGTGTCTTCTGATTTGCAGTGGTGAATCTACAGTGCTGAGTTTTGTTAGTTGGCTAACCCTCAGTGGGACGGAGCAATCTGGTATGAGAGGGCCATCTACAGAGACACAGGAAGCAAAGCGAGTGGCTCTGGAATGCATAAAGGTAACATACAGGCTGTAAAGGAACCTGCTTTTGTTCATTGTGACATTAGTATGTGGATAACAGCAACAGAAGCATAAAATTATGCATGCTTCTAGGCAGTACTGCAGGTTCCAGAGGACTTGGGAATTAAAAGAAACTACAGAGAAACATACCTGCATTGAGAGCTAAAGGGTCCTGTGTGCTGTCATGCACAAATGTAGTAACACAGGAAAACAGGAAGGATTACTCACAAGAGGCTGGGATCTGCCCTTGGCATCACAGTCCTATAGTTGAAGACAAATTAAATTCACAAATGACTACTATTTTCCAATACAGTGTAAAGGCATATGGTGCCAACAAAATCTGAACCTGGGGTATGAGCAGTATGTGGACAGAGGAGGTATCTGTTAAAATCTTTCTAGCACAGATCAGGTCTGTTAAAGGAGTGAACTAGCTAGCAAGGGTTTTTCTCCAGGTGATTGTGCAAAGCCACTATCTGTATCTTTCCTGGGAACAAGCTGTGTTTCTGGAGGATCTGTTTGTATGCTTTCCCCATCCCCCAGATACACAGCCCTCTTTTCTGTTTTTTGCAGCAATGTGATCCTGAAAAGTTGATCACAGAAAGCAAATTCCTCCAACTTGAATCCCTCCAGGAGCTCATGAAGGTAAGAGAGATACTGGGCAAGGGGTTGAACTGGTGACAGAACAAGTATGCTATACATGATCATGGATATGTGCTGTGTACTTGCCTAGCTCCTCTGTCTCCAGAGGAGGTCTTGGACCTATATGGGTTATGAAACCAGTCATTAGTTCAACTGTTACATGTAACTTCTGTGCTGGCAGCCATGATTGCTTTAGTGGTAGAGGAAGACGTTAAATTGTGGAATGCATTCTAAAAGCCTAGATGAGGTCATGGTAAGTGCTTGAAAATATGCATAGTTCTGTGTAGGAGCTTAAAATTATGCTTTTTCATATTTTCTGGTGTGCTGTGTGCCTAATGAGGACATTCTAAAGGGCTACTTTAGAGGCAGGAGCTGTACAGAAATACTGGACTCTGTTCCCCTGCATGGTGTGGTAAATGGCTGCTGTGGAAGATATAATAAGGCCGCAGTCAGTAGCCTATGGGCTAGAGAAGCCTCCCTGGGGAGGGTAGTTACTTACCTGGTTCTGGTAGAGGCTTCTCAGGCTAGACTGGAGTTTGAGACCACTCCAGGGTGTGGAACAAATCTGGCTGCTGCTCACCACTTCCAAAAGCAAATAGTGCAGTGTGACCCTTGCAAGGGTGCTGTGTGGGCTGGCAGTATGTGCTGCCTAATTTCATGGATTCTTAAAGTGCAAGTGCCTTTCCCTTCAGGCTGCTATAATTGCCATTGACTAGCTTCATCAATAGGGCACATGACACTATTGAGCCTTGTGCTAAAACAAAGGAAAGGTTTATTTATCAAGGCTTGCTGCAGAGGTTCAGAAAAATAGGCATTGAGTTTCAAAATAAGGATGGTAAGTGAGTAAATCTCAAAGAAACAGTACTTAAAACAGCCATAGCAGAACCCACTGTTTGGATCACACAAAAGGACCGCTATGTTGCTGGGCCATGTGGAGAAGTGGTGACTCAGTTTTTGTGTGGCATGTCAGCTCTGGGGGAACATTTTGCTCTTACCCTCATTATGCCAGGAGTTCTCCCTTCATATACAAGCTGATGGCTTGAGAGGAATAGTTCCAGTATTTATAGTCATTCCTAGGTATGTCTGCCTTTTCTGTGCTTTGCAAGTTCATGTTGCATCCTGCATAATGAAAAAAATTGTAATTTCCCAAATATTTAGCTTGACCTCCGTCCAATGCATTTTTGATAGACTGTGAATGACCTCACCAGACAGTGGTGTGCAATTTTACCCAGATCCAAAACATTCTGATGATCCTCACTTGTTGGTCCCCCAGTTTTGGGGGGCTTGTGATTCACAAACATTTCCTGGTATTTCTAGGCTCTAATCTCCGTGACTCCTGATGAGGAGACATACGATGAAGAGGATGCTGCCTTCTGCTTGGAGATGCTTCTAAGGATTGTGCTAGAGAATAGGTATGACCTTGAAATACATGCAGATTCAGTGTAAAACATCCCTGCTTTACTGCAGCTGCTGCCTGGGTCCAGAGAGTGAGTTCCTTCTGTGCTTGCCAGCTGAAGTAGCATGTGGCTGTAATTTCAGGGTTTAGGAATTCCACTCTAGCGTGTGCAAACAGAGGGGCTATTCTCCCATGAATTATTGCTTGATATCCTGAGATTTAGAGAACATAAATGAAACTCTGGAGGGAAAATTCTCCCACCTGATTGATTTGCAAGTAATGAAGTAAATAAGAAATTCGACAGCTTTGTTGTTTCTATGCATCTGTTCTTATATCTCCTGGCTGGAGTTTTGCACTGAAATGAAGAAATACCAGGTTGTCTGGAGTTCTGGGAGAGGTAGCTGGATCCCTCTTGTCTCATCTCCTTTCATCCTACCCTTTCCCTCCTCCTTGTGGCTAGAGACCGTGTAACCTGTGTCTGGCAAACTGTCCGAGACCACCTCTATCATCTCTGTGTCCACGCAATGGAGTTCTGCTTCCTGGTGGAGAGGGCAGTGGTGGGGCTGCTGAGGTTAGCAATTCGGCTCCTTCGTCGGGAAGAAATCAGCGCGCAGGTAAGGGATTCCTGGGGCTTTGTGACTACACCTGTCAACACAGGAAACCAACTGCTGTTGGATGGGCCCACATTTGACCTGTCTGTGCTGCAGGTAGCAACAAACAGCAGTTGTAAGTGGCTCTAAATAAATGAAGGGGGACTTTGCTGGAGAATGCAGCATTAATAATAGGGTCTGAATGTCTGTCTCATTCTCTGGCCAGGTTCTCCTCTCTTTACGTATCCTGCTCATGATGAAGCCAAATGTGCTGTCCAGAGTTAGCCATGAGGTTGCCTATGGCCTCCATGAACTCCTGAAGACAAATGCTGCCAACATTCACTCTGGGGATGACTGGTACACGCTCTTCACCCTCCTGGAGTGTATTGGGTCGGGGGTGAAGCCACCTGCAGCCCTGCAGGTTACAGCAAGGGCAGATAACGACACAGGTAAGACAGGCCAGCTTTTGCTAGGAAATCTGATGCCTGCCTGCCAGATAAGCAGCTGCTTCCTCAAGCTTTTCAATTAGCAAAGGGGACTGCAAGAAAACAAAGCTGATATTAAACTACATTAGCAAGATTAAAGACCAGCACCTGCTGTTCACTCCTACCCCATGGTCTTTCCCTGTCTCTACTCTGCCATCTCTTCCTGCTCTGTGAGCAGCAGTCCAGGTGCTAGTCCCTGGGGGAGCAGTGGGAGGAAAACTGATATCAGTTGGAGCAGCTGTAGAAGGTCTTTGCTCTACCCAACGAACATTTTCTGCTGGTTGTGGTTCTGGTGCTTTGGGTAATATAGCCTTAATCTTTCATCTGGGTTTGTAATATAAACTCAGCTGTTGTTCCTGTCATAGTTGCTTCTTTTGTGGGATTGACTCCTTTCTGTTCCCATTTTAAGGATCTCATAAAGGGAGTTATTCTTTAAAATTCTATTTCCAAATCCATTTGTGTTCAGAGTACCCAAACCATTCCACAAGACCAACCCACTATTTCTCACTTCTCTTAACTGTGTTAGAAAGATGGTCTTTTCAGCAAACGCTTCCTGCTTTGTTTTAGCCAGCTGGCAATGTATTTGAGGCTGACAGCTTCAGAGTTTTGAAGCCAACAGCATGAAAAGACTTTTCCAGAAGCCTTAATTTTCCTCTTTGCTTTTCTAGAACTTCATTGCTAGATCCTGATGGTTTGTGGTAGACAGATTGGAGAAACCTGATTTTTTCAAAGCCCTTATGGCCTTTGCCCTCTGGGCTAATGCTGGGCTGTCTTTTTTTTTTTTTTTTTTCCCCTGCTTCTGTCTTGGCTGATTGAGCAAACTACTTGACTGTGACACCTTGCACATTAGAACATTAGTTCTCTTTACCTCGTGGAAATGTTCAGTGCACTGTGTTCACAGCAAGTCTGTCTCTGCTAGTGAGTTTCTGGATGATGTTGAATTATTGAGATAATTAATTTTTGCTTCTAAATAACGTTACATCACTAGTTTAAATTTGGCCCTTGTAAAGATTTCTGTGCTTGAGATGTGTGAAATTTAAGGTCATCCTAAAGGTCAGGCAAGGCAGATCTGACAGGAGTGGAATGTGCTAACGTGGGTTCCTGTTAATGAGAGAGGCTTTACCAGTATTAGTGTGGAACTGAGTGACTCCAGAGGCCCTACGTGAGTCCTGTCATTCCATGTTGTGCTTTTGACATCGTCTTGGCTGAACCTAGCACCTCCAGTAGTTCTTAAAGTGTATGGTACATCTGATTCTTCCCCGGGGGTCAAAGTGCTGGACTTCCTGCCCCTTTTAAATCCACAGTCAGACCGACAAGAGACATAGCAGAGGATGGAAAGCCCCTTCCCTCTGAAGGGTAAAGCTAAACATACCTACAGGGCAGAAACTGTGTCAAAACTGTGTTTCCTACTGTCTCATGTGCATGCTCCTGTCATAGCTCTTCTTCCTGTCACAGGAGGAGAGGCCTGGCCCAGTTTCTTCCAGGGCCCACTGGTGGTTCCTAGCTGATGCTGATCTGACTAACCTGGATTGTTTCTCCCTCATTCACAGCTACTCTTCAAAGCTCTTAGTTTGGCTTTGATCTAAAAAAACCATGACTTTTGTCTTGAAGGTGCTCAGTCAGACAGTGAGGTCTCCTCCTCCTATCATCCAAGTGACATGAGCCTGGACCGTGGCTACACCTCTGATTCAGAGGTGTACACAGACCATGGGAAGCCAGGCAAGATGCATCGCTCAGTGACAGATGTGGATGTCATGAACAGTGGCTGGCTAGTGGTGAGTAGCAGTGGGCTTCTGGTGCCTGAAGAAGACTACTGCTAGCATGGTTGTGGGCAGAGGGTGTGGTGGGCAGAAAAAGAGTAAGACAGTAGAAAAGAGAGCTAAGACGAGCTGACAGTGTAAAAGAAGGATGGGGAGCAGATGCAGGTGAAGAGGAGAAAGCTTGAAGGCAAATGAGGAAGAAAGGGAAATGGATCCTACAGACATGTTACTTGTCTTCAGAAGAAAGACCCTTTCAGGATGTGCATGAGGTGCTGCTTGTTTTGCTACCCTCTGCTGCTATACCCTCTTGCTGTGCCCTGCAGGTGGGGAAAGATGACATCGACACCTCCAGATCCATTGCTGGGCTCAGCAGGCTGGGGCCATCTCCTCTCGTCAACCAGTACAGCCTGACCGTGGGGCTGGATTTGGGCCCACATGACACAAAGTCTCTCATGAAGTGCGTAGAGTCCCTGTCCTTCATTGTGCGAGATGCTGCCCATGTTACACCTGAGAACTTTGAGCTTTGTGTCAAAACCATCCGCATCTTTGTGGAGGCAAGCTTGAATGGGGGTAAGTTGGCCCTTGGTTTGACAAACAGGATTGGGCTTGGCAGGGAACGAGTCCCCAGCCCCAGAAAATTATCTGCTGTGAAAAGAGTGCCCTACATCCTGCTGGCAGCAGGAACCTTATTCTTAGTCCTTTCTCTGGGATAGAGGGGAGGTCTGGAGCTGATGTGGAGGCAGCAGTATCAGCTGTTGCTGAAGGCTGTTTCTGAGGGCTGCTGGGTACCTTTTTAAGCAGGTAATTGCCATTTCACAGGACGGAGCCCTCTGCTGAGGATATCAAAAGGTGGCTGCTGGGTGTGTTGAAAGGCAGAAAATGTGGTGGAGTGTGTATATGGTATGTTGCTGCCTTTCACTTTCTAGGCTACAAGTCCCAGGAGAAGAGGGGGAAGAGCCACAAGTATGACAGTAAATCCAGTCGGTTAAAAAAAAAGCCAAAGGAGAGCTCCACGCGGCGGTCACGGGTCTTGAGCCAGCACCAGGCACACACACACAGTGATGAGGATGAGGATGAGAGCATCCCTGCCAGCTACCACACTGTGTCTTTACAGGTTAGTCAGGACGTAAGTATAGCAAGGATTTCCTCCTCTCCTTTCCCATTCTCAGGGCCACACTAGGGAATCACTGGGATTCTTCATAGGCTGAGAGGAGGCTGCGTCCCAGGTCAGTGGGCCCTGGATGGCCAAGGGTGGCTCTGGCAGCAGTGTGTCATTCTGCAGTGAACCAGGAAGACTGCAATTTGGACAGGCAAAAGCAGAATAGCAGTGGAGAGAGAAGTCCTCTGAAAAGCAAGGAGGGTGGGGTCTGGAGCTGTGAGTCACTATAGTGAGCAAGATGGATGTGGATCAAGAGCATTTGGAGACATGAGGTTCATGTAGGATTAGTGGGGAATCCGACAGGGCACCTGAACTTGTGGGGAGGGAAAAGTCCTGTGGGCTGAGGCACTGGGATTTCAAGCACAGAGGACTGGGATGAGGGTATTATTTCTCTCTCCAGCTGATACTTCAAAGGTGTGAAGGCACAGCCCTGCTGGCTGCCAGGTTGTTGGGCTTCAATTCAGTAGTAGAGTGACTTGAATGCTTTCATTTGCCCATACAGAGCTGTTCTGAGGAAGCTTTGTATGTGCTTCATGCCTTTTTTGTTTGGGGGGAAAAAAAATTAAAAAGAAAAGAAAAAAAAAAAAGTTACAGAGAGTCATCCCTGGACAGCATAGCTGAATCACTGGGTTTCTCTCTCTGCCTGAGAGAGTCAGTGCTCTGTGCCAGGAAAGGCTTCATTCTTTCTCCTGGCAGGACTGAGATGCTGTTCCTCAGAGGTGGGGTTGACATGGCTACTGAACTGACAAATCTTGCTGAAGATGCCTGGCACTTCACCACTTAGGGAGGGCACAAAGAGCAAGGCCTGACACCATCTCCATAGCTATACATGGTTATGTACATAGAGGAAGCAGCCTTGAGTAGCTATGAGCCTTTTAGCATTGGTCTGGGGAAGAGCAGAGACCAGGGTTGCTTCCAAAATTTAGATCCTGTGTGTTGCTTAATGCGATGCTTGACTTGCAGCTCCTGGACCTCATGCACACCTTGCACACACGAGCAGCCACCATCTACAGCTCCTGGGCAGAGGAACAACGCCATCTGGAGACAGCAGGGAGGAAGATAGAAGCTGATTCCCGAACACTCTGGTCCAACTGCTGGTGTCCTTTGCTTCAGGGTAAAGCCATCCCTTTGTGATAAGAGGGAGCAGAGACACTTCCAAAATAATGGCAGCACTCAGAAAAGTTGAGAAGCCAAGAACTAACAGCGGAAAGCAGGCAGAGGTTGTTTTTTAGGGTCTGCTGTAATTGAAAAAGAACTTGGATCAGATCCAGAAAGGTATATTCATAACATGTTAGCTGCCAGCTTGCTTCTAGACCTGACAGTAGATTCCCAGTCTGTGGCCTGGAAAAAGTATAATTTGGTTTTTTTCCCCCAGAGAGCCTTTGATCTTCACTCTACTTTTCACATTAGACTCGGGAAGTAGGGATGTGACACTTTCCCTGGAGGATTTGCTCTGAATCCCTCTCTTGCAGGTATTGCCTGGCTGTGCTGTGATGCCCGACGCCAGGTACGGATGCAGGCACTCACTTACTTGCAGCGGGCCCTCCTGGTACATGACCTGCAGGCCCTGGATGCCCTGGAATGGGAGTCCTGCTTCAACAAGGTAACCTGGCTGGGCTGAGTTGGGCATGTAGGCAGGACAGCGTTGTGATGAAGAGCAAAGCTGTGGGAGTGGCAGCACTGTCTTCTTGAGCAGCTTGTTTACCACAACAAACAAGGCATTCCCTACTCTGATCCTGTGAAAAGTTCCTCTCTGCTTAGACTTCTGCCTGAGCTTCTTGGAATATCAAAATGAATCCACTCATTTCCACTTCCCAATGCTTCTCCCATAGTCTCTGCCTAGCAGCCAGCAGTCCCAAAAGCCAGCTGCTTCCTGTAAGGCTGTCTGTGCAAATCTCAGTCATTATCGGCCTTTTTTCAGCTCTGAAATATCAATGTATCTGATACAACAGGTGCTGTTCCCTCTGCTAACCAAGCTACTTGAGAACATCAGCCCAGCTGATGTTGGTGGGATGGAAGAAACCAGGATGAGAGCCTCAACACTACTCTCCAAGGTAAGCATGCATCTGCTGCCTGAAAGCTCAGGGGAAACCATATGCCTCAAGAAGACCAAAGTGTTTGTTGCATTAGCTTCTCAGCATCTCTGATCTGGATAGGTGTCAGTTTGCTAGTTTGACTGTTTCCAGTGCTGGGCTTCTTCACCACCTTCTGCTGTTGAGATGTGCCTTCTTTGCAGAACTGTCTCCATGATCCTGGGCTTTGGAAAAGTTGTCAGGAAGGAGTTTGTGACTAGGAAGGATGATGGAGAGACAAGTATTTCACCCAACAGTAGTTGAAGACAGTCTGTTCTAGTGGTGATGCATGTCACAAGCTGATAGTACTGACCTAAAACAGAGAGTCTGGAAGGACTAGAAGACGTGGTGATGCAAACTGCAGTGGCCTCATGCAAAGCAGACAAGATGCACTCCTCTACATAGGCAGCTCGGAAGAGTGGAGGCCTCTGGCATCCTCAGGCTGGGTGTGTGCATGCTCCCAGCCTGCCACAAGGAGGGAGAATTCCAGATTGCCACGACTGGCTCGTCAAACTGTAAGCAGCAGCCCTAATACTACTTGTTGACAGCAGTTGTGTTTTTTTTCTAGGTGTTCCTACAGCATCTCTCCCCACTGCTCTCACTGACTACCTTTGCTGCCCTGTGGCTGACAATCCTGGACTTTATGGACAAATACATGCATGCTGGCTCCAGTGACTTACTGGTAAGGTGGTGAGAGTGCTGCCGCAATGCTTTGAACAAGCATTCATCAGTTTTATCCTTCTAAACTTGAAAGATGGTTTGTTTTGTTGTTTTAACCTTTTAATCTTTCCAAAACCATTTTGTCCCATGGTCTCTCCCCTTGTCCTCCATTTCCAAGGCAGCTCATCAGCTGTTTTGAGCTTTTGTTCATTGCTTTATGTCCATTCTCTGTATCCTGAGGATTGTCTCTGATTACAGCTAGAGGCCATCCCAGAGTCTCTGAAGAATATGCTGCTTGTAATGGATACAGCTGGGATATTCCACAGTGCTGACTCACGGACGGGATACTCAGATCTCTGGGAGATCACCTGGGAGCGGATTGACTGTTTCTTACCTAGGCTGCGGGATGAGCTCTTCAAACAGACAGTCATCCAAGGTACAGGGGGCTGAGAAACCTTAAGAAAACAGGTCTTGGACCCAGTGCTTGCAGCTTGTCCCGTACCCAGCTGCCATAGTCCCTGGATGTTGATGAAATTATAGGTGCAGGAGGCTGTGGAGCTTGGCACAAGGACAGCAAACTGAGGGTGGGTGAAAGGATTGAGCAAATTGCTGTGTGGGCTCACTGATTGTTTTGTCTTCCTAGATCCTGTCCCCAGCATACCAATGGAGCAGCAGCATCAGAAATCAATAGTGTCTGCCATGCCCCCATCTCCTGCAGGGGATGTGAGACCAGCCACCCACCTGGCTCCTTTGGAGAAGTCCTGTGAACCGGCTGCCAGTGGTGAGTCCCATTTTCTACTTTCTGGAATCATCTTCCCGGCATGGTAGCGTGGATCTGCTTTTTCTTGGTTTTAGTGTGAACTCCAGTGGCCAGGCCTCTGGTGTTGTGGAACTGTTGTGCTTCCAAATGGATAGGTTGTGACCTTTTTGCTGAGGTTATTGGGGTGGGCAGAGGTTGGGGCAGAATGCTCGTGGTTGCATCTTTTCCTCAGGGCTTCATATGAAGGTATGTGGAAGGGGCAAGTCTGAAAAAGCCTGAGTTGACCTTCAGCCCTGCCTAGCTTTGATCTGAAAGGTGACTTTGTCAGGGCCTGTGTAAGGATGTATTTTGCCTCTTCCTTTTTCCAGAGTCGGAGAGAGCCACCGCACCTGCCTCACCCACCATCAGCACCTCTGCCTCTCCTTCGTTCCCAGCATCAGCTCCAACAAAGACAAGCCCCGTTACAGACATGCCTCCTACAACAGCACAGCCACCGCTCATCCTGCAGCCACTTGCCTCTCCCCTGCAGGTTGGGGTGCCACCTATGACTCTGCCAATCATTCTCAACCCAGCCCTAATTGAAGCCACCTCTCCTGTTCCCCTCTTAGCTACTCCACGGCCCAGTGACCCCGTGACAACGTCTGAAGTCAATTAGTTTGGGGGTGTCTGAGAATGTCTGCCAAGGAAGCTCTGTGGGTGGAGGATGCTGGCCAATTGTTCTCTGGTAGTGGGCATGTGTTTTTCTGCTAACCTGAGCAGAAAGGCTGCTGCCACAATTCCCCTGGAGCACATCACATTCTGCTCGCTGCTTGGGGCAACCACCTAGAAATCTGCCTAGAAATCCCTGTCTTCTTGGAGGGGTGCCTGGTTCCACTGACCAGTCTCCTTCCTGCCTTCACAATCTCAGGGGCTAGACAACACCCACACCCAGCAGCCTGGGACCAACCTGCCACCAGTTTATCTGGTGAAGAGGGAAAA
Organism: Hemiprocne comata; assembly: GCA_020745705.1. Lineage (NCBI taxonomy): Eukaryota > Metazoa > Chordata > Aves > Apodiformes > Apodidae > Hemiprocne > Hemiprocne comata. Next base: position 18,137,571 of record CM036592.1, read on the forward strand.
CTCTCTAATGTCACACTAGAGAGGGGCTGCAGTACAGGACTGCCTCTCAGATTATTCAGTCCAGGCCCTGGATGATTCCCCAGGCATTCCCTAGCTTTCCTGCCCATGCTTTTGGTCGCACAGCTTTGTTTAGGGTCTGGGCATGCATGGGTTCAGCAGGTTGAGAATTTTGTGTAGAAATATGGATTGCTTACCATGCAGCTCCCAGCTTGCTACGTAGGGCTTCTTGTCTGCTGTAGCCACATGCTTTCCTTCTCCAACATGGGTCACAGCAATTCCCATGCCAGATGAGGAGTCAGGAGCAGGGAAGCCTGGTAGGGGCAGCACTGCTTTCCTCCCTCCTCCTGTAAATGAAATCAGGATTTCTGGTTGGATGGATCAAATTCAGAAGGCTCTGCCTAGACGAGCAGATGAGAAGGAAGTTGAGAGTCCTGTGAGCTGAGAGCAGAGCACTTTGGCCATGCCTCAAACAGGGCTTGGGGAGCCACTCCCCTGGCGTACACAACAGTGCTGTGTTGTCCACCACTCACTATGTTGACTTCTTAGTGTCCAGCCCCGTTCCTTAGGAGAACATCCTCTTCAGCTAGAGAAGATGTGGGGATCTGTAGCACTTGCTGACAGATGCTCAGCAAGTCTGCTGGGCTTTCTCTAGGCAGCTCTGCAGAAATTGCACCCTTCTGCATCTTCTAGTTGCTGGGAGCCCACCTCCTTCTCCACCTAGAACACACCTGCAGCTGAGGCCCTGGTAGTCATTCTTGTGCTTCTGCCTTGCAGCAAGGATGTCATGCGCTTCCACCCCCTCATGCCTGGAGCAGAGCTGGCTGCCTGGCAAGCACTGCATCTCTGTTCTTCCTCTTGATTAGTTGGCTAAATTCTTAATAATATCAATCTCAGAAATCCCAGTGGTGACTGGGAGGGACATAGGCGTGACTCCTACCCAACGTATATTGTACTGAGAGGAACCTATGGCTGGGGTGGGAGCACAACCAGTGTACATATAGAGTAAATGGCTACAAATCCAATGGACTTTTTACAGTGTAATAAATACATCCTGTAAATGAATGCTCCAGTGTTGCACTCCTTTTCCATCGTGGTTCTGTGGCTCAGAGCTTTGGGAAGAGTGGAGTTTAGTTGTCAAGGTGCTGTGCCCATCTGCCAGCCCCCTGGCTCCATATACCAGGATCCTCCAACAGTTTGCTCTGTCTGCAGGGAGCACAGAGGGACTTGCCCTGAGAAATGGTCAGCTTGTGGGGAGGCTGCAGTGGAGGTCAGCTGTCAAGGGGTAAGCTGAGCTGTAACAGCTAGATTGCTCTTGCTTCTGGCAACAGCTTCATGTTGGCTGTAAAAATTCTGGTGTGACGTTGGTGTGTGCTCAGGCACTGCCAGGACTGAGGGCAGAGACTAGGGCTGAGGAGCAGGTGCCCTGCAGCATCCTGGCACACAGCCAGGACACGGACATCAGTGGCAGCCTCACTGACTTAGGAGAAAGGAACATTTTCTGTCTGATAAAGAAGAAATCCGTGTTTCCACTGACAGGACTCAGACTTGGAGGGAGCATGAGAGATCCTGGGCTCTTGCAGGGTTAATGCCTGCCATGGATATGGACAACCACACATAATTCCCTCCTGATATTTTCTACTTTGTTTTGTGGCAAGATCTATGCGGTGCCAGTGTCCTTAAGAGCTGCACGAGGCACCAATGCCTTCCCTATCACAAGGACTCCAAGAGGCTCCTACAGGCTTGGTAAGGGGGTTAAAACCTTGGAGTTTGAATTGCATGACTGAGGTCTGAATATTGCGTAATGGAAGAGTAATGCACATATTAGGAAAGTCTTGCTACTAAGTCCTGGTTCCCTTACCCCATTTCCACCATTCCAGGAATATTTTCACTGCTGCAGCCTTCTGTTCTTCACCCTCCACTGCTTCCAGGTTGTGTCCTTCCAGCCCTTAAGTGTTTTCATTCATGTATTTGAATCCTTGCTGTGGCCTGTGGCCCTTCTGTATCCAGCCTGCCTCTCTGTCTTGTATTTCCAAGCCTTCACTTGTATTTACAGCTCTCTTTTTCTGAGCAGTCTCCAAAATGCTTGTTGAAACCTTTAGATTGTTAACTCTTTGCAAACCATTGCTCAATTGTCAAATGCCCTGATGTCAGCACTACTGCCCTCTGATCCCCAGACAGTCCTTTCACTTCTTGGAGTGGTGTCAGCTAATGGCAGAGCCTAGTTTTTCCTGCTGCCTTCAGATAATTGGGGGGTGCTGTGTTTTAACCTGTGTTTGCAAACCCAGTTTCTACTGAGACCATTGCATTTTAGTTCAGACAATTGTGGTGCAAAGCAAAAGCCACACAAGGAAAACCGCAGGAAGCAGGACTGGAATGGAAAGAATGTTGACTGGAAAGACAGAATTGCAATTTAAACAGTTTTCGCTAGACTGTAAATAGGAATGGGCTGGAAAACCAGAAGGAATTTCTTTGAACATTGTTTGGGTTTTGCAATAACAAGGTTTCATGTGTTACAGAGAAAAAATAACGGAAAGGAGATCAGAATCAACTGACAGGTAGCATGTGCTGTGATACCTATTTTTATCAAGAAGTCTCTTAACTCTATTTGTAACTTAAATTACATAAAAGACAGCTCACAACCCTAGCCTTTGTTTGTTCCTGCATAGTCTTGTCTTGGACTTCTTTCCCATTTTTACATGTCTGACTCACTGTTTTCCAGAGAAGGCTGGACAGACATCATCATAGTTTGGCTTATGTACCTCTTCCCATTCACATTAAGAGCTTCCACCACTGAAGCCAAATAGAAATAAGTAGTGGGATTTAGTGTGTGTCAGTAGGACAAGTTACTGTGGACTTGATGTTTTGCTCGTTGGTGTGAAGCTTCCTTGTTGGAGAAAGCCCTATTGAAAGATAAGCCCTGGCTGCAAAACATAAATTTGGCACTGAAACTTCTGAAACCGAAGCAATGCTGCTTTTAGGTTCAATTTTTTAATTGAATCTGAGCATACTTAGGAGACCTGGTCTGTAGGAAAGATTTCCATTAAGTTTCTTCCAACAGTGAGCTGGCTTTTTTAGAAGTTACCCTCACTCCTTGAAATGCCAGCTGTTGAACTCTTCTGGAAAAACCTGTGCCTGTTGGGCAGCCTCAAGTGTCCAGTGCCCTGCTCCTTCGCCCCGCCCCAGGTGGCAGGCAGCCTGGTGGCATTTGCCACTCACCCCATGGCCCAGCTGCACCCCGAGCCCTGCCACAGCTGCTGGAAGTGGCAGCAGCTGCACTGCTGGCCCAGTGCCCGCTGCCCTGGCCAGCATTATTCCCACCACTGTCTGTCTGTGCGGCCATGGGGGCTGCCAGGAGAGGGAAGGCCAGACCTGGTGTCTGACAGTGGACAGAAATTCAGGGGGCAGCTTTGGGAGCATGACCGGCTTAGAAGCAAAGTTCTGGAGTACAACTCCTGCAGTGAAATGTCCAGGAACTGACAGGCTGAACAGCAAGGAGAGACCCCCAGGCCTGCAAGGAGGCTGCCAGGAGTGTGCGTCAACGCTGAAGAAGATGGGATCCCCAGGACTACACGTCCCAGTGTGCAATACCACTGGTCCAGTTGCATAACCTGCTCCCTGGCGAGCTGACTGGAGCTCCAATGTGGTGCAGGCCAGGGCAGCTGCTGTTCCCGGGCAGCTCCTTGCTGCAGAAGGCATGGGAAAGCTGCAAGCTTCATGAGCACCAGCCACTCCAGGACCCCAGGGGTGCCCCCACCCTTTGGATGTGCCGCATGTTTGGGGATATGAAAACAAAGGCCTGCAAGCAGCCGTGAGGTGGGAGGGTGTGGGTTATTGCCGTTACTGATTGGGAAATAAGGCTGCAGTGGGCTTGCCACAGCCTCGCTGCTCTGCCAGAGAAAGTCGTTCTTCCCGTTTTCAGGTTTTCCACAAAAGAAAAATGGAAATTTCTCTGGGCAGCAGAGTTGGTGGGTGGCTGCTGAACTTAATCTCTAGGTGAGCCATTTGTACAGAAGCGTCTGTCTGGGAAAGGAGTGGTCGGGCTAAGTGAACTGGTATGGGTGTGGGGGGTGGCTTGCAGTGTGTGTGAGGCAGCCGAGGTGTCACTAGCTGTTTGAAGTGTCACTAGCTGTTTGTGGAGTTTAGTGAGATCGAAGCATTAGCCAACACGGGTGCAAACTGAGCCTTGCCCTCAGGAGGAAGAGCTGAGCCCATGTTAACCCTTTTCCCAAGAAGAGGAGACTGAGCAAGGTCTTTTGAACCTCCTGCTGCACTCCTGCACTGAGACAGCGCCCTCTGGGCCACGCTTGCTATAGGAGCATAAGGACGGTGTTTGGGGCAGATAGACCATCATCTGGGGCTGGGGGAGTGGATGGGGGCGAGTCCCCCACACCCTGTGGCCAGCTGCTGCTATGCGATTCAGCAAAGGCTGCTCCAGCTGCAGCTCCAGGGAAGGGCTGTTTGCTGCTGGGCAATGCCCTGCCGAGCAGGAACCAGTCTTTCCGCTCCGGCTGTGTCCCGCAGGGGACAAGGCCGACCGCGCTCTCGGGGCTGCTTCTGCCTGCCCTACGGACCCCAGCGTTAGCGGCTCCGTGCAATCCCCACTCCCGGCCTGCCCGTCCCCAGCCTTACCCGCCCGGGGGTGCCGGCGCTTCCCCCGGGGCAGGCAGCACGGCCGCCACGTGGCGCCCCGGGGCCTCTCCGGCTGCCCCCGCTCGCCGCCGGACGGGGTGGGCCCTGCCCGCCGAGCGGGACCTGCGCTGCCCGCGGGGCGGAGCCGGCCTGGGCTGTCCCGTCCCGGCTCAGCTGGGCTCGGCTTCGCACGGCCGGCCCTCGCTCCGCCCCGGCCCCGGCCCCGGCCCGGCCGTCCATGGGGAGCGCGGCCCGGCGGCGGCCCGGCAGCAGGAGAGAGCGGGGAGGCTCCCCCGGCGGCCCCGCTCGCCCGTAGCCCGGCAGGGCATGCCCGGACCCAGGATGCCGGCCTGGGGGATCCTGCCCGTCACCTTGCCCGCCTTCACCATCACCGGCATGTGGATCGTGTGAGTGCCGCGGGACAGACCGGAACCGCCGCCAGCCCCCATCCCCCGGCGGCGGAGCCAGGGCCGCTGGGACGGCGTCGCCCGAGCTGCGGGGCGGGGAGGGTGGCGGGGTGCGATGTTGTGGAGCAGGGGGCTGGAAAATGCTGCGGGGTGCTGCGGGGCAAGGGGTTGTGGGGCGTGTCTGGGCCCGTGTGTTGAGGAGCTTCTTCACATTCGGTTGCTCCCACACCTCCCTGTCCCCCCACAGCCACCCTGCGTGGTCACTGCATCTCCTGCAGCAGCGCTGGCATGTGCCTCACTAGCCCTGCACTCCTGGCGCCCCATGGGATCGCGTGCCCCTTTCCAGGCATGAGCGCAGCTGATAGTTAGTTGACAAGGGAATGGCATTGGGAGTGATGCCACTAGCCTGGGGCCAGAAGTGCAGCACATGGAGACCCATTCTGGCCCCAGCGGGATGGATAAGAGGGCCAGGGAACATTTGTCCCTTGTGCTGGAGGCAGAGGCTGTGTCACCTGTGTGAGCAGCACTAACCCACCCTGTCAGTGATTTCCCGGGCCTCGGCCCTGGGATCTCAACTGGTCACAGAAGATTTTCCTACCCTAGACCATCAGCCCGACTGTACTGCTACCACAGGGATGGCCAGGCACTGGATGAGGGATTTTTCCCAAAGGCATAGGTAGCCCCAGTGTAGGTAATAGGACTTTATGGGGTGTGGGATGGAACATCCCATACCACACAGGTCACTCTGACAGCTTTCTCCCTGTATCATCCCCCATCTGCCTTCACAACAAAGCTGAATGCTGACTCTTGCACAGGGAACTCATGGCCCAAGTTTTTCCCCTGAACACCCCACAAAGCCCTAGCCATATCCTGTGGGTGACCCTGGGGAGCAGATTCTTCTGCAGCCCAAAGCAGCACAGGTGGGAGGTGCTGCTCGTAAGTCCTCACAGCCAGAGCTGCTCTGGGAGGGGCATTTCAGGTCCTTTTTCTGGCCCCAAACATGTCCTGCAGCTGCCTGGGGACAATGTGTTGCTCATCAATACAGTGGCAGGGTGGTTGCATGTTGGGGAGCGTGTGGTCCATGTGAGACCCTGCTTGGGATGCAGAGCCATGAGGGGGGGACCCAGGTGAGTAGGGGCAAATCCCGTTGGGGGAAAGCAGTACCATTTGTGCCTCTCTTGCCTTATTCCCCCTCCCAGAAGGGACTGAAAGGGCTGGGATGGGAACTGGTTGCTTGGAGAAGACCTGTTCTGGAAAGAGGCTGGGCAAGGGGTCTGCGGGGGGGGGGGTGATGCTCTTGGTGGGCAGTCCTTGGGGTGGGCAGTCCTTGGGGTGGGCAGCACTGCCCCTTGGTTCCCCCTAGCTGTCCTATTCTATACCCTGGCGCCTTTCTGCTGGGATCATCCTTTTTGCAGCCCTGCTGTTACGTGGCGGGAGAGGTGTTTTCTTACCGGTGTTGGGGCCTATTTTTAACCTGATCTGTTTACGGCCACTGGCGGCAGCGATTTGAACAGCACGGGGCCGCCTGCTGCTGAGTGGGAGCGCTCCTTGACGGCTGGGGGGCACAGAGCCGAGACCACTTGGATCGGAGTGGGATGTATGTCATTAACCCCTTGTTACACTGACCTAGGTGCAGGTGTGACTCCACAGTAAAATGCTCAATGGAGCTGATCTGCCCAAAATGCCTTGCCAACGCACCGGCTACTTTCCCAGAGTTCTTTCAGCTCCCTGTGCCGGCCGGCCAGGGCCCGGGTGGAGCGCAGCAGAGCCCAGCGGCCATTGGGTGACACCCTGCACTGCTGTAGGCTGGTGGAGAGTCCCGATGCCAGGGGTGGAGCTCTGCGGCAGAGCAGCCCCCCGAGAGCCAGAGGAGCACAGCAGCACAATGGGGAAGATGCCCCACAGGAGCAGCCGTGCTGAACTGGAGCGAAAGGTGGCTTTCAGGAGAGATGGGCAGGGGGACCGGATTCTGGCAGCAGGAGCTCACCACAGCGTGGGCTTAGGCACTTGCTTTTATGTTTTCTGCTTTGCAAAGCCGAGAGGTGCCCCAGGGTGGGCGCTGGCCCCTGGCGGACAGCAAGGGCTTGTACCCTCTGCTCCTGCAGCTGGTCTCTGGGGCTAGCCCAGGGTGCCGGCTGGGAGCAGGGGTGCAGGGAGATGGGCAGCTGTGCTAAACCCTGTTGTTGTCTCTCCCCCAGGTACGCCATGGCACTCTCCAACAACCACATCTGCCCTGTCCACAACTGGTAAGGCCTGGAGGGGGGCAGCAGGGACCCTTTCTCGGTTAAGGACCCTGATAATTCCAGGTGCTCCTCCAGACCTGTCTCACTTCAACCATGGAGTGCTGTGCCAGACCACTGGGAAGCTAAGGACTGCCTGCACCATCACCCTGCTGAAAGGGGGGTGAGGGCCAGGCTGGCCAGGGGAAGGGGGCTGAAATGGTGGAAGAGGTGGGAGTGGGGCACAGAGCCACTTTCTTTCCCAGGAGATATGGCAGTGACAGTAATGGGGTGCAGTCACCCCAGGGCATGTCTCTTACAGCTTTTGGGAGCAGAGCTGCTTGGGGATTAGAGGCCAGGGCCAAGCAGGGCATAGAAAGCCCCCCTCCCTCCCCTGCCCAGGCCTGCCTGTGGTTACTGCTGCAGTGAATGGTCCAGCCCTGCTGCAAACCCGGGGGGGGGCGAGAAGGAGGCCATTGAAAAACCACAGCATGGCGAAAGTATGAAAATAAGTGGTCAGGCAATTACAGAGGACTTGTGTCTCCATGGAAAAGGTTAAAGCTTGCTTGCTTGAGGCTAAATCTGGCAGTGCCAGGAGGATGGGATGGCCCCGTGGCACCCGGCCTGCAGCACCCTGGGATGAGGGACAAGGCGCAGGAGAGGCAAAGGCTGGGAAAAAAAGACCCTGTTTGCTCTCTTGGCAATATCTTCTGCAGGGTTTTTGGCTTGTTGTGTCTCCTTAAAAATCTGCCCAGAAAAATCCATGTTAGTTTAATTCTTGCTGGAGTGTTTGAAGAAGAGGGAAAAAAAAAAAACCCTACTGCCATTTCCTGCCTGATGGCTGATTCTGCTCTGAGAAGAATGTGTGTCGGGTTGTCTCTGCCACACAGCCAGTCTTTAATGATGAATAATGCTTCCCAGCCTCGAGCTGCTTGCTTTAAACAAAATAATAATAAAAAAAAGCCTCCCAAACCAAACACAGCCCCAAGAGCAGCCCTTAAGGAGGCCGTGGGGCTCCACGCCTCACTGGGGTTTTGTGGTTGGAAAACAAAGCCACCAGTAAATGAGGAGACTGAAAAAACACCAGAGCCCAGCCCAGCCATTTCCAAAAAGGCTTTTTAACTGTGTGGTTGCTGAGTGGCTGGAGGCAGCCGATGGTCAGCCTCAGCCAGGGGCAGGGTACTGCTGACCCCAACGGCTCCTGTCTGCACCATGGGGCTGGGGTGTCTGAAGGGGCCCTTTGGGGCACGGTGCTTTGGGCTTCCTGTCTGTGGGGTGGGAAAGGGCCATCCTGAGCCATTCTAGACAGAGGTACTGGGTACCTGGGTGATGCTGCAGCAAAGGGATGACCAAAAACCCACTGCAAGTATGTGCCTGCTGCTGGGAGAGCTGGGAGGGCGAGGGGACACATATCCCCGCAGGGTGGAATTCGGTGGCAGTTGCAGGCAGCAGCACTGGTACAGGAAGGTGTCTTGGGCTGATAAGACCTCTGGGTCCACAGGCTCGCTGAGCCTGTGGCCACAGGAGGCACTTCCAGGGCTCTGTGGTGGCTGAGGGCAGCAGCACCCTGCCCCAGCCCAGCGGTGCTGGGGGCTGCTAACAGCATCCTGGGGGGATGACCTGCCAGCATGCCAGGGTGTGTCAGGCTTCTCAGGGCAGCCTGTGGGCTCACTCCTGTTGTGTACCTGCCATGGCAGGCTGTGCCTGTCCTCCCCTCCAGGTGGAGTGGCACTGCCCTGGGGTGTTCATGCCTGTGGGGGCCATTTCCCGCTCAGCTTGGCATTCCCACCTGATTCCCGCCAGTGCTGTGCAAGCCCAGAGCTGTCAGTGGCTGCGTGCCTGGTTCCACCCACGCTCTCGCACCCCAGGGAGTGTGTGCCAGGGCTAGCATGTGGGTGCTCCCACTCCTGCCTGGAGTGCGGGGCTGCAAGGGACCCCTGAGCCCAGCACCCCAGCCCATGCATCCAGTGGGTGCCTGCAGTCCTCAACTCTGCTGTACCCTTTCCGTCACAGGCAGGCACTCAAGGTGGGCAGCAGAACGAACAGGCAGGGGACAGGCTGTGGAAGCCCAGGGCATGATGCTCCCAGGGGACCCTGCAGGGCTTCAGCTCACTCCCTGGATGCACTTGGCCCCAGGGTGTGGGCACATCCCCAGGGTCAGGCTGCATTCACTAGGGAGCAGCTCTGCTGCCCTTGCAGTCTGTGGACAGAGGACAGGAGGGTCCCGGACAGGAGTGTGGCTCTCCCAGCCTGTCCCTTTGCTCCCCGCAGGAATTACAACCAGTCGTGTGGTGGTGATGGCCCCGGCTCCTGCTGCACGCTGGACCACATCCCCCTTGTCAGGTGAGCAGCTGCAGGGTGGGACCGTGGGGCTGACTGGGGATCGGAGCCGCTCTGAGCGCCTCCCCGGGGCATCCCATTAGTGTGTCCTGGGCAGGGGGGCAAGCACCGCACCCCAGCGCCCCCCAGCTGATGGCTCCCCGGGCCTTGCCTTGTCCCCACAGCAAGTGTGGCACCCTGCCTCCTGAGAGCTGCTTCTTCAGCCTCATCTGCAGCCTGGGCTCCTTCATGGGTAAGTGTCCACTGTGGGGTGCCCTGCGGAGCTCAACCCCTATCTGGGGGTGGCAGGGTCAAGTGGGGGGGGTCCACAGCCTGCAGCGTGTGACAGGGCTGTGTCTCTCCCACAGTCATCCTGGTGGGGCTGCTGCGCTATGCCCACCTCCTGGAGCGCCTCGGGCCGTCCCTCCTCAACACTCTGGGGCTGGCCACCGGCTGGGTCTGTGCCGCCGGCCTCACCATGGTGGGCAACTTCCAGGTAAAGCAATCTCCTCAGGGGATCCCCGGGGGCAGGGCTGCCAGGGTCCCACCGTGGGTGTCTTCTTCTCGGGGAACGATGCTAGGAAACATGTCTGCGCAGAGCCTGGTGCTCGCAGGGTCCCCAGCAGTCCAGGGCTTGGCAGCAGCCAGCAGCGCTCACCCCCATGCCTACGCTGCCAGGCACAAGCCTCCCAGCAGCTGCCCGCCCTCTGCCTGCTGCGGCAGCCGGTCCCTTCCGCCTGGCAGGAGGCTGCTGCCGGCTCCGCCCCCCCCAGGAAAAGTTTTGCTGGCCCCAATCCCGCCTGTTCTCCAGCGGCTCGGCTGAAGGCAGGACTGTGACCCCCAGGAGGGGCTGTGAGAAGCCCCAGCGATGCTTAGGGGGAGAGGGCAGTCCCTGTCCAATGCCCTCGGGCACAGCAGGGCTGTTGGCCCAAGGGGCTCAGGAGCCACCACCCCATAGATGAGGGAAACAGAAGCACTTTGAGATCCCAGCAGCAGCCGGTGGTCAAAATCTGCTCTTCAGCTGGGACTTGGGCACGGGATGAGCTGCCTGGACCCGCTCCTGGCACTGCCTGCCCCTCTGCCTGGGCACAAGCCCACCCCACTGGAGCAGAGCCCTGCTGGGGGAGCGTCCCAAGGTGCTGATGATCTCTCCTCTGCAGGTGGATCATGCCAAGGTGCTGCACTACATCGGGGCAGGGGTGGCCTTTCCCACCAGCATGCTGTTCCTGCTCCTGCAGTCCATCCTCACGTACCGGATGGCCAAAACACGTGGGCAGTACTGGACTGGCCACTTACGTAGCATCCTCACCACCGTGGCCTTCGTCACCCTTGTCTTCAGTATCCTTAGGAAGAGTGCGGGGAGGAGATCTGGGATGGGCTGGCAAAAGATGGTCCTCACAGGGATTATGCTCCCCACATCTTCCATCCTTTGGCCTGGCAGCACGGCACTGGGCTGAGAGAGGGGCTAGGCAGGGGGCTGAGGCCAGACAGCTTGCTACAGGAGTGGGCTGGGAGAGGACCATGCTGGGCAGCCAGAGGTGTGGGGGCTGAGTTTGGGCAGGAATACTGGTGGGCATCTTTCCAGGTGCTGGGGTGCCCCAAACCAGCCCTGCCCTGGGTGCTGCAGCCCAGCCCAGCCACACTGCAGGCTCCAGCCCCACACCTTGTAGAGTGGAAGGGCCAATTAGTTGTTTGGGGGTTTTTAATGAGACAAAGGTATGTTGATCCCTTGGCAATCCAAGTTCCAAGTTACCTACATGGCCAACGCTGAGTACAAAAGCACTCTATGCAGGTGCCAGGTGGGTGCCTGGCAGCACCTCTGCCAGCCGGGGCTCACCAGTGCCCACCTGCCCCTGGAACAAGGGAGGGCTCAGTGAGCAGGCAGCAGGCTCTGCAAACACCACACCAGGGAGGGAGGGCATGGCGACAGGCAGAGTGGGGCTGGAATAATGGTCCAGAGTGTGTGGCCAGAGAGCCAGTGGCTTAATTGGGACTGAGGTTAGGGATAAATTGGGAAACAAGATGGTGGTTATTGGGCAGGAAGCAGAGAAAGCATGTTGTGTCCACAGATCCCAGAGAGGCTGGCTAAAGTCTGACCAGGTTGAGCAGTGCAGGAGTGCTGGCAGGCCTGGGGTGTGCCAGAGGGTTCCACGGCAGGCAGGCAGGGCAGGAAGCAGGCAGGGAGCTGGGAAGGGCTTCAGGGCTGTGCCAGCTGGGAGGGACAGGCAGGGCATGTAAGGACAAGGGAGACAGGACTGGTGCCTGCTTGCCATGTCCACGCTACCTTGTAAACACTGGGGACTGGAAGTGGGAAAGCAGTGAGCTGTGACGGGGTGGTGTGGGAAAAGGGCTGGGACCTCTCCTAGTGGGATGGAGGGAGTGAGCAGAGGGATCTGCCCTGCACAGGTCAGGTCCCTGCCACTCCAGCTCTCCTAGACCTTGGGCTCACTGGCAGAAAGCAGGGTACTGCTGGAGGCTTCACCTGGAGGACTGGATGATGTACCTGCCTTCTCCCATAACCTCTGGTGGCTCTGGCAGTAAGTTTCCCTAGAGATCCCTAGTGGGGATGAGAGAAGCATAAAGAAGCTCTGTCAGCAGTAGGACCTGGAGGAGAGGGAGCAGGACCCCTGTCTGGGCTGAGCCAGCTGGCTGCGCAGCGGAACAGGGGGCGCTGCAGGGATGGAATGGAACAGCCCAAGCCCTCCTACTGAGGGGATGGAGGGCTGATGAGTTTTAGCGACTTTGACTGCATCCCACAGGAGGATGAGGAGCATCATCTTGGTTTGAGGAAGAAGCAAGGGGTGTGGGGAGGGTGAGGCAGCTGGGTACCTGACTTGCCCTGAGGGCTGCAGCCTGAGTTCCCCCTGCCCTGGCCTCTTCAGTAAATCCCCACCTGGCATCAGTCCCATGATTTTACTGAGGCTGGTTTGGGAACATGTGCCACCGCCTCACCCATGCCAAAGCCCTCCTGGTGCTGGGGGAAGCATGCAGGGTTTCTTGGTTTTAGGGGTGGTGGTGTGTTTCCTGTGGAGGGGGGCTGTTCATGGCCACCCCAGTGCGCAGTGGCAGTGGGACATGGTCCTCCATGGGGTGATTGGGGTCCAGCTGTTCTTTCCTTGACAGGGATGCCCTCAGGTGGTGTGTTCTTCATCCAGGAGAGCTTTGTGCTGCAGCATGTGGCCGCCCTGTGCGAGTGGATGTTCATCATTGATGTCCTGGTCTTCTACGGCACCTTCACCTGTGAGTTTGGGGCCATCTCCACAGACACCTTCCTGGTCCTACTTAAAGCCAGCCGTGCCCCCAAAAGCTACAAAGGCGAGAGCAGCGTGTCCAGCACAGCCCACATCCACAGCCTTGCTGAGGGCCTGGCCATGGCCTGATCCCCATGGGGGGCGGCCTCAAAGACTCATGACGGGGACCCCCAAATCAGGTTTTGCCAGTGACTCCCCCATCCAGAATGATTCTGACATCCTGGCTGCCTCTGAGTGCATGTGTACGTTTGTATGCATGTGTGAGTGTGCAGTGCCCTCTCCTCCTGGTGGGACCTGTGGCCCGAGCTTCTTTAGCAGCCAGTGTCCCCTGCAGGAGCTGCCCCTTCCCTACCTGCTACATTTGGGGTCACTGCTGGGGTGCAGGTGCCAGCCCAGTGCTGCTATCGGCAGAGCCAGGATCTGCCCCCAGGCCTCCAGGGTTGCCCCGTCTGAGTCTAGGGCTGTTGTAGGCAATCGTACAGAGGCCCCCTCTGTAAGGGATGTGGGGGACTACAGATCTCACCCTCCCTTCACTATGCAGACTTGGTGTGCTGGAGGGGGTGGATTGGTGTTCCTCCCTCCTCCATGGCCATGGGGCAGGATTAGGCAGGGCAAACCTTCCAGCCAGCCACTGTGACTATGTCAGAGGAGCCAAAAACCCAGAGTGCCTTTCCCTTCCTTGGCAGATGATGGCAGTGCCAGTGTGCATCCCCAGTGAGGATGGTAACGGGGGTCTCTCCCTGCCCACGTGCCTCGCACTGCTGCAGGACGACCACAACTGCCTCGGTGGGGCCACACTGGCCCTCCCAGCCAGGGCTCTCACTGCTTGTGGTCTTCGTGCCTCTGAGTCTTGGAAAAATTGCTTAGGCAGGTTTGAGCCCCTGGGCCACAGCATTCTCATGGTCCCTGGCAGTCAACTGGGCTAGGAAATGGGTCTCTGCATTTACTTTCACGCTGGGGATGTTCTGCAGGCACAGTGCCTTCAGAGCAGCAGATTTCCCCTCCACAGCACTGCCAACCTCAGCTGTCCTGCCACAGGGCCTCCACACCCCAGCCCCAGTATCCCCATTTTGCTGGGACTCCCAAATCCGTCCTCTGGTGCCTTCATAGAGTCACAGCACTCAGCCTAGACAGTGCCTGTCAAAAGCCTGTCCCACTCAGCTCCAGCCTCCTCAGGCTGAGCCCAGCCTGGAATGTCCTGGGCAGGGGCTGGGGTGGCTGAGGGGGAGCCTAGAGGGTGATAGAAGTGTGTATATGTATATATAGGTCTACATATATATATGTATATATTTATAAATTTTCCCTTGCCCCTGGAGAGGGGCATTTGCTGCTGCTGCTGCTGTGTGTGTTGATCAGGTTGGGCTCCCTGATTTGCCCACCTTTTCAAAATCGGCCTATAAATCCACCCGTATATGTAGCTCAAAGAGGAGCATTTCTGACTTTTATATCTAATATATGTTTAAATATATATATAAGGAGAGAACAGTGAATTTACAATAATAAAAGTGAAAATCAGCCAAGGGTGAGGCAAACCGTCCTTCCCCACTGTGCTGGACTGGGGTGGTGACCGAGTCCAAAGAGATGGAGGGCGAACGGTCCTGCGGGTCTCGGGAGATAGCGATGAGCCCGGAGCTCGGTTCTCTGTCCCAGTGTTAGGCTGGCGGAAGACGAGCAATGTCACCCGGGATGCAGCAGCCTGGAGAGGCTGCGCGTCGCGTCGCGTCCCGTCGGGGGGTCCCTGCCCCCCCCCTCCGCCGCTGTACCCGCCGGGGCGGAGCCGGGCCCGGGAAGCCCCGGGAGGCGGAGCCCGGACGGGACTTTCCTGAGGCCGCGGCCAGGACTAGGAGGCCGCGTTGGAGCTGAAGGTAAGTGGCCGAGGCAGTGTGTTCCGGGCCGGTAGCTGGCCCTGCGGGTCCGGGCCGCTCGGGGCAGGCGGCCGGGCAGGGGGGCAGCCCGGGGGTGCCGGTCCCCTGAGCGCGGGGTGAGCGCGGCCGAACCTGCCGGGCAGCGGGCGGGGCTGCCTGCATCAGTGGGGAGGGCGTCTCAGCCGAAAGCACCTGTGCACCCAGCCCATGCTCTCGCCATGTGCACACCGGGATGATGGGTGCAGATGTATCCGGATTCCCAGTGGAAAGGGAACCGAGCTGGTCGAGAGGTTTCAGTGTCAGAGCTGCCCATCCCTTTGAGGGGTCTGCAGCGTCCAGGTCTCAGCAGCTTCTGGCCTCCTGCTCGCCACGGGCAGTATGCTGGTCCCTGTCTGCCTCCCAGCTGGCTGAGGAAGATGTTAGAGATGTGCAGGCTGGAGAGAGATCTTCCGTCTTGGCATGGGGAGGAGAAAGCACGTCCTAGCACTGGTGCTAACACCTATTTCCCTGCCAGCAGGGAAGTTGCTTATTTTCCTGTTTCTCTGTTGCTGGTGAATACTGCTCTGTTCTGCAGCTCTCCCTCCATGTGCTGATCCCTGCCTGGGCAGTGATTAGGGCTGGTCTGCTGCCTGCCCCGAGGGGAAGAGTTCCAGGCCTGTAGCTAACTCTATCCCAAAAGGAGCCATGAAAGCCAACATGGTAGTGATACTGCAGGGAGAGTGAGAGACAGCAAACACCCGGCTGGTGTTGAGAGGGATTTTCTGAGGGTGCACAGATAGATAACTGGAGGCAATGGTTTATAACACAACAGCAACTAAGCTGATTTATAGGCCCTAGAGGAGGAAACCAGAAGATCAGTGGGTGGTTGGGATTTGCAAAACCAACTTGATAGCCTTAATGGGTGTAAAGGCATTTTATGCAGAGAGGTATGAATTACTTCGGTGCAAGAGGGCAGGCTGTCGGGAAGGGAAAGGCTTGGGCAGCTTTTAGGGAGAGGGGATTTCCCTCTGCCATGCTTATAGGTCAAGGACTCTGTTTCTAGGGTCTTAGAACCAAGGCCATGTGAACGCTGCGCAAGAGGGACTCAGCAGCCTTTTGCCAGATCCTTGTCAGTAGCTGTTCAGACTCCTGGGATGGAGCAGCGCACAAGATTTGTGCAGAAAGCAAGGTCAGGTATTTAGGGCCCTCTTTTCCAGGCATTAGCAGGCCCCAGGGGAAACAAAACACACAGGGAATAAGCAGCCAACTGGGTGGCTGGAACATGTCAACTGTACACCAAGGCAGCTTGGAGCTGTGCTCATGCCTCCAGTTGCATTTCTGAAGCACCCTTTTCCATGGCTGTTAAACACTCCTACCGCAGACAGACTATGTATCCCTCTCACCCCCAGGGCATCAGCTCTGCAAGTCAGCCGGCTGTCACAGGAGGAAAGAGAATAGCACCTGCATTACTAGGTCACGTTCAAGGAGCTGCAGGCAGGGAAGAATGGCTTTAACTGGCACTGCTTGCCAGCACCTGGTCCTTAATTCAAGCAGTCTGGCTGGCACAGGGACGCTGCCCCATCCAGCAAGGGTGCTGTGGCAGTGCTGCGCTATGGAGCAGGGAGCTGGTGCTGCTCTGCGCAGTGCAATGCAATCAGGTTGCTGATCTTTTCCCCCACATTCCAGCAATGCCTGGAGAATCTTTCTGAGCCCTAGAAAGGTCTGAAGATAGGGAAGAATTAGCCCAACATAGCGGGGCTGCAGTGTATGCACAAGCCCAAGGTCCAGGCCAGATGCGCTGTGTACCACAGAGCAGAGGATGCTACTAGTGGCAGAAGGGGAAGATGGGATGTGTGTGGGATAAAAGCCAAGTGTGCTACATTCCTAGGGGAAACCCGAGGTCCTGGGGGCCTGAAGGGCACAGCTGCTCTGCACAGGAGGCAGGACTTACCTCAAGAGCAGATCTGAGGTTGCTCTTAAAGGAACAAGAAGCAGGCAACGTCACCCCAGCTCTGCTCAATGAGCAAGGTGGGCTTCCTCCAACACGCACTGCACAAGTGTGCAGGCATTTGGCCAGCAACCTCCCGAGGGAGCCAGAGCTGCACAGGCTGGGGAGACACAGGCATGACCCCATGATGTTCCTTAGTCATGCTGTTTGCTGCAACAAGTGGAAGTGTTCCAGGCAGCAGTGAGTGAGCTGTGAAAACCCCTCTAGAAGGGATGGGGCTGATGGCACTGGGGAAGGGGAGCTGTTCTGTTCAAGGGGCACAGTGTGTTCTTCAGCGTCTTTGGGCCTGGGCTCCCCTAGCCAGGTTCAGCGGGTAGGGCTTGAGGGGGTTCTTCCCAGCACAGTGAGAAAGGACAGTTTTCTTCCCAGCACAGTTTATCCCCTTCTTCACCTCTCTGGGAAGCCTATGCCAGCAGATGAGGTGCCTGGCTGGTGGTGGCAGGCTGAGGCTACCCAGCTGGGATGTCCACCAAGATCCCGACAGCAGACAGTGCGTGCTGCTTCTCAAAGGCCAGCAGGGGCTGGTGTCCATGCTTCCAGACTTTTGGAAGCCCATGCAGAATGACAGGAGGAAGGTCCCACTTCACTTACAGTGCTGGATCTCCACTTTCATCCTCCTTGCAACCCTGCCACACCTGCAGGTCCCTTGAACCTCACATCCTAGGCTAGAATCCCACAGGCAGACTGGGCAGGGGCTGCCAGAGCTCAGCTGGGCTCTGGTGGCAAGGCAGCTGGGGAAAACCTCAGGCCTGGGGCCCCAGGGCAGCCCCTCTGGAGGACTTGAGTGGCTGGAAAATCTCCCTGAAAAGTCTTTTTTCAGCTTCTGAAGAATATGAGTCACACACAGGTTGAACAATCCCCTTCCTTCCCCTCTTCTCCCACACACCCAAAATCCCCTGTGCAGGGACCTGCAGCAATCACTGATTCAGAAATTCATGGTATGAGGGCACTGAGGACTCAGATACTGTGGTGTGGTGTGTGTTTGTTGTTGTTGTTTTTTCCTTTCCATTGCTTAGTGAGGAGAAGAAATGTGGAGCAAGAGAGTGCGCCGAGAGGCTCTGCTCTGATCCCGACCCTTTGCTAGAATTCTCCAGTGGTTTCCTGTGATCTGTCAGACCTTGACCCCAGCGGGACCCACGGCTGCGGTAGCCGATGGTTCCTGCGGCAATGCTGGGGTTGGATGCGTTACTGAGGCCAGCCTCTTCCTCCCCGGTGAGTAGGAGCGTGTGAGCGCTATGGGTGGTGGTGAAGGGACCCTGCTGCTGGTGGTGCCCTGCGGGGGTCGGCAGGGAGCATGTGGCACCAGTAACCAGGGCTTCAGGAGATGGTCCCATGGGGAGCTGTAGGGCTGCCGCTCCCGGTTTGAAAGCAGATGCCTCCTAGTGGGAAAGAGGGAATGGGAACATGGATGGCAAATTTCTCTTTCAGGCCACCTCTGCAGGAAATATGCAGGGGTTGCCAGGTAAGTAGAAATTGGGGCAGCGGGGGAGTAGGAGGGCACCCCTTTGGGTGCCTGGTGTGGGGTTGCCATGTGCCTGCTTTCATCTGCAGTCCTGCAGAGTCCCGCAGAGCTTCCTCTGACCAATGGGGCTTTTGGGCAGCTGCTTCTGTTTGGGTCCAGGGGGGCTTGCAGAAGACATTCCTGTGTGGGAGGTGCATCATCAAGGTGAGATGATGCAGGATGGGGACCTGGGAGGCCCCAGGGGCTGCCGCTGGGTTTTTTGGCACGGTCCGGGTGGTTTCAGCTCTGCTGCACTTTACATCTTGTCCGGAAAGGACATGATGGCGGGTCAACGGGAACCAGTGCCAGAAGCGGGGCAGGCGGCTGGGGACTGCGGGGCATGGCGGGGGCAAACCCCTCCGTGCTCCTGGGGGGAAACTCGGGACCTTCAGGCGCTGCCGGGGTGCCAAGCAGGGGCCGAGCGAGAGCAGTCGGGGGAGGCGGGCCGGCAGCCGCCGGGATTTCCAGCCCGCGCGGCTCTCGACGCCCAAAACTCCCAGGCGGCGAGGAGATGGCCCGTCCCACCGCCCCCGGCCGCACCGGGGGAGCCACCGGCGGGCGTACAGGCAGCCGTGCCCCGGACCTGGCCGGGCCGTGCCCGAGCGCCGAGCCGAGCCGTGCCCTGCTATACCGCGGGCTGGACTGTGCCGAGCTCCGAGCCGGGCCGGCCGGGGCGGGGCGGTGACGCGCGGTCCCGTCATTTCCCGGCTCGGCGGGGTTTCTAGGGACTTTCCGGAGCGGCGGTGCCTTCCTGCTGCCGCCGGTCCCCGCTCACCCCCGCGCTCTCCCCGCAGGCCGGCGGCCGGCCCCGCGCAGACATGGACGAGCAGTTCCAGCCCGTAAGTGCGGCAGGGATCGGATCGGCCCGAGGGGCGTGGGGAGGCTCCGGCTGGCCCCGGCCCCGCAGCTGGGCTTTGGGCAGCGTCCGACCCATGGGCGGGGTGGGAAATGGGGGTCTGCGGGTGCCCCCGGGGTGGGAGGTGGGGATCTTCGGGTGTCACTTGGGTGGTTGATGGGGGTCTGTGTCCACTCCCAGGGTGGGCAGTTAGGGGTCTGCAGGTGGCACTGGTGTGGGAGATGGGGCATCTGTGTCTGCCCCAAGTATGGGAAATGGGAGGTCTCTGCCTCCCTCCAGAAGGGGACATGGGGGGTCTGTGTCTTCCCCCAGGGTGGGAAAAGGGGAATGCTGATACAGCGGGGTGGGCAATGAGGGGTCTGCATCTGTCTGCCTCTCTTCCCTGGAAGGGATGACGGATCTGTGCCTGCCCCCCCTGCCCCTCCAAGGTGGGCAATGGAGCTCTGTGCCATACTGCCCCCCATTCCAGGGTGGGAGATGGGAACTGTGTCTGCCACCCAGGGCAGTTTTGGGTTCCAGCACCAACACACATCACACTCATCTTCCCTCCCATCATCCAGTGCCTGGATGGGCTTGACTATGACGACTTCAATTTTGGCCCCCACATGATGGAGCAGAAGGAGCCCGTGATGGAGACGGGTAAGGGCCCCTCTGGCTGTGCCCTTCCAGGGGTCCCCGGCTGCAGCGGGGTTTCCCATCAGGCTGACTCACACCTTATAGTTCCCAGCAGCACCATGGGCTGTGTCCCTGCTGGCCCCACTGTGGGCTGGCTGAGAATCCGTGCCTTATGCCACCAGGATGGGAGCTGCTCAGTCTGGCCCCACTGCTCTGTCTGTCAGGGACCTGAGGTTAGGCTGTGATGGGTCCCTGCTCCCCAAGTGCCAGAGCATCCTCTGGTCCTTCCCTCCTCTCCCCGCCACTCTGAATGCTTCTCCTGACTGGGCTCTGACAGCACAGAGGCTAGGGGTCCTGAGCACCCCCATGGGACAGACAGGGGTCACCTCACCTTCAGCACCATCCCAGTACCTCCAGCATCCTTACTGTGAACATGCACTTTGGTTATCCTGTGTTTCTCACTGCTACTTTGGTTATCCCGCATTTCTCTCCTCTCTCTTCTCCAGTGGAGGGTCCCTACCTTGTCATTATTGAGCAGCCAAAGCAGGTAAGGATGTCACCCAGGTAAAGGCAGGTGTAGCTGTCACCCTCTGCTCTCATGGCATCAGTTTTGGGCTACCCTTGGCCGACCTTCTCTTTGCCTCCACAGCGGGGGTTCCGGTTTCGGTATGGCTGTGAGGGCCCTTCGCATGGGGGGCTGCCGGGAGCATCCAGCGAGAAGGGGCGCAAGACCTATCCCACTGTCAAGGTGAGCACTGCCCTGGGGAGGGAATAGGGCAGCATCTTCAGCCGGTGTGGATGGGCACCAGGAGGGTGCCTTGAAGGAAGGACATGATGTGTATATTAAGCTTTGCACATCTCCCGCATTGGAGGGTTGGAAAGGCTGCAGCAGGAGGGGTGGTGGCTGTGGGGAGGAATAGCAGGCATTTGTGGAGAGTCCTGCAGGCTCCCAGGGTATTGTACCTGACTCCCACCTCCTTTCTCCCCGCAGATCTGCAACTACAATGGGATGGCCCGGATTGAGGTAGACCTGGTGACGCACAGTGACCCTCCCCGTGTGCATGCCCACAGCCTGGTGGGCAAGCAGTGCAATGAGGCTGGCAACTGCGTTGCGATTGTGGGACCCAAGGACATGACGGCTCAGTACGTGCAGGCGAGACCTGGGGTGGCCTTTTGCCTATGTGGGGTGGCTGGGGGGCTGGCTGCAGTCTGGGGAGAAGAAGGGGGTTAGTGCATTCAGGAGCTGGGTTTGCTGGATGGGGCCAGGAGTGGGTTGAGACAAAGTCATCACTACATCTGTCCCCTGAGCATTTTGCTTAGCTCTGTGTCTGGCACGTGCAGCTTGTTTTGTGCCTCTGTCCTTGGGGTTGCAGCTCCCCAGCTTTGCAGATGACTTCTGTAGCCAAGCTGAGTTGACAGGTTATTTGGTAAGTGGGTGGCTCCCTGCACGTGCAGCTGCTGAGGCAGGAGCAAGCAGGCTTCTGGCTGCACTGATACTGCTGGCCCAAGAGCTCCATTTGGAGAAGAGGGTGTTTTCCCTAGGTCTTCTGCTGGAGTGGGACAGGAGGGGCTGGAGCTGCGTGCTCTTTACTGCTGCAGTTGCTCTTACAAATCCAGCCCTGGCTGCTGTCTTAGCCTGGTCCCATTTGCATCCCTCTGGCTTCCAGCCCTCCTGGTCCTCCCCTTTGGATTTTTCACCTGTGGGAGCCTGGACCTTCCCAGACACCACTTTTCTGGGCTCTGTTCTGCTCCTCTGCGGGTGCTTCTCTTTTGCCCCACACATTGACTCCCTCGTTGCCTGAGTGGCACCACTCTGTGCTTTGCACACTCCTTCCTGGCCACGGCAGCCCGTGTGCCTCCTGGGACAGCTGCTCCCAGCCCCAGTCCTCCCAGTGGGATCCCTCTTCTCCAGGTTCAGCAACCTGGGTGTGCTCCATGTCACCAAGAAGAACATGATGGAGATCATGAAGGAAAAGCTGAAGCAGCAGAAGATGCGCAACAGGAGCCATCTGCTGACAGGTGAGGGCTGCCTGGGGGTGGAGGGAGCAGGGACCTGCTGTGGGGTGACACTGGGTGGCTGGTCTTAGCATGGGACTGGGAGGAATGGGTGAGGGACCTGGAGCTCCAACCAGTCGCCTAGCCTGATGTTATCTTCCCCTGCCCTGACAGAAGTGGAGCTGCGTGAGATTGAGCTGGAGGCGAAGGAGCTGAAGAAGGTGATGGACCTGAGCATCGTGCGGTTGCGCTTCACTGCATACCTCCGTGACAGCAGTGGGAACTTCACACTGGCCCTCCAACCTGTCATCTCGGACCCCATCCATGACAGCAGTGAGCATGGGGCGAGGCCAGGGAGGGAATGGGCAGGGCAGGGTAAAGCAGATGAAGGATACTTTGTCTGCCACGGCTGCTCCCAATGCCTCCTCGCTCTGCAGAGTCCCCAGGAGCTTCCAACCTGAAGATTTCACGGATGGATAAGACAGCAGGCTCTGTGCGAGGAGGGGATGAGGTCTACTTGCTGTGTGATAAAGTTCAGAAAGGTAAAAGCTGTTCCCTGCAGCCAAATCAATCCAGAGGGGCTGTGGCAGGACAGACCCAGGGCCCCTGGTCGGTCAGAGGTCCGTTGTCTCGGGAGCCTGGCCAGGGTGGGGAGACAGGCAGTGCCAGGTGCACCTTCTCTCCCCAGATGACATCGAGGTGCGTTTCTATGAGGATGATGAGAACGGGTGGCAGGCCTTTGGGGACTTCTCCCCCACTGATGTACACAAACAGGTACAGGGGAGGTGGGAGGGTGTTCTGCTGTGCCTTGAGGCAGGTGGGTGCCCTGTGGGGTGAGGTAGCCCGTCCCCAGCTTTGGGGAGGAGCAGAACCCCACGTCTATCTGTCCTGCCCACAGTATGCCATCGTCTTCCGCACGCCCCCCTACCACAAGCCCAAGATCGACCGTCCTGTCACCGTTTTCCTGCAGCTGAAGCGAAAGCGGGGGGGGTGATGTGAGCGACTCCAAGCAGTTCACCTACTACCCCGTGGTGGAAGGTGAGCACCCCTGGGCAGGCTGGTGTGCCCTCTGCTGCTGGGGCTGCCCCTCACCCCACTGCGACTCTCTGTCCCCCCAGATAAGGAAGAAGTGGAGAGGAAGCGCAAGAAAGTCCTGCCTCAGTTTCCCCAGCACTTTGGTGGGGGCTCACACATGGGAGGTGCCGGTGGGGGAGCTGGAGGCTTCGGCTCTGGAGGAGGTGAGTGGAGAAACCTCTTACCCCTCCCTGCTTGGGTGGCCCCAGCCCAGGGGGCTCCCTGCTGCCCTCCAGCCTAACCTGTCCCTCTTGCTCCCCAGGTGGGAACCTCAGCTTCCCCTACTCCCCTGGGCTGACCTACAACAGCATCTACTCACCTGGCCCCCACCCCGTGGGGGGCTACCAGGGGGGTGTACAGATGAAGGGCCCCGAGGCAGAGGGGACTGGGAGCGACAGGCAGGCGCCTGCGGATAGCACATACTGCAAAGAACTGCAGCAGCATGGTAAGCTGTGCTGGAGTGAGTCCTGGGGGCATCACTCGGGAGAGGGGGCATGGGTCTGGGACCTTTGGGGGCCAGGTGCCACTCTCCTCTGCACCCAGGGGGATGCAGGAGGGTGGATGCAGCTGCCGCTCCCAGAGGTGATGTCCTGCTTTGCCCCCCAGCCTATCTCTGCCAGCTGTGGATGCTGGCACTGGCCCGTCGCAATGCCCATGCCCTGCTCGACTACTCAGTCACCGCTGACCCCCGCATGCTGCTGGCAGTCCAGAGACACCTGGCTGCATCACAGGACGAGAACGGAGACACGTGAGCACACAAGTGGTTTGGGGGTGGGACAGTGAGGAAGTCTTGCTGGCCATCTTGCTCCCCCGTTATGGGGCACTGGGGAGTGGAAGGTGACAGGACCCAGACAAGTGTGGAGCTGAGCCAAGGGCCACCCCTGCTCTCTTCGCAGGCCTTTGCACCTTGCTATTATCCATGAGCAGACAGCTGTGATCAAGCAGCTGATCGAGGTCATCATTAGCATCCCCAACCAGCAGATCATCAACATCTCCAACAACCTGCAGCAGGTACACAGTTTCCTGAGACAGGCGGTTCTCCTCTACCTGGGACTTGCTCCAGTTTCCCAATCCCGGGAGCTCCCATCGCTGCTCCTGCTGCAGGGAGGCTGAGCATGGTGCAGCCACCCTGGCAAGGACAGTGGTGCAGGACTCAGCTCCTCCTGTGGGCGTGGCTGAGGGAGTGCTTCTGTCCCACAGACACCACTGCATCTGGCAGTCATCACCAAGCAGCCCCAAGTGGTCCAGCTCCTGTTGCAAGCCCGCGCTGACCCCACCTTGCTGGACCGCTATGGCAATTCCCTGCTGCACCTGGCACTTCAGGCTGGTGATGATGAGATGCTGAAGACGCTGCTGGCCCACCTGGGCTCATCTGCCCCTTACCTGCTCCACCTGCCCAATTTCCATGGTGAGTGGGGCTGGGAGATGATGGGCAGGAACCCTGTGGTGTGGTTGTGGGCTGGACTGGAGAGCTGCTGAGCCTCTCTCCCTGTTGTAGGCCTCCTGCCTGTACACTTGGCTGTGAAGGCAAAGAGTTTGTCGTGCCTGGACCTGCTGGTTAGGAAAGGAGCAGGTGTGAACGTTGTGGAGAGACAGGGTGGGAGGACCCCGCTGCACCTGGCTGTGGAGATGGAGAACCTGAACATGGCCACCCATCTGGTGAAGAAGGTATGGGGGGAGGTGGGTTGGTGGCTGTGGGATGGGGTGCAGCCTCCCCCTGGGCCAGGTGGGAGTCCCCTGTTATGACAGGGGACAGGGAGGGGAGCAGCACCCAGGCAGCCCATCCTCACAGCCTTACTCTTTTCTCCATAGCTGGGAGCAGATGTTAACAGCCGGACCTTCGCTGGGAACACCCCCCTGCACCTGGCTGCTGGCCTGGGCTCCCCCACCCTCACCAAACTGCTCCTCAAAGCTGGTAAGGCACTGCCCTCCCTCCCCTCCATGCAGCCCCGGCTGCCCACCCAGAGCAGACTCTGGCTTCCTGGTCCGACCTGCCTTTCTGGGGTCTCAGTCCACCCTTCCCTGACAGGGGCAGACATGCTGTGTGAGAATGACGAGCCTGTTAGCCCATCCTCATCGGAAACCAGCAGTGACACGGATGCTGACCCCGAGGAGCAGGAGCTGGCTATGGAGTTGGGGGAGCTGGCCCCAGACTTGGAGCAAGGCAGCAACCCCCAGCCCCCTGCACAGGGGCATGGGCAGGCAGGGCACAGACAGCGCCGCTGCCACACGCCCCTGGATCTGACTCGGAGCCAGAAGGTGTGTGGGGGAGTCAAATCCCTGGGGGCATTTCTGCAGGGACAGGGATGGGACAGAGGTCCAGGAGATGCTCCTGTGAGGATGCCTGTGCCCCTCCATGTGCTGGGGAGAGCTGTGGTGTTGGGAGACAGGGTGGATTGGATGGTTTTGGGGGATGCTGATGTCTGTGCATCTGTCCACAGGTGCGGGAGATCCTGCTGCAGGCCTCTCAGCAGGGCCCTGAGGCAGAACTGCCCACTGCTGCACAGCCAGGTGAGCACCCCCTCTCCCCTGCAAAAAGCACCATGCCCAGGCAGGGCAGGACCCTCCCAGCAATGGGGATGGGCAGCATATGATGAAGGCACCTCTCCCATGCAGGGAAGCTCCTGTCGCTGGACAGTGAGGCACTGCAGGGGCTGGAGCAGCTGCTGAACCAGGACTGCAGTGGGTCGGACTGGATGGAGCTGGCCAAGCGCCTGGGGCTCTGCAGCCTAGTGGAGACCTACAAGGACACCCCTTCACCCAGTGTCAGCCTCCTGCGCAGTTATGAGGTCAGTGGCCAGCTGGGGTGCCCCCCTCCCCCATGCCTGTCTGGCTGCTGGCCCCACTCAGTGCCCTTTCTCCACAGCTGGCAGGGGGCAGCCTGGGGGGCCTGCTGGAGGCACTGGACTCCATGGGGCTCCACAAGGCTGTCAGGATGCTCCACAAAACCGAGGCGCTGGAGAAGCTGCAAAGTACAGGTACCAGGAGCAAGGAGCTGGGGAGGGTCATGTCCCTGCTGCTCCCTGACCCCCCATTGCTGACAGCACCCGGGGTTTCCTTTGCAGAGCTGAAGGAAGACAGTGCATATGGCAGCGAGTCCGTGGAAGAGGAGCAGGGACCCACATTGGCCCTGAAGCCAGGGCCGGGGAGCGAGCTGCCCCACAGCCAGCAGCCACAGGTGCACTGAAGGGCTGGCAGCTGCCACATCTGCCCTGGGGTGTGGAGCGCATCGCCCCCCACCCTGCCCACACAAGTGCCTTCCAGACTTAGGGCCTGGCCGCCTGGACTTGGGGGGACAGAATGCAGCCGGCTCTCTGCTCTTATTTAATGGTCCCCCTTCTGAATAAAGGGACAGAGTTTCCCTTAGCCTTTGCCCTCCTCTCTCCAACCCCAGCCCTGAGCCAGCGGGCACTAACCTCCCGGGGCCCTGCCTGGGGCTGGGAGTCCAGCAGCAAGGAGGCAGTTCTGGCCCCTCAGCATCCCTGACCCCAACCGTGGGGGAGAAACCACAGTGCACACAGAAGTGAAGAGCAAGTTTTACTTCAGTAACCGAGAGACGAAGCTGTACAAATGTTTTTCTCCCCCCACAAGCCGCCTGGGGCAAGGGTGGGTTGGTTTTTTTCTTTTTTCTTTTTTTTTTTTTTTTTTTTTTGCAATAGTCTCAAAAGAGCAGAATAAAAAGTTTGACACATTCGCAAAGTCAGTGCTGAAACTAGATGGGTCCCAGGCAGCTGAGAACAGCGTATGCAACACCCCCCACCTGCAGCCCTTCTGCTGTCCCCAGACCCCTCCCTGCACACCCTGGGCACGCCTACAGCCATGCTCCACCACTGGCACCTAGCTCCAGAAGAGCATCCTCCAGCCTACCCTGGGGTGGTGGGGGTTGCCCCAGCCTGCCCCTCACCTTGCCAAGAAGTGAGCCCATGGCAGAGGAAGGGGCTGCACCACCACTGCTGCATCATGAGGACCTTGCAGGGCTGTGGGCTGGGCTTTGCTGGCAGCCTCCAAGGCCCCAGCCATGCCCTGGAGAAGCAGCATGGGAAGAAAAGCTGGCTCTGGCCCATGCCAGCCCCATAGGGCAGTGGGGAACCCCAGGTCAGCTCTGGCTTCAGGGGTCACCTCCCCACTGGTAGTGCCCAACGTGCCCTGGGTACACCCCCAGGAGGTGCAAACGAGGCTGGTTCAGATTGCCAGTGGCGGGGGGGTGTCAGGAAGCACCAACACATCAGCCCACCCCCGTGCAACCATCCCAAGGGTGCCTCTCTGGTGCCAGTGGCTGCAGGGCTGTCTCACCAAAGGGTTGCTGCTACCAGAGCAGAGCTGAGGAGCCGGCAGCAGCACAGGCAGGAGCCCATGCTCAGCTTGCTGCAGGGTGGGGGGGGGGGGGCGGGGAAGGCGGGGAGCTGGGTTTCCCCGAGTCCACTTAAAAACCTCCACCCCCAGAGTGCAGAGCCTACAGGACATTGCTGGGTTTGTGGTTTTGTTTGTTGTTTTTGTTTCTTTTTTTTTTTTTTTTAAACACTTCCCAAAAAGCCCCAAAAGTAGCCCCCCCCAAAAAAAAACACCCTACCTGGTGGTCAGCTCAATCTGGTACTAAAAAGTGCAAAACTGTATCACAAAAACTGTTCAAAAGTTGTAAGAAAGCAGGGAGGGTGCAGAGATGGCAGGGACGGGACCAGGTGCCATGGCCCTGGCTCCCCTGGCCACTTAGTCCCAGGAGAGGGGACAGGCCAGGGCTGGCCCTGTCACCCTCCTATGTGCCCGCCCCCCCCCCCCCACCATGGCACAGCAGAGCTGGAGGAGAAGCAGCCGCTGGTTTTGTTTCAGTTTTTTTTTTTTTTTTTTTTTTTTTTTTTTTTTAACCCACTGAAGAAAGGAGCCCCGTGGATCGGTTTAAGTTGTTCCCCCTCCCCAGGGCAGGGGCACAGCATCCTGCAGCCAAGCACAGGACAAAGAGGGGCTGGAATGAGTCTGCTGGGGCCAACGGTGCAGGCAGCTCCGCGATCAAGGACCAAGGACTGTCCTGCTCTCCCACTGTCTCCGATGGAGGGGCCGCGGCCCTGCCTGGCTGGTGCTGGCAGCTGGAGAAGGGCTGTCGCCCCCCAGCTTCTGCCGCAAACAGACGGACTCATGCAGGGTCTCGGCAGGCACGTGGCCTCCATCCAGGCACTGGGGAGGGGCAGGAAAGGAGCTGCAGTGCAGGTGGCTGATGCCCCTTGCTTACGACTTCTGGGGGTGGCCAGGGGACTGGCGGCCAACACGCTCTGAGATGTTGCGCTTCACCTTGGTGGCCATGCTGGAGGGCTCTGCGTTGAGTGAGGGGCTGGAGTGGGATTTTTTCAGGCCATCATCCTCCCCGCCTGATGAGTCAAAGAGGGTGGACTCGAATGCTGCCAGGTCCTCAGAGCCGGCCTTCAGCTTGGCCCGCAGCAGCATGGCGTAGGTGCCATAGCGGGATTTCTGGGGGGCACAGTGCAGCAGAGAAAGGGTCAGCAAGCTGGGCACTGCCACTCAGCCAGCAAACCTCAGGATGTGGGGGGATGTGCATGGTCCCTGAGCACAGCAGTGGCATTGTGCAATTCAGATGATGGGGACAATGGGGGATTCCATCACTCAGGATGGCCAAGTGGGCAGGGGGGGCGGTATTCTCCCAGCTCACCTCAAACTCCAGGTACTCCTCCTTCTGCTTCAGCTCCTCATACTCCTTGCCCTTCACCTTCTTCTCAGGCAGCGAGGAACGGTGCTCCAACAGCTCTGCTGACATCGTCTTGAACTTGGTCTCATGGCTCTTCACCTGCTCCTCCTGGGGAAAGGTGGTACCATGTCAGTGCCCTGCTCTGCACTCTGCTCGGTCCCCCTCCCCAGCAGCATGAGCTGGCCAGGGCCAGAACAGGTTTTTCTCCTACTGCAAGCCAGGATCTCAGCTTCTGCTTCTGGGTTTGTTGTTTTGTTGGGTTTTTTCAAAGGGCAGGCAAAAGCACAGGCTCTTGGGGGCAATCTGCTTCTGCCACATGAGGGGCTGGCTTCAGTCTTAAAGCAGAAGAAATTAATCCCCTCTAAAACTAGGCAGGTGGGGTTTTTTTTAATCCTTTCACTCTATGAATAACTGCCCTGGCACGCGCAAGTGCCAGCTAATCCCCCTGGCCGGTTGCCTTTCAAGGTCCTGGCCCTGGCAGGACCATGCAAGCGCGGTGTGGGTCTACATTCTCCTCCACTGTCTGACTCCATCACATCTCCTGTTCCCGCTGCCAGGAGAAAGACCTCACTGTCTGCTCCCTGCCTCAGCACTCCCTTGCTCTATGTCTCCCCAGCCATGCTCCCTTGGCCCTGTCCCCCACTGGTGGTAGGCAGCTGGGCACATGGCACCACAGGGGTCTCTCCACAGGGGACAGTGACACCAGCAGACGCAGGGGCTCTGTCCTGGTCCTGGTTACACCAACACCATGGCCCACCTGGGACAGCCTGGTGCAGGAGCTGGGCAGTAGTGGGCGGCTGAACTTCTTCTGGGAGCCGATGGCCGCGGGGAAGGGGGGTGCAGAGAACATGGCTGCCACCACATTGATGCGCGTGATCCATGAGTGCATCTGTTCAGGGTTCCTGGGGAGAAAGGCCAAAACACAGATGGACTGTAAGTGGCACTATCCATGTCACAGGTAGAGTGATCTTCCCTGCAGATGAGATCTAGGTCCCCCAGGCCTGGCTCTGGCCAGCTACAGCACCTGGGGCTCTGCCCCCAGTGACTTGGGCCATCAAGAGCCCATCAGGGTGGGAAGAAGAGGAGCTGGGAAAGCATAGTGCTGACACTGGGTCCCTTTCCTTCCAGAAAGGACCATGACAGGAGAGAGCAATGTGGCTGTAAGCGCCATCCCACCCACCACCCCAGTTGGATGAGCCCCTGTGCCCCAGTGTGGGCAGGTGATCAACCTGTGATTCTGGGCAACTCACTGTGCTTGGAAGAGGAAGACCCTCCAGTCAGCTGTCCTGAGGTAGAAGACGTTAGGTCGCTTGCTGTAGTCAGACGCCCGCGTGGCAAGTGAATGGTGGATGCTAATAGCATTCTTCAGCTCCTCTTCTGCCAGCGCCTTCCCTGGCTTATACTCCTCCTGCAAATCGTGGGGCATTTCAGAGCCAGCTTAGGGATACACCCCATGAGTCAGCTCTACGAAGTCATGGAGCCTGCAGGTGAGTGCTTACAGTGGTGGGGCTTGGACACCTCCTACCAGGCTTCTGCAGGCTCTGCCTCCAGCTCGTGCTATACCCATGGGGAGAGGCTGCACAACGTGGGTGCACGGGTTGGCAACAGCACAGTGGCTGTTCCTTGCTGCCCCACAGCTGGGCAGCATGTGTGCCTGCAGGAGACTGGATTTGTAGCCCAAACTACCACCCCAGGGCAAAGGCCCTGGTGCCTCCTCTCTCTCAGCCAAGTCAGCAGAGCCCTCAGCTGGCAGGCACTTTCAACACCCAGTCCAAGCCCAAGTATGCTGGGAACAGAGATACCACCAGGTCCCCAAGCAGTGGTTCAAGCAGGCATGGTGCCAAGTCTGGTTAGGATGGGCCTTGGGATGCCATGCACTGGCATTCCTCTCTTGCTGCCATGGGCACTGCTGTGACGTCCCTCCCTGGGGTGGGGACGATTCCTCTCCCTGCCAGATGTGAACAGTCCCAGTGCTGCCTACCTTCTGCAGGTAGAGAATCATCCCCTTCAGGATGGCGTGGAAGGGTTTCCAGCTGCGCTTCCCTCGAGGTGCTGCCAAGGGAGGAGAGAGCAGTGCAGACGTCAGCCCCAGTGCCGAGTGGGTGAAAGGCATGTCCCCCCATCCTCCAGCCAGCCCTGCCACGGTGCACGTCACCCCACCCTGGGGACGGGCAGCATGCCAGGACTGTCCCTGCACACCTGAGCCCGTGCCGGCCACGTGGCTGGCAGATGGTGCTGCTGACAGGGGGGCCGCATGCTGCCTCTCGGGGCCAGCACCACTGCACTCCCCACCTCGCTGCCTGCCTTGCCGTCTGTGCTCAGCTGCCTCCCTGCCCAGGGACAGGGACGAGGACACGGCAGTGCTGCCTGCCAGGTAATGCTGGCTTTGGAAGACGGTTGCATCTAATCAGATCAAGGCAGCATTAGATGGCCAGGGCTTAGTGGGGATTTAACAGTGGAAACGGTGAACGTGCCTGGCAGCGCCCAGCCAGAGGCAGCCTGCTGTGCAGCTTATTTGCCACACCACAGGACACATTCCTTTGTCCCTGCCACCCTGTGGCAATGGTTATCCCCTGGGGAGCTCACCCCAGCTCCCTGCCTACTCCCTTCCCAGGGCCATGTTCAGGGGCTGTGCTGGCCTGCTGCCATCTCAGCCTCTGCCCAGTCCTGGTGGTGGGGGTAGGCAGGCAGGGAGAGGGTTTTCAGGCTCCCCAGGCTGGGGGCTGAATTATGCCTGGCCCAGCTGGATGGACAGGAAACGGGGAGCTGATGCTAGAGTCTGGCACGATGCGACAGTCAGACATCACGTAGTGACTCCTGTTCTGCTCCCCAGTGGGTTTCTGGAGCTCTCTGATACCTTCTCGCCCTGAGTCCCTTCCATGGATTCCCCAGGCACCTACTTTTCTTGCAGTCTGGATCAGCGTGGATCTTGCGCACTAACAGTCCGTGCTTGTAAGTGGCGATGCTGGAGTCTTGGGAGAAGTCCAGAAAGGGGTTACTGCAGCTGCTGATGCGCTTGATGGACTTCGGGTTGGGGTCTGCCAGCTCTGAGAGGGACTTTCTCAGCTCCTCCTCATCTCTGCCAGGCACAGATTTGGGTGGGGAAAGGGTTTGTTACCATGGTGGGGACAGCAAATACCAAGCTGCCCACATGCCAGGGCTACTTTTAGGCCTGGCTTCTGGGAGGCCAGGAGCAACAGATGAGGTTGCTCATGAGCAGTCTGTCATAACCACTGGAGAGCATCCCAAACCCAGCCTTGCCTCTGTGCCCCTGCCCCTCTAGGCAGCTGTGGTGCTTCCTGGCCTCTCAAAAGACAAGGCATGAGGGTGTCTGCTGCCAGCTCAGGATGGGGGCCCTGCCTCAGGGAAGGAGGAGCATTTTTGGACAGGACAGGACTGATGACAGCCAAGCTGATGAGCCAGGAGCCATGGAGAAGCAGCACCCGGGGGCTTGGCACTATCACAGTCCCCCAGCTTGTGATGGCACAGGTCCCCAGCTGGCAGGAGAGAGGGTCTAGAAGGGAACTGCCCCCCCCCCAAGAGAGGGGACAGACCCCCAGAGAGGGGGAGAAGACATCCCCATGTCTTCAGGGCAGCAGCTGGACTATGGGGCTCAGAGCCATCAGTAAAGGGCTGTGAGGAGCTTGTGGTGGGGATGCCTTGGGCAGCAGCACGTGTGGGCAGAAGGTAAGGAGCCAAGAGAGCAGGAGGGGGCAGGCGCCCACTCACACTCTCCCTGCAGGTCATGGCCCCTTGTGCTGCGGGATGGCTGCTGCAGGCAGGCTGCATCAGTGCTGCTCCCCCCACCCGGCAGGAAGGTGTGGGAGCCCAGAGCTGCTGCCTCCCCCCTCCCTTGGCCCCGCTTGCTGCTAATTAAACCCCTCAGCATCTGCCGGCGTCTCCATGGCAGCAGCCCGAGCGCAATGGCTCAGCGCTAGCGGTACCGCCGGGCTGATTAATCCCCGCAGCGCGGGCGCTGCCGCTCCTGCTGCTGGAGATGGCAGCTGTGGGCGAGGGTGCGGGAACCCTGCGGGGCCCCGGCACAGCCACAGCGCCCCCCAGGGCCTGCCCGCTCCCACCCTGGGCATAGTCACCGAGGCATGATGCCAAGCCTAAGTGGCAGGGAGTTGGCCTCAGATAGCCTTCCCCCGGCATGCTGAGGAATGGATCCACCCACATTGAGGTGCTGAGGGCAGCCAGGGGTACGCTCTCCAGGCATCCTAATCCCACCCCACATCCTCACAGTCCGGCAGCACCATGGCTGATGGGGCCTCTGGGGCAGCAGCACCCACCAGGAGGGATAAATACTCACATAGCCCACTGCAGCTTCTCGTTCTTGATGGATCCATACAGCGCCTGTGAAGAGAAGAGCAAGAGGTAAGCAGGAGAGTGGTACCAGGACCGGGGAGCTGCTCCGAGGAAAAGAGGGGGCACGCCAGACCGGCTCAGGGGCATTGGAGGTTAAGGCATCCCCAGGTCCTGGCTAAGCAGACACCTGACCTTGTTTCAGGGCTACAGACACTTTCTCCTGGGCACCACCAGACCTGCAACCACACACACACCTGGGGCATGGTGCTGGCGATGGTCGAGGCAGTCTTCTTACCTCTCCTCTCACTCCTGTCTATCTGCCCATGATAGGAGCATGGCATTAGCAGCATGATGGCGAGGTGCACCAAACATTTCCAAGTCCTTAGGAGAGCTGCTTCTCCCTCCCTCCAGGGTGCCCCAGGCTAGCAAAAGGGATGACCTTCAGGAGGCCTGGGCCCCAAAGAGCAAGCCTTCAGGCTGCATTTCGATGGTGTATGCCTGCATACCACTCAGCAGGACTTCAGCCTGCCCCAACACCTACAGCAGCTCCATGCCACAATATACCACAGCCAGAGACCTCCCCACTGTCACTGCTTGTCCTGGGCTGGCAGAGGTTAGTCTCATGGCAGCACCCAGCACTCCACAAAAATGTGATGCTCCTTTGGGAGGCTGCCCAAGAGCATGCTTAGGCTTCAGGAGAGACTTCAGCAGAGTACTAGCTCTGGATTTGTAAAGACAACAGCATATCATAATTCATGAGGCCCTCAGAGGACCTTGTGGCTGGTTGAAGCAGGATGAATGTTTGCCGGCTGCTTCAGCTTGGGGTGGCTGTGGCCTGTCCCTACCCCCTTAATGGCAGTCCCCAGCACCTTGCCCTCCCTGCCAGCCCAAACACCACCAAATTGAGCAAGGCAGGACCCACTGCCTGCATCCCAGCTCAGGAACAAGCTAAGCCAGCCTACAGCAGGATGCTCCAGGGCCCTGCTCCCAAGCGTTTGTCTTGTCTGAGCTGGGTGCAAGCCAGAGGCACTCAGTATGGCTCTGCAGACAGGGAGGCTCTGGAGAGGGTTTCAACCCAGGGCTCCTAGAGGGCTTTGGAGCAATATCTGGAAGGCATCATCCTTGGAGGAAAATAATCAAGTCTTGCACAGGCTGTTCAGGCAGCTGTCAACATCCATCACTGGGCCAGAGACTGCTGCTGAGAGATCTTGCTGGTGGCTGAGAAAGTACAACTGGAGGCGTGCAGGGGCTCAGGAAAGCCAGCCAGCAGACAGGCCCCAGCAGTATGTGGGGAAGCGACATCCATCACTCCCCCAAGAGGTGCAGCAGCCAGGATGGAGCAGGAACCCAGCTCCTCCCGCACTTCCCTGTCAGGGAAACACTGGTGCAGCACCAGCTCTTTCCTCAGAGGAAGAAAGGGATTTCCCTGAACTAGCAGGCAGAAAGCAGGGCTCACTTGTCTCCTGGGAATACAGGATGCTCACGGAGGGGTTATGGCCTTGGTGCCCAAGAAATTAGACCCCAGAGCCAGAGGAGCAGGGTGCTGAGGTGTGAGCAGCGGCTGCCTGCTCGCAGCAAGAGGAGCCCGAGTTGAAAGGAGACCTAGAGAAGAGCCTGGGGGAAAAAAAAACAACCCAAAGTCCTGCAGAATATAACCCGGGGCAGAGCAGGGAGAGAAGCAGGTATCTCAGAGCTATGTGGATTATAAGGAATTGCCACAGGAAACAGAAGAGAAGGGATCTATCTTACTGCCGGGGACGTAGCTGAGAACCAACAAAAATGAGACTGGAAAAGCGGCAGAGAGAGATGGGGACCGGAAAGGGCAGAAAAGCTCCACAAAGAGAACAGGCAGAATAGGACACATCGCTTGGCTTCCACCTGGCTCAGTGGCGATACAGAGAGGGGTGGGCTCCGTGCCTCAAGGAAGGGAGACATGAGCTGGCTGAGTGTGGATTTTGGAGGACCAGGTGAGATGCCACAGGAGAGGACTGCGGCCCCAGGCCCCCCAGCCCTGTGCACAGCTTGCAGGAGGATTGCTGCTGAACACCCAGTGAAGGAGCTGATGTCAGAAGATGCTGAGGGAGTAATTCTGGATGGTACAGGGCCAGAGAACAGCCCAGCAGAGCACTGCACTACAAAAACCTGGGCTCTGGGACTGTCAGCAAACATCTCACAAGCTGAACTGCCTTGTGGTTTCAAGAGGCTCCAGCTGCCCTGTTACAAGCTCCGACAGCATCCCACAAGTCTGCTGAAGGCAGGAGCTGCCAAATACCCCCACCTCAGAGATGGGGAGCAGGGGCTGCTCAGCATTCTTGTTTGGGGGGACAGTGAGAGGTGAATGGGGGAACTGAGGGGATTGAGAGGGCAGTGCAAAGCTTAATGTCTACAGTTAAATCCTGCCAAGACTCTGTTTTGGCTAAACACCAGCCACAGCTGACACTTGTCTCGGAAACAAAGCTGGTGGACTCAGCCCAAGTCCTAGCTGAGAAGATGCACTCCAGCCACAAAATCCATCCTGCTTTTCTGGTCCTGTGGCAGTACCACTGTCTGAACTCCAGGCTTTTTGGTGCATGGACCATTTCTGCTGGGGAAGCACAGGTAGTGCAGGTTCCTGAAGTCTAACTCACAACCATGTCAGCAGAGACCAGAGACACTGATTTTCATCAAGTCCCTCTCTTCAGGCTGTCTTTGTTCTGTGGATTCATTCTCCCTGGACTGAAAGGTCACCACCACTAGGCAGCTCTGAACTTGCAAATTCTGCCCAAGAGAAAACAGGTCACTGGCCCCATGCCACCATCACCCGACCCCAAGCGTGGTTGGGGTTTTTTTGTCATCTCCGGGCTATGAGCTCACTGCTGCAGCATGCTGGGCCAGCCAGCCAGCTCTGCCCTAGACATGCGCAACACAGAAGAGACCCAGGAATATACTGTCCCAGCGGGATTTCTAACTGAATCAACAACATCTTTCTTTGATGCCTTCCCTCCCAAAAGCAGCAAGTTGAACCTTCCACAGTCTTGCTCTAGCAAATGTCTCCAGGAGGGGTGAGGGGCTGCACTGGGCAAGAAGCAGGTGGTTCTGATGCTCCAGCCCAGCCCTAGTGCCAGCCCCACTGGGGACAGCCCTATGCAAGCAGGGCAGGGAGAAGACATCCCCCTTCAGCTTCCCAGCTCAGAGCAGACCAGAGGGGAGATCCAGTGCTGGTTTGGGGAGCCAGCCAGCAAGTTGGCCTGGACACAACTTTGGCACAGACTGTACTACACTGAGGGCTGTAGCCCAGCATTTGAGTAACAGAGCAGGGTTAAGGCAGGAATTTAGGCATCCCACTGGAGGTTTTAACCCTTTCTGTGGTGCCGCTTTTATGAATCATACCTCTTAAAGACATATCCCCTTCCCAGTGTGCTGGCTCCTGCGCTAAGCAACACAATGTTCAGCTCTCAGCGCTGCAAGATGGGTGGGCAGGTCAAGACCTCCCTTCCTCCTGGCCAGTCCAGTGACCAGCCATGGCTGCGTGACATTCTGCAGGACAGACTTCATAGCCACCAAGTGCCCTCCTTGCAGTCATTCTCCCTCTCTCTGTGCCTGATAGCATTTCAATACAAGAGCTCAATTGCTGGATTTCCCCAACTTTTCCTTAGCAAAATACCTTTCTCTACATGCAGCCACAAAGCTCGGTTAGGTCCCCCAGGCACCCAACCCCCCAGCTGTGTGGAAACGAATGGCACCATCAGATCAGGGACATGTATCAGTGGGAACCATACCTAAGTCAGTCCCTTATTCACCTTCATAGCCCCCTCTCCACCCCTGCTGCCTGCCCAGCACACACCCCCCATGCTCAAGAACAACTCATCACCTGGCACATGCCAACACTGCTGCGCACACCCCATGTCCCCTCCTCCCCTCCACCACAGAGGGGCTCCAGCATGCACACAGAGCAGAGTGGCTTGGGGACAGATTTTTTTTTCCCATTTGGTGTGCTGCCATGCGGACAGTGTCCCGTGCATCACCCTCCACCCTGCTGCAGGCAGCAGTAGCTGGCAGCAGGGGATGGCTACCCTTCCCTGCCCCATGCTTTTGATTCAGCAACATGAAAAGCTGCACCAACATCTTTTAAAACATTCCTTGCCTAGCCGACTACACAGCCCCAGGACAGCAGACCCTTCTATCCCTCCCAGCACAGCTTCACAGCACGAGAAGCAGCAACAGAGCGTCTCCCTTCCAACTCCATGTTTCCATCCGAGTGCGTCACAACTTAATGCTGCCCCCAGACCGTACTGCGCTATAACAGCATCGCGGCTTGGCGTGGCCCTGATGTCCCCACCGGGCAGCTCGGGTACCCCTGCCTGCTTTGTCCCAGCCTGCCCACAACAAGGGGACCAGTGAGGACTCATCCCTTGCTGCTACGCTGGAGGCAGGCACCCGACTGAGGTAGGACGCACCCAGAGATAGCCTGTCTTCTCCCCACCTAGGACCAATGCACACCACCGTAACACCTCCAAAACAGATGCCGGCTCAGAGCAAGCAAGCTCTTGGCAGCAAAAAGCCCTTTTTGTCCAGCCACTCCTTCCTCTCCAGCTCCACTCGGCTGGGAGCTGGGGCTTTGGCGCTGCCCCTTTGCTCTGCCTTGCCACCTTCCCCACCACCCCAGCGGGTGTCAGTCTGCCCTGGCCGGGCTTGGCACGGCTCAGCGCAGCCCTTGGCGGGGAGCCCGCAGAGCTTGTCACTACTGCTAATCTGGAGGGCTGGTCCCAGCGGTACCTCTCTGTCCTGGATTCTTCTTGCAGTGATGTTCTCGAGCAAACGTTGCTGTCAAATGCTTGTAAGCGGCACAATGTCACCCAGGTCTTGCCGTGCTCCCGCTACTCCCCGTGCTCGGGGTGGGATGGAGGGAGGGTGGCGGGGCTGGAGACGGGGACCCTCGGGCGGAGAGGGACTGATGGGGACCCGTCTCTGCGGAATTCAGACTGTGGAGGGAGATGGGGCTGGCTGCTCGCCACCTCCATGCCAGGGCTGAGGCTCTCGCAGAGGGTGGGTCGGCGTCTGTCCGTCCGCCCGCCCGCTCGCTCGCGTCCCCACCGGGCGCTGCGCATCCCCCCGCGGCGCCTCCCGCTTCCCCGGCCCGCCGCTTACCGGCTTCTTCTTGCGGCGGCTCTGGATGCGGCTGACCACCAGGTCGGTGTAGAGCACCGGCTTGAGGGTGCGGGAGCGCTGGGGCCAGCCGTAGCAGAAGGTCTCCACGCCGCGGTAGTTGCGCCCGTAGCGCACCGAGCACATGGAGCGGGACCGCATGCGCCCAGCGCTGCTGTTGATGCTGTTGACGCCGATCATCCTGCCCGCGGCGGCGGGAGGGGGGCGGCGGGGTGCCCGGCGGCCCTGCCTGCCCTGCCTGCCGCGGCCCGTGCCGCCGCCGCCGCCTGTTGAAGCCGGGCCGGGCCGGGCAGGGCTCGGAGGCTGCTGCCCGACAGAGGCGGGACCCGCCCCGCCCCGCCAGCCGCAGCCAATGGCGACCCGCGGCGCTGGCCGGGCCGAGCCGAGCCAAGCGGAGCCGAGCCAAGAGGGGCCGAGCGGGCCAGGGCCGGCCCGAATGGCGGAAGGGGTCCTCTGAGACAGCGACGAGCACCCCGCCTGGAGGGACATCATCCCCGGCGCCACATCAGTTGCCGGAGCTTGCCCCATAGCTGGCCCTCCCTGCCTCCTTTCTGCCCCAGCAGGGAGAGCCGGTGCTTGTACCCTCATAGGGCTGGGGGGCAGTGGTGGTGATATCTCAGGGGCTTCCTGGGCTCCATCGGGCAGGCAGCTCCTCCACTCTGTACCAGCTGCATAGACATCAGAGCTGCTGCTGTAGCCCAGCCTGTACCAGGGACCAACAAAGAGCTGAGCTGGCAGGAGATCTCAGACCTTCCATCTTCGGTGCTCACTCCACACTTAAACCTCCTGTCCATTCATTCGAGATCAGGCCAGAAAAATCAGGAGCTGGAGACATCAGGCTGGTTAAGTGCAGGACACAAACGCTCCAAGCAGCTGTTCCAGTGAAGAAGCAAAGGGCTGGGCACTTGCAGAAGGCATGAGGATCGATGAGTAATTTAGTTAGGCTTGACTAAGTAGGAGATGTGGCCAGTGGAGAAGGAAATTTTCCACTCTGTCCTAACTGCTTGGCAGATTCATCACTGGGCAAAACTTGTGAGGAACAGGCCATGGGGGCCCGGCACATGAGCCCTGCTATGCTGCTCCTGAGGCAGGGGCGGGGGAGAGGTTGTCACAGGAGACAGGGGCAGGGCAGCATGTCGCTCCCAGGGGAAACAGGCAAAAAAATAATAGCCGGGGGGTTAGATTGCCAAAGCGTTCCTGAGATTATAGCTCAGAGGTGGAAGCCTGGGCTTTCTTCCCACGTTGCTAATCACCTATCCAGCACTCT
This sequence comes from Hemiprocne comata, assembly GCA_020745705.1. Taxonomy (NCBI): domain Eukaryota; kingdom Metazoa; phylum Chordata; class Aves; order Apodiformes; family Apodidae; genus Hemiprocne; species Hemiprocne comata. The sequence goes on from CM036592.1 coordinate 18,176,704, forward strand.
GAGCATCTAAGCCCTGCCTTAGTGCCTCCAAGCTGGAAGGTGGGGGCCCATCCTACCTTCCTCCCCCGGGGACTCAATTGCGTTGTCAAGCTTAATTCATTAACATCTGTGAAGTGCTCCGTCTCCTAGGCTGGAAGGCAGCACAGATTTGCCTCACTCCTGCAAACACTTAGTAGCAACAGGGAGAAATGGGGCCTGATCTGGCCCTACTGTGTTGCTACCAGCCGGCAAAGCACAAGGTTAAACTAGAAGGGTAAGAAAGATGGGGAAGACCTAAGGCTCTGCAAAGCCATCAGTCATAAAAAGGTCAAAAGCACATCTGAAATATAACAAACAGACAGCAACAGTGTGTAAAGTCCCATGGGGGCTGGGCTAAAATCACACTGACGAAGGAAAGGCAACATCTCAAGTGCTAACCAAAATACCACCAGCTCCAGGACATCCCGCTTCACCTCCTTTGTGGAATGGAAAGCTGCCTTAATTTGGCCACAGGAGTTTGGGTCCAAACCTGCAGATGTGGGCATCCTCGGGCACAGCATTATACAGGTTCTTATATCCCCAGCATGCCTCCCTGCCCTGGTAGGGAGGACACCAGAGTTGGGGAGCTAGGCAGCCCTGCCTAGCCTTGCCTGCAGAGTACAATTCTCCAGGGGGTCTTTCAGAGTCAGAGGAAAGGCTTTCCAGCAGCAGTAGTAGCTGAGTGCTGGCGAAGCATCGCTGCCTTAGCTCCAGCAGCAGTGCCATACAGGGCAGGCAAAGCACTGCCAGTGAGGAGGATGTGGTGCTCAGCTGTGAAAGCACAAGCTTTCAAGTGTTTTCATTTCTTCTGCAGAAAACTGAGATTGTTTACATATATTATCTAGTAGCAGATAAAGTTCTTGTCTGACTCAACCCCCTCTCAGGCATCATTCTGTGTATGGTTTGAGACTCCCTGCAGCCAGAGACAAGGGGAGCACCCAGGCTCCCCACATTCCTTCCTGATGCCATTCCCAGAGTCACCTGTGTGTCCCCTGCAGCAATCTAGGTCCTGCCATGCTGTCCCCATTTCCCTGGCAGCGAGTGCTGTGGGTGAGAGCCATCTCAAGCCCTGCAGCTCTGAAGCATGTGGGGCAGCATCCTGTGCTGTCTACCTAGGCAGGCTTGGAAGAGCCTCCACGATCCTTCTTCTGCACTGTTGGAGCTGCCCAAGACCCAGCCCTGAGCTTTGGGAAACTCCTCTGAAGCCTGCAAGCCCTTCCCCTTCCCGGCTGCCCTTAGGAAATGCATGTGCTCCTGGAGGGCTAAAATTAGCCAGCCAGCTGTGTGGCGTGCTTGCACAGGAGTCTCAGTCCCTAGGCACAGCCTGCCAGCCAGGTCTGCCAAGGAGGCAGCATCCTACCTGGGGTAATGGGACTAGTACAGGCTGCTGTAGGGAGGGCAGTGAAAGATGCTTTCCCCATTTCTCTGCCTCCTGAGCCTGCTTTCCCCATTTCTCTGCCTCCTGAGCCTGCACAGGGACCTAAACACCAAGCAGTCAAAAGCAGTGGGCAGAAGGGAGAGGTCTGAGCTCTCTGACTGATGCTGGCAAAGGCTGCCCAGGAGAAGCACAGCCTCTTTAGGTGCCTTTCCTTGCCAGACCCCTTCCCAGCGCAGGCTCACAGCGCTTTCCCCATCTCACCCTCCCGGCATCCCACTCTCCCATGCCCAGGCAAGGGCTCCCCGAAGCAGAGCAGTGCTTCAGGTGAGGAGCTGCAGCCTGCCCCACACGTGGTTCCTACCTTTCACTTCCCCTTCCCAGCATGGCTCCCATACAGAGGCGGCTGAAAAGCTATGGTGGGAAGCACCACAGCTGCAGAGGGAACAGGCCATTTTTAGCAGAGCAGTCTCCCTGCTGCCGAGCTGCAGGCAGAGCTGTGTGGGGTTGTGCTGCAGCACTGCAGCCTCCCCCTGCCGCCTTACACCTGGTGAAGGTCTTGGCCTCTACCCATGACTGAAAGCCTGTAACTTTGTGGCACTTGCCCACTGCCCTATTTTCCACTAGCTAGGATCTGATGGGATAATTTGATCTCATGTGTTTAAACTGCCAGTACTTTTGGGGGTGAAGTTTAACAGGGATGTGGCAGTGCCTGAAGTGGGGGTACCCACACACAGGGCACTGGGGGCTGTAAAGGGGGGCATGCCAAAGAGCCTGCAGAGCTTGGATTCTCCAGAGCACAGCAGCACCAGAGGGAAGGGCTTCAGGGTCCTCATTTTGGATGTTTGTATTCCATTTTGGGTGCTTAAAGCCTTTTCTGGAGCTGGATTTAAAATCAGAGGATAATTTTTCCTGAGTAACTCCTTTGACTGTCGAAGCGTGGGCTGAGAGGGAGGACAGCCCTATTGAGAGCTGCTGGTAGCCCCTTAATGATGGGGTGAGCGATGCAACCAGGAATAGACCCACTGAGGCTGAAAAGGGAGCTCAGCTTTTCACCCTTCATTGCTTTTTTTCATCGGCCATCTCCTCCTGTCGTGGCTCCAGCACCCTGTGGGAACCCACCTTCCACATCATGAGTATTTGTCAACTGTAGCATTTCACCAACAGTAATGGTTACTGCCTGGCAGGTCCCATGGGAGCTAATCCTATTCCCAGGGCTTGAGATGGGGATATGGCAGCTCAGAAGACCCTCCTAAGAACAGGCAATGCCAGGTAAGTGCAGCAGTCTGAGGCCAGAGGTGCTCACTGAACACTGCACTCCCTGGCCAAGCCTTCTGGAAACTGGGACATGCAGGGAGAAGGCAGGAGTCTACCCGCCACACCAGTGCAGTGAGTTCCCAGCTCCAGGACTTTAACCACCATCCCAACCTCCCCATCACCATGGCCTTGCCTATGTCACCAGAAACATTCTCTCTGCCAGCAGAGATGGATCCAGTCCCAGGGTCTGGCCATGGCTTTGGGCTCCAGTGTTCCAGGGAGCCAGGAAGGGCTGAGTACCATGGAGTCAATACCATGAAGCCTCTGGCTGCAGCTGGGCAAACCAACCCTAGTAAGATGGCCCTGCATGTACCCTCTTGCCTGCAATCCTGGCCGAGCAAGATCAGCGAGAGCATCAGAACCCCAGCCAGAGCTCCGGTGACCTCCTAGGGGAATGGGGTAACCCATAACCCATGTTCCCCTCAGTAAGGCAGAAGGAAAGCTGTGGGCCAAGGGACCACCACCATTCCTGCATGAGGATGGACACATTCCTTGCATCCCACATAGTCATCCATATGATCCTGCCTAGAGGTCTTGCTTTTGCTCTTGCTGCTTCGCTGGCCAGGGAGAGCAACCAAATTTACCTTGAGCAGCTCCTTGGGAAAGTCAGTGCCTCCGTTGAGCCCCTCCAAGTTGCCAATGAAGTCAGAGCAGGACATTCTCTTTCCAATGTTCTGGATGAGCCAGGGGGGAGACAAACAGTGGAAGGTTACCTTCAGGCCAGGGGGCTGGTGTTGGCTGGAATAGATCCCACAGCCCAGGAACAGACCACCTGCCTCTGCAGTGGCATGAGGGATCAGTCAGGTCTCAGGGAGGATGCCTGAAGGTGTGGGGAAGTTGCTGGCTTTGCCTAGACTCTGGGAGTCTTGGCCTTCTTTTTGTAAGTTGGCTGCTACCTGCCCCCATGGCGGCTAGTTTTGGAGTCTCACTCCCACCCTCTGTTCCTGTCCACTTTCCACTTCTGTCCTCATCCCACCTCCACATCTTCCAGCTCAGCATATCTCCTCCAAAGCCCCACTCTCTCCTTTGCTGGCTCCCGCTCACTCAGCCTTTCTCCTCTCTCTTCCTCAGACACATTGGGGGTGACCAGCCCTGGCAAACCTGCAGTGGGGACAGACAGTGCAGGGACAGACAGGCCCAATGGCAGTGGGAACTTACATGTCCATGCAGATCTGTGTTTAGCAGCATCAGGGCACAGGTGAGGGTGTGGGCTCCATCTGCAGACAAGCACAGGACAGGAATTAGAGCACCTGGCTCAGCCTCACAGCTGGTGCTCCAGTCCCTCAGCATCTCAGGCAGGGCATGGGGGCTCTGAGCCCCCAAGACAGCCCTGAGCATGCAGGGCACACAGCAGTCAGCGTGGTGCTGGCAGCACGCGGCGAATAGGTAGGACACCACTGAATTAAGGCTGGTCCCAAACCTGAGCTGACAAACTCCCTTCCAAGCTTGCAGCCCCTTCAGCCAGACAGCAATGCTTCAGCTAATCCTGCAGAGCTCTGAGCACAGCAAGGTGGGACTGGCACAGACCCCTGCCAGCCCAGCAGCCCAAACCTCACCTGCCCCAGAGCCAGCCCAGAGCAGATCCAGCACACAAACGCACACAGGAGAGGGGCAAAGACATGAAACAGTACAAAGTGGGTGTCTGTGCTGCCCTGAGTGCCGGGCACCCGAGTTTTCTCACCTGGCTATTCCCTGAGTCGAGGGGTCTGAGACCTGGGGTCTATTTGGTGAGGAGAGCCTTCTCTCGCCTCTTGTGCTAATCTGCTCAAGGTCAGAATTAAGGATGGATTGAGCCCTAATTACATATCATCCAACTGAAGCAGGTTTGTTTTTTTTTAAAAATAATCTAAAGCATCTGTCATTTGAGGGAAATGACATCTCCATAACAGAGGCTGTTTCCTAAGGCGTCAGTACAGGCTCTCAGCCTGCTCTCTGGTTACAGTTTTAGCACCTTCACCGAGTCGACAAACGCATGGCCTTGCTTGAAACACACACACACGGTCGCACAGTTTCTTACCCTCTGAAGAGATGGCATTGGGATTACACTCGTAATAGCGCTGAGAAAAATGAGCCAGCACTCGCTCTCGCTCTTGCGTCTCTCCCATCAAGGCCAGCTCCTTTAGAAAGGACCTGAAGAAGCAGCAGCAGCATTGATCACATTTGAAGCCCACCAGCAGCTTCTCCAACCCATCTTGCACAGGAGTGGAGCTGTGCTTTCTGGTCTGGAAACACTGCTGTGCTGGGTGAAGCCCTGTCATCACGCATCCCTCCTAACCCACTGCAGGACTCTCCTCCAAGCCCACAGCATCATAAACTGCTGGCACATCACAGAGACCTACAGCCAGCCCTGGGCACTACACCCGGGAAGGAGGTGAGGGTGACACCAAGAGGCTCAAGGCCTGGAAAGCCAGTCCTAGGTGACCCTGACTGTCACCCAACTGCGCTTACTGGTGACTTAAGACCAGGAATGCTCTTTTGCAGTTGTGTGCCTGAAAGACCACTTTGGGACTCAACTCCCACCATATAAGAGGTAAGGAGACCTCCAGGTGGGAGCTAGGAGGGTCTGCTTGCTTCTGCAGATCCCTGTGCAGGTGCAGAGCTGTGGAGGGCACAGTCTTCCAGGACCCCACTTGGATGGCCACCACACACGCACACATGTACACACACTTAGCTCTGACCTGAGAGCCTGGTCCAGGCTCATCCCCGTGAACACAAAGAACTTCAGATATTCCCCTGCCACCATCTTGCTGAACTCATTGCTGAAATAGAAAAGGAGGGAGTGAGAGTGGGATTGACCAGACTGTGGGGACAGCAAAAGGCACATAATGTGGGGTGGATGCCAGGAGGCTGGGAGCTCCCTATGGCTGTGGGAAGCATGCAGGGGACAGAGACACTCCACACTCTCATGAAACAGAGGAATCACTCACAGACCCAGTGGGAATACTGGACGTGTAAGAGAAATTGGAGAATATAGAATTGGAAGGGCCCACAAGAGGTCAGCTAGCCGTCCCCCTGCCTGACACCTTACTGAATAATCCAAGATGCAGTCATGGCAGGAAAGTACAAAAACCTGGATGTCTCTTAGGTTTTAAAACCTTTAGAGGGAATACCTGGTACATTTGTACAGTCATGGGGAGTGGGCTCTGGGGTCCTGACAGCTGTTCCTGCCAGCCCAGTGCCCTGCAAGGGCAGCACCTGTGGGTAAACCATGGGTGCAGGTGGGTCCCTTGCAGAACAGACCATTCCTTGCAAATACCCTCACGTACTTCTTCCCTAAGTGACGGGCCACATCTGCTTTTTTAAAGCCATCCAGGTTGTAGAGCCTCTTGGCCAGGCGTTTGGCAGCCTCCAGGTCAGCCTTGTGCCCATTGGAGAGGGTGTCCGTACTGCCCAGGGCCAGCTGCTCCACGCTGTCCATCTCCGAGTCTGAGTCTGAAACCAGCTGGCTCAGGGGGTGGTCACTGCAATGGGAAGGGACACTCCAAGTTAGCCTGCTTACAGATCCTCTCATCATTCAGCTTCTCAGGAAATGCAGGTTCCTCACCCTGCTCTGGGGATCAGCTGCTCACTGAGGAGAAGTGGGTGACAGGACAGCTCCAGTGACTGACAACTCAAAGTCACATCCAAACTGGATGTGGAGAGACAGGACAACTGCTCCAAAGTCCCACACCCTCAGCCTGTGAAACTGCATGTGTGGGCTCAGGCTCTGCCAAGCTCAGCCTTAGTGGAGACTTGGAGTAGAAACATGTGCGTGTCACATGCTGTCCTGCAGATCCGCACTCATTTTTTAACCTGGACAAACTCCTCATGCTGCTCTCGAGCGCCGTTTCTACCCAAGACAAGATTACTATAATTGCTTCACTCGCCTCTTCAAAGCACTTTACAGAAGGGAAAACTAAGACAGAGAGGGTGATGAGGGAAGGCCCCCCCAACCCCGAGCCCCAGCCTCTCAGCTCACAGCAGGGTGTACTGTCTTCTTCAGACTGCCCATTAGCTCTCAGCCCACCATGCCTTACATGGCCACATCAGGAGACGCTCTTGGCTTAGTCCCCAAAGCAGTCTGACTCAGCGCCGCAGAAGTTATCCCAACCTAAAAGTTGGTTGAATCTAATCAACAATGAACGTTAAGCAACTCTGACCCCATCCAAATTTTCTGGCAGCCCTCACAATGTTCCAGTCTAAATTTATTTTTAAAAGTCTCTAATTGACTTTTAAGAGGCCTGCTCTCCTGAGCCAATTACCCAGGCCAATCTCCTTGAGGCTCCGCTTCTTCCACGAAGGACGAGCCTCCCTGCTGCTCAGCACTGCCCTTCCTTGGGAGCCTTGTGCAGCACTGACAGGCTTGGGGGGGTTCCAACAATCAAGTCACTCTCATCCTGTTAAATATGGACCACCAGCCTTGATAGGCTAGAAGTGCCCCATTCATGGCACCTGTCTGTCACCACTCAAAGCCCCATCCCAGCTTGGAGACCATGCAGCTTAAAGAGAGAAAACCAAGAGCTCAATCCTCAAGCGAATGGAGAACAGAGCAAAGAGACGTGTCTATGTCTGAGGCAACCGAGGTGATGTTAATTTTCTTGCCAATGAGCTAATGTCTCAGAGTTGTCGTTTTTTTAGTGTACTTTCTAAACTGGCATTTCAGTTTAGCTTGAAGAAACAGATAATTGAGATAATATTTTTTACACTAGATACATTTTCAACCCAAGAACTGGCCCACACTTAATGAAGAAAGATCAAATTTTGTTTTGTGCGGGTATCCTCAGTGTGCCTGAAATGAGTCACCCCTGAGGGGACCGCTCATCCCTCTCCCTGCTGTGCCCCTAGAATAGCCACAGTTGCCCCCCATGTCACTGGGAGCACAGGTGCCATTTCAGAGGTGTTTTCTAGAGAGCCTGGGTCCCCAGCGCCTGTGTTGGCAGCAGCAAGGCACTTTTGGGGGTCTCTGACACGTGATCCAGCTCGGGGCTCGCCCTGGGACAGAGGCTCTTCACCGACCACCTCCCACCCCAGGTGAGCACAAGGACTGCGTTGTGCTTCCGGCCCTGGGGAGATGCTGCAGGATGTGTTCAGGGCCACTGCACTATAGACACTCCTTCTCCAGGGCTAGATGTTTCTCCAGGACCCAAATGTTCCTTCTCAGGGCCAAATGCTCCTTTTCTGGAGCCAGATCCTCATTTCACCCCAACACTCCTCCTCTGGCCGACTGCTCAGAGCTCAGCAGGAGAGACTGCAGCACCTTCCCTGGCTGCAATGCAGCATGTCACTGCAGGAGCCTTGATGTTCTCTCCACCTTGTCACCACAAACTGGGCTCTCTCGGCGCCATGTTCTCTCCATGCCTGTCAGCAACCAGAAGCAAATTTTTCTTGGATGTGAAGCAGCAATAACGCACTAGCTCAGCAAAGTCTGCCCCAGGGGGCTGACCTCCAGCTCCCTGCTGTCAGCAGGGATGTATCTGCATGGTGTGACCCCCCTTGCATGATATCTCCATGGTGAGACCCTTCCTGCACCAATGCCACGCTCCCCAGGAGCAGGGAAGGAGAGATATAACTGGGGACAGGCTGGGCTGGATGGTCATTGATTTCAGCTGGGGTGCTTAGCTGAGCTCCTGGGTTGGCCAGGTCCTGCCTGAGACACTTCCAGGTGAAACACCTGCTGTAGGAAACTCAAAACCTCCAACCACAATCCAAGTGCCACTAGATCCTTACAGGGGGCTAGTTTGCATCATGTATCATGAAGGTACACAGCAAGGAGCCTGGTCCAAGTCCATGAGGGACACGTGCATGGGCCAGAGCAACACTGCCCTCAATTCCTGATGCCCTGCATGCATGGCTAGATGCCTGATGCCCCTGCCAAGCAAGCCCAGCCTGCATAATATTGCTACTAAGAATGTACCAGACCGGATCTTTGGCTGAGCTAAATAAACACAGCTCCCTCCATTGGTCTCAGTGGAGCGACTTTGATTTATGACAGCCAAGATCTCAGCTGGTTCATTACTTGCAGAATTGAAGTTAGGGCTGGGAGGACACCTGAAGGTCAGCCAGACTAGCCTCCAACCACAGGCAGGCCTGGTCTTGCTTTCTGGCAGCTCTGGGGTCCAACATGGTCCTCAAATCACCCAGTGATAGCTGCACCCGCCAGCATTACTACTGCCAGATCCAGGTAGGACCAGACCTTGGGCAGCAGTAGCCCTCCTCAGTCCTGTTTTTCTGCAGACTTTCAGAGCCTCCCCTGCAACACTAGCCCTCTCCAGAGATGCCTGCCTTTCCTTTATTGCTGTGTCCCAGCAGCCCCTCTCACGGGGGCATAGGGGCTGACTCTGCAATCCCACCAAACAATTTCTGGAGCCAGCTGAGAGCCTTAAAAACCAGTTACTCACCTGCTGGGTGGAGGGTTGTCGTCTTCTTCAGAGACACACATGCCATAGGGGTCAGTGCAGGGAAACCTGGTCTCTCAGACTCCCAGGCAAAGCCCAGCCTAGGGGCTCTGGGTCAGACTCAGTGGCTGGAATTAACGCCTGACATGAGGGGCTGCATCCCACAGGGATGCCACTGTCTGTGTCTCTGCAGGCAGCCCTGCCAGCCCTGGAACCCTGCCTGCTGCCCTCATCCTCCATGCTGTGGAGTGCCTGCACCAGCCTCCAGCATTGCCACCCCATCCTGAGCTCCAGGTCTTGCTGTCCTTCACGGCTTGACATAGATATGCTCGTGGGAAAATCCCCCCAAGGCTTGTGCCCCATTTCTTGCCGTGCCAATGCTTGTGGAAAGACCTCTTCATCCTGCACTCCAACCTTGTCACCCTCCTGTGCTCCCACCCCATCCCTCCTTTCCCCTATTTCCATCCTTTCCTCACTGCCCTCCTTTCTCTGCTCAGCTCTCTCCCCCCATCCTTCTGCATCACACTCGGAATTCCAGCCCACGGGGCCCCAAACTGGGTACATCCCTCAGGGCATCATGTAACCAGTTTGCCCAGTGCCAACTGGGAGCTCAGGCCAGCTGCGCTAGCCTCGGAAAGGGGAGATGACACCCGCTCACCGACTGCTGCAGTAACAAAAGGGACCTTATAAAGAAACACAGCGGAGCCTATGGGTTGGGCCCGGCGCTTAGCACCCGCTAGCCGCCGCGGTCTGGCAGGGAAGAAGGTTTGACTCCCGGCGCATCCTCCGCCCGGGGCGCCTGCCAGGTCCCCCCACGCAGCCGCAGCTTCAGGGCTGAGCTCTCCCTCTAGCGAGGCTGTGGCGGCTGCCCCTCGCTGTGGTATCGGACCTATTTCAGCAGGCGGTTTGCAATCCCCACCCCCCCTTTGCTGCTGCTTCTCCTGCCTGCCCTTCTTTCAGTCCCGCCTCAGGCGATGTCCCCGATTCTCGTCCCGGCAAAGCCCGCCTCGCTCACCTCTCCTGGGGGTGGCACGGGGGCGGGCAAGTCACGTCCCCTCCCTCCGCTGGCACTCCTCAGGGACCGGCACAGCTGTGCCTGGGGCCAAGGCTGGCTCCGGAGGAGCAGGGCGGGCAAGGGAAGCCGGAGAATTGTCTTTCAGGGGGCTTGCATCCCAAGGGAGATGCAGTTTGCCCATTTACATGCCATTGTGCCTGTGGGGAGGCAGCCCGGGCTGCTTGTGTACGGGGGGACTGCGACAAGTCGAGGCTGCGCTCCGGGCGCCCGCTCGCACCCAGCGGCGAAGCCCGGGGATCCGGCTCCGCAGTTGCGGAAGTCTGGCTGCCACCGCAGAAGCCACCTCCCTGCAGTCCCCAGGGCTGCCTCGGCTCCCGCCCCGCCGCCTCACCGGCACCGCATCTGTCCCTGGCCAGACCCGCCAGCCCTAGAGGGACCCTGCCAGACCTGGGGGACTCTGCGCCCTCTCCCCCCCCAGCTCTGCAGGTCACCGTCATGGCCCCAGGGACAGACTGCTTTAACTGTAGCCCCCTGCCCAGCGAGACCTGCACACCACCTCCCGCCCAAATGGGGCAACAACCTACTCACACACTGGGGGTGCCACCATGGGGTGTCCTGCTGTGGAGGGGTGGGGAGGGGGGGTCCCACACCGGGACGCTTGCTGTTCAGCCCCTGCTCCCTCCCTTTTAGCCAAGGCCAGCAGAAGAAGTGGAGGGATCCCAGCTCCCAGGAGGACCTCGCCAAGTCTGCACTAATGCACACTCCCCACACACAAGGTCAAGAGAAAAGGGTGGTCTCAGACTATCGCATGCCGAGGGACACCAGAGCCTTGGCACCAGCAGCAAGGCTGTGTGAACCAAGGCCACCAACAGTAGTGGGGGACACTGCATCTCCTGGGCAATGCAGGGGGCATCACCAACTTGGTTGCTCCTGCGACCCAGAGAGATGGAAAGTCACAGGCTACAGGGCCATCCAGACACCAACCATCACAACAAATAACGTGAAAGGTTTTGGGGGTATAAGGGCAGGGCAGCACATACAGGTCTAGACCAACTGGCATTCGTCACCAGTCACCCCTCACGTCTGCAGCCCGAGGTCACCTCTGCCAACCCTGAAGCTGGCAGCCAGCATAAAGCGCAGCCTCCACTGCAGAGCCCGTGGTCCCCAGTCCACCTGAGCCAGTGGCAGTCAGTCTGTACCACTTGTGACTGTGTGTGGTGGCAAATCCCCTGGTCCGGCCCTGCTGGCACAGGTGATGTTACATTACAATAGCTGCAGAGGTTCCTGAGCTCCTTTCCCCAGCAATTTCCATTAAAGACTCCTTAATGGGAGTGTCACCAGGATATTCCCCTACTTGGGCAGATCAGGCCTGACAGGCACCAGGAGCCACTGACTCCACTTCATGCATATTTTTGAGCAACCAGCCCAGACACTACTTCAAACTACTTGGAAAGCTTCAGCTTCATAGTTGACTCCACTCAGAGTCTAGAAAGGTGGTAGCACCAGTGATGGGGAAAGAGGAAACTTCTTGCATCTCTCACTTGCCAGAAAGCCCTGCTGCCTGAGGACTGACCCTGCAGATGACAGGCTGTCTCAGCCCCTGGTACCTCATGCCTTCCCTTCTTCCCAGTTTAGCTAGTGCTGCCAATCTCCACTCCTCTCTACCACACAAGACATCAGATTCTAACCACACCTGCCTCCCCACCCACCATCGCCCACGGGGGCTGCGAAGGGAGGCTCATTCCATGCCAGGGAGCAGAGAGCTGGGCTGCTGCCTACCGGGGACCTGCAGCAGGGCAGCATGGCAAGTCTGAATATTCCCTGCAGCCCAGAAGATGGGCAAGAAACAGGGCCTGAATGTGACTAAGAGCTGTGCTGGGATCTACCAATTACCAAGGGAATTGTTTCTTAATGGGGAAAGCAATTGCTCAGGACTGTATGCATGTGTAACAAATGGTGAGGTTGGTGCTATGGAAAGCCCAAGCCCCCAGGTTCCCAGGCCAGGGAGTGCAGTGAGGGCTGTAACTGACTTTCCCCCATGCTCCCCTGCCACCACAGCAGGGGTACTCTTGTTTGTGAGGGCTGGAAGAGGAAATGAGAAGAGGCTCAGCAAAGGTGGGCTCAGTAAAAGATCCAGGGCAGTTTGGGGGTGGGGGGGAGGGAAACAACACCTCTCCATTGCCTGCTCTATTGCCTGTACCATAGCCCAGTGCTGCTCTGAAACCTGAGCTAGGAGGGGAGCACAGCGCTGCAGCATCCTCAGCACTGCTGGCATGCTCTGCTCTTCACTGACCATACACTGACCATAAACCAGTGAGGAACAACCTCTGTTAAGCCACATTATTGCCGTTCCTGCTGCTAGCTGTGCCTCTGCACCCTCACACCTCCCTGTGTGCCTGCAGCAGTGTTGCTGTGGTGCGATGACACCCTGTGGATGGTAAGTCAGAAACTGTCCTCTCGGTTTCTCCAGGTTGCTCTGTTTCCGTCCCTTACCTTGGCAGAGGAATAGGAAGACAATTATTCCTGCAAAGAGCAGTGATCATGGCTGCATACTGCCACCCTTTGCTGCCTCATGCCTCTCGGACATCACCACTTTTACTGCACAAACCTTGCCTGGCCTCTGTGCCACCATGTCCCTGCCTGCAGTGTCCCAAAGAAAAGGAAAGCCTAACCCAGTGTCTCTGTTCCAAAACATCCTTGGAGTGATGCAGGGACCACAGAGCAGATGCAATAGACCACTCTCCTCTCTTGACTGAGGATCAGAGAGGGCACAATGCTCAGAACCTGACTTGGCCACCCCAAGCTGAGCCTACAACAGTAGCACAGGTTGTGACCAGAAGTGACATAGGTTTGTTCTGGGAAAGACCGAACCCAAAAAAGTTTGGTGTGGAAAGACCAAAGCTTAGAAAATGGGTGAGGAATTCAGGAGGCCCTGGCATTGCACAGAAGATCACTGGGCAGAGAGACCTTGCAGGGAGGCAATGCAAACAGGAAGGTCAGCATGAGTATGACTGAGACACCAAGTTCTCTAAGAGCCGCCAACTCTGCAGCTGAACCACTGGACCAGACCCAACATCCAGACCAGCCCTGACCACACTCCAGATGAGCATATGCTGGAAAAGGGAAAAGATGCAGCCTGCCAACTTGCCACAGCACAAGTGCTTCAGCCCAAGACCTCATTGGAAGGTTGTGGAGTGCAGGAAAGTAGTGTCTCAGCCTGGACATGGTTTCAGATAGGGACAGGTTGGAAGTGATGGTGTTGAGCTCTCCCAGCCTGCTCCACCAGAGATCTCCCTAGGCATGGGGCAGCTATCCTAAGCCTGGGTGCAGGCAGGCTTGGAGCAATGTATAGGGAGCCTCTGGTGGGCTGTGTTCATTTCTGCTCTCCATCTCCCAACATAGACAAGGATGAAGAGTCCAGGACAACAGGTACAAGACCATAGGACTCTTCCCCTCAAGAAACAGGAGGCTACTACTTGGATGGTGAGGGACACAGCAGTATCAGGAAGTCTTGGTCTCCAAGAGGGAAAGGCTGTTGAATTTCTACTGCACCGGGGACCATCACAGTATGTAAGTCCTGGGACTCCCTGCTTTCTAGGCTGGAGGAAACCTCACAGCCCTCCAGCACCAACAAAGTTGGCAAAGATGAAAAAGGAGATGTGTTCCCACTGACACCATGGTGGTCACTGACCTGATCAGCCACTTCACAGAAAAGCCAACACACCTGGTCCTGACCCATGCCCTCTTCCCCAGCAACACAGGTTAGGCTCTGGCTGCAAAACATGCTCCACAGGGTTAGACTCCACACCAAACCTTGTTAGCCCAGTTGGATAGCAAGCAACTTTGGTCACTCACCTCATGTTGGAGGCCAAGGGAGTACCACAGCTGCCCTCTGAGCAGCAAGGGCTGTGCCGAGCATCCTTCTTTCGTTTCTCCTGCTCCTTCTCTGTCTCTGTCCAGGGGGGCATCTGTGGCTGAACTGGTCCCAGAGTCTGGCTCCAAGTGAGCCAGAGGAGCAAAGTTCTCCTCAATCAGCTTAGCGCTGTCTCGGATCTGTCCTTGTATTTCTGGGGTGAGGGTTGGGAGATCAAAAGTGAAAAAGGTCCCATGGGTGCGGGCCGGGGAGGAGAGGATGTCAATGGAGTCCAGGCTGGTGTAAGATGTGCCTTTGGCTCGATGGGACTCCATAATGCTCTCAAAATGCCTGCTGAAAGAGTCCATGCCATCCTTGGAGAGGCTGTGCCCTAGGAGGAAGGGCACTGGAGACTTGAGCATACTCTGTGTGTCTCGGTCCATGATCCTAGAGGGAAAGAAAGTGAGAAGAACTGGTCACTGAGGAGGAAGGGATCACAGCCCGGAAACAAGGCCCATGCACTGTTCCAGAAGGAACTGGGGAGGGCAGAAATCTCCTCTGAATATCTGTAGACCTCCAGGAAAGCATCTTGCCTACCCAAGACATCATGGGAAGAGGGACTGTGCTGGCCTCTCTCCAGACATATGCTTCTCCTTTAATGCACCACAGAAATTTGTTCCTTTAGTGGCTCATCCTCATAAGAAGCTTATGAAATGGCTACTGCTCCCAGTCACCGGACTTGAGCTTAGATCCAATAAAGGGCTCAAGCATCAGAAGAAGGATGTGGTTCAGCTCCATTTTCAACCAAATCTGGAAGTGCCTGAATTTTCCACAAGCCTTCAGAGCTCCCAGCACCCAGAAGGCTCCTGAAGCTGCTCAGGACAACATGTGACCTTCTTCCATGAACACAGTACTCTGGTTGCTGAGCACTATCCTCAGAGCATGACCAATCCCCACCTGCAAAGTCTGTTGTCTGGTCTCAGGACACATTTGGGACCCAGCACAAGGCAATTCTGAGCCCTAGGTTTCCCCAGGCAGCATGGAGGGAGCCTCACACCCAGCTCTGGGATCAGGGACCTGAGCTGCCCCATGTTCTAGGGGCCAGGCTTGGTCCTGGTTGCTCATCCTACCAGGGATCAGCCCTGTCTCCAACGCAGGTCTAGATCCAGCCTGACACAGTAGTTTCTAAACCCTGAAGCCCTGAGTGTTTTGTTCTGTAAATGAGGTGAAGTGCAGCCTGCTCATCTGTCTGAGCACAGAAGGGACATTTCCAACCCAGGGAACATCAATGCTTCAGCCATACAAGCATAAACACAGCCTTAAAAGCCTACTTTACTCATAAGCTGCTATCATTTCATTAAAGCTGCAGAAAAGCACTTGTCATGCCACTCTTTTCTCTGATAAAAGGAGATGAACTGCTCTAGCTTGTCATAACATTTGTTATGAATAAACAGCTTTGTACAGAGAGCTCAGAAGATGTGTTGCTGTTATAAGCACCAAATGATTTTCATTCATTAGCCTCCCCATACCGCTCAAAATTCCACCCTGATTACTTCAGAAGGCCAAGAGCTGGCAGCTTGACTCCCCCAGAGGGCTGGCTGGCTTCAAGGGGAGTGCAGCAAAGCTAGACACAGGCAAGCAGGTCAGGATGGAGGCTGCTCTCACCCATCCATCAGTGTTTCCCTGGCTGTGCAGCACTGCTTGACACTCTTACCATTCCTACAGGAGCCCCAGGAGCAGCCAACTCTGGGGTGGCTTTCTGGTGAGGACAAGGCAGGAGACCTAACATCTGCAAATGAGCTTTACAGATGCAAATGTACGTTTGCTGTCCTGACCAGCCAGCTGTGTGCTACTAAACCAAGCTAACAGCACTGACTTCATTTTGCAGCTTGAATCCATAAGGAGAGCAATGGGCTGTGCCAGGGAGGAAAAAGCCAGCAGATGGAAGGGACCTTGTTCCCACAAGACAGAGCTGGGCTCATTCATATGATCAACTATACTGCCACCAAGCCACAGAAAAAAACATAGCTGGTTTTGTCCACACCATCCGAACTCTGGAAGCAATCTCTCCACCCTGAAATACCAAGCACAAAGCTGTTCAACTCCAGAAGGATCTAGACGCAGCAGCATGGGTGCAATGCTGCCAGCACACACCACTCCTGCTCAGACCTAGTCCCTTCATCAGCCCCTGGTGCACTGCCCAGCCCTCCAACTGCCACCCTCCTGCACCCCACTCCAGCCCCCCAGCCGGGTCACCACACTGCCACCAAGCCAGACAAAGGCAGCTGGGAGGAGGAGAGGAGGGGAGAAGACGCAGAGGCTGTAATCGAGCATCTGTGATGGGCAGCACGAAAGCAAATAGGTTTCTACCCTTGAGTTGGGGTTGAAGAAGCAGTGAGTCTTCTTTGAGAGAGGGCCAGGTGGGTACAGAGGGGAAGCAGATCTTGGGAGCCAACAGCCACACCACATTGCACATCAGTGCCAAAGCTAGCAGCACTTGAGGCGAAGGTCTGCCCATGGGGGTCTGAGCAACTGGGCTTCAGAAGCTGAATCTGACAGTTGATGGAAGGGAAGTTGATTGCCCCGTTCTCCTTCCCTGGTGCTGCAGAGCTGCACCATCCCCAGTGCGGGGGGGATAAGAGGCCCTCTGTTTTTTCTCTCTCTGCCAAATGCTCCTGTGTTGCTCCAGGCCTCTGACTGCACCTTGCCATGCCCTGCTCCTCCTGCCTGTACAGGCACAGCAGGCACTGAGTGGGGATCCCAGCTCTGCCCAACGAAGGTGAGACTGTACAGCACCACCCAGCAGCCCCCTGTTTTATTTCTCTCTAAACAAAGCTCTTGTACAGACCAGCCCCAGCAGCTCCTAGCACTCCACCCAGGCTCCTTCACACATCTTCTCCAGCCAGACAGCTGCCTGCTCTAAGGGCTCAGTGTCCAACTCCAACCCATGCTCAGTCACAGGGACTGCAATCCCCCACCAGCTGCCCACACTCCTCTGCCACATCCATGCCTGTCATGCTGGGTTCACACTTCCCCCAGTCCTCCCCCACAAGGTGCAGGCACCTTCTCCCACTCATTGGCTGGTGCGTGCTGGCATCATCCCAAGTGTCCCCTCTCCAGCACTGCCAGTGGGAGTCTGAGGGATGCAGGTGCATCACCCCAAGCTGTGACTCTGTGGCCACCTTGGGCTCTGGCAGAGGCTCAGCACAACACATCACAGGCTTCTGGCTACTGAGGCAGGCTAAGCCTATGCCTAAGTGTTTCAAGAAACCAGGGCTGTAGCCATTATATAACTCCCAACAAGACTTGTCCTGCCACTGTTTTTCTCCCAGTGAGCACAAAAACTCTGGAAAGGCTCCTCACGTAGCAGATCCAAGGGCTTTCCTGGGTGAGGCTGCTCTGCTTGCAGGGAGAAAAGGCATCTCTGCCTCCCACCAGCCTTCCATGCTTCCAGGGGAGCAGGCTGCACCCCCCAGGAGAGCCTCTTCTCTCTTATCAGCCCAAGGCTCTGGTGCTGCGGGCCCAGCCAGGCCCTGCCGCCAGCTTAGCCAGCACGTCTGCCGGTGCTTGGGGAGGAAGGGAATTGAGCCCACTCTCATTGACAGGTCTTAGCTCTCTGAAACTAATGGGAATAAAGACAGTAAAGGCTTAGACTAGTCATTAGAGTCAGTAGCTATGACTCTAAATATATTCAGAGAGCAGATTTGCTGGAAGAAAACACCATTTCTTCCATCACTTTCCATGTCTCATTTGATGTGGTGTTGGGTGTTTTTAGCCCAATGTCCAGCCATTTGTCAGCACGCTCTCTTATCTTGGTAGTGTAAATCACCAAAGAAGGTGCCCTTTGGCCAGAATATGAAGGACAGGAAGATAGTACCAAGCCAAAATCCCCCTTTGCAGAGGGTACTAAACCTTTAAGGCTAGATTTTCAAAGGGATTTACACGTCTAAGTGCTGCAAATCAGCATCCGAAGGTACTTCAGTAATTTGTAGGGCCAGGCCTGGGGTACAGCAGCTCCTGCAGCAGCAGAATGATGCTGGCTCTGGGGAGCACAGGGGGCTTCTCAATCACCTTGGCATTACCCCTCCTGTGAGCAGGCAAAGCAGAAAGCTTGAAGTAGAAAACATCAATACTGGTGACTGGTAAGCAGGCAGGAGGACTGCAGCTGCAGAGCTCAGAAACAGTGTGTAAGCAAAAACCCAGGGCTGTGGTGCAGGGACTAAACAAGCTCATGGTTTGAGGCCTGTGATTTTCAAGACACTGCCCGAAGGGTCTGCACCTACCCGGGGAATAATAATGGGGCTGCAAATCAAAAAAGCCACTGGTCTACAAAGAAGCCATGTAAAATGAACATGACCTCCCTATTTACACATCAGTAATTATACTGGGAGCACCATCTTTAGGGGCAACAATGCATTTAAGGACACATTCAAGCCTTCCAGTGCTGGCTGGAGAACTACAGTAAGGTGTCTCAGAGGGCAAAAAGCAGGTCTAGGCTTTCAGCTCATAGGACTTGTAGTGGCTTACTACATGTTTGGAAATAAAATACCACTATACTAGATAATTGTTACAGTAACTTGAATAACTTGTTTGTAGTGATAATAACTTTTACATCTTACTCAAAACTTCCCACACTATTCATTTGGGGAAAAAAAAATATAAAAAATGGCTTATTTTCAGCTTTTCTCTAGAACCCTAAGTTTTTGAGGACAAGGCAGGCAGCATGGAGGGATGTATTTGTCACCTCCACTAAAGATGCAAGGACAAACTGGCAGGAGCCCAGCTGCCCTTGGGAAGCACACTATCCTCCTGTCAGCCCAGCCTATTCATGTTCCTCTTTCCCAGCACAAGGGCACCACTGGGGCTTATGTGTTTATTCTCTTTTCCCACTGCCAACATCAAAACATTCCTTTTCCTTTCCTTCTACTTAAATGCTCCCTGCCTGCCTGTTGCACAGCTAGGTGAGTGCATGCTGCCATGTGGCATCCCAGGCATTGTCCTGGCTTTGTGCTTCCCAGGCAAGCAACTCCTGCGAAGCACTTGCTGATGATGCTAAGCCACCTCATCTCACCTAAGACTCTTTGCCAATACATGTCAGGAGATGTCCTTGGCTTCTGTTGCCTGCACAGGCACCTCCTGCTCCCTGCCAGAGCCTTTCCCCTCTAGGTGGCTGTCCCACACAGTGCTCTGGAGATCCTTCCTCTCCCGATTCCTCCTGGGACAGGTGAATGATGCCCCACTATCTGCCAGTGTCTGGCACAGGGCAGACAGCAGCTTGGATGGCATCAGCTGCCCACAGATGGGCAACTGAATTATAACCTTGGTGTCACCCACTCCACCAGCCTCCCAGAACAGGGTGTTTTGCCACACAAATTAAAAAACAACACAAAAGACAACAAAAGGCTTTTTCTAGCCCAAACCACTCTTTCCCAAACACGGCAAATA
The DNA here is from genome assembly GCA_020745705.1 of Hemiprocne comata. Classification (NCBI taxonomy): domain Eukaryota; kingdom Metazoa; phylum Chordata; class Aves; order Apodiformes; family Apodidae; genus Hemiprocne; species Hemiprocne comata. The sequence continues at coordinate 18,196,101 of CM036592.1, forward strand.
CCTACTGTGGCCAAGCAAAAGTGACCACTCCTGCTGCAGAAGCACAGCTGTCTGCAGAGGGGAGGGCAGCTCAGCAGTGCCGGCCAGCACAAAGCAGCTTCAGGACATGGCCTGGGCTCAGCTGCTGTGACAACGTCATATCAGTAACTGGCAGCCAACACTTGACAGCACCGGGGGGGCTGTAGTTAACCTGGAGGAACCCACACCAGGAAGCCTCAGCTCAACTGGGTGACCTGAGCTGTAGGGCTCACTCCAGGGCAGCGATGCCCATGGTGGAGCACTCAGGGCTGGATCACCTGCATTGCCCTGCTCTTGCCACAGGGCAGTGACAGCCCCCTCCCAGCCCCAGTCCCAGACCTAGCCCCAGTGGGGCAATCCAGGACCCCATCTGACCCCCATGCATAACTCACATGGGGCTGCTGGGATTTTTGGCTCAGACATTCTTTCAGCAGAGCCTCTTTTGCCATGCAGAGGACAATAAGGAGCGCAAGAGAAGCTTTTTGCCCTCATGCATGGAGCCTCACCTTTCCCTCTTCTCCTTCATTGTTGCCTCAAACACCTCATTGTCCTCATCGGCATCTCCATCCTGCAGCCCATCCTTCAGGAAGCTGGAGCCCAGTGCAGGGGGCTCTTCTGGCATGCTGTTCCTCCTGCCTGGGGTACCCCCAAAGCTTGGGTTGCTCTCGCTGTCCTTCTGGCTCTCAATTGCTGAATCCACCTCCTCCTTCTCAGCCAGGATATCGTCAATGTTGGTTTCACGATAGCACCTCAGGGGCACGGTGTCCAGGTCTGTCTCAGAGTACTTCACCGTTCTCCTTATAATACCAATCTCACAGGAGCTGGGCTTCTGGCTGCCTGGAGGAGACATCTCTATCTCCACCTCCACATGGCTCAGGCTGTGCTCGGGCATCGACCTCGGTGGCTCAGCAGGCGGCAGGTGGACAGGCTTCTGGGGAGGCTTGGCCAGAGGAGCAGAGTCGGGGGCAGAGGAGCCTGCAAGGGAGCCCCGAGTACTCAGAGCAGCAGGGAGCTGAGCTGGGGAGTGCAAGGGAGCTGCTCCTGCAGCATCACACACACCAAGAGTGAGATGGTGGGTGTGATGGGAACCAGCAAATGGAGAGGAGGAGCAGGAAGGAAAAAGGGTGGGGAGAGGCAGAGAGGGGAAGGAGAGGGGTGCTGCCAGTGCTAGTCAGCTCTTAGCCCCCATCTGAACCCCAATGCCTTTCTGCAGAGGCAGCCAGGGTCAGGGCTCTGCGTTGCCCCCTTTGCACAATGCATTGCTTGGCCGCAGGGGACTCAGCGGCGAGGTTGGTGCATGTAGGATCTGACCCCAGGAGGACACAGACTGGCTGATCTTGGGGGGATCTCAGATGTCCAGTGGGCACTGACAAGTCCTGAGAGACACACAGCCCTAGAGGGAGTCCTGGTAGAGTTTCAGACTTGCAAAGGAGAGGTCAGTATGGCCAAGGGCTTACACCCCACCAACTTCTTACCTGTCTTTGGGGCATCTGAGGAGCCATAGAAGAATTCCCACTTGGCCCTGGCAACGCGCTGGGCATGGGCTGAGGTATGGCGAGGGTACACCCAGGTGCTGCCCTGCAGAGGGGAGAGTAGTGAGTGGACGATGGACCTCGGGGCAGAGCCCGCGCCCGGTGCAGGGCACCCTGGCACCTACCTGGGGTTGGGGCTCCAGCTTCAGAGGGCTTCTGGTGAAGGTGGGGAAATCCTCTGGCAGCCCGTTGGTGAGGGAGTGGCAGAGGCAGTTGGCATTGAGTGTGCAGGGCTCCTTCCTGCAGGGCCACGGCCCTTCTGGGGTTCTGCCCCCGGCCAGGAGCGGGTCAGATGCGGAGGCCTCCAGCTTCAGTGTGCGCAGGAGCTGCTCCTGGGGCAGGGGCAGGGGCTGGGGGAACCCCACATGCCCACCGAGCTCCAGGCTGCGGCTGAGGCTGTGCGAGCCGTTGTCCCAGTGGGGCTGGGGGGACGGGAGGCCACCCACAGTCCGCACGCTGGCCTTCTCAATGAAGCGGAAAGTGACAACGGAGCTGTGTCCCTCTGGGGCCGCCGCCACCAGTGGGCTGCGGCTGCCTGGGGAGGAGAGGGCAGGGCTGGGCTTGCCCCGCTGCGGGGTGCTGGGGGCCGTCAGGCGACCTGCACCTAGGCAGCTTCCGTTGCCAAAAGCAACTGCTTCTACCGGCTTGCGGGCCAAGGAGCCAGTGCTGTTGTAGAGACCGAGGGGGCAGCGGCGGATGTCAGGGGCCAGACCTTTGCGCAGGAGGTGGAGGCGGCCAGCGTTGAGGTTGGGGGTGAGGCAGTGTGGGGGGCTGCGCCTTACAGCCTCGGGGCTCCCTCCCGCCAGCCAGGGCCTCCTGTCCACCCCACGGGCAAACAGCGGGGGCGAGGCAGCACAGCTCTCCTCAGGGTGGAAGTGGACAGGTCCCCCCGCCTGGGCCATCCTGCCAGTGGAGGACATGGAGGCGTCAGGTTCGGAGCCCAGCAAGGAGGCACAGGGATGGTGAGGGGGGTTCCCGGCACCCCTGAGATGATAGCCAGGTCAAGGGGTGACACATCCTCAGGCAGCCCTGAAACAAGGGCGAGGAGAGCTGGTTAGGGGAGGGAGGACACAAGGAGTCCCAGGGCCATGAGAACAGCAAAAAGGTGCCCTGCCCTCATGGCAGGAGAAAGAGACAGCCCCCTTCAAAACCTCTCCTGCTGCAAGAAGCAGGCAAGGTTTGTGGTGGGCATGACACCAGCAGCACTGTGGGGACACTGGCAGCCCTTTGCTTGGTCTCCATGCCCCTTGGGGTGTTTTCTCTCTTCCTAGGGTGCCAGGATGCTCAGGCACTTCCTCCACTGTCCAGCATCCCAGACACCATGGAAGAGCGCACTATGCACTCTTAAAATGGGTTTAACATAATTACTACTCACAGCCTACTAAAATAACTTCAATAAGGGGGGAAGGAAATTATATATTGGATCACCAAGACATCCTCCAGTTACACTTTCTCAAGGAGTTTAACATAAGCAGCATGGGCAAGAAGCCTCTCTCTTTGGACGTCAGCCTGGGTTTAAAGTGTGTCACACCAGCACATGCCACAGCCACTATCAGTGGCACAGACAGAGCTGTCAACACTTGCAGAGCCAAAAATCAGTGGTTATGACAATCCTGCCCTGGGGGAACAGAGCACGCCTGGCCCTCATACAGCTTGACTGCCTGCCTCTGCACAGAGACGTTTATCTGGAGGTGACACCAGCCACCCCAAAGTGGCAGGTGGGTGGCTGCAGGGGAAGGCAGGAGGACCCCAAGTCCCCATTGGTACCACTGGCAGGGCTGCCAACAGTTTTCGTTCTGCCAGTGGAGCTAAAATTTGTTATTATTCTTCCCTGAGTTTCTTCGAATTCCTGGAATGCAGAGAAGACTGCTTTGGCCTTCTGACAGATGCTGAGATACTAAGTCCCTCACTTAGATCTCATCATTTCAAAGTGAGAAACCAAATGCCAGTTGCAAATGGAGGAAAGCATGATTTCTTCTCCCTCTTTCCAAGTACCAACCAAACAGGAATAAATTCCTGAAGGATATGGGGCTGAATTTTCTACAGTGTTTAGGCTCCAGGGATGCAGAGACATAACTCTAATAAAATAGTCCAAATCACCCCTGTGGGGCAGGTGCCCATCTATCTGCATTATCATCCTGCTAAAAAATCTGGCTCCTGCTGAGCAGCAGCAATCTGTAATTCACTCACCGCAAAAAAAAATTCTCCTGTTTAATATGTTAGTTAGTGTTTTTACAAGCCTTTTCCCCTGTTATGGCTGTGTTCACATTCAAGGTTGCTGAAGTTAACTGATAAATAATAAAGATATGGGATTTATATATTTGAAATGAAATTCCACTTTTTATCTCGACGCAGACTGACACACACACCAAGGAAAAAAGTTATCACTAGAAATAGTTGGCATTCACTGTAACATAACATAACAAATCTATTAAAAAAAACACCCAGCCTATCTCAATACATGTGAGTTACTGCTAAAATAAATGGGATAAGCACAGCATGTCCTCCTGGTTATCAAAGGAGAATTACCAAATTCAGAGTAAAGGCCATGCCTGCCTGCGAGCCACCAAAGCCAAATGGCTACACCATCCAGCACAGTGAGCTTTTCTTTAATAAGGAAAGGTAAAAAGCATAAATGCAACAGAGGTGAAAAATCAATGACAGAACTAAAACTTCCTGCTTGCTGATTTTAATCATTAATCAAATTGATGCTCTTTAAATCACTGTAATGAATAGGTTGGGCTGTAAGGCACTGGTGGGCTGGAGGAAGCCTTGCTGGCCTCACTGCCTGAAGGCAGGAGTAATCCTGCAAAAGGAAAGCCACAGAGAGGCTGACCAGGCAGCCCAGGACATGCGTTCAAAGAGAAAAACTTGAGAGCTGCAGTGTGATAGCCAGGGGCTGCACGCCAATGGGGGATTTGATTTGTTCAATAAAACATCTCATACATACAAGAAACTCGCTCCTTCTGGCTGTCCCTTCTTAGTGGCAAAAGGGATGTCCAGCGATTTTTCCCAGCTCTTGCTTTGAGCTGTACCAGGTGCAACAGGGGATGGTTACTCCCCGTGCAGACGCTTGCCTTGCTGAGCAGGGCGATGTGGGGTGAAGGCAGCAGACAGCAGGAACTGCTTACGCTGCGGGGGAAGAGCACACCCACGCCAGGGATGTGTGGGGACAACGCTGGGGGAGGATGCAAGGGGAATGGGCAAAGAACGGAACAGGGATGGGAGGGAAACAAGAGGTATAGGGCTGGGGGCTGAATTCAGAGGCTGGGCGGTATCTGTGTGCCGGACATGGTACCACGGTCAGCAGCGGCGGCAAGGGATGGGGGAAACCTGACTGTGGGTGCCCGGCCATCTGACAGAGCTGGGGCAGGATGGCCCCCAGGAGGTGCATCTGCACTCTGGAAGGACACAGAGCAGTTTCTGGGGTTCATGGGTGACCGAGTAGGGGTCCCTGGCTGTCCCCGGGCTCTGGGACGAAGAGAGGACCCCTTCCTGAGGGGGTGTTCGGGCGGAGACGTGCCATCCTCCAAGATGGGGCTGGCCTGCCCTTCCCTCCCTGGCCCACCCAGCCTGGCCTCCCGTCTCGGCGGGATCAGCCCTGAGTGGATGTGACATCCATCCGGATGAGGAGGGAGCCCCCCCCGGCCAGGAGGGCCGGCGAAGGCGCCCGCCCGTCCGCCCCCCCCCGCGGAGCTGCCCGCCGCGCCCCGGCCGGGTCCCCCCTGCCCGGCAGGGGCCCCGGGTCCGTCCCGCCGCACTGGCACACCGGGGCCGCTCCGCGGCAGCGGAGGGCGAGTCCCGGCCCCGCCGGGCATCCACCGGTGCCGCCGCAGCCAGGTGGTGCCGCCGCCCGCCGCCCGCTGCTCACCGCTACCGGGAGCGCGCAGAGCCGCCCCGGCCCCCGCAACAACTGCTGCAACTTTCCCCGCTCTGGCCTCCGGCCCCCGCCGCGCCCCGCTCCGCGCCCCGCGCCTTACCGGCAGTGCCGCCGCCGCCGCCGCATCCTGCGCGCTGCTGCTCCGCGCTGCCGCCGGCCCGGCTCGGCCCGCCCCGTCGGGCGCGGTACGGTGAGGTACACCACGGTACGGTACGGCTCGGTGCTGTGCCACCGGCCCCAGCTCGCCGCTCCCCGCCGCGCTAATCCCGGGCCTGTCACTCCGCCCCGCTGACAGCCCCAGCAGCCAATGGGAAACCCCCGCCCCGCCCGGTGGCACCGGCACACACGGGGCTCGGAGCTCGGTCGGATTCACAGTGGCCGTGCCGGCCCTGTGCCGGTGCAGCACCGTGAAGGTCTGCATGTCCATGTGTCCTGGTGTGCACGTCCCGCTGTAGCACCGTGCAGGTCCTGGTGTGCCGGTGTGCACGTCCCCATGGGCCAGTGAGAACCTGGCCTCATGCACTGGCGGGCACAACCCCGTATACTGCCGTGTTTGTCCCAGTGTAACACCGCACACGTCCCCTTGTCCCGGCGTGCACTTCCCCGTTCATCAGTGTGCACGTCACGATGAGCAGCATGTTGCTGCTCAGCAGCGTGCACGTTCCCGTGTGACAATAGGCATGTGCCCTCATGCATGAGCATACATGGCCCTGTGTGTTGTGCTGTCTGCCACAGGCTGTGCCCATGTCCCACCACTGCTTGCGGACATGAGGACAAGAAGACAAAAGCTGCCATGTCATGGAACACCAGCTACCCCCAGCGAGCTGGTGGCTCTTGCCCTGGGAAGCAAATCCCATGCTGGGGACTCATCTCTCCAGGGGCTGGTCTCACCCCAAGCACACAACAGCTACGGGCACCAAGATGTCCCAGGCCACCAGGAACCTGACATCACTGTGTCATCAACCACTCCAAGGATGGGAAATGGTATCCCAGTCTCAGGAAACCACTTCATGCTACAATGGGAAAAAATCCCTTCCATTGTGACCCGGGGCTCTGCTGGCACCAAAGGTGGGTGCAAGCAGAGCCAGTGTGGGGCAGCCAGGTGCCAAGGCCAAGGGTGCCATGGCAGGGCCACTGTGCTGCCACCACGCTAGGTCCACACACCACCGCTGCCAGGGCTGGCAGCCAGCAGTCCCTGCCTGCCCAGGCTGCCAGATCAATTCACTATTAAACAGCACTTTATTACCCAGCCCAGCAATCGTTATTAAATGTGGGCAAGAGTAGAGGCCCAGGGGAGCCAGGACCTCACGTGAATGTTGTGCCTGCAAGAGGAATTTGGGGAGAGCTGCCCCTCCCTGCTGCTTTGCCTACCTGCAGTGAGCTCAGATCCCTGCCCTTGCCATCCCCCATAAAGTGTCCCCCCTTCTTCCCTCCCAGACAGTGATGTGGAGAGAAATCAGCAGGCTTGGCAGGCCCTCCTCATATTTAATGCATTGAAGCACTGCCATTTTCTCCCTCCTTCTGCAGGCTTTCGCCTGCATGGGGCCCCTTTCCCCCACGCTGGGGACAGCGGGTCCCCGAGCTGCCTCACACACAGCCAGCTTTCCCATCAGACTCTGAGAAGCTGGGCTAATTAGGGGCCTTGCTACTGTGGGATCAACGACCTGATTCCTTCAGCAGCTTCTTGATGGCAGGAGGGCGGGGAGGGGGAAGGTTTTTCTCAAAGCTACAGTCAGTGAGACAAATTTAACCTAGTGGAAGGGCTCAGAGCTTTCCCCATGTGTCCGTACCAGGAGAAGACATGCCTGCACCTTCCCAGCGTCTGCAGGCAGCCTTGCTGAGAACTGCAAGGGGTAAGGAAAAGGTCCTTTCCTGCCACTCGGACTGGAGATTGAGGCTATCCATGGAAAACACATTGCTTTTCAAACCTCACGTTTCCCCCACAGTAGCTGCTGCTCTCCCTACTGAGCTCCGCTCTATATCCCCCTCACCTTCCCACAACCCTACAACTCCTGAAGGATGTGTGCCCACATATGTGGGTTGGGCCAGCACTAACATGAGCCTGGCTAGATCAGGATTTAGCCCTGGCTCCCCCAGCCCCTCCTGCTGTGAATCCCTCCCCAGATGATGCAGGGCAGGAATGAGCAGGGAAATCCCTCTGATAGATGACCAAAGGGGCAGGGAGAATCCCCCCTGCTCTACTTCACAGCTCCAACCCCATGCACTTAGCTAGAGTGCCAGGAGTGCACTGCACTGGGAACCTTGTTTACTGTCACTTGGACACTTCAGCACCTCCAGTCCTTGTGGGCACGTACCACATCCTACCTGCACAAGAATCCACCCAGCTCTGTGTCATCCCTTCCAGCCTCCTGGTCTCTGTCAGTTCCTCAAGTCCAGCCACAGACATCTTCCAGTTTTTGAACTATTGCCAGGCTTGCTCTCACCCATCTTGACAAACCTGCAGCACTTTCCTCCCTCCCAAGCCCAGAAGGGTGTGGGTGTCACCAGGGCAGCACAATGATGAACTTCTTCCTTGGAAAAGACCAACCTGGGATGTCATTTTGTCCTGGCAGCTGTACAGATGCAGATGACATTTGGGTGGGGAGGTGGTAGACAAGGGCTCCAGGAGAGAGTCACACACTGCTGATCCTCAGCCTGCTCTGAGACACACAGGCTGTTCCTGGTGGTCTCTAGAAAGACGTGTGGCACTGCTGGACATGCAGGGATAGTGTCTGGTGGCAAGCACCAAGGTTTCCCAAGAGTGGCTCTGCGGTGGGTAACTGCATGACTTCTTGGCCCTTGCAATGCATTTGCTTTCATAGCAGCAAGTAGATGAAGGACAAGGGCAGTGGCATCCTCGCTTTCGCTGTGCCAGCTCTTTCCACTGAGCAGTTCCCAAGGCCCTTTGGCTACTGGCTCTAGCAGACATACAGACACTGCTTTCCTTCTCTTGGCCCAACCTCTCATGGCCTGACAACTTCTCCTGCAGCTGCGGCTCCACGTGGAGTGAACACCCTGGTGCATCTCTGGGCTGCTCCCCTGGGAGCAGAGGGGCTGGCAGAGCCATTTCCTTTGGCACAGCCTGTGCCTAAGGCACTGCCAGGGGCATAAGGGCCATATTCGGAGTCACTGATGCCAAAGTCAGTGTGGCTGTGCTTTGGCCTCAGGGCACAGCATAGCCCTGGGAGTGTGGACAGTCATTCTGACAGCAGGTGGGTGCTCCTCGATCAGCTCACTGGAATCACCACAGAAATAGCAAGCCCAGCTGCACAGGAGCCAAGTCTCAGTGAGGGCAAGGGAAGCTGAACTCCCCTCTTTGCCTCATTGAGGGCTATAGTGCAGCCGATGAGGTTGTGGTCCCCCAGGGCCTATGCTTAACTACACGCCTCTAATTAATGCCCTCTGCCTCAGGTGCCAAAATCAAACCACATCTGAGCTGTGTATTTAAAAAGCCACTGCAATATAAGCCAAGTCTTTAATGGGCTGATGCACTTATCTGTTATCCCACCAGGCCAGTGGTTAAGGAGAAATGGTGAAAATACCCTTCCTTGCCTGACTATTACACAAATGATGCTTTACAGCTTATTCAGGGCAAAAAGGCAGTGCTGAAGATCCTGCCTGACCCCCAGCCAAACCTCAGGCTCTTGCCCAGATCTGGATCAAAGGAGAGCATGCCCACACTGTCCTGTGCCTCTTGCAGCTCCCTTGTGCAGGGCAGGCACAAGGGACTACAACAGGATTGTTCAGGGTGAAAGGCACTCTGGCACAGATTGCACAAGGTCTTACCAGAGAGAAGAGTCACGGTAGGCTACAGTGCATGCCAGGGGTAGCAGCTGCCTGCCCAACTGCCAGTGTTCTTCCCAGCGTCCTAGCTCCTACCTGGGGTTGCCCCCTCCCACAGGAGGGACACAGGCTTGGAAGAGCAGAGGCAAGCAGAGCGGAGGTAGCAGAAGCTGGGTCCAGGGCTTCAGAGTGAGCCCTAACAAAATATTTCTGTAATGCCCCGGTAACACCTGCTGTTACAGAAATCCCCTGGGGCTGTCCCGGCCCTGGGCAGCACCAGCACAGCCCAGGCTTCCCCCTGCACCCGCACTGCTCAGTCAGGATGAAGGCAAATACACCAGTGTGGTAAAACTTGTCCTGGGAACGTGGGAGGTGTGGCCCCAGCACAGCTTGAGCCATAAATAATCTCCCTACACAGCAGTTAGAGGAACAATTATGTGGGAGTATCTCCTGGTGAAAAGATGTTCACGGAGAAGGATGGTCTTGAAGGAAAGCAGGAAATTTCTGGCTGGTGAGGTATGCTTTCCACTGAGAACAGCTTTTCTGGGTGCCAGCAGGTGCCTCAGACCCACCTCACCGTGGTGCATCACTGCACCAAAGAGATTAATTTAGTCTGAAACAACCCAAATCACTGATGTAGCCTCCATGGGCATGGCTTGTACTGCAGCAGAGACTTTTGGAGCTGCTCTTAGCTAATATCTGCAAAGGTAAGATGTGACCCCTACACACCATCTGCAGCCTCAAGATTCACATGGCAAAAGGTGAAAGGAAGAATAGGAGCAATGAATGCAGGGAGTACCTTATGTAGAAAAGAAACAGCAAGTGTCAGGCACATGGCCTGACCCAGAACAGGGAGTAAGTGGTGACATACAGAATTGTATAAAAGGTATGGAAACCCCTACAAAGTCAGTTAAGGAACAGTAATTACAAGCATAGCAAGGAAACTAAGCTAAACCCAGCAACATGGAGATGTGTGGACACAAATGTAAAAGATGTGGAAAGCTTGTAAGCAGTAGATTCACGAGGAGGCTGCTGCAGAGCGGCTCTGAATTGGTGTGTAGCTAGGAGCTCCTCATGCATGTTCCTTTTCCAACCCTGACTTGCGCAGCCTGGTCTTGCTTTACTTCAATTTATTTTTTAGCCCTGACTGCATCTTCTCAAAAAGAGAAATTGGAAGGTGACCTGTACAGGGAAGAGCTAAACCGAAAGCATCATGTTTCACCAGCTTGCGAGTGGGTCCTGGTGGCACTGTACAATCCCAGCACCTGCTGAGAGCAGAACTTGCCCTGTGAGCTCAACACCTTCTCCCATGCAACCAAGAAGTCCAGCTGTGATCCACTCCAACCCTGAGAGCAACACAGACTTACCCTGCAGCCAGAGAGAATATGGAGCCAGATCCTTTGAAAGACCCTGGTGAGAGTCCAAGGAAAAACAGTGCTGAGAGACTTTATCAAATTTTTGGGGTGCTGCATGCTCCCATCTCTCATCATCAGGACTGAAGATTGCAGAGCTACTCATGTCCTTGAAGTGATCTTGCCTCTGGCCCCACTTGGGAGTAGCAGAAAACTGTGAAGGAAATGCCCCCAAACCCTTTGCAAGGCTAAAAGTGTTTATCCAGCAAGGTGCCAAGCCATCACACAAGGTGATAAATCTTAGGGCAGCAGGTTAGTTTTGGCTTGGCACTGTACCAATGCCCTAAAAAGAAGTTGTATCCTCCCACAGCACCAGCCTCTGGGGACTCCATCAGGCTTGAGGGAACACAGCCAACCTCTTAATACACCTTTGACATGCAAATAACTGCGTTTTTGATGCAAGGGAAATATCAAGGGGCATGGGTGGGAAAGACTTGCCTAAGGTGAGCCAGCAAATCAGAACCACCTCTGGGAACCAAAGCCTGGATTCTTGGCACAAGGTCAGCTCTTCTAACCACAAGGTTCCCTCTCTTCAGGCCCCAATTCCTAAACCTCCCCTTGCTTCCCAAAGGATAAGGTCAAGAACAAACTGCTTCTCTCTAGAGTCTTCCATAGTACAGCTAGGCATCAGCACTGCCTTGCAGCAGTGGAGCTGGCTGAAGTCTCTGCTCATTTCAGAGGTGTATGAGGATGATGATTCCAGCAGGATCAGACCTGAGGCCATGCCCTGGCTCCGAGGGCAGCCAGCACCATATGTTTCCAAGGGAGATCCAAGAAAGCTGCTGCAGCAGTTGTTGTGAGCTAATCTGCTTCCTTCTCCCAGGGCTCAGCTTGGTCTCTCATCACTACAGATCAGCTCAAGGCCTGACGCAGGACCCTTGTTTTTCTTCACAGGTCAGGAGAGCCACGGGACTGACCAATACTCTCTGCTCTTTGAAGGTACCTGTGCAATACACTTACCCAGCTGCCCTGCAAGCACCGCAGGTGTCACAGCCCAGCACTGCTTCTAGGAACATGCAGCTTCAGACACTTTGTCCAAAACAAGGTCTTATGAGGGGACAAAGCAGAAGTGATGGGCACATACCTGGTAAGTCATGACAGATGCAATTCCCCCTTAAAAGGGAAGCACCTCCAAGCTCAGCTCATTGATCTTGCAAGGGATACCCTCTTCAAGCCAGGAGCTGGGGCTGCCTGAATGACTGTGCCATAGAGCTAACAGGACATACATTGAAGCCAGGCCAGCTGGGTTCACTTCAGTGCTTGTCAGCTCCATTTCCCCATCTCTCATGCCCTGTCTACATCAGACTTACCACTTAACTTTTAACATTTACAGACACTTGTAGACTTGATTATGAGCAAGACCACAGCCCTTTTTATTTCCTTTTATATGATAAATTAAGAGAATTGATTGGTCTTACAGGAACAATTATGATAATCTCTCCCACATTCTCTTTAAAATTTAGAAGCTGGCAGTTATCCAAGTTTATAGCAGGAAGTTTTTTTTCTCAAGCTAAAAGTCAATCCTACAGCCTGACTGGCAAGGTGAATTCTTCTGGCCTGAAGGGATCCCTCTGACACCAGGATCAACTCAGGAAGCTGTTTTGGCACACCAGTTTGCAGTATTAGGGCTAAAATAGAAATGTGTATCCAGTTGAAGCTCAAAAAGGAGACTTACAGACACTTCTTGAGAAAAATGCAGACTCCCCCTTAGGCAAAGCATATGCCAACAGAAAGGCAGAAACTTGCTGCGACTCTTGACTGAGACAGCTGAGCAGAACAAAGCTCTGGTCTTTCAAGCTTGTCTGCTTTGAGGTGTCCCTTCATTGCTAAGCTACAATGGGTTACACCATGCCAGCCCTCTGCTACAGCTATACCACAGCCACTCTGCATACAGGCAAACTTTACAGACATGAGCACAGTAAGGTTGCTGGTTTGGGACTCTTACCATTGGTGCAGTCCTAGGTTGCTAGCTCCACTGGACATCCTGACAGTGTAAAGCTGGGGCTCAGCATACACCCCTACAATGCAGTAACAGCCTCTAGTGCTCTTTCTGCATCTTCAAGGAACCTGTGGAGAAAAAAGGAACAGTCTGAGCATTTTACAGCTGGGAACTGTCTATGACCCTTAGTACATAGCACAGTAGCTATAACCATAGCCTCAAACCTCACTACCTACTAAGTCTACCCTGAAGGCACTAATAAACCTTGGTGGCCCTAACCAGCCTCACTTGCAGCCTAGGCCCAGGGGCTCTATTTAAGCTCAGACTGGGGCTTTTACTTTCTGTTACGCAATGTTGTAGGATTGCTGGTCTCCAGCTTAGCTTAGCTATCTTCATGCTGGTCTATGGGCTCTGGACCCTCCCCTGTAGGTTGAGGTCAGAGCTGGGCCTCAGCCCTGTCCCATCACCACAGCCTTGCCTGTCAGTCATAAGGCTGTGTCTGACCCTGGTTGCCCTCACTGGGTACTAGCTGGTGAGAACCCTGCCCTTTGAGGAGCAGCCACCCTTGCTATGCCTTGATACAGCTGGCACATTCACCTTGCTCCTCCACACCTTGCTTGCATTGCATAAATGATGAGGCAGCAAACTCAGAGCTGCACTGTGCTCAGAGGCTAAAGAGGCTTGTCAGAGCAGGCACCACACCGTTTGTGGTCTTATGTTAGGGAACCTCTTTTCAGGCTGCAGGATCCAAAATCTGTTCATTGCTTCCAAGAGCAAGGCTGACTCTGTGAGCTTTGGCTGGAAAAGAGCCAGCACCATCTGAAAGGCTGCAGTGCTCCAGCCCTGGCACAGCAACTGCTGCTCTGGAAGCAGGCTGAAGTGAGCTGGATTAGACATGATTCCTGAATGGTCCCAGGAGCAGCTCAGCAGAGGTGGCCCTGTGCTACATGTCTCTTGATGCTCTGAGTTGGCATTGGATATTAAAGGTAGGAGAGTCTTCACCTTCTCCATGGGAAGGGCCAAGATTGTGCAGATGCAAACCAAGAAAAGGCTGAGATGCAACAGAGGCCAAACAAACGCAACACGGTCTAATTTCTGCCTCTGTTGTAACAGTGCCTCCCAACCTCCTCAGGGAAGTGACTCAGCCAGCCCAGATGCATGAGATGAAATGAAAAACATAAACAGAGGTTGGTGCGGGAGCAGAGCAGGTCCCATTAGCCAGCCCAGCACACATGTTGCTCAGGAAGGATAACAAGTAATCCACAACACAGCTCCTTCAAGCAGGGACTCAACACAAGCTGGGGGCTCCAAGCCAGGTCTGCATTGGCATAGAAAGCCTTCAGTGAATGCCAGATGTAATTGAGCATTGCACTCCCTTCCTCACTGGTGCTCCCTCACCTCCTATCCAGACCAAGACCACTATTTCAAAAAGCCTCCTTGTAGCCAACTTCAGTCACAGTCATTCACTTACAGGGGAAATATTAAAGGACTTCCTGCCAGATGCCACACCTTCATTTCACAGCAGGAACCAAGAGCAGGGTGATCACAGGGCTGAAAGCTTGTAAGGGCAAAATGAATCCTCTCAGTCCAGAAGCAGGATCAGCTCTCCCAGAGCTTTTAGTGCCCTCACTGCAGGGGAAGGAAGAGCTGTCCTAGGCCATGGCTGGCGTCATTCTCAGCTCCTTTAGAAAACTGAAGATCCCTGCCTTGCTTGTCCTTCTGTGAATGAGAAAAACTCTGTGCTAACTCAGGGAGCCACTGGGACCCTCGAGGGGCGATTGCTACATGCCCAGGGGCAGAAGGGTAACATGGGTAGCTACCCCCAGGAGACAGGCACTGTGTAAGAAGACCTTTCCTCAAACCAGCCTCCACATTGACAGAGAATAAGCAGACCAGGGTGCATGTGCAGGTGATTGCTTTCCGGGGTATTTGGGACTAGGGATCTGGGACTTTTTCACTGTATATGGGCCCTACTCTTTTGCCAGGTGGATCTTTTTATAGGGCCTGTTGCGAGCAGAGATTGGGAGCTTGATGCCACACGAGGCAGCAGGGTTCAGCTCAGAGCCAGGGATGGGGTGCTCTGCCAGGGCCAGCTCTGAGGTGTGGATAAGTAGGAGTGCCATACCAACGCGGGGGGCTACCCCCCCCAAACCGGCAGCAGGGAAAGAGCAGCTTCTCTTTCTGCGGGAACCCTGCATGAAGTCGTTATGGCAACTATGCCAGCAGTACTTCGGGCCTCTTCTTCACGGGCGCTGCCGGCAACGGGACGGACGCCGCTCGCTGCCCAGGGCTACGGGGGCAGGCGGGGCACCGGCAGGGAGGCGAAGCACTGGGAGTCGCTTGGCAGGGTAGGGGGATAGGGGTTGGGGGCTGCGGGCGGGCAGGGCCGTCCCGTGCCAGGCGCTGATAGGGCCAGCCTGGTACTGGTGGAGGAGCGGGGCCCAGCGGTTGCCGGTCGAGGGTGCTGTGAGAACAGTGAGCCCCAGGGGTCCCTCCGCTGCTGCAGACAGGGGTGTGCGGAGGCAGAGCCGGCCAGGAGAGCGGCGGGGCCAGGCAGGAGGTCTAGGGGGCCGGGGGAGTCTGGCGGGGCCGGAGGCGGCGCCGTCGCTCACGGGCAGCGGCGGGTCCCGGCGGGTCCCAGCTCCGCGTGGTGCTGAACGGACAGCGCCGCCGCCTGCCGCGCATGCGCGAGGCCGCCCGCCGGGGCAGGGGCGTGCGCAGGGACCGGGATACTGGGGCAGCAAGTGGGCACCGGGGAAACGGTGCAGCCGCAGGACTGGAGCAACCGCTGTGCGCTGGGGAACTGGAGTAACTGGGGATCGGGTGTTCGCTGGGGAACTGGGATAACTGGGGAACTGGGACAGACGGCGTGCACGGGGGAGGTGGTGCGTATGGGGAAGTGGGTACCGGGGCCAGTGTGAGCGTCGCACCGGCGGGAGCAGCCTGCGGGAGCCGCTGGGATCTGTGACCGCTGGGCATCGCTGGCCCGCACACAGCGCCGCAGTCGTTTTTCTCTGCCCGGTGCCCCGGCCTGTCAGAGCTGCCGCCCCAAGGGCTGCCGTTCTCCTGGGTCTCCCGGAGCCTGCCGGCCGCGCCCCGGTGGCCTGCACGCCACTGCCGGGAAGAGGTAAGGGGGTGGGGCCGGGGGCGGGGCGGTGGGGCGCGCGCACTTCCGTCCGCCGGCGTGACGTCATGCCTAACCGCCGGCGTCGGGGGCGGGACGAGGCGTGGCGGAATGGAGCGGCCGGGGGCGCCCCGCTGGGGCGGCAGGTACGGGGCAGGGGGTGGCGCGGACGGGGGGAACTTGGGCTCGAGCCAGGCCGGGCTGGTGCCTCGCCACGGGACCCTGCGGGGGGGGGGGGGTGTCAGTGCGCAGGCCTCGGGCGGGGCTGCGGCGGCAGGAGTGCCTGGGGGGCCGGGGCTGCCTTAGCGCTGGGCCCGGGGGCGGCTCTGAAGCCAAGCGGGGCCCCGTGGGGCGGCGGGGGGCGATGGCCGCGGGCGAGCCCCCCGTCCCCCGTAATCTGACAGTTCTGTGGCCGAGTGTAACCGCGGTCTCCAGGTTGCCGGGACCCCTCTGCTCCTTTCTCGGCTCCTGCCTTTCCCCTCGCTGTCCCTTTCGAAGCGATGCCGTGTCCCTGCTGCTCGGGGGCAGAGCTGTCGGCCCGGAGCCCGCAGCCTTGCTTCTCCCCTCGGGAAGTAGCAGGTGCCTGCCTTCTCGCACTCGCAAGGTGCCCGAGTGGCTCGGCATTGGATGCAGGGGCCCAGCTGCCAGGTAGAGCGGTATTTAGACATGAAAACTAGTCCCAGCTCCCGTGCGGGTGGTGTGGCAGTGCTGCAGCACTTGCTGTTTCGCTGAGGGACGGGCACTCCTTGAAAAGCTGGTGGAAAGCCCCACCCGAGCTCTCCTGGAGGGCAGTGGGGGCAGGTGGACTCAGATGCCTAAGCAGTGAATGTCCCAGGCTGGGGAGGAGGTGACGCACGTGCATGCCCTGCTGATGGCTAGCCAAGGGGTTTTAGCCTATGGGCTGTCTGTGGGAGATATTGCTGAGTCTCTTTTTCTGGCTGTTCCTCCTAGAGGCACCCAGCAGTAGGTGTGAGGAGATACAGCCTGGCTTTCACCGTAGCCTGGTTCCCTGGTGTCTGATGATGAGTTTGACCCTCTCCAGGGGATGCCTCCTGGACCTGCCCTGGGAAGACATCTTGGTTCCACATATTCTCTGTCATCTGCCACTGCAGCAGCTCCTGAGCCTGCAGAGGGTCAGCAAGTCCTTCCAGTCTCTCATCCAGCTGTACCTGGCCAACATGCGCTGCTTTGACTCAAGCCAGGTATTGGATGGCTCCAAGGCTGGGGAAGACAGGTTACCTATTGCTTTGGAGCAATGGGAGCATCTGACCATGTAGGGAGAAGACCTCCCTGGCAAGGAGACTGGTTTCTGCTCAGGTTAATGGCTCTGGTGTCAGACTGGACAGATGGGCTCACAGAGGAGAAGCAGTGATTCAGGGCCCAGCAATGCCTGTGTCTTTAGCAACAGGCCTCCGGAGGAGTGAGCCTGGAAGCTCCACCCAGACCATTATGGAGCACTGGCTGGCAGAAACAAAAGCCAGCTCCTGAGTGGCACAGCCTGCTGGTCCTCACAGAGGTTGTACAATAGGATGAGTCTGATAGGCGATAACTATGTACCTGGTCTTCAGAGAAGGCTTGTGCCCACCCCCCCACCCTGGGATACACTGTCTGAGACATGGGGAAAACAGAATGGTCTAACAGGGTTTTTGGATAGCAGAGGTGTGGAGCTCATCACAACTATATAAATACTGGGGTGATGATGGGGGATGGAGAAACCAGGGCATCTTCTAGCTTGTGGCAGTAGCCTTGGCATGAGGGGAGGAGAACCTGACAGTGGGGTTTGCTGTGGGATGAGGAGAGGGGTTGGTTTTGGTCACTACTGTCACAGTGGAGAGTAGGGGAGAGTGTCTGGTGAGGATCAGGCTGATCTGAAAGCCTGGGGGATGCCTCATTCTTCTTGGGTTCCCCATGCAGATTGGACCTGCCATCCCTCGAGCTGCTTTTGTTAACCTGCTGAAGGACAATGAAGTACTGCAGCAGCTGGCACTCCAGAACTGCTCTGACTGGCTGACAGACCGGGAACTGCTCCCGGTCATCGGGCAGAATCACCACCTGCACCATATCCAGCTGAAGGGCTGTGCCCAACTCAGCCGCCACGCGCTGGTGGCCATCTCGCTGAGCTGCCCCAACCTGCGCCGGATCTCCCTGGCCCACTGCGAGTGGGTGGACAGCCTGTCCCTGCGCAGCCTGGCTGACCACTGTAAGGCTCTGGAGGCCGTGGACCTGACAGCCTGTCGCCAGCTGAAGGACGAGGCCATCTGCTACCTGGTGCAGAAGTGCAGTAGGCTCAAGTCTCTGTCGCTGGCTGTCAATGCCAACGTGGGTGATGCAGCCGTTGAAGAGATTGCCAAGTGCTGCCCTGAGCTGGAGCACCTGGACCTCACGGGATGTCTGCGAGTCAAGAATGATTCCATCAGGTACTGAACAATGTGGGGACCTGTGTTGGGGAGGGGAAGAGAATGAGAGAGAAAAGTCAGATATTTTTTTTCATGCTGAAAGCAATGAGAGCTCATTTTTTAGGAGAAGCCACGGGCAGGCCCTTCAGGAAAGGCACCGTGTGCTACTAACAGCAAATTTTGCAGTATGTCATGGAGGATAGGCCTGGGATCTGACTGTATCACTTGAGTTTCTCTCAGACTCTAAAGAGCTGCTCCCAAAGGATGGTATGTGTGTGGCACAGTCCCTGCACTGGGCTGCTGGGAGTGGAAAAGAGGGTGAGTGGTGGACTCAGGAGTCCTGGCTTGCAACCTGCATGTGCTCTTTCTTGACAGGGTCCTGGCTGAGTACTGTCCCAAACTGCGCTCACTGAAGGTGAAGCATTGTCACAACGTGGCCGAGTCCAGCCTGAGCATCCTCCGAAGCCGTGGGGTGGAGCTGGATGTGGAGCCTCCATTGCAGAGGGCTCTTGTTCTCCTGCAGGACGTGGTTGGCTTCGCCCCTTTCATCAACCTCCAGATCTAGAACTGGTGCTGCAGGGGAGGGGGGGGACTGACGCAATGCTGGGATTCTGGGAGGATGCCAGAACCGGCTGCTGTGGAGAGGTGCAGAGGGAGAGGTCTGTCCCCTTGGTGAGGTTGGCCTGAGTGGGGCTCACTCTTTCCTCTAGGGCTGTTTAGCAGCCACTGGGTGTTCATGAGTGGGCTTCATTGGTGCCTTCAGGGAAAGTAACTCCCTCTGCAGTGGCATGGAGAGAGCGAGTGACTTGCAGGAACACCGTGGTGCTGAACAGGCCTTGGCCAGGCCAGCTAATAGATAGGATTTATTATTTGTTGTATTTTAAATCTCTAAGTGGCAGCTGTCTAGAGAGCAGGGGAGTGTTTGATGGGGACTGTCTCCTGGGGTGGGTGTGCAGGGCATACCAGCAGAGCTGTGGAACAAAGCAGGCCAGCTGGTGCATAAAGGAGAAAAGCCACCAGCCCGCCTCCTGGGAGAGGGCAGGCCCCTCTGGCTCCGGGAGGAGGGCAGTGAGCTCAGCACCAGCCTGCGGCCACTGGCCAGCCTGGCACCAAAGGGCTGGCAGGGCCCCACTGCAGGCACTGTGTCTGTCCAGGCCTAGGGCACTGGTTTAGCCTGGCACAAGGTGGGAGTTGTTTTCAGGGGGACCAGGCTCCTAACTGCAGTTTCAGTGACAGAAACACACCAAACCTAGCTGTGCTGTCACTGAAAGCAGTTGGTCGTTGCCATTTGTTTCTTCCAGCTTCTAATGTATCATATCAGTAGTGCCCAGGCCTGCTGCTATTTCCTGCTCTGTGTCGTTAGGCTGGACCTTTGGCACTCAACAGTGGTGAGAAATGGCAGGAGCCCTGGCTGTGCTGTCAGCTGGAGTGCTGCAGGTCATGTTGCCATGGAGAGCCTAGCTCTGGTCTGGAGTTCAGCTTCAGCCCTTATATCCACTAGGTGATTAACCAAATAGCAGCCACATGTTATGGTGAACATGATGAAAGGAGTAATTATGGGAAGAGAGGATGACCCTGCTCCTGTCTTTGGCTCCAGGAGGGTTTGGAGGCAATGTCCTAAAAGCATGTGCATGCTCTGGCTGAACTACACACCAACTCACATCATCTTTATTAACACTGGCACTCAATTTAAAGCAACAGTGCACACAGAATTGTAAAAAGCTTGCTGTAAAAGCACAAGCTACATCTTGTATCTAAAAATGTCCCATGCAAGGAATAGCAGAGAATGCCCAGGCCCCAGGGAGCCACTGTGCTGTGCCCCTGGGGGCAGAGGGACAGCTACACCAGGAGAGTAGGCTCCTCCTTGTCAACGGGGTTAGCTGAGGAAGCTGAAAGCAGTGTGCTGGCTCCCACGTTAGTTCCAGTTAGTGGCAAGTGGAGGAGTCCCCTCATCCCTAGTGCCAGGTGTCCATCATGCCATGCCTGGATGGTGAGATGGAGGCTGAAGAGCAGGATGACCTGGCTGTCAGTGGAACTTGTATTTCCTGGCTGGTTTGAGGCTGATGTAGGTTCTCTTCATCTCCTCGCTTTCAGGCTTCTTGATGTCTTTGTACCTCTCTCCCTTTGTACTCACCACCTGGTTATCAATATAGCGTATCAACTTCTTGGGAGCCTGGAGAGGAGAGACATGAACACCAAGTGGACAGGCAGCCACACTGCTAGGGAAAGGGAGGAAGGGAGGGGACAAGCTCTGGAAGGCAGGTGCAGGAAGGTGGGGTGCGCTGCTTTACCTATCCTTTGTGTTGGGAATCTTGGCAAAAACTGTGGAGTAAGCTGTCTGATGGAGGGGAGCAGGAGCCATGCTAGTTAAGAATGGTAGGAACTGACAGATCTTGCAGCACCTTAGCTAAACTAATCTTTCCTCCTTGCTGACTAGCGGGTTCTGTGAATGGTCCTTCCTCTGGCCTGCTCCTTTGCTTTTTGGACTTGCAGCCTGAATTTTAAACCTTGTAGCGAAAGGACATTCAAACTGCTGGTGAGCTGGGACTGCTTTTCTTACCTCTTTGGGTGGAGCTGGCCGATGTGTTTTCTGATCATCCGCACTATCCACCATCATGTATCTGGAACACAAGAAGCATTCAGAGAACCCTGTAACATGCATTGCCTGGGGCTATTCACAGCCTATGTCCTTTCTCCAAGGCTGGTTTGTGGCTGTGCAATGTGTCCTACTTGCCTAGATTACAGCTAGGAGCACTTAACATTCCTCCCTGGATGAAAAGGGCAAGAAGTGTGTCATCTTTCTGGTGAAAATCCAGCAGGATTCTCCTGGAGTAGCATCCTTGGCCATATATGAAAGGTATTGAAAACTCAGGCTGTTGAGAATGCTGATAGCCTGAGCAGAGCTGAAAGAGGTGCCGAGGTCTGGTGTGCTCTGCCGTTGAGGCAGCTTTGCTCCTTCTCAGCCTGAGTGGTGGCAGCCAAAGGAGACAGAGTTAAGATTACAGGACCAAGCTGGCTGCTTCTGCCCTGAAGAGATGCTGTTCTTTTCACATTCCACTTGCTACCTGACTATGAAACAGGTCTGTGCTGGAAACAACTTCATAAAAGCATCACCTCATTCCCTGTATGACCAAAACATCAGGGCCCAAGCATTTGCTTGCTATACTGCTGAGTTACTACTCTTGAGACTTTGGTGCTGGTTTAGTAGGTGGACAGCACAGCTGACCACGACTTCCCCTTCCATAGTTAGTCTAGTTGCTCCTGTGTATTTTCAGCTATGGTGATCTGCTCTCCATACCTGTGTCTGAGTGATGTTAAAAGTACGGGATGTTGCCAAAATGTCATTAAACTGAAGTTCCCAGAAACATAACTAGGAGCTGGTGCTTTTTTGTTCCCTTACATGTTACCCTGAAACCGGCCAGCACAGGAGACGGGCAAAGACAGGGGTTGCTAATTCTGCCTCAACGTCATTCTGCCTTGTTTTATTTTCCCTAGCCCATTGGCTGTTTATTTTGTCACTGGGGAGGATGTAAAGTGGTGGAAAAGATGTGGCTGGATAGACATGTGGAATCTGCATGCCTGCAGGAGGACACTCATGAAAGCTGAGATCTTAAAGTGGATCAATTAAACCACAGCGTGGGTACTATTGACAATTAAGTGCTTTTGGAAATGAATGAAGGTAAACCAATCTAAAGCCAGTTTCATTCACAAGAAGTCCATAGGGGGACTTCAGAGCGGTTTCTTTAAATACACTGAATTCACACCTTCAGCAGCTGAGATTTAATCTTCCCAGTGTTGCTGTACAGGCAGTCTCTTAAAGGTATCTTTAGTCTTGTTTGGATTGTCTCCAAGGATGGAGGTATGAATGAGTTGCTGTAGTTCTACTAGTCACCGTGTGTTACCTGAGCTGCAGCATTATGTCTGTGCCTTGAACCTTTAACTGGGACCTCAGCTGACAGTACTGTGACTTACCTATACCTGTAGGAGGCTGAAACCTCACACACAGCCAGTGCTGTGACCCAGCTGGTGCAGGTAGTCTGTTTCTGTGCCAGAGCTCTAAAAGAAACCCAGACCTGTTTTTTTCCCTCCTAATGACTGTATTTGGGCTTAGATGTGCTCAGCTATACCCAAATCAGCTTCATGGCATCTTTTCTAAGCATTGTACATCGCAGGTTCTTTATAGACCACACTGTCATTCTGATCTTCCCCAAACTGCCACCTCCACCTTTACTGGCAGCAGAATAAGGGGCTCTTTGCTGCTGGGTACTTACTTTTGTAGGATAACCTGTTTCAGTTCTTCGTGGTTGGGCGCTCTGCGGGGCCTTGCCAGTTTCTGGGAGGAGACAAGGCAGGAGGGTGAGTAGCACAACACATGGTGGGTACAGCTCCCCCCCTGCTAGCTCGGTGAGCCCAGCTGCTGGTGCAATGTTCCAGCCCCTGTGGGAAGTGGGGTGCCAGCAACAGCTCCGCAGGGGTGCTGGCCTGGCTGTGGGCACAGCCTGTACTCAGCCAAGGGAGAGAGAGGGGGTGTTGCTCTGGGTGATCCCCGTGGCTCATGCACAGAGATTTCCTGTGCTCAAAGCTTCGGCTTGCAGCAGACAGCCAGGACACCCATGTGTCCCTGATCTATGCTCCTCAGCCCGCTGCCACCCAGCTCAGAATACAGTACCTTCACACTTGCACCTGCTGGACCAATTTCCACCTTCTCCTCCACAATTAACTGCACTGCCTCCTCCAAGTTCCCCAATGCCATTCCAAGTGCCTTCTCTGCCTGGCTTACAGTACAGGCTGGGAACATCTCCAGTAGCAGCTCTACCCCATCCTTTAAGTCATCACCCTCCTAGTTGGAGCAAGAGATAGAGGTAAGTTGGGGATGTAGTAAGGAGGGGGCTACTGAAAAGTGTCTGTTTTTTCACTAAATCAGGAAATTCAGCTTGCCCTTAGCTGAAGGCTCCCTTTCCTTGCAAGTATGATTAAATCTCATTCCTGAAGCTAACAGGGGATTGTATCTTTGTGAGGACAAAGCACCAGTCTCCTTTAATCTCTCCTCCCTGTATTTCAACTTTCTTTTCAGTAGGGCTGCTGTGAACTGGCTCATCTATGTGGCCATGTGATATGTCTCCTTAGGAGCAAGCTTTCTGGACATTGTGCTGCAAATGCTTGAACTCCCGCTCACCTTGTGAAGTTGTGTGCTTTGATCAGAAAGGCAAGGCACTGCTAGACAGTGACCTGTGCCTACATCAGAAGGAAGCACAGCAGCAGCATTCACAAGAAGGCCGTGGTCACAGAATGATTGAGATCAGAGCAAGAAGAAATCAGTACTGGAGAAACAGCAAGCAGTGAGTGGGGAAAGGAAGGAGGGTGGTATCTGGCAGGTGCTGCAATGCCTGTAGTATGGGTCATGCTGGATGATGCAGGATCAGGATCGCTGGGCCAATGACTCAGTGCTGTGTAGCTCAGTAAGTGCACAGCATGGGTCATTGAGGGTGGGACCAGTGTCTTTGGGACTGACACCCAGGTGTGACTGCTACCTGTGCAGATACTGAGTGAGCCTGGGGAGAGAAATGGTGATCTGGTTCAGACTGTGGAGTGAGACCCTAATAGGGTGAAGTGGGGTGGAGCCTGGTGAGTGCTGCAGAGGCATCCCTACAGTGATGCTGTGGGATATCCAAGGGCACTGGGACAGGTGCTCTCAGCCACAGCTCTGGAAAGGATGAGGCAGAGCGATGGCTCACACTCTTCTGTCAGTGCATAATTTTCTTTTTCCACTTATTGACACAGTCTTGCTCAGGGCATACAATGGAGGAGATCACAGACACCAGTGATGCTGTGTCACAGCCTGTGCTGAGGTTCCTTCCAGACCCAGGAAGTACCCTCAGGTGGTGCTGGTAGCTGGGTGACTGTCCCCAGTGCTCCTGCTCCTCTGCAGGGTGCTCATACCTGGGCCCTGGCTCCGTCTGTTGGAGTGCACATTTCCCCGTTGCAGGCTCCGGCTCCAGTCTCCTGGCCCTTGATCAGGTCTTCAGAAGGTGCTTCACTCCCACTTTCCACAGCCTTTTGGCCACATTTTTCTTAAAGACACAGGGACATCTCCTGAGGAACAGCCCCACAAAGACTAGAGCTCTGTGCTTGTTGCTGGCATTAGATTGCTAGTGCATCATGTACCGAAGCAAATCCCTTCAGTGACAAGAATGGCAAGTCCTACTGTTCCTCCTTCCCTCAGTGGGGACAGCTGCAGCTCTGTTCACACTGACCTGCAGGAAAGCAGTGCTAGCACATGCTGCAGTGCCCAAATGCTGCATTTCCAGGCCTTACTGGGTGTGGGCTGCTTGCAAATTCAATTATAACTGTAGTTCTCAGTCCTCTAGCACTTAGGCTGTGGATACTTACAGTATTTTTGTTATGTTTCTAAGAATTCCCTGCTGTTTGCTCTAAGTATGAACTAAGGTGTGGTTTCAAATTTGGGGATATACACTGGTAGTTCCCAGGCTGTGTGTGAGCCAGCACATCCTGTGACCAGGTTACTCTGACAGATCTCTCGTTTACAGGCTCCTTCTGTGTCATTGTAAGAAGAACCATTTCACCTCTTTTCTGTCCTCTCTCAAACTGGGATGGTGATGTCCTTTCACACTCTGGCTACATCAGGATCCTCAAAGAGCAGTATGCATGGGACCAGAGGAGAGCAGTCAAGTTCAAGAAAGCAGCAGTAAAAGACAGGACTGTCCGTTCTACACTGTGTAGCCTTCTGGCAAGACAGCAGTGACATTGCTAGAGAAGCAAAGCCCAGATTAGTGAGTCCTGAAAGGTTTAATATCCAGGCCCTTCACTCATCTGTTCTTTACTCGAAAGTATTTTTGGGGCTGATTAATAAAGCAACACAGCTGATCTGGAAATGCTGAGGTTAGAAAGGGATTTGCGTATAATTGGGATAAGCGTAGTCTTCTGGAGTCCTGCATAGTGCAGGCCAGAGCACATAATTGCTGATTCTGCACTTGTGCCAGGGTTCCCAGCTGAATGGGAATTGAGCTTTGAGTATGCTTGAGGTCTAGAAGTGATACACCTAATCAGCTGGATTCTCCATTGATGCATCTGATACAGACTGCCTAGGGATACTGTCCCTTAAATGAATGCTACGAGACGCAGGCAGAAGTCCCTGCTTTCAGAAATAACCTACAGCAGAATTTCAACAAGCAGCCCTGTACCTGCTATTTCCTTATTACTCTGGACTTGATCTCAACAGAGGTCTTAGTAGATCTGATCAAGTGTTTTCCACCCAGGATGTCTTGGACAGTATTCCTTATGACTCAAGCCTCCCATGAGTTGATATCAAGAACCTGACTGAACATAAAAAAACCCAAACAAACCCAAACCTGTCAACCAATTCATGCTACCCTGTGAGATCCTAGCTGTGGCAAACAAGATTGTATTTTATCCTGTGACATTGCTCAACTCAACCACTAAGACTGAAAATATGAGCAAAATATACCTTCTTGTGCTGAAGCTGTCTGTGTAACTCACCTGTGTTGCGAGCTTCACCAAGCCTTTCTGAGAGGGAGAACATCATTTCACAAACATCCGCGCTGCAAGAGACAGGAGCTGTATTATTATTGTGAGGAATAAAAGCATTTGCCTATCCTACTTGGCTACCTCTTTACAGAAAGATGAGGCTTGAAGGGACACCCAATAAAATAAACTGATATTTCATATCACCAAGGACCTACTTGCAAACTATACTGGGATTAGCATTTGTGTCTTGAGGCAAAGCCTGACTTAATCATAATGGCACAGGTTTGATACTGATACATCCTCAATTAGATATAACAAAAGAATTTATAGTACTGAGGGGCTTGTGTCTGGGCTCCCAGTGCAAGGCATGTACATACAAAGCGGTAACATTCACATACCTGGGGATCTCTGCAAAACCAGGAATATATGCCTCCATCATTTCCACAAAGGTGTCCATGTCAAAGGTCTCCTCAGAAGACTCTGGTGAGCCTAGCTCTTCCAGGACACCCGTGATATAAGAGAAGAAAACATCATCCATCCCACTGCAGACAGAGGACATGGAAGCAGGGTCAGTAGGCCCATTTTTTCCTTTCTACCCCCATTCCCTGTAACCTTCTGTCTTTCTAATAGAGCAGCAGAAGGACCTATATGGACTGTATCTTATCTTATGAGCAGATCTCATCAGTAAAGCCAGGTAGCAGGTGGTCAGTGGTGGAGTGGGAAGCATTTACAGATAAAATACTACCTGCTGTCCTTCCTAGGCAGCACTGCATGAAAGCCCCAGTGTGTGCCCACAGGCTGTGCTTCTCTAGGTACTTCAGCTGAGCAAACCAAAATATTTGATGAGCTCAAACCCTGACTTTTCTACGTTGACTGTTGTTTGAGGAGGGGTCATAATTTTCTGTCAAGTTGCAATTTCTGTGAGATGCAGTGTTCTCTGCTGCTCTCCACACTTGTGTCACTGCTGCTGCTGGCTGCAAAACCAGCTGCTGTGTTCCAGCTTCAAGGTGGCTGTATCTCTGCATGCAGGGAGAGCCCTAACTTAACATAATGCTGCTCAGAAAGCCCTTTGGGAGCACTGTGAAATGAAGGGAATCCCAAATTCTAATGTGTATTACTGGACAGGAAATTAATCATCTTCTTCGTCAAAGAAATGACATTGCTAGATTGTAATGCTAAATGGTGGTTGTTCAAGCATCCACATCAGAGCCTGTGCAAATTACCTGCATCCTGCATCTGCCTCGAGGAAAAGCAACACAAGTAACAGGAAAGCTGGAGTTCAGTATAATGCATAGAGGGACAATTAACACAGAGTTCAAGGTAGAACAATGATATTGGATCTTCCTATCTCAACATACCTGAGGTCTGCTGCAGGGATGTGGGACTGGATGAAGTGTGTCAGTGTGTCTTGAATTATTCTTTCAAGCTCCATGTCTCTCAACCTTTTTCTCTAAAAAGGAGGAAAAAAAGAAAACTCCATGTAATTTCAAAGGCAAGGAGTAGATCAAGATATCGACAAGATCAGGAGGTAGGCATGGTATAGGCAAGTGTCCTCTTCCCACCAGAACAATTCAAACTCCTCCAATGTGTCTTACCATCCCTCGGTAACAGCAGGCGAAGATATCCACAAAAATCACCAGTATGAAGATCCACTGGAAATAACAGCCCAAAGCAGCCCAGGGCCTTTCCTGCTCATGTTGATGCTGGCAGTATGCAGCTGTACTGTACATTTAAAGTGTCCACATCAAGAAGTAAAGCTGGAAATGCAGACGTGTCCAGCTGCAGGACCTCGGAGATGCCTCCTGAGCTCGCATACTGTGCTGTCCAGCAGGGAAGCAGCCATTAGTGGGTCTGCGGGCTTGGTGCAGAAAGGGGTGGACCTCACAGCTAAGAGCATTCACAGTGATGCTTGGATTCAGGAATGAGTGGGAAGAAGGGTAATGTCTCCTAAAGAAAGGACAACCTAGAGCATATTTTACAGAGAAATACCACGCAGGGCACAGACAACTAGTCCGCCAGCCAAAATATCAAAGGTCTCCAGGTCAGGCACGGACTGCCAGTGGAATCCTGCCCAAACAGGAGCCCATTGTGGTGCTTGGTAAATGGGCCATTCTGCAGTTGCTGCAGCTGCAACAAGGGACACTTGATAACCCAAAACTCAGGGGAGTTCTAAGAATCATAGAGCTCCTACAGAAGCAATGGCAGAGGGAGACTGCCTACAGTCCTCCTTCAGCTATCAGTACTGGGCCTGGACTGAACGACGCAGAGAAAAGCTGTTCCTTAACCGTTCCTTCTCCTTGGGGTCTACAAAGCTGCTGGGTAGACAAACTCCTGGTGTAAGCACTGAGTTCTTCCAAGGAAGGAGACCAGCCCTCCATATAGAGAAACTGATGTGGTCATCAGCATCCCACCAGTGCAGCTCCCTCATTCTAACCAAACCAGGACCTGACCAGGTCTGTTTGCCACAGGACTCATGAAGCAGTCATGTGTACTGCCAAGAGACGATTCTCATCTTACCATGGGAATCAAAAAAGCTTGGCATTTCCTGAGATGAGACTTCCACAGCTAGCAGGATATAAACAAAATCACCTCACAGCACTCAGCCCTGCTCTTGCAAGACTGAGAGAGAACAAAAGCCCAGCAGCCTGTTGCCAGGTCCATCTGCAGTATTGGGACCCATCAAGCTCTGCGAGGCGCTTGGCCACCATTGCAGGTGCCAAGAGCACACATAGACTCTTCTGCTTGTGGCTCACCAGAGAAGCACACTCAAGCCAGCCAGACCTGCCTCTGATTATGGTTACATTGAGGCTCAAGGGATTTGCCTCAATATTGACGGAGAAAGCTGTGACATAGGCTTACGCAAGTGTTCTGCTGGGTATATGGCATCCCCCTCCAGTGATTCCCCATCAAATATTCCTAATCTGTGTTCTGCTTTTCAGGGTTTTGAACAAATACAGGTTTTTCTACCTGAAGGACCACCTCTTACTTAATCCCCATGTCAGTGAGATTCCCTTGGAGCAGCAGGGAGACAAATATGTAAAGAACCTCACAGCAGTGGGACATGAACAGTGAGACATACTCATATAGAAGGACTGCCCCCATTTTCAGTATTCAAACCTACACATAAAAGCCATCTGATCACCTGAACTTTCCTGCAGCTACTATTAGTACCAACCCTTCCACTGACCTCTTCTTTACACATGCCTCTCACTTGGGGAAATGAACGAGTTAAAAATGCTGTACCACGATATGACCAACACCATGTACTCAAACACAGCATGTGCAGAAACAGACAGAGGAAGGCACCATCAGAAAGGATCATTTGTTTCAGTTTTCTGTCTTAAGCTAAAAAATCTCATTGCCTCTTGTAATACCGATTAGAAAATTCCCATTTCACAGCATTAGAGGAAAACAGGAGTCCAAGCTTTTTCAGGAAGGATCTCTTCATGCAAACACCCAAAGTGAGCTCCTGAGCTGCTTTTATTTTTCAGCCTCACAAGGATCCTTGATTTTTTGCAGATGTCATGGCCTGCAAGCATGGAAGCTGGCTGTAAATACATCATCATGTAACAACACCTTCCTGCTGCCCATTTGTTGTTTGTGCTTTCTCTAGTGGTGTAACAAAACCAAGTTTATCTTTGTCATCTTTGCAACATACCCAGAAAAAAGGTGAGCAGCCTTTTTTCCATCGCAGACATCAAAACACCAACGATAAGATTCTGAATCTCACTGTTGGCATGAATAGTGTCCTAAGCAGCACGTTTTTCCTCCACTTTAAGCAGAACCTGCAAATGCTGGCAATGACCAAGCACCCTAAGCTCGCAAGTGCAAGAGAAGTAATTTTCTTTTTTACAGAAATCGGGTGGGAGAGCAACATATAGCAGTCAGTATGTTCTTACTACAGTCACTGCTATCAAGAGGAATGCTTATTTCCTTCTTACTCAGAGACTTCATGAAGTCTAAAAGATTTTGTCCATTTCCATGACACAGGCCAATATTCTATAAGAGATAACTGTATAGTAACCAATAACATTTCCTGACAACCCAATTACCTGAACAACAGAGCACAATTCACCACGTAAAAGGCACTTTTGTGAGGTCCATAAATTAGCTGCTGGTAATTTATTCTGATCAATAGAACAGGCTAAGTCACTCATCTCCTTAACCAAAGGCACTTGCAGGCAAGTGTCAGGCTGGGACAACAGAAACACAGAAAAAATAATTTGGCAACGTAAGTACCAGGGCTATGGCCAGCCACTAACTGGTCTTGACCTCTGACAACACAAGAAAAGCTGGTATGAAGTGTTTGAAAATATTCAGGTATTTTCCTGTGGAGTTACCATGCTGTATCTGAACAAAAGCTATTTTCTTGTGTCTCTGAGAGGAAGGAAGGCAGCAGGTTTTAACCACTGGGTATAAATTCTCTCTGGCATCTCAGACAAATCCATCCACCAGCACACTCGGATTTAAGGTTTACATCCAGAGAAGGCAAGCTGCAACCTTTAGCCTGCCTTTGAAGAGAGAACACCCTCTAAATGACAAAATCACAGCCTTACACTGAAGGATAGAAAGCAGCTAGGTGATCAAGTATTTCTTCAAGGGTCAGCCATCACCCTTTCACCTGAAGAACCCATCTTTGTTACTATAAAACCAGAGGCACCAAGAGAGACAAATGCACTTGCATTTTATTATTTAATGCCATGGGGGAGATAATTTTATTTCCAGGTAAACAGTCCTTACAAAATTTAACATCTGGGAGATCTGTAGTGCACAAGAGTCCTGACTGAATGAGGTTTGTGAAAGACAAGTCCTGAAGGTCTTCCGGCCTGTCAGATTCTGTGGTTATTTTCTTGAAAGAGAGGGAGCTGATTAAAAACCTACATACAAACATTTTAAAATTGATTATTCAAGGAATAAACTGATGTTGCTGCATATTCCTCCCTATACTGCCAAGTGTGGACACCAAAACACCTTATGCATTTTACCTGCAAATGCCACATTTTTTCTAATGCTGACCTGCAATAGTTAAGGGGGAGATTTACTAGAAGGGCTTAATCCTACATGCACAGTCTTCTGGAGGAGTGATTTATAATGCACGAACAATCTAAAACCCAAAGGCAGAAGAAATCACTCTCCTGAGAGCTCAGTTTTACTGAAAAGGTGCTACCATCATTTTAAACTTCCAGCCATAATTGCAGTGTGGATTTTAAGATCACTTCAGTAGTTGTCATATGATTCAAACTTACCTATGCAAGTTCTGCTGCATTTCTTGTCATTATAATGTGAGCTCTGCTTAACACGCTGCACAGAATCTATTTTTTAAAACATATGGTCAAGAAATGGTTTTCTTACTGCTCTGCCCTCAGCTACAGCTTCATGGTTTTGCACGGTCAGAACAAGAGACCTTCAACCCTTGGAAATCCTTGTAATTTTTCGACAGTCTATGAACACCAGAGTTTATTATTAAAGAGTGAGCAGTGGAACACTGTGTGTCACCTCACTAAGACAGGCTTGGTTTGAAATATTAGGAGCCCTTACGTGATCCACATAATACCGCATGGCATTCATATTTCCTCACCTCAGGCAGAGAAAAGTGGGATCAGTTCTCAAAATGTGAATGTGAAAGTAACTCATTTTCTGTACTAGATACTCTGGCCAGCAGCTCAAGAGTTTGCCACCCTACTGTCTGTCTTTAGAACCTGGTAACCTCCATCACCCTTGCATTTTCCTTCCTAATGTGTTAATGTTAAATTTATAAAATGTAAATAATTGCAGAAATAATACCCCTCTAAAAGTACCATTATCCTTGTGGTGTCTGAAATATCTACTCAATTCAAGAAAAGTTGACTTCTTTTTGTACAACTCACATGAATCTGTCTTCCTTACATTTTTTTTTTTAAAAGGATGAAAATCCAAAGTGTTTGCAGACAGCTAGATCACTTCTGGAGGCTCTTTCAACTCAAATTTCAGTAATCGTTCTTAAATGGTCAATGTGATGGGATGGGAATGATTAATTGTGCCTTGGACTTTATATTAACAAGGAAGATTTGAGGAGATCAATTTAGGAAATGTTTCTGAGCTAACAGGAGCTGCCATTCAGATGTAGATCAACTTTTACAAGATCATAAATTTGACTACCAATGAGTTGAGGTTTCTGCAAGTGGAAGGAGGTGGATGTTGTACACCTTGGATGTTTCTCAGGACAGGTTACATACAGTTTAGGTAAATCTGATCTGGCTGAGGGATTGACTAAAACACCTTGAGGTTCCTTTAACTCAAGTTTCAGTAATTAAGTGAGTAAGTAATGAGACAGGAATGGTTCACAGTGCTTTCTCTGAAAGCTTATGAGAAAGCTCTGGGTGCGTCTCATGCAGCTCTATGTGTGTGTGTGTGTGTATGTCCCTAGGATATTAGGATCTCTCAGTGCAGCCTGTGACATAGACCTTCAGAAGAAATCTCTTAAAAGCCAGACCTGCAGGACAGAGTGAGCTGTGGCTGTATTCCACTGAAATACTTTACCTCCTGAAACTTTGCTAGCTTAAAAGAAACTTTACAGGCTGAGTAACACCTTTCAGATGTAATTTCAGAGCTTCCTTTTTTTTTTTGCTTTCTTGCTGAAGAAGTCCCTGAAAAGACCTCATCTTCAAAAAGGGCAAGAAGGATGATCCAGGAAACTACGGACCAGTCAGCCTCACCTCCATCCCTGGAAAAACGATGGAGCAGCTCATTCTGGAGGTCATCTCTATGCTTTTGTTAGTAACTTTGTCCCACTAAATGACAGTAATACAAGATAGTAATGCGAGTGGCCAGACTTTTTCCTCCCCCCGAAGAGCTGTGCTGGACAGCAGCTCTTGTTGGTGCTCTGTGGACAGGGGCCCTTACCTGAGCAGACGTTTTGCCTGTGCCAGGACCTCGGCTCACGGCCGGCGCTTACAAGCCACTTCAGTGCCTGCAGAAGAGTCAACGGTCCATGCTGTGACTGCTTGGCCCAAGCCAAGAATGAGGAAGGCCTTTATGGGAAGGGAAAGCTGAATTAGCTGGATGGGGATCGCAACAGAATCATTATGTATACTGGTGTCTTCATGCTTTGTGTCACTTTTGGCTGCCTCCCCTGATGCAAAGGGTGTAACTGTATCCTTTGGAATAAAATGTAATGTGTGAAAGCCTACCTTGCATGTGAGAACAGTGTGCTTGTCAGCCTTCAAATTCACTGCCACATTGGGCTGTTTTTCAACATTAACAATTTCTGTAGCAAGGCCTGCAGTGGTCTCTGAATACTACTGAGGTGCCCCAGCAGCACTGGTGGCCTCAGCACCACTGAACAGAACTTGTCTCTTGTGGCTTCGAAAGGGCAGACTGGAGAGAGAACACCGGGTCTCCCCACTGCTGCTCCCGCCTGCTGGCAGCACACCACGGGGCTAGAGCAGCCCGAGGCCCCGGGGTGCAGGGACGGGCGCTGCTCACCTTGAGCTTTGACATTACATCTCACTACGGGCAGAGTAACTTTGGGACGTAATTTATTTCCACTGCATCTGTTCCCCCACTAGAGGACGGGACTCGGCTCCGTGACCCGAGGGCACGGATAGAAATTGGCCGCTGAGTGCCCGAAGCAACCCTCGTGAGCAGTCAGAGCCC
Source organism: Hemiprocne comata (assembly GCA_020745705.1). Classification (NCBI taxonomy): domain Eukaryota; kingdom Metazoa; phylum Chordata; class Aves; order Apodiformes; family Apodidae; genus Hemiprocne; species Hemiprocne comata. Next base: position 18,229,326 of record CM036592.1, read on the forward strand.
AAAGCACCCCCGCCAACACCCTGAGCCCGAACAACCACGGTGGGCAGCCCGAGCCCCACCTCAGCACTTGCTCGCCCGCGGCTGCATTTCCGCCCCACCGGCACCGGGCATGTGAGGAGCTCACCGCCTAGCCCCGGCCTGCAGGCAGGCAACCCCCTCCCCGGCTCCCGGTCCCTCTCCCCGCGCCGCGGACACCCGGATTCAGCCAAACGCCTGGGTTTCTCAGGCGCCCGCGCTCCCCGAGGCGCTGCCGCGGGGCACACCGGCCGCGACGGTACCAGGGGGCTGCAGGCCGGCTCCTGGCAGCCCGCCGCCGCAGGTCCCCGGGCCCCAGCCGCGCCGAGGGAGGAGTCCGTGTCTTCTCCCGCCGCCCCCCTCCTGCCCGGCGGCCGGACCGAAGGAGGTGTCGGGCACGCGCTGCCGCCAGCGGTGGGGCAGGGGTCACCTGATAGCCCGCGCGCCCCCGCTGCGGCCTCACTCCCTCCCGGCGCAGGTCCCGCGCGGGGCGGTTGAAAGCGTCACGTGGCCGCGCCCGCCGCCAGTCATAGAGTCGTGCGCAGGAGGGTAGAGCGGCTCCGTGCTGGCACGGTCCGGGTGCCGCCATCTTGGTTGTGGGAAGGAGCAGCGAGGCGGTGGGCGCGAGGAAGCTTTCCCTCAGCGCCCTGCTCGGCGTCCCGATCCGTCGCGGCGGGGCCCTGAGGAGCCCGCGGGCCTCCCCGGCGTCGGTGTGCCTCGTGGAGCCTGTGCTGGTCCGGGCTGGGCCCCGAGGCGAGTGGGGCAGCAGCTGTGGAGAAGGCAGAGAGAAAGAAAACATGGCAGGGGGTGGCAGCCACCAGCGCACCGAGGCCTTGGTGGTACAGAAGTGTCTTTGTGAGGCCCGGAAACACGGCGGTGCTTTGCCGAGTCACCCTGATAAAGACTTAAGTGAAATTCTCCGCCCTGCCAAATGTAACAGACACGTTCCCTGATGGAAAATAGCACATTTTTCAATTGTTTAGCCTGGAGAAGAGGAGACTCGGCAGACCTTACCACTCTTCAACTACCTGAAGGGAGGTTGGAGTCAGGTGGGGGCTGGACTCTTTTTCCAGGCAACCAGTGACAGGACAAGAGGGCACAGCCTGACGCTGCTCCAAGGGAGGTTTAGGTTGGATGTTAGGAAGTACTTCCTCACAGGGTGATTAAATATTGGAATAGACTTCCCAGGGAAGTGGTGGAGGCACCATCCCTGCATGTGTTCAAGGCAAGGCTGGATGTGGCACTTAGTGCCATAGTCTAGACGGTGTGGTGGTGTTGGTCATAGGCTGGACTTGATGATCTTAAAGGTCTTTTCCAGCCTTGGTGATTCTGTGATTCTGCTTGGGAGGGGCTGCCCTGCTATCTGGGGCGCTTCTCCCCAGCCGAAGCTGTTGCCAGGTGGAAACACATTCTGGGGGATGTTTCCTAAGCTGCTGTCTGCAGAAGTTGGGAGAGTCTCCTGGCTAAAAAGTCTACTAAAAAGTGTCCCTGCTCCACCCCGTACTTAAGAAGCCACTGTTTATTCCTTTATTCTGGCGACTGGGAGGACTGCTGTATCTTAGGGTGGCCTCAGGCTCTTAAAGAACTTGCAGTACTGTGGGACAGTGCTTTGGCTTTTGCCTGCTTTCTTGCGGCAGTCCCCCTTCCCCAGTCAGGCGAGCAGCTCGTAGATTTACTTGGTTCTGAACTACTTTGCTTCCTGGAGCAGCTTTGGAGGAGTATTTCTGGCATGCCAGGTGCTTCTTAATAAAAATCCTAAAGCAGCAAGGCATCGTTATAGTCTGACTCATGCTCCTCAGTAATGCTTTGCTAAATACCAAACAAATGAGCTGGATGCTGCCTTTGGCAGTACCAGGAAAAATCCAGAGTAACACGAGCTGGGTAAGCAGCATCACTCCGCACTTACTCCGGTGTCATTAAGAGTGGAGCCTGTTTCCATTGTTTATTTGCATTTAAATGTATGTACGTTCCTCCCTTGACATTGTATGACCATACTTCATTGTAGGAATATTCACCGTCTTTTAATTCTTCTGCTTTTGACTGTATTTTGCTGCACTCACCCATACATTAACTGAAACTAATTAGCTATGCTGCATTATCTGTCTTCTGATCTGTGGCTTTACTTTAGTTTGGGAAATAGTTTGAAAATCCCCCAATGAGCCTCTGATGTCTAAGATAAGTTTCAACTTGTGTGACGCCACTATATAAAGGACATGCTGACAATGCAGCAGCTTCTGGGGCAGGTACAGGGTGGAAATTGGGTTACATCACAGTGAAGTGGAAGGGGAATTTTTTAAGAAAATGAAGCAGCACATGTAAAGCCCCTAGAAATTAACAACCTTTAAAGCTAAGAGAAACAATTGCAGTTACCTTGTCTGACCTAACGTCCCTTTTCAATTCTTGACTGAACTAGAACAGAGCTTCCTAAACTGAGGTTCTACCAGCTTTTTCCATAGGTGCTTCATGGCACCCTATTCATCAGCAGAATTTAAGGATTTATTTGTTTTGCCTCAGTCTGCTATGTAGTTTCCTTGACTTGCTTGGAAACCTGGATGCCAATTAATTCAGAAAATTGGTAAATCCTTACAAATCCTATGACTTGTAAATCATAGGTTTCAGAACAACAACAGACAGGATCTCTTTATTTTGCCTACTACAAATACTTTGCAGTTGACCATCAACCTGGATGATGATTAGGGCAGACTGTCCTGGGGGTAATGAAGGGAGGAGAAAACCACACTGTGGTTCAAAGCAAAGGTCTGACAAAATCTAAGGAAGTTAAAATGCCACTGAAATTCTCCTATAACTACTTAGACTTCTCTCTTTTAGTATACTTTGCTGCAATTTGATATTTCACCTTCCCAGCTCACTCTAATCCAAAATGATGTAAGAGGGTTGTTCCTTTTTTTTTTTTAAATTTTTCATTTACACAAATGGAAGATGACCACTATTGTAGTACTGGTAATAGATACTGGGAGAAATATGGCATCTAATAATAGCTCCCCAATTTAAAGTTAAATTCAGAGGCTTTTGACCTGAAGCTCAACAAAAGCTCCACAGGGATTCCCTATACAAACACAGAAAACACACCCTTCACTGAGGGTCCAGGCAGAAGGGAGCAACAGGGCAGGAAATTGTTCTTGGAGAACCTTTCTACTTGTCAGTTACAGGCTGCTGCAAAGCAGGGAGGTTAACAAACCATCTAATTATTTGATGGGATTTGTATTCTTTCACAACCAACGTGATGAATAATGCAAGTGTGTTGAATCAAGGCAGAGGAAAATAATTCCTTCTCCAGCTTATTATTAACTCCTTGTTGTATAACGTACTTGAAATAAGTTTGTTCTGTGGCATTTTAATGTGGATTTTCAATTATATTTGTATGTAAATAATTTTAAAATAATTTTAAAATAATTTTAATATGCTTCTCTTTTGTATTTTAATTTAAATTAGAGAAAAAAATATATTTTCCTCCTGGTTTTGCCCCCTGCTTAATGCAGGCATGTTCCCTACAATGAGTATTCTGCATTTTTTGTCTATTCTAGCTTTGAAAGGCTGCAGTGACGGAGCTTAATCTGAAGAAAGGAGCTCATTACTGGGATGTGTTTCTTGATATTCTGGCTTTAGTTGCCATTGTTTTTAGTAACTCCTATCACATGTTCATATGTGTCCTTGAGACTGTTGAAAATATTTTCTCTTCCTTGTTGTTAAGCCTAGAATATCAGAACATAGCTGTAATTTTTGTCTACTACTTTTATTCTTACTAAACCAAACTGCATTTTATTGTGATTTGTCTTCAGTCCTCTACAGAGACCCATTTTTGCAATTTAGAATAAATGTATTTTAAGAACAAAGTCCTTTTTTTTTTTAAACAGTGATGAGTGTTCAATCCCAGAGCCTAACAGAAATTTAAACAACTTCTATAAACCCTTCGAAAGTGCACACCGCTACCAGATTTTCTGCTCAAACCAAAGGAGATTCCAGCTCTCTCAATTCCAATTTTGCAGGAACTTCTAAGGACTGTTACTTTTCCGATCAACGAGCAAGCCTGGGGTCCTGGAGCCCTCTGCTGGTTGTATTACAGAAGGCAGACAAAGGGAAACGTCATTAAACTCTGAAAATGCTGTTGCCATACTCTTCTATTTCTTTCGCAGTTGATTACAAATGTGCTAAATTTGAAATAAAAAATATGCTTCTTTCTATTGCTCATGGGAAAACTCAGACTCAATTTCAAGAGTCTTACGGGTGAATTAATCTGCATCTCGAAATGACAATTAGGTTTGTTTGAACCTTTTTGTCTTTACTCTTCCTTGGTAACAGGAAAACTCTGTGTGAATATTTCCCTTTTTTGTTTTTTTGTTTTGTTTTGTTTTCATTCTTTGCCTCCTCGTATTTACTGCTACATGTACATCTTAATACCAATACAAAGGTCTTGTATTCAAATAACAGAAAATTCTGAGCTTGTCTGGGACAAATGAATCTGTTTCATCCCTGTACTGTAACTTTTTTAGCTTTCTAGTGTTCACAGGTATAAAGCCTTTTGGTTTTTTTTGGTGACAAAGAAATGAGCAATTTATCTAAAAATAAATAGTGAGTTGTATGAATAATAAGTAAATGAATAATTTGTCATCTTTCTGTCAAATAACTCACTGTGCTTTACATTTGTGCCTTATAATTTTCTATACTGTAGGCTGGAGCACAGAAAGTTGACATGTAGTTCCAAAAGTCTCAGAGTGAGTGTGGCAGAGCCAGAAGAAGAAGTCAGGAATTTGTGTTCCCTGACTCATCACACAGTTAGAAGTGGGTTACTTAGGAGGATTTTTCAGGATGTGGAAAATAAAATTATTGAGGAACAAAGGGGGTTTTCAGTCTCTTTTGACAAACATGTTAAGAAAAGCTAGTCTATAAGGGGCTAGGGCATCTGGAGCTGCTGCTTTGACTTGTTCAACTGGAAAGGAGCAGTAAGAAGATGACACTGCAGAGCCCCAAAGAGGCTTTTGTTCTGCAAAAGGCCCTTGATATGGTTATATAGGATGGTGATGTTATATAGGATGGTGGAAAAGTAGTTCTAAGGTTGGTGATTGCTGTAGCAAAAGAACTTCCCAGCTGACAATGTCAGATGGTCCCACAGCTAGGAGGAGCTTTTAGACTGCTTAGCATGTGGAGATGGTGTCCTGGGTGCAGATCTCCTAAGTGCTGTGTGCTCTACATTGGACAGCTTTTCTGGCCTTCTTGAAGGTGTATCTAGTTAAGAGTTCAGAAACAGGCTGGCTCTTAGTCATTGTGTATGACTCTCATAGCACACACTTTTTGGCAAGTGTGATACAGGGCCAGCCTTGGACAACAGTCTGCTACCAATGGATGTTGTGTTCTGAAGCAATGGACATTTGCAGCATCAATAGTGTTGTGATTTCTTGTATTTTGCCTGTGAATGCAGGCCTTCCTACCAAGAACTTTCTGACTCTTGAATATTTCTCAGCCATGTGCCAATGTAGAGCTTGGACAGTTTGCCAGGCCAAGGCCAAATTGTTTTAAATTTAATTTATTAGAAGCTTGTTAGTTTGTCATCTATATTATAGATAAAATATTGACAGGATCTGTTCTTCTGTTGCATTCATATGTGAAAGTAATTTTTGTCTTCTATTTTTTGTAGCAGCTAATTCAGCTAGAGTTCTTTTGTGAAGGCTTTCCCTAATATAGAGGAATTTTAAGAACTGGAAAATTATGATACATATCTAGCTATATTTGAACATGCCTCTGAATTTATATAATAAATGCCTGACTTCTGCAGTTGGCAGAACTAAACTATGGAGAGGACCAGAACGTGGTTCAAGCACTCTGTCTTACTGCTATCTCTAACTTCTTTTGTTCAGATGTATTTCTTTTGTTCAGATGTATTTCTTTTGTTTGGATGTAATTGGAAAAGTCTAACTATTTCTGTACTGGAAAAAGCTCAGGACATTTGGGTTCTGATCCTCACCTCCTTCTGTCTTTAGGTAGTATCCTCATTTTGCAGATGGACAAAGTAAGGCAAGCAACATTTGACTGTTTTTTTTCTTAAAACACTTCGAGATCTGCTACTGAAAAGTGTATTAAAAAGCTGCACACTTATATAATTATGTAGCTTTTCTTTAATATATCCAACAAGTTCATCTCAGGCAGACTGAAAAAAGGAAACATACTCAGCTGGGATAATGTATCTGCCTGCAGAGCATTCTGATTGAATTATACACCGTAACATTATACTTGAGTAAATAATGTAATAATAAACAAATAAATAAATAAATAAGGATGCTGCCTTCAGGAGTTCCCTCAAGAACTTCAGGCAATTTGTGTCTTTTGGATTCTGATGGCTGTTATTTCTGATATCTGGATAATGTTCCATGAATGTGCATTCAGTTCCTTGTCTTCTTTTGATGCCCTGCTCTTGGAGGGTTCTGCTTGTTAGATTTGGCTGGCACATAGAAGAAGAGGGAATATGAGTTTGAAAAATTAGGGTTAGGAGACAAATTCATTCAGAGCAGTAGCAGCAGTGAACAAAAGTTGCAGTTATCTGAGAACAGGCATGGGCGTCAAGGAAATGCTTGGTAAAATCAGTGTAACAAGTGTACAGTGGAGGGTGAATGCTGTTAAATAGAACTTGCCATCTTCTGCTTTGGGCTGCATAGAAATCATCCTCTTCATACAGCACAGTCTGGTTAACCAGGAGGGTAAATTTACTCCCTTTTAAATGTTACTGTACTGCTGATTGCCTTCTGTGCAATCAATTAATCCTGCAGGTTATGAGAAGTGCACTCATTTCCTTGAGGTAGCACAGTTCTTTCGCTTGTCCCAGACCAAGTTTTTGATCCTGGTTTTTGGATAGCAGGTGGACTAATCAGTGTGAGAGGAGCTGCCGAGGGGTGCTGGTGAGGAGCAGAGCAGCAACTCAGCACTAGGTGCCACTCTGAGGCCGCAGTAGGAGCTTTGCAGCTCTGCAGCGTCCCAGGGAAGGCTTATTAGGAGCCTTAGCGGCCAGAGAGCCCCGAGCTCCTGCGGCCAGTGGGGCTACAGCGAAAAAGGTGAATCAGGGGGCACCGGTAGTGGATTCACGTGTGTCAGGGCAAACAGCAGGTGCTTCGGATGGGACTTAAACGTCCAGAGTTAGCAAATAATCTCCCAGCTTCAGTGGCTTTGTGAACAGGTGTCCTCACTTCTGACCTATTAGCCAGATGGGCTCAGAAGGAAGGAGGAAGAGCGAGGTGAAAGGGCAGTTAGAGCTTGCTGGATGGGATTTCATGAGAGTTTAAGGATGATCTGAAGACCTGTGGCTCTTAGACCATTTCTGCTGATACAGTTCCTCTGCAGGTAGGTCTATCAAAGTCTGTAATCAATAGAAATGCAGTTAACAATCCCCTCCTTCACCATTCCTGTACATGTCCTGAACATTGCAGCCTGGTACTGAGAACCAGGCATCATAACTGTCTGTAATCTAACTAAACTAATTATGGGCATGAGTCACAAACCTCAGCATGGGTTTTGTGCAGCTCAGAAAATGCAGGAGTATCTGAATAAAGGTTTGGCTTGTTGTCAAGATAAAGACTAGTTGTGGAGTTTGGATTCAGATCAAGGCTGAAATGTGCACTGAAGTTTTGATGGGGCAGTGTCTTTTCTGGGAAGTGAGTCTGCTTTACTGAACAATATGCAAGTGAACAACTTCTGTGAATGACTCAAGCTATAGATCTTTTTAAGAATACTCCCTGTTCATACAATGTAATGTTAGCTACATGAACATGTTGCTTCAAAGTACTGATGAAGCTTCCTGAATAGGGGCAGTGAAAGCAGAGGGAAGATAAAGGCTTTTTATATCCTTTTATATGGAAGGATTTACCAATGCAACATCAGAGTTTTGAGTTAACTGTGTGGCTTTTAGTCCTCAGCCCGGAAGATTAATACATGTCAATCTTGAGGAAACAGGAAGGGATAAATCCTAGTCAAAATCCTAGTTGTTGATGTGTATTATTTCTCTTCAATTAGTCAATATTCCTGCATAATCAGGAATAGTGTGCAATGCATTGCTGAGTGAGTTATGTTGGTCTCAAATAGCAGGCTTACAGTGAAAATAAGGTCTTTGCTGCTATTGGCTACAGGCATTTTTCAGGCAGGAATGGTAGAGGTCCATGTCTCACAGCTGACATTTTTGGGGTGCAAGCTTCCTGGGAACACTAGCATTGTTTTGGTGGCCTGTAGTACTGTGCAACCCTTCCATGTGAACCATGATTGGATCCAACCTTGTTATGGTAGAGGTGTGTGTGGGAAATTTGACCTTAACAGAGTTAAGTACTCAAAAATAATTGCTCTTGGCAAAGTGCACATATAATGCCTTGTCTGGCTGTTTTATGGTCTGTACAAAGAACAAATATCTGTTACAGTAAATATCTGTTTGAATTAACTCAAATGGTAGAGGATTGTATTTTTGGTGCTAAAATTCCTGTGTTTGCTTCTTGCTGACAAGTTTAAACAATCTGTTACATGGGGGTTATAAACCTTCCTAGTGAAACATAGCTAGCTTGGGCTAGAATTTTTGTGGCATTTCAGTAGTCTGGCAAAATCGTTTTCAGTAAGAAGTAACAGAAAGAAATACTCTGTCTCTCCTGCCACCGCCTACCTTCTGGAAAAATTACCTTCTAGGAGAGATTGCTCAGTAATGAACAGAAAGCTCATATGTATTTGTCTGTGGGTCTGTGAGTGTGTGAAGCTGTACCATCCTATGGCTGTCTAGCTCACTAAATACTGGCATCCCCTAGATGTGTGAACTAAAGCCTGTGTGCTTGTTGAAGGCAGGATGTTGGGTCAGTTTCTGTTTTCCTTAACAAATCTAAATGCAGAAGTGACTACTTCGAAGTAGAGCATGAGGAAGGAATTTGATCTTTCACATTTAAATTACACTGCCATCGCACACACTCTCTTGTATACATGAGGCCACCCAAGTCCTAACCTGGAATTTCAAGGTTTTCTGTCAGCAACATCCATCTTCTGTGGCCCTCCTCATATTAGCATTGATCTACAGAGGAAATAGAGAACATGGCTGTATTATTATATACCCAGCTGCAATTTCTGTTCTAGTGATTGAGTGTACATACAGAATTTTTGAAACATGGCTATTCTAACTTATTTTGTCTTCCTGTCAATATCATGGCACTTGTCCAACTTATGGATCAATATCAGCTGATCTTTTTATGTTAAACTGTAATGAAGTTGCCTCTCTTATTGGAGATGTGATCTTGCTTCAGGCAATGCTTTTAACTGAGAACTTTTGGAACGGAAATGGGGGAGAGGGGAAACAGAAGTGAAGGAAAGACATGGGGAGAAATGAGCAAAAGCCAGGGGGAGAACAGCAGTGGGAAAAAAGAGGTCAGAATAGAGGAAGGGGGACTGGATTATGAAGAGAACTGACTTGTTAGGACATGTAACTAGCATGGGTAAGAACTGTTGGCCTCTATTTGGTTTTTCCAAGTACTGTTAAAAAAGCCAGTGGAAGACACAGGGAGTGAAAGCCTGGCTCTCTTGAAATTTCAGGTGACATCATCTTTAAATTCTATTTGAGGTTGCTTCACTCTGTTTCATACAGTTTGTGGAATCAAATAATTTAAAGAACAGAGGAAAAATAGGATGAGACTAGGAGTGGAGAATGTGAGATTTAAAAGGGGGGTATTAGATCAGCCATTCTTTCCCTTGAGGGAAGTAGTACAGGATCATCTCTGCAGTGCCGTCTTTAGCTCTGGAGAGTTTCAGGATATCGGTGTTGTGCACTAGCTGTAGCACAGAGTAGGTGAGTGCCTATCTTTTCATAGCACTGTCCTGCTTTTACTTTTGAGCTTATTTCACTTTCTTGAATAAAATGTAGAAGGGAACTTTTGTAATCCCATTTATAGGGTAAAAGGGTTGTGGAAGAAAGAGATGCTGTGTCAGGCTTTTACAAGAAGAGTGCAGGGGATTATATTTATTTTCTTTTGTCACAAAAAAACTGCAAAGAGGGGAACTTGGTGGATCTGGAACTCATAGTCAGTGGCTGAAGTTAACACAGTCTTTTCTAGAAGCAAAGTGATGCTGATGTTTTGGTCTTTCCCATGAGATTTTAAGAATAAGTTGGTTTCTTTCATGGTCTCTTCCACAACTGTCTTTGAGCCACTCTCTGTTGCATCTCAGTTTTGGTTGCTATGGATATGTGCAAGCTGGAGAACCCAGAAATGCTTCAGAGTCCAAATGTGTCTTTGTCTTTGTCCCATATGTGAAGGAAGGGGTGGGGCCTGACCAGTTCATACACCAGTTCCCTCTGGTTTCTCTGCGGAGGCAGGCAGGCACGGCGACAGGGAGGGAGCTGTGGGATACACTAGTCTGGTCCCTGAGCTGGCTGACAGGAGGATGGGGAGCCAGGGGGCATTGCAGCAAGCATCTCTTGCTTAGAGTGAATGCAGTCAGTCTTGTGTTCTAGCTCTCCTCTGTGCTACGTGGAGTTCCCTAGAGGTATTCTTTCACTGAATCTCCCTTGGTGTGTCATCTCAACCAGCACAGCTTTGCTTAAGTTCTGCTTAACTGAGAGTATTTTGTAGGAGGTCTGAGCTTTTTTTGCTCTTGCATGATACATTCAGCCCATTTTTTATCCTCTTCCTGTTTTTTTCATGTTATATCACTGTTTCTGCTTTCTTTCTGTTTTTATCTTTACCCCTCCCCTTCCAACTGTACCAGTTTATAGCTCCTTCTGGGTCAGGAAGATGTGTATGTACGTCTTTCTAAATGTTGTTGCTACTCTTACTTCATGGTAGCCTCTATGATGGTATTTGTGGTGTGATACAACAAAATCACGGTAAATCTGGATGGGAAACACTGTTCTATGGAAAAACTTGAAATTCTCAGAAATCATTATTTCTTGAGCAAGGATGAGAAATTAAGATTGTGAGCACTTTTAATGAACTACAATGAGAGAAAACTTCAAACATTGGTTTGGGCTGTGGAGAGAATTTAAGTTGTTTGTGATCTAAAACTGTCAAAAGTTTAAAAAAACCCACCTTGGTATTGTGAATAATTTTGAATGTGAAAACTGGAGTTTTTCATACACATTTTAAAATATTTTTTCATACAATTTTATAAATTAGTGTAGTTTGTCAAATTGGTGTGCTCTGGAAAAAATTTTGTGCTGAATCTACATTTCAGCCTGGAAAACATAAAAAAATCTAAGGAGCTATAGTTCCTGGCAAAGCAAGGTCTGGGGAGGCTACAGCTCTTGCAGCTAGGTCTTTTGTAGCCTCTATTACTGCTTTAATCACTTTAGTAATGTAGGGGGGAAAAAAAAGAAGACTTTTATCTAGCTTTTCAGAGTTTAATAATCTGTTGGTGTAAATCAGCATCACCACACTGAGGTCAGTGAGGTCTGGCTGACAATCTGCTCCTCATAACTGTGACACCAAGCTGCTTTTCCCACCCCCCCACCCCCCCAGACATGACTAACACAGTAAATCCCATGTAAGTTAAAACATTGGACTGATAGGAGACAGTATTTTCCTCAAACCTGGGAATGAACGTGGAAGAGGCAAGAAGCAAAGCTGGAAGATGTGCCAAAAAAATCCCCACCAAATCCAACAAAGTATCTCACTCTTTCCAGTGAAATCTTGGTTTAGGAGACCCGACATCAGTCACAAAGCAGATGCTGGCCGTGCTCCTGCTCAGCAGGAGACTATAAACAGATGTCCAGAGACCCACACTTGATGTGACTATTTACACAAGCACGGAGTAAATGGAAGTGGTTATCCCAGTTAACTTGTACTCATCGGTACGTGGGTTCCACTTGCTTTGCTTTCCTCTCAGGGGCAGAAGGGCAGGAGTGAGCAAAGCTTAGAAAATTCAGCCCAAGGAAAACCAGATGGATTATTGGATGTTGAAGCAGGATATTTCCGATACCTCATCTGTTGGTTTGCTTGCAGCACCAAAAAACCAGAGGATATGGAGCAAGCGGGAGGAGAATTCTTTTAGTTTAAAACAAGCACTTTATTTTTTTTCCTTTGGCCTGAAATGTTTATACTTTAGTGTCATTTAAGCAAAAAGTAAAATTAAGCTAAATTTTAAGAAAGCATTACAGCTTTTAGTTTAAAGAGGTATACATTTCATATTCAGAATATCAAATGGAATAATTTTGGTTTTTTCAGAAAACTAATTATTCTAAGTTGAAATAAACTGACTGCAAAATTCTTTCAAAATTGTCTATGTAAATCAGCACTTTAAGTGCTTGCTCGATTATTACATTTTAGACAAAAAATTCTTTGTTCTACATCTCCTGTGTTTTATTTCTGAACTGTTTTGTATACAAAATATTTGTCGCCTTGGGCAATTATGTTCAGACAGTTGAATAAAGATGGATTGTGAACCTGGAAAGGAGTAAACTTGGTTGTAGTCTAACTTTACTGATAGTCAAAGAGTTATATCACCAAAGAATTTGCCTCACTGCTTTGGAAATTAGAAATCAGATTTAATAGCAGGTGTAAAAAGAAGAGGAGCAGTCATGACTGTGTGAACTTTGTATGGGAGAATTGGGTGCATTACAAGGGAACAAAAATGATAGAATTGTAGTTCAGGGTCTTGTCTGTTTTCTGTTAGAAAACAGGTTTACTGGTTTAAACTCATTCCTAGTAAAATTCAATTGATTCCAATGGATTTATACCAAAGCTGAATATATTCTTCAGTTTTCATAGTTTTCAAGCTCAGAAGGACACAGGCTGTAGAATTTCACCCAGTTATTCAGAATCAAACCTAGTAACTGGTATGTTTTGGAAAAAAAGGCATCTTTGCACGTCCATGGAGGAAGTGCTGTTGGAAGCTTGCTGCAGTTATCAATTGTCCTTTTTCTTGAACAAGGCTGAGACTTTGGTTCTGTTCCTAATTCTGTGGCAGTCAAAACTCCTCTCTGTGCCTTAATTTCCCTCCTTACGGCTTGGAGAGATGATATATAATCTCACCTGGAGTGAACTTTAAATCCATAGCAGAAGACTGATAAATGTGAATAAAACACCACTCTGTGATTATAGTCAGTTTTCTGCTCTATCCTTCTTGTGCTTCTGCGTTTCTCGCTTTGCTTTTCCTATCCATAGGTCTCTGATATTTTCACTGGAGGCAGTAAATGATGTGCTGACCTTCTGTCTTCTGATTGTATCTCCTAAAATTCTATCTACATTTTCTTAAAGAAAAATACAAATTAAAACAATTTTAGAAAAAAATAACATACATTCTATTAGAAAAATTACCAAGTTAGCCTTTCATTTGTTTGTAACACAGCACTTCAGGAACATGTTTTGTTGCAGTTTACATAGCTGTGTAATGAGATGGTAGGTTCACAAGGTTTTATTGTTCCATGTTACATTTCAGCTTTGTTTTAGTAATTACTGTAGCAAATCTGTCAGCTGAGGATTTCATAGCTGTGTCACTTCAACTTTTGGGATAATCATGGCATTGCTGAAGTTGGATTTCTGATTTTGTGTCTCAAAACACATGGTTTCAAGTGCCCAGAGTGGTATATAGGACTTGTGTTATGCTTCTACCTAGGACAGCCTGTGGCCTGCAACCCAGGGGTTTGATTCTGGATTGTCTTCTGTTTCAGGTTGGGCTTTTGTAGCCCTTGGTGCCAGTATAAAACAGAACTGACTGGTGTTTTCCTTGTTGATAAGTTTTAGGGATAGGGACTGACAGCTGGAGGCTCAGTAAAGAAAGGACCCGTAACCAAATGGACCCATGGGATATAGACACTTCATTAGAGTTCAATATTATAGTGACAGGTACCTTAGAAGTGAGATCTAAAGATAAGATTATATGGCAAATGGAAGCCCAGGTTTTGCGCTTTTTTTTTTTTGTGATTTGCTGTCAGTAATGGTGTCATGGGCATGAATGTCTTGAACAATATATACATCACTGACAGGAAAGCCTCAGGAAGAGGGAGCAATGTCTCTGCTTCTTATCTTGGTTTGGTGTTTTATTAGATGCTAGGATCAATTTAGTCCCTATTGTTTCCACAAGCAATACGAGGCTCTTGCCTGCAGACTGCTTTACTAAGGGTTAGCCCTTAGTAAAGGGCTACCAACGAGGGCTCTGTAGTTGCTCTTTCTCACCTGTTATTTGCCAACAAAGAGACACCACACAGTCACTGTTGTCTTTGCCTCTGTAGGTCTTTGAGAACGGTTGCTATTTTCCCTGCACCTTCCTGGTGCTTTGTGTTCTCTTCAGCTGAAACTCCTACATCCTTCTGACCCATTCTTGATGGTTTAGAAAGCTTGGTCCTGGAGGCTTTTCCTGCCTCTCTAGCATCCCCCTGGCCTGGTGCTGCCCTGTTGCAGCTTTGGTCCCCGAGGGCTTGTGTGTCCTGCCCCTCCAGCGTTTGCCTTGCCTGGTGCAGCATTCAAGCGACACCTTAATAAAAAGCTTTCCTCTCTTATCTGCTCTCTGCTGCTGTGTCACTGGGCTGGAGATCGGGTTCCCATCTCTTTCACACACACACCTGGTCATAAAACACTGGGTTTGTTTTTAACCTCAAACCAGGGAGCTTTAATTAAAGAGACAGTGACCTCTTTTATGAGTTTGCTCGCATAGGGTTTCAGGGCTATTGTCACATACAGCTCACATAACAGAGCACCATTGCACAAAGCTCCATTTACACATCCTTTCCTGGCTTTTTTTTCTTCTTTTCTTTTTGTTTTCCAAACGCAGAAGGAGGTTGTTTTCTTGTTTACCCCTAGGCAAAGTTGTCTCTCATGTTAGTAGCCTATGGCTAACAGTCTCTTTGAAGAGATCCAGCCTTTCTTACTAACAACACATAGATGTCATTAGACTCAGAAAAATGTTATTCTTTAATCTATGTAGGAAATGATCTGTCTCTCCCTGAATTTGCTGATTGTGAATGACTAGTTAAAATGGATCTCACCTTCTGCTCTATGTTCTCCTTAGCTAGTTCTTATAATTTGTGTAATGAAATTTGTGTGTTTCTTATGACAAGTACTTCTCAGTATTCACTGTTGTGTTTACCTGTATTCTTTAATTTTCAGGTGCAGTAAGTAGTCATTAGCAACAAAAGGATTTTTTTATTATACTCAAGAATGATAAGCATAGGGACAGACAGCAAAACTTGTCCACAGCTTTACACCTAATAGTTTGCATGTAATTTAATGTTCACAAATACAGATGCTTGTATTCCCATACACATATATTCAAAGATACACAAACAGAAAGACACACAGAAGCACATATACAGACCAGAACTTCTTTGGGGTATGCAGAGTTCTAGAAAAGGCACTCATGCACAGAAGAGACACAGCTGGGAACAGAGACAAACAACCATGTAACTGGCGGAATACAGAAGCACGCATGGAGGATACACACAGAAGAAAAATACATGTCAAAGAGTGTAGGTGCTCACAGAGAGTACCCTTGTACCTTAAGAAGCAGCTACAAGGATAGGTCTTTAGGAAAACATACGTAGAAACTTCTATATACCCAGTAACTCTTTTAAGTCATCTAGAAGTTACTGTCAGCACATACAGCATGTTCTGGTGCTGGAACTTTTACTGAATTGTGCAAGGTCTTTGCTTGCAGTGGCACTGCTTTCAGTAAAAGCTTACTAATATGAAAAAACATCACATGGTTTAGCTGCAAAGATTCTAGATATGAGAACACGTGACCTGGCATTTACAGATGTGTATTGATGCAAATACTTCTTCTTTTTACTTAATGTATTAATCCAAATTTGCCTAGACACAAATATACCACACACACAGACCCTTAGACACACACAGATACACCCACGTCTACGCTCATTGAGACTCACTCAATATCTCTGTGTGTGTGTGTGTTGGGAGAGGGTCATAACCTCCTCCATTCTTCTCCTGAAGGGGTTTGGATAATGAAGGGAAAAGAAATGAGGCCTGGGGCTAATTTGTAGTGGCATTTCCTGGCCTCTCTTCTGCCAATGAAGCTCCGTTTCATCTTTAGCCTTATCAATTCTGCAGTCATGTGGCTTTCCGCTTGGACGCCTCTGTCTCTTCACCCTCCTCCCCAATCTCCGATGCTAATGGAAACTTCGTTAATGCCATTAATCTGCTGACCGGGACAAGTCAAAAACATATCCACACAATCTGAGCCAGGGCTGCAAGTGTCCTGGGGCTGCCAAACAGAGGCACCCCCTGTGTTCATTGCATTCCTGAAAGAACTTCATATTGATTTATTTCTTTGTTTTCTTCTCTGCTTTTTTCCTTGACAACATTGCAACGTTCAGAACAAGCACCAAGTAGATGGCCTTTTCTTCCTGATCCCTCATAATGGTATTTCTGCAAGAATTCTCTCCCTACCCTTTCCCTAGTTGCAGTGCTGATGCCTTCTTTCAGTGCCACCTCATGGCAGCCTTATTTTTTCTTACACTATCTTTGGTGACAGATATTGTTAGTGCTATTTTTTCCTGTTGTCCAGTAGAATTTAATAACTAACCAAATGTTGTGGGAACCTGTCTGAATTGGGCTAAAATAAAAAGCATCCCACTCTACCTTGATATTAGCTGATTGAATACAGGCAAGTGTTTAATTATCCAACCACTGTTGTTTATCGATTGTGTAGTTGCCACCAGTTCTGTACCTGAAGGGCTTTGCTGTTGGGATGTTCTGTCCTCTGATACATTCCGAGCTCCCCTAAATTGCTTTTGGGGAGTGAGGACATACCATTGCTTTGCATTTTACTAGTGTGCTGGGTTTTGTAATGCTTCATCATTGCCTTTTATCATGACTCGTATGCTTTTGGTAGTGTACCATTCTCTCAGCTATGATTTCGACTTTCTCTGCCATTGCCAACGCCTGCAGAAACTTGCAGCTCTGAGTGATGACTCACTGTCTCCTTATGCCATAGTGTTGTCCACTGGCTGAGCATGTAGAAGTTCCACATGTCAGAATTATGCTGGCTGAGGTCTCACTGAGAAAATAGACTGTGATGCTTGTTTTAGGAGAAATTTTCCATGATAATCAGAGTTCATAGCCAGCTCTTGAGAATGTCAGGATGTTGAGTGATCTGTATTTGATCTAGGAATCTTTGTATACATAAATGAAATAGTGACAGTGGAGAAGGAAAAGACAGCTAGGAAAGGCATGCCGTCAGAGTTGTGACATATGGATATGTTTAGAAAAAAAGCATCAAATTGATGAAAACAAGGAGAGAAGTTGGCAGCTCAGCATTGAGCTTTGATGATGTCAGGCTATATCGGGAATGATATGGGCCATGACAGAAGGCTGAGCTTTAGTTGCCACCTTCACACAGACATCACAGTAAAAAGGGATTGTTTTACAAGGACAGAAGACAAAGAAGTTTCAAGTTCTTAAGTCCTGGCAGGGGTTGAAGTCAAAAGTTCATCCTCATGTAGTTTTGGGTACAGAGAATGCGTGTCACTTCCCACCAGCCAGGAGATGCTCCATTGAACTAAGCATCTTCTCCCTCCAGCCAGTTTTGGGATGAGGCATAGTTTTTCACCTTCAGGGAAGATGAATGCATTGAATGGTCTAATATAGAAGGATTCATGCCGGTTGGTCCCATGCTTCTTTTTTGAGCATCACTGAATGTGAGGGGAGGGGAAAAAAAGGAAGAGAGTGTATTCCATCTTTGTATACAAGAAAGAGGGAAGTTGGCATACACAGTGCCCCGAAATTCTTAGATGAGTGGGACAGTATCTGTAAACCTAAGACTAGTACCTGCTGGGGACATTCAGAGCCCCAGTGAAAGCAGAGCACAAAAATCAGATACTTGTACACTTGGCAAGTGTCAGGGCAGTTAACAGCTCATAGAAAAAACACTCATTTTGGTTCAGCTGTTAAGCTTGCCTTCCCTTCTCCATATTCTGTGATTGGGGATGTAAAGTGGAAAAGTGCTTGGGGAAAAAAAAAAATAAAGTGCTCATAGTGAAGAGTAGTGACCTGGGAGATGGTGGTAGGAGACTTTTAGTGTCTTTTTACTGAACATGCCTTAAGGAAGCTACCAGTACCTAAGTGAATTTCTTACCTGGCATAGTAGAGCAATAATATACAGTCCGTGATGCTGCAGTGGTTATCATGTGCTAATCCTGGAGGCTGTGCCATGTGCATGGAGAGAATGACTGTGCCACGCTATCCTGCAGTAGATCCATTACCAGGAAAAAGATCTTTGAGGGAGAGAGTAGTTTGTGTGCACTAAACTTCTCCATTCCAGGTGACACCTCAATAAAGAAGCAGAAGCACCAGGCAACTAAGCCCTATTTTATATATAATATTGTCCTGTCCAGTGACTGCCAAGTAATTTAATCTCCGTTTGCCTAGACTTTTCCTGGCTATTCCACTCATATCACAAAATGCTTGAGTAAGAAGTGTTTCTTCCTGCGTGTGCTTCGAGCAAGGGACAAGGTCCTCATCTTGGCTAAAGTCTCTCAATACTACAGTAATATAACAACTGATGCCTCTATGTGACAGGAATTGTGCGTTCGACTGAGAAGAAAAAGGTTCTTTGGGCTTCTGACTGGTGCCAAGAAATAAATCAATTCAGCAAAGCCTGCATTAGCTGCCTTGGGTACTGAGAGCATCCCAGCTGTGGCAGCATAGACCCTATCGAGGTTAAATTTGGATCAGTCTTCACGCTGGGAAAGAAGTTTAAAATGTCAGTGCTGTGTGTCTTCAGACAATTCCTATTTGAATGCTGCTGCTATGCACAAAACTTCTGCTGCCCGCTGGTTGGTATGTTCTGACCCATCTTCTGCTCCATCTTTTCTAACTGCTAGCCTTATAGGAGCCATCTTACTGCTTTGCGGATTCTGCCCAGCTTCCGTTTTTCCGTGGAAAATGTTCCAAAAGAGGTAGCAAATGTAGTTTTTCAGTGGAACAGTATTTTGTTGCAGTCATGATGATCTAAAGATATGGAATAGATAACGTTTGTAGGTTGAAATAATGTCAATATATCCATTAGGTCTAAAAAGCAGGCTTTTTTTTACCTTGTCCTGCTTTCTTTATGACAAGATTTTTTACTTTGTTTTTTCTTTTTAATTAAGTTTGTGGGTGATAGTCGAGCAACATAGCTTTTGATTCTGGTTCTGTTACCAATGTGCATTTTGATAATGAGAAAATATACTCTGTCTCTGCATTATCCAAATGAAAAGTGAAGAAGACAACAATTCTTTCTCTTTTCTGTTTTGTCTAATGTAGACTTTGCCAGCGCAGTGTCCCTTCCTAGTCAGTGAGTCATGGCCTGGGTTGCTGAGCTGCTCTTGTCTCAGCCTTTTTTGTGCAGGCTGCATGGGCTTCTGGGTTTAGATCCAAGGGCTGAAAACCCACCTATATTCAAACATCTTCAGCTTATCTTTTAACCACAGATGTGTAGTGCTTGGTGCGTTGTGATATTCATCTGCTTCTGTATCAGAGGGATAAACAAAATGTAGTATTGTAGTGCTCTCTCCTTTCTGTCTACCTTTATAGTACTACTATCTTTGCTTCCCTCTTATTATAAATTTTATTTCATTCTACTGATAAATGTCCTGCAGGTAATCCTTAAGCTCTCATGGGGGGAAAAAACCCAATGTTTTTATGAGTACAGCTATTTCTGGCAGTAACTGCAGCAAAGAGCTGAAGGCTTTGTTGCTCTAAATTCAGCAGTGATAGAACAAAATCTGGGGAGTGGCCTTGCCTGCAAACATTTGGGCATACCCATTCATGGCAAGTGAAAATTGATGTGACTCATCAGAAAATGTAGTACTTTTTTTGTTGCAGAGGGCAGAGAATTAAAAATTCCCACAAACACAGATGATTTTTTTTTTTTAATCCTTGCAGACAGCAAGGGAAGAAACTTCTTTGCTTTAATGAATGCACAATCAAAAGTAATACTTGCAGAGTTTATTTAATTCAAAGATGCCAGGATCGTTAGACAACCTCCTACCTCCAATTAGTACATAAGAATCATGTTTACTACTTGTGAAATACAGTCACTTCTAGGATGGGATGTTGGAGATTATTAACTTTAAAAATCCTCACGAACTATGGGAGGCAAATTAGGACAGGAAAAATAGAAGAGGAGGGATACAACAGAGAGAAAGAGTCATCATGCTTACAACCCTTGCAAAAAAATCCCAACCCTATCTTGTAAATCTTGCAACAAAAATGTTGCAAGAACCTCTGATCTACAGTCTTAGTTTCAAGTCTTTAAGTCCTGCAGCATCTTGCCTCCTGCCACCAATTGGTGACACCTGCTCCCTGCTTTAGCAGCACTGCTGTACACAGCACAGCTCTTTGGGGGACCACGAAGCACTGAGCCAGCCAGTCTTGGTTTACCTGTGAGAACTGACATGATCACAGCACAGATGACTCCAAACCTCTCTGCTTGGCCGGTAGGTGTTTAAATGGGGGCGAAATCGTGCCCTTGGTTTCCCCAAAAGGTAATAGCCGAATGCCATTGACTTGAAAGGGAACAGGATTATGCCCTGTTTTTGCAGTAGGTGCAAGGGAGTGATGGTCCTTGTCCGTAAGAACTTTTTAAAGCTGTTTAGTTTCATGTCAGGAAGCTGACCAAATTGGGTATGGAGTGCTTAAAACTGCAGTAGAATCTTTACCCTGAGAAGCCTGTAGTTCAAACTGTTGGTTTTGAATCTGATCCATGAAGCTGTGGTAGGCAACCTGCATTGACTCCATTGTATCCCTTCAACTTCAACGTTCACCAACTCACCAGTTCTTGAGTCTGTGCTGGAATGTAAGAACAAAATTTGAGGGCTGTCTTTTAGTCCAGATGCTTGTGAACTCCTCATTTAAATGGGCAAAGGAAGTGTTGTTAAATGTGTTTTACAGTGTGTATGTGTCCTGGTTAGATCACAGTTCATGGCTGATTTTTCTGCCTCGCACAAACTCATCTACTCACTGAAACTTCAACTGATGCCCTCTTCAGAGGCACATATCTCTTGTGGATGAACCTGAAGAGAATTTATGAAAAATGTTTCTTTGCACTACTGAAAGTAGAGCTATAAAAGAAACTGGATGTCGGCACTGTAGCAGCTGCTGCTCTAGGGTAGTGTTCTGGGCTTTGGTGATAACAAGGTACAAACATGCCTTTTTTTTTTTTCTTCTCTCTTTCTCCCCCCCCTCCTTTTTTTTTTTTTGTCTTTGTGTTGCTCCTTATACCACAGCTGAGGGGATGACGTTCTCTATTCTGCTAAACACTATCTACTCAAGTTGCTGAAAGCCACTGTGGTTTGTAGTTTAGTTACCTATATGAAATAATTGTGCTGGTCTCAGCCAATTTCCTCAGGCAGCCCAAAGGGTGAAAATAACAGTAATTTAGTTGTTTATTTCAGGTTCTTCTCAAGTGGGGTAACAAAAGTGGGTTTGTCCTATTGCTGCTCTTATTTTATGACCTCTTGAAAGGACTGAGGAAGATGATCAGCTCTTGGGATGAAGTCCTAAGACTGACCTAGATGTCCAGAGCTCCAGCCTGACCTTAAATCCACACAGAGAGCAGTTACCAGACACTTTGTGATGCGAGTCTGGGCTCCACTTTTCATTTGACAGAGCAGTGGTTTAGGACTCAGCACTCTATTTGCCCTACTTACCCCAGTACTAGCTTCTAACACAGGAAAGCTGTTGGCACAAGGCACCAGACTGTCACTTTTGTGCCCAAGGGAGGAAAGAGAGGAGTCCTCACCCCATCTTCCTTTTCAGGCAGTCTCCAGGAGTTTTGGAAGGAGCTTTTTACAAGCCCTCTTCTATTGTTGGCCAGGAGACAAAGGACGGAGGAGCTGGATTTAAGCATAATGACGTGAGCTCCTCCATGCAGAAAAACCCAGCTGAGAGACCCCCCCTGCTCCACACACACACAAAAAAAGGAAGAAAGGGGGAGAAAATCTTTGAAAATAACTAATTAAAGTTGTTTTAGTCTCTCTCTCTCTCCCCTCCAAGGGCGCCTAATCTCACAGGGGGCAGAGGGGGAGAGAGGCAAGAGGAACAATGAGAACCATCCCCCCCTTCTCTACACCCCACCTCCTGGTCTCTGAGGTTTTAAAACAAGAGGCCACTTTAAGTTAATGAGCTATCAGCTGACTGGGAGAAGTCTCTAATGAAGCCTGATGTTCACACATTGCCTGGCTTGCTGAATAGGCCTCTGCCAACCCCATAACTGTCAAGAAAGTTTCATTCATAAAATCCACATGCTGGGGGTGGTGGTGATGGGGGCAGGGAGAGAGCTGGGTGGAGATGGAAGCCGGGGAGTGTGGGGTGCAGGTCTCCATATGGAGCTGTCAGCCCCAGAGGCCAAAGAGGAACATGCATGGCTGGGACTGGCAGGCTGGAGGATCCAAGCTCCTCTCTCCATTGTCTGACTAGTAATTAGGAAGATCCTCCAAATGGTTCTGGAGGACATTGAAGTCTGTGGGGATAATTAGTGAAGATTTGAGGGATGTTCGGATGTTCTAGCTGTTATGTCACCTTCACCAGCTTTGCTAGGGCCACAGGGGCAGGCGATGGTGGGATGAAGCCTAGGAGTCATTCTGGGGCTTTGCTGTGTGGGCCATGCTTTGCTGAACCTCATGTCTCTTGGCAGGACTTTAGGAGCCCTGTTTGTGGCAGTCATTTGGGGAAGGATAGCAGAACAGGGAAAATTCTGAAGGTAAAGGTATAACATTGCAGGAGGAAGGAAAAGTTTGTTTACCTTTACTTTAAAATAAACTCAGTGGTCATGATGTGTGCTGGAGCTAATTCTCCTTGGATAGTGCACATGCTTTTGGCAAAAGCAAAGAGGAAAGATGCAGATACAGGGTCAAAAACTGTTTTCCTCCAAGGGATGGATTATGGTTTGAGCAGTGAATCAGCATTGTAATAAAGAGTAATCAAAGACCATTGTATACTTGTGGCCTGCAAGTTTTGATATAAGACACTTCCAGGTCTTCCTTGGAGTTCTGAGCAGCAATGTCAAGCCTAGATTTCTTTTTGGGAGTTGCTGTATCTAGTGGACTGAGCGCAGGAATAAGATTTTAGAGCATTGATATATTTGTTCAATCAGTTAAAAAGTAAGGCTATACAAGTCAGGGTAGGAAATGAACTAAGGATTATGGGCTCCCTTTTGGTCCTGTCCTAATACACAGGTCAGTATACTGCAGCAGCAGCAGAGCATAATTTTGTGTCAGTCACTTAAATTTCAGTTGTGCCAAAAGGCACAG
The DNA here is from genome assembly GCA_020745705.1 of Hemiprocne comata. NCBI lineage: Eukaryota > Metazoa > Chordata > Aves > Apodiformes > Apodidae > Hemiprocne > Hemiprocne comata. The sequence goes on from CM036592.1 coordinate 18,252,547, forward strand.
TTAAATGAGATACAGCCTCTGCTTTGGGGAGTTTACAGTGTGAATACATGATTCAGATTGAGGGAAAAAACAAACACTTAAAAGAGTCGTATTCAAAAACTACTGGAATAATAGGAGGATTTCTGTTAACTGTTATGAACTTTGGAACAGTATCATCTGCCTGCTGTTCCACAAGGTGTCAGAATCCAGGGCTCTGAAGTAAAATCCTAGCCAGGACAAAACTACAAGGTCAATTTTGTTCATATATTTCTTGTATATACTATAAAAAGAAAGGTATGAGATGTTGCAAACTATTGAGAAATTAGGGATAAATATTCTTGACACACAGGACAGCATGTGCAGGGGCATGGGTGACATTGAGAGCATTGGATTCTGTGAAAAGATGAATATGAAAGCAGCTGCCTTTACAGGTTTCTATGGACTTGAGTACTAGATGAGTCATGAATCAGTGCCATGATATTTCCTTCAATAAAATCTCTGGCTTCCCATCTATGGTGCTATCACTGAAATTTCACTGGAGTAGTGTGGGCAGCTGTGTGGTTCTTTGCACGTGGCAGAGGCAGTGCTGGAGAGGATATAACTTTGACTTGACAGTAAACTGCAAAGGCTGTGGTGTGGTTGAAGAACGGGGAAATATCTTTCCTCTAATGGCTTTTTATAGGGATTTTAGTTTTCCCTTCCTTGAACTCAGTAGCTCAGTTACTGGTTTTTGTTGCATTATCACAGCACCTGACCAATTCACCATCTTTATTAGCTGCTGTTCCCATTTCAGAGATGGGGAAACAAAATTCAAAGTTTAGGGGCAGAATCCACAAAAGAGCTTAGACCTTTCACTGCTTGGTTTTCAGGCAGCTTGTTAGCAGTGAAATTCAGACATCTGAGTTAAATATGGGCACATGTAAATAAATGTAAGGAGGCAGTACATGGGAATGGGAAGCTGTGTAAGCTAATGGATGAGAAGTGCTGAGGAGGAGGGTGGGATGTGTAGTCTGGGAGTTAGTCACTTGCCTCTCTCCCAGAAACAGATACCTGTCTTCATGTGACCTTCATAATTGTGAATATTTCCTTATTTAGGTCTGCTTTCCCTGTATATGACTACAGGACTCAAAACTGGATGCCAGCCATAAATGTGAGGCAGTTGAACTTTTCCATGGTGAGGCCTCTTAAGTTGCTTCTAGTGAAGGTCTGTTTTTAATAAATAATAAAATATTCTGGATGAGAAAGCAGTAGAATTGCACTATAGGCAAAAGGCTATAGAAATTTCTGGGCTGAGGGGAGGGTAAACTCCCAGAAGAGGAGACTCTCTGCTGAAGAGCTAGCAATTTACATCTATATACCAAGTAAGTTTGGTCATCTCACCTCTTCCATGAGCTAAGCAAGGAGTATCTAGGGAATGAAAGCATATTCAGTTCTACCAATATCTCACTGAATACCAGCCCACATGCATTTTAAGTTGGGCCTGAGGCTGCCTCATCTTGTTTATGTGGTGCATACATTGGATTAGATACTGACTAGTTCTTCAGCTTGGCTTTTCTCCTGCTCTGTCTTTTCATGCTCTGATTTGGGAATTTAGCAGTAACCAGATCTACCTTAGGTGAAGCCTGGATGGTCTCTACATGTGTTGGCCTTCATTTTTTTTTATTTTTAAGTTCTCTGTCATGATTTCCTATCATCAGTATCTCTTTGGCTGGTGTACAAATTGCTGACAGAGAAAGGCAAATTCAGTATTACTGGATCTCTGCTCATGCCAACTTTTGTCCCTTCAGCTCTGGCTTGCCTCTTGGTAGTAACATTACTTGCCCCTGGCATTCCTCACCCGTTTTTAACAGTCTTTCCCTCACCCACCCCCCACCTCAGCCCCCCCCAACACTATATTGCTCTTGCTGGTATTAAGTTTTGCTGACAAATCCTGTAATGATTTTGTGAAGGGCTGATTTTCTGTCACTGCTGCTTACATTTATTTAGCAGGAGGAGGATGGCTGGGCTCTCTGTGGTTGAAGGGCCCTCCTGCATGCTTCAGACTCACTTGAATGTTCTCAGCTTGATCTAAGGGCTCTCCAACAAGTAACCGGCAACATGCCTCTCAGGAAGTTAAGGAAATGTCTGCTGAAGGGATTGTCTCTCTCAGGTCACAGTCCTGCTCACAAATTGGTAAAGAAGGAGGGGAGCAAGCAGACAGTGAGCAGGCCCAGATACTAAATAAGCTCTGCATCTTGTGCAGGTTGTACATAAGCCAAAAGGGACCACTTGCTTTACCAGCCTCTCATGTGAGCACTCAACCGACACAAGAGGCTCTCCTCCTTTCCCCTTGGGGGGATGCTGGAGGCCAGAGTTCTCAAGGGCTAAAGAAAACAAAACAATGTTTGCTTAGCTGGAGAGCAGAGTGTGCCTTGCGTAAATTGTACCAGAGCCTAAAAGTGCTTCAGAAGTGAAGTGCCTCTGAAATTGGCTCTGCAAGATAAATGTAAGGCAGGATGATGCCATTTCCCCAGCTGATGGAGTGTCCCACTGACTCATATAAGGGTCAGATTTTGGCTACTCTGGGCCTCAGCTCCAGATAAAATAACGTGTAGGACAATGTTTTCCCAAGGAAGAAGAGTTCCTCCCATGGTTCTGCCAGTCCTGCACCTTGTGGACAGACAATGAAAGGTTAACCTGCAAGTTCCACTCACAGGACAAGGGCTCTACTTGTGGGAAGGAGAAAAAGGAAAAGGGTGTTCTGAGAGATCTCCATTGGCATGATACAGCAGCCCATAGACGATGGAGGGGATCAGATTAATTCTTTGATTTTAGTGGACAGATTGAATGGTTTGGAGAAGTGAAGGGTACTTGCTGAATCCTGGGGTGTGTTTCAGGTGGGACAGAGAATAATCCATGTTTATGTGGCCCCTTGGTGTGTTACTGGTTTTTTTTCTCTCTGGACTTGACCCATGAACTGTACAAGTCCTATTTCTAATTCTAGGTATTGTTAGTTCAGTCACAGGTGTGCAGACCAAGCTGGCATATTTCCAATGTAGTTGTTGAAGGCATAGTAGCCAGTCTTGAATGTATTTTGTATTCTGCAGAAACCAAAATTATAAAAGTACCGTGTTCTTAGTACAGTAGGATCAAAAGACTGCTTCTTGCAACCTACAGGCCTCCTGCAGGTTTTGTTTCTGTGACTGGATGACTGACTGCAACTTATCATCTGTGTACACAGAAGTGTCTTATCATACACAGGTGAATTTCACTTCCAGCTCACTGCAGCACTCTGTTCTTAGACCTCTTTCCCCTCTGCAGGCATCTTGGTGATGCTCTGGATTTCTAAGAGTACCTTATTTCTCTTCATATACTTTTTCTTAGGTGAACTTGAAATGTATCCATGCTGGCTGGTGATTATTGGCATGCAAAGTTAACAGTGATCCTTACAGAAACAAGGATATCAGACTAAATGGTTCTCTGTTTGTGGTCTTCTTTCTCCATGATAGTAGGCCTGATATTACAGTAGAAACTCAGTTCTGTCATGTAGGAAAGCATGTTATTGCACCTCAGTGTTAAATCAATCATCTGATGTTTCCAGCAATTCGGTTTGCTGGGCAGGGGATATCATTAAAATTATTAGACTGAAAAAACCCCAAACTGTTTTTCTATCCAAACATTTTTTTTTTTTTTTTTTTTTAAGCCTGAAGTGGATTTTCTGGACTCATTACATGAGTTTTTATAATGTGGTGCATTAGAGCCCTTGTGAAAAATAAAACATATGATGTGGAAAGTCTCTAGTAAAAAGTGACTCAGGAAAAGGTAAACAAAACCCTTCAGTCTAACGAAAGAACAGTCTGTGTGAAAGTAGCTTGGTGTTTAATTGGGAATTGCAGTTGGTCTGTGGATGAACAGCCTTGCTGGCATCTGCAGGTGGGTGTTTTGCTTATGCTTTACAGTTCTCTTTCCTGCTTGTGCTTGGGAATGTGTTCTGCCTGTCAGCTCAGAGATGCAGAGATGGCTGCGATTTGTGGCTGTTGTTATTCCAGAAGTATCAGCAGTTCCCAATATCACATAAATGAGTGTTGTAAAAGTGTGTTAGTAAGAAACATACCCAGCAAAAATAGCTTACAGCCCAAAATGGGTGTGACAGCCCTTGTTTTAGAGATGGAGAGAGCCTTTAGAGGTTGTTAGAGATCAAGTGATGTGACCAAGATCATGCAGGGCATTTTACACTTTAAATTACATCTGGGACTTACACCTCAGAGGTTCAGAGCTCATGAGGGCATTTTAATAGAGAATTTTTAGGAGATGCACTGACATACATTCATTCAAGGTAAACGTGATCTGCCATCTTGGGCCCAACCCCAGATTTGCTTTCATCAAGTCTAATTATGATAATGGTTCATTTAACCTCTCTGCCTCCCCCTAACTTCTGTTTTAAAGCAAAGGCACTGGCTGAGAAACCTTGGACTGCACAGTTCCATTTTTAGCTCTGTCTGACTCATTTAATGATTTGGTCAGGTTAGTTTGTCCTTGACTCAGTTTCCCCACTGTCAAAATGGGACTAATAACACTGCCCTGCTTTTTGAGGAAGGGTTATGAAGATAAATTAGTTTTGGCTGGAGAAGAGTCCTGCAGGTCTAGCAGAATTAGAAGGAGACAAGCGCACTTTCTGTTGCAAGTGTTATCTATCACTTATGTTTCTCACAGCCCTCTTTGACTTTTACTATGTATTCTTTCTCCTCTTGCAAATCACCAATGTGTCTATTGATCAGCAATATCCCTTGCACAGACCACAGGGCCATCTCTCCATCAACTTCTTTGCCCTCTCAGAAGCAGATGGTTTTACAGTCGTGAGAGCAAAACCCTGGCCCCACCAATGTCAACAAAGCCAGGATCTCATCCTTGGTTTTCCAACACATGAGTGCTTCCTCTTCTCTACAAATGCTGGCTGTGGGGTGGCTACTGCTGTCTTTTCCTAAGGCTCCTCTAAGGAAGAACAATCCCCTCTGAAAAATGCTGAGACAGGTTCAGAGACAGACATACTGATGAGGAGTGAAGGGCTGGTTGAAGAAGGAAAAGCCAGTCCCACAATAATCTGACTTCTTCTAGAGAGGGTTAAGTACTAAATGCCTCTTACTGGGTCACTTAATGATGGATGGTAGTTAGTGGGGGTGGGGTAAAGCTGACTTCCAGCCCTGCATCACTAAACCGTTCATTAGGAAAAACACACACAATGGAAAATGGCAGAGGGGCTCAAGTGTCCAATTTCTCTCTTGAACTCTCTGAACAGGAGGCTCCAGTCAGGGGAATCCCTGCCACCCTTTCTCCCCCTCCTTCCCTGGCAGTTTCTTTATTAATTAACGGAGTTGGCTGGGGACGGAAACGGAGGACAATAATCAACATAGATGGGTCTGCAGACCTATTTTTAATAATGTGCTTTGCATCTGTCCTAATTGGTATGGAAACAGTGACCTGATTGGAACGACTGGGAGCCTCTTGGGGCCTTTCTTTCTTCCTTTCTCTTCCTCTGTTTTCTTTTTTGTTTGGTTGAAGTTTGACTTGGTGGGAGTGGAGGGGCCAGCGGGTAAGAAACATAAAACCTAACCTTAGGAGCTGTTCACAGGCCAGGGAGCAGAATGGGGTGACGTACCGGGGAGCGCACGAGATGTGGGGGCAGGGAGGCCTGGATTGGAAAGTTGGGTGTAAATGCCTTCAGGGCACGGAATCGGGCTGCCCAGAGGAGCTGGGGCCGAGCATGGGAAGAAAAGGGCAGCAGCTCTGCTGGTTTAGCTCGATGATGAGGAATGTGGTGGCTTTTCTGGGTGAGCCAAAAAGCAATGTTGCTTCAGTGACAAGAGAAGTACCGTAAGAGCCAGCCGATGATTGGTCCCTACCTTGCTGTGTAATACATATGTGTGCAGTGAGAGGCAGCCCCTGACTGTAAAAGGTTTTAACCCAAAATAGGCATCGGGGTAAAATGGCCAATATAAAGTTAGGAGATGGCTTAGGAACAAGGTGTGGCCTAGAACCCTGGTTCCCCCAGTGCTGTGTGAGATACCTACCAGACCACAGATGCAGCTGCCCTAATGGCTTAGAGACTGTGCTGGGGAACCCAGAACAAATGCTGTGCTCTAACACATGCACAGGGACCATGCTTGTGTAGGGAGAGGGACGAAAACTTTGAATATAATTGTGATATGTTCTGTAATGCTGTAATATTTACCTGTTGTGGCTGGGGACATGCTCAGCATTTGCATGTTCACGCAGGGTGCCTGTTGGGGTGGGGTTGCAGAGGCCAAGCACTACTGAGAGTGAGTGGCAATGTATCCACATATACTGTCATTATAGATGTGCTGTATGTCTTGTGGCTGCCCAGGGGAGTATAGAAAGGACTGCCTGCTTCCTTCTCCCACCTGTTTAAATAGCTAGCAGTAGGCTCCTGCAGGCTGTGCTGTGTCTGCCCCAGCTGCCTGCCAATGTCTTCATATTCTTTGGAAAGTTGCTCATGAACCTTGAGCATTTGGAAGAACACCTTTCTTCATGCAGCCGTACTCTCCTGCAGAGCAATACTGCATGGGGACTGGGAACCTGTCATCATGGGGAGGACTGAGCTTGTGTGCCCAAGCTGAGGAACTTGTCACCCAGGCAGGAACCATGCTGGGTGTTTTTGCATTACAGTCTTGATGCCAAATTACTGCCTTGCAGCTATGCTTTCTGTCAAAAGCTTGTGTGTATACACACCATCAAGCAATGAGGTGAAAAACAAGCCCCAAACCTGAAATGATGAAATAGAACCAATTTTGATATAGGCTAGGAAAGAAATTGGACATTATTTAAAATAAAATAAAACACCTGGGTGGATGGATGGACAGAAGGATTGGTTCAAACAGCTATATTCTGGGGCTTTATCTGCCCCAGAAGTGACTCAACAGTTCCAAGTCTGGCCGTTTTATATTGAGTACCATAGCAATTATTTTTCCCTCTAAGCCTTAGCTCCTAGAACAAAGCATTGTATATAAAAATCTTACCAAGCTCTCTCTCAAAAAAAGCTGTGCTTATACTTGCTGTGTAAAACTTAAAGAAATGGTTCCATTGCCCTCAAAAGGATCAGAAGCAGAGGCTGAAATCAAGATCTCCCAAATGTATTGTGTTTAATAATAAATCTGTGGTGCTTTTCTGTAGTCTCCATTTGCTGGGCCCTTGCTTATTAATTTGTGCTACTTCAGCAGCCATGGAGACATTGCTGAATTCAGGCAAGTCTGGATATCTGTGGTATATGTTACCCGGCTTAGAAAAAGGAAGGAAAGAAAGCAAGAACTGAAATGTAGAGGGAGCAGGCAGTGAGCTCCCGCCACTGTGATGTGTGAGAAGTTGGCCAGGCCCCATGTAAATCAAGGACAAAGTTGACTAATTTCCTGGGTCGGTCATGGTGAAAATATCACATTTCATGGTTTGTTGCCGATTCATAGAAAAATCCTATTAAAACTGGGCAGATTACTTATACAATTTAAACAAATGATGATCAAAAATTATAACATGTTCTGTGAAGAATGAAAAGGAATATAAATGAATGTGCATCCGGTGCAATGGGGCCAGGTGCGTATTTGCATGCAAACTTGCTATTTTAGCTGCGTGAGAATTATGGGGGGTGTGTGGAGGGAGGAGGGTGCCGGCGGTTTCGGGGATCCTGACTCATTTTGACCAGGGATTCTCGGCGGCTGGAGCCCAGGGGGCGCTCCGCGGGCGGCAGGGGGCGCTCCGCGGGCGGCAGGGGGCGCTCCGCGGGCGGCAGGGGGCGCTCCGCGGGCGGCAGGGGGCGCTCCGCGGGCGGCAGGGGGCGCTCCGCGGGCGGCAGGGGGCGCTCCGCGGGCGGCAGGGGGCGCTCCGCGGGCGGCAGGGGGCGCTCCGCGGGCGGCAGGGGGCGCTCCGCGGGCGGCAGGGGGCGCTCCGCGGGCGGCAGGGGGCGCTCCGCGGGCGGCAGGGGGCGCTCCGCGGGCGGCAGGGGGCGCTCCGCGGGCGGCAGGGGGCGCTCCGCGGGCGGCAGGGGGCGCCGCAGGCTGCGCCGTGCGGAACGGGGCGCGGCGGGGGTTGCGTCGTGGTGTCCGCGGTGCCGGCGGGGTTGCGGCCTCGGTACCTGGGCTGTCCGGTGGAAGCACAGCAGCGCGGTGCCCAGAGGGTCGTTTTCCCTGCACTGAGCGGTACGGTCAGCTTGGCGCCGGCTCAGCCGGAAGAGTGCGTGCTCTTGATTAGACCCTAAACCGGCGCTAACTTGCAGTCCCCGCGTTACATACTGCATCAGGTCCAAGTTGCTCAGGAAGTAACGCCTAACCCCAAACACAACAAAGCTTAGGATGTGAGATAAACATGAGATATAGGTCTCAACAGGACAACAAAGTCTAAACTAGCAGTAAGCCAGACTGCTATTGATCCCTGCATAGATCTGTCCTCTAATACCTCTTCACAGTGAAATATGTGAAACCTTCAGAAGACCTTCACAACGTGTAAAATGCAACAACTGTACACTGAGCCATGGACCTATGCTTTTCTCATAAAGAGAAGTGTTTTTGTGATGATGAAGATGAAACAAGAAATGCATCTTCAAAGAAAACAGTAGAAATTTTGGCAAATACAACAAAATGGTTGGCAAGTGCTCCATATTTACACTGTGGGCAAGAAAGGGCAAGCTTGGGGTTGTAGTGTTTTTTCTTAAGGCAGATTTCCATATTTCATTGTGAAATTGCAGATGAGGCAGAATTTACTGATTTCTTGTGCACAGCTGAATGTCATATCCCAAATAGTAATCCCCATGAACCCTACTGTAGTGTTGCTCATAGCCCACATGGCTTGGAAATTAGGCTTTAGATAAGCAAATCTGCTGACATCACCGCTGATTTTTACTTCTTCAGGCTAATCCATACATCACTGGAGCTCCTGACACGAAGTTTGTTTTGCATACCTGCCTTGTCTGAAGTTCTCTGCTGGAGCTTTCCTAAGCACTGGTGTCTGATAGAATAGACAGTAGTGGGCTGCCTGAACATTCAGACAAACACTCTTGGACCTACTGCTGACTGTTCTCATTTAATCTTATGGAGCTGGCAGAATTCTCTGGCAGAATTAAGAATCCTTCTCCTAGCCTGTCCCTAGCACCGACCTATGCTTAGCATCAGTCACAGGGTGGGAATTCAGTTGCGTCTGGAATTTAGGGATGAGATACATGAATTTACTGGCCTGGCTTTTCTCTTTTATCTTTTGATCTAGGAAAATGTAGCAATAAACTTGTCTCTGCGTGGCCTTCAATTCCAGGTCGAAACCCTAATGCCACTTCTAACCCTAGGGTTGTTGAGAGCCTAGGTATCCATGGCTTCTTCATAACTGAGCATACCATTTAAACATTCTGGCAGCTGCTGTCTGTTTTTCTTCAAGGACCAGACAAAACTAAGCACTAGAACCTCCATCATGAATCCTGAGACCAATCCAAGCCATAACCTTTCTGATCATTTTGACATAGGAACATGGTGCTGCCCAGAAATTAAGCACAAACTGTTTGACTTTGTCAACCTTTTATCTTATCACCGAGGGCCTGGAAGGGTTCTGCAATGGAGATATGATGCTGTGGAGCCTCCTGTACAAGCCCTAAATGTGAGCTACTCACAGCATCATTTATGGCTAATGAGCCTGTTGATCTCTGAATATTGACTATGAAAAATTTGAATCCACCGAGGCAGGCTGCAATTCTACCACAGGCTGGACAGAATTCATCAGTAAACCTGACTGCACATAACTATGTGCTAAATCTTAGTTTTAGTCCTCACTTTATTCTTGGCGTGGCTGATGGCCTAGAAATTCAGTTAGGTCCAAAAGTTAATCAGAAGATGTTTAAATATGCTGATACTGATTTTTTCACTTATCTTACCTCAAGCAATGATGCCATTCTGGCTCCAGTGTTGATAATGGTGCAGTAACCCCATTCTATCAATTAAAAATTATACATTTTAATCTACTTATCCCTGAGCAAGTTTGGCAGAATTGAGCAACAAAAATTGTTTAGCAGAACCTCATTTCTGGAATGCTAAGCTAGAGCCTAATTGTAATCCTAACCCTGCCCTGACCTCTGCCCAGACACTTACCATCAGTGGAAAATTAAGAATAAATATTTGATGGTAGCGACAACAACTTTCATCCAGTTTTGTGAGTCTTAAAGATTTAGACAATTAATTTGCCCCTCTAACCTCTCTTGTTCCAGACTCTATCCCCAACTCTAATCCTGTTTTTGACTGCAGCTTAGAAGCTCAGAGTTTGGCATTCTCCTCTAGTGGTATCAGACCTTGGCTTTCCTCTACAGGTCTGACAGAGGTCAGTAATAAATTTGGCTCTTCAGATCCTGCTGTCCCTAATTTTAACTCAAAACCCAAACATATCAGAACTATCCACTGTACTTTCATTTCCACTAGACATTGTGAATCTACTTATGCTAGCCTAATCTTATCTTGCAGAATTCAGCAAATATCCAGCTCTCTGTCCACATCTGTTTAATCCTATTCCTAACAAAAATGCCAGATTTTACTACAGACCAAACATTTTTCCCTTGCTACAAAATTAGGAATAAGACATTTGAGTCTACTGACACCAGAGTGCTGTGTTAGCATGGTCAAGGGAGAGCCTTGCACCTGAGATATGACCCTACTTAACCTGAGCTGTCTGAGTGACTTTGGTGTGGATAATCTGTGTATTCAGTGATTTGGCTACAGAGAACTGAAAATCCAATATTCTAAAAGTAAGTGATCTTAGCCCTGGAGTAGTGAATAAATAATGTAATTTCTTTATATTCAAGGTGAGTGATGCTGATTTATGCCAATTTATGGATATAGTCTGGTACATATAGATCTAGATCTTTATGACAGAAAGTACCTAATCCTGCTTTTCTATGGGGGCTAAATAATCCTTGTGCTTTTATACCAGAGTGTGTGTAGAGCCTTACCGAGTAAAAATCTAGACTGATCTATAAACTGTGTGTGCTGTTGACTATATCCATGTGCCTCTGCTAGGCTTGTATATGCTTTATTCTGGCCAGAAGGTGTGAGCTAGCTTGAGGGAATAGCACCCGGAGAACATGCTGGAGAAGTTGAAGGAAAGACTGCAAGTCTCTCTATTTTTAATTCAATATAAAATATAGTGGCATGTCTGGTCATGACCTGTTCCAGAGATGCTAATTTCATTTGTGACATGAATGGCAATAGCAAGGAACTTGGGACACTGGAGTTAGATATGGAGGACACTTATTCTCAATTTTTGTGATTAAACATCATCTTTCTTGACAAAATACCACCTGACGTGCTTGAAATTTGTAATAACCTTCTTTGGGCCAAAATGCTGAACTAAGAAGCGGAACTGGACGTTAATTTGCTTATCCACTTATCCACAGGCAGTCTTTAGTGGGGGAGTCTGTTGGTCACCATGTTCTGGATAGGGCAACCCTGTGAGCAGTGTGGTGTTACTGGAAGGTAAAGGGAAATGCACATTAAGTTGGAGGCAACTGAAAGCCACAGATGACTCTTTTCTTGCTCGATACTATGAATAAGCATCTTCCACCAGTGATGCCCTAGTGTAACAAAGCAGTCTTCAAAAATTTGTGCTTATGCAGAGCTTAGAGAACATGATAAGGACCTCTCACTTGGTATAGCCAACTTGCCACCATGGCTGTTTTGATCCAGTATTTTGCAGTCTTAGCATCGTGTTCATTTCACGTTAATGGCGAGTAAAGCTGATCAGCTGCTGTTTTAACCGCAGGTAACTTGTCGTTATTGGCAGGAAACATGTTTCATCTGCATAACAGTTTCATGTGAGCAGTGGGGAACATTTTCTATTAGCGTTTGCTCATGTGAAACGTGTTTCTTAGTGGAATTATGTTTGGGACTGGAAGAGGACTTGATTTTCATCCTTAACTCCAACTGGAAAACCTGAATAATGAAAAAGAACTTTTTGATTCTCTCCCAGCAATGGTATTTTTGATATCACTTCTAATGTATCAAAGATCTGTCTCTATCCTGCTATTTGCTATACACACAGAGCTACAGAAACTAGACTCAACCTTCTTAATGCTGCCCAAAATACATAAATGTCAATGGCATACACAAGCTGGGGTGAGGTAAGATGAGCACTGGTTCCAGAGAGGCCATGTTATACAGTGGTCCCTGACTGCCATGTTCAGGTGGGAGCTTGAGTTCTGCAGAGCCCCAGTGGGGAGCTGGGGCAGGTTTGGGTAAGCAGTGTGTGTCCTCTTCTGATCCTGGCAGTGTAACATTCCTCCACTTCTCTAATATACCAAGTGGTTCTGTTAATACCTTTTTTTTTAATTGATATTTTTTTGCTGTCATGACACCTACCAAAGCTCTATGCAACCAGGAGCATGAGTTCAGAAAGTGATAGAATAGTTAACACTTTATTAAGAAATGTTTGGCTTCCTTTCTTTGCTCATGCTTTCCAGATAGTGAAGCCTTGTATAGGGCTATGTATGTTTTATAAAAAGCTATGTTCGGGTTGGTATCTTTCCAAAATGCCATCTCTCATGTAACAACTGATTACGTTGCCATTGTAGACTGTCATTCTAAAGGATCTCGAAGCACACGGTCATCCTGACTGAAGAGAACAAATGTAGTTTTATGACTGTGTCATCAGTAAATACTGAGAAGGGACTTAAGAAATGTAGCCTCTGCTGACCTAGGAAATGTAAGTTTCTCAAGAGTTTGCATCAGAAATATATAAACATTTTAATGAGCAAGCAGAGAAGAATTCCTTATTTGTTATAAATCAGAAAAGGAATTTAGGAAGATAGTTGCCTTGCCACTTAGTCATTCTAAAGAAGAAGTCTTTGCTTGCCTCAAGCTATAAAAATTATATAAGGGCATGGCTTTATTACTTAGTTGACAGAGGTGGCCTCTTGATTCTTGGCAATCCAGAAAATGAATTGTTTCCAAGTACTCATTTATACCAGGATCCTCCATATATTTAAGGGCCTTGCAGTCACAAAGCACAGTCCCAGAGAGCTTTGAGTCCAAGTGTGACTTGGGGAAAATGAATCTATTTCTGATTTTGCTGACTTAAATCAGGAAAATGACGCATCACATTGACTGCTGCAAGCCTCACTTACTAGTAATTTATTATTTGTATTGTTGGAATGCTAAGGATCCATATTACCACAGGCATTGCTGTGTTAGGCAACATATGAATGCAGAACTAACAAAAGATGACTCCTTGTTTCAAAGCTCTAGCAGTCTAACACAGAAGATTATGACTTGATCTGATGAGTATAACTGACACCAGATAAGCCAGTGCTTTTGCTTCCAATTGAACTCAGTTTAAAAAAAAAAAAAAAGACCAACCAAACAAACAAACCATGCCACAGTACTGTTCCACTTGACTTATTTGGAGAAAGGAAAGAGTTAAAGAACAAAAGCACATGGAAAAATCTAAAATCCTCTTCAAATGGTCCCAAGTGTATGGGGAGGGAAGAGGAGAGGAGATGCAAAACAAAGCAAAGAGAATCTGAAGCTTGGACTGTTTTGTCCTTGTTTTTTGGTCATTTTTCCGAGATATGTTGCAGACTATTTTATGCATTAGCACAGTGTTTGGGAATGAATATTTGTTCTGTGAGATATGACTCTCCCATGGTAGAGCAGTGAAATATAGGATATTTTGCTTGTTGGCAGCAGGTTTCTGGCTGTCTACATTTTTATTAGTGCAGGTTTTTCTATACTCATATAGCTATTTATCTAGCAAGCAGAGCCAGCAGATAGAAAGTTGAAGTGAGAGCCAGCACAGTCCTAAGCTATGTCAGTAGATAAAAACCCTTAAGGCGAAATATCTACAGGATTGGGCCATGTGTCTGAATTAGAGGAACTGCTGTTTCATTTTCCCAGTCACTTCAATATCCTGCAGTTCTTGCACTTCCACAAACCCAATTTAATGCAGCTGATTCAATGCTATACCAAGGATGTGTTTAGTCTCTGATCTTTTAATTCATGAGCTAGAAGATGGAGCTTTTTAGTAGAGGTTGTAACAGGCTGATGACCTTTAGTGTTTTGCCCAGTTACCACCAGAAATGGTCAGGCAATTACCCCATGGGGCTTTGAATTACACCAGCATCTGGAGTTTGCTGGTCTGGTCTGACTGTATGGTGACAGTGGAGGTATAAGAACCCAAATATGCAGCCTGAGTCTTTGAAGTACTAATTTGGGTGTGATTGTTGGGATTAAATCCCACAGTGGGGTGTTTTCTGAAGATAGTGGGAATTTTGCTTGAGTATAAACTGCATCAGACCTGTGGGACCTGATCTTTAATTCATAATACTTTGCACGTGTGGCAAATGCTGTTGGAGGTAAGAGACCCTTTATTAGAGAGGGAAGCAAAGACAAAGGTTATCAAGTGAAACAGCAGAGTCAGAAAACTGTAGGACCCTCCTTTCCAAGTTCATTCCCTAAACTCTTGATGATTTGCTTGAATAGCTGCTGAAAACAGAGAAGAAAAGGCAGTCTTTGCTTTACAGATTCAGAACGAAACTGTAAGATAAAAGACACGGTAATGAGACAAAGACATGGTTTGGGGAATGTATGGAGACTGTTTGAAGTAGCCTTAGCAGCATAACCAAATGGGGCTAAGTTTTTTGAAAATGTCATTATAACAGACTTTACAGGTGGGATTTTTATGGAGACCAGTGAAACAACCTAGAGGCATTTACAAGGAGATCTGTCCCTTCATGAAGGGAAACCTGACAAGAGGCAAAGGGCACTGATTGGGAGATCCACCAAGTAACAGTGGGTGTGGGAGCAGAGGTGGCTAAGAGCTGAGGCTCTCTTTTTTTTTTTTTTTTCTTCCGAAATAAGATATATTGAGAGTATAGGTGGCTGTGAAAGTCCTTGAGAGGGAAGGCAAGTAGCTTCCGATTGCTGTGTTAAATTAAAGAAAGAAGCAGCCATGGAGAGGTTATAAGAGACAGCATCTATCTAACAGGTAGGCTGGGAAGGCCAGCTGTGCACTAACATAGCAGAAGGGCACTGCCAAGTTTCCAGGCCAGAAAAGTGATGGCTATATAAAGAGCAGGAGTTGTGTGGACTGCTTAGACTGCTGTGTCTTGGATCATCTAGAAGCTCTGCCTTTATACTCTGTTTTTAGCACCTCCTGTAATTTGTTATGACCTGAATGTGATCTCCATAGTCAAGAGCTTGAAACTGCAGCCAAACTACTATTAAAGTCAACTAAGTAGAGTCAAAGGGCTCTTAAAAGGCCCTTCCATGGAAGCACATAATCAAACTATTCAGCTGGGGAGGAAGCATAATGGTAAGCAGGTGAACATGCAGCATCCCAGGATCCACTATGTTGAAATACATCACAGTTTCCAAGCAGGTTCTAGCATGTTCTGATTATAACCTCTGGCTGGGCTACAGAGTGTAGGGGAAACATTGTTAGACCCAGCTTGGGGAAGTACTGGTTTCTGGTAAGTCCACTGGGGCTACCATCACATGCAGCAATAGCAGAACAATAATAAATTGCAAAGCAGTTTGGGATCCTCTGACAGAAACAGTGCAACAGTACAACTGTACATCTGTATTGCTTTAATTGATATTTTACACTTATCACCAGCTTTGATGGCATTTTACAAACACTATACAGCATTCTCCTTAATGCTGACACAAATACAGAGCCATTCCTAATAGTCCAGCCCCACTCCCAGGCAGCTTGCCCTGTGACTAAAAGTAAGGTTGTTTTGAACCATAGACTTCCAGAAAGAAATGGAAACACCAGCCTTAGTATTGTCAGAATGAGACCAAATAAATGCATATATATATATGAGTAAAATTATATATGTAGCTGTAGTTTAATTTATTTAAAGTATCTTTGTGTTTTATAATAGTGCAATCTGTGTGGTTTACTCCACATGATATTAAATAGCAAATGAATAGGCTTCTAGCACCTGAAGGTAGTTTGCCCTGTATTTTGGTACAGTTCTGTTTTCTTTATGTTCCCTAATTTAAGATTTATTTTTGGAACATGATTTGTATTGTTTAGAAACTTAGACTTGGATTCATTAAGAAACAGACCTTTTCTAAAACATCAGGTTTCTGGTGTATGTTTATTTGCTTCAATATTGAAAATAGTTCTCTTTTTTTATGTGTTTCATGTTTAGTTGGATTTCAGAATGATTGCCTAGATGTATACAATAAAATGCAGAAATAAATCTGTGCAGATCCAGGGCCTTATTAATCGATATAACTGTTCTTTTGGACTTGTTTTCTTCAAATCTATTTCCAGAGTTGTAAACTTAGAGTGTTTTGGTTTGAAATATCCTATGTGAATTCTGCAGTAAAAGGATTTCTCTTATGACATTAAAATTAAAGCAATAATGGCAATTACAGTGCTACTGGTTTTTAAAATGGCAGCTTTCATTCACATCTGAAGCACTTCTGGCATCAGCTGATAATTGAACATCACCTTTCTTTGGGTAGAATGAAACGGCTGTATGCTGGTGCACACCAATATAGACACAACACAGAAATCTAGCAGCAAGTGATTAAAAAATACCAAAGCTAGTAAATCATTCAGAGCTACTTAAGTGGCTGGCTAACGTGGTTTGTCCTGGAGTGTGAAGAATCCAACGCTCCAGCATCATGATCCTTGTGCAGTGCCCAAGGGTCCGTAAAACCCACAGATGGTCAAGTTTGCCATTGCAGATCACAGCCCACAAGTTATGTCATGGTTATGTGGAATTGAGACTTGAGTAGAACAGAGGCTGGTTTTATGCTTAAGTCACTCGAAGAGGACTTAGAAGGACAGTTCTGTGACCTGAACAAAAATTGTATTGATCTCATGGTTATTTCTCTCATGGCAGAGAACTGTAGTGCCTTGTATGACAGATGGGTTATGCAGGGAATCATGGACTTGATTCTCACTGAAGTTAGCTTGCTATAAATGTTAAGCTCTTTTTCGAACAGAAATGAGAATAAGCAAGGGCTTATATGACTTTTCTGACTGGTGGTGCATAGCACATGTATGTGTGATGGTTACTTCATTGCTGTTGAAGGGACTCTTGAACAGAAACTGCTACTGTGACACCATATCTAATCCAATACAGAAGCCAGCAGAAGGATTCCCACTGACATCCCAGGATGTCTGAGCTAGTCCTTCTTTGTTATTGTAGCATTTGCATTCTTGTTCTCAAACTTGTGTTGAGGTTTTCCTTTGTTTTTTCTTTTTATGCAAGGTCTTTTCCTGACTGCTTCTGTCCCAGTTTTCTCTGTTCTTATTCTATAAGTTTTTACTAGTCTCGATAGCCTGTTTCTTGGTTTGTCCCTTAGATGTCTGATTCAGGGGGAATCACCCTCATACAGCAGGCCAGGTAGCAAGTCTCCTGCTTTCTATTTTAAGGTTATAAAGAGAACCCTTTGGTGAAGGGGAAGAACCATGGCATTGAAGGGTAATTTCATGTCAGAAGGAAGTGAGGATTCTGCTCTCAGCAACACTAGCATCTAATAAAGTTAGAGGAATTGTTCTTCACTTACGTAGAGATCAGAGCCTGAGCCTTTTATGGTAAGATTTGCCTAGGAAACAGCCTTGAGCTGTGAGTTTCTGAAATGGGAATTTTGTTCTACTTGAAGCAATTTTAAGTGAAGGAATGTGAGTGTCTTTGTGGGAATTCTCATCTGGGTGTACCAGTGACTGTGCCGGCACGCTAGTGCCTGCTGAGTCTGTGAAAACACATACATCAATGTGAGACTACAGTCTGTGAGCTGTGTGTGGCTGAGGGTGAGAGTATGTGTACCTGCCTTTGCAGCACTGAGCACAGTGAGTACCCGTGTGGGGATTGTTGACACAGCTGTGTGTGGTGTGCAGTGTTCAAACCTTAGGCTCACCTGTGTATCCATGTCAGTGCACAAGCATGTGTGTGCAAACTCATCAGTGCACAAGCATGTGTGTGCAAACATATAAGTGAGCAGTATGAGAATGTGTATGTTGCCATCGGGGAGAACACAGCCATGAATGCATATGTGAGCATGAGTGTGTATATTAGCATATCCATAAGAGTAGAACATATGAATAAATGAACGTGTAGGAATGTGTATATTACGAGGTGGTCTTGGTGGGGGAGATCCTGCTCCAGCTCTGTCCTGTCCATTTCTGTGCATGTATTAGTTTTAAAGATGAAAAGCGCCCCAGCTCGTCTTTAGCCTGGGCATCACCCCTGAGTGCACAGTTGCTATGCCAGCTCAGTGTGTTTGTGTGCTCTTGTGAGAGAGTTGGTAATTGTGAGCGCTCCCTAAGAGAATCTCTGGGGCCAGGGGATACAATAGGCAAGGGTCTAGGGTCTGAAACTGTAGACTTTAATAAAGCCACTGACAGCAAATAAGAGCCTGACATGTGAGTCACATTACTGACAACAAGGGCTGCTTTGTAGTCCCATCTGCACCCCGATCGGGTCCCGTACTGTAACTGAAAGGGCAGAACAAACTGCTGCTGCCTTCAATAAATACAACAGTGCCACAAAGGCAGCCGAACAGACCAACTTTGTGTGGCTTTGCTGCAGCTGAGCTACTCTTCTAGCTCTTGTCCTCGCCTCCCCCACTAGTGGAAATGACAGACGTTACCCAGCAAGGGTTGCTTGGGAGCCCTGGCTATCTGCTTGGCCCCATGGCAGTCATTACATGCAGCCACAGAACATCTCTCTTCCCTGCCCACCCCCTGTGCTCCCATCCTTTGCAGCCTTTCCCTTTCTGTGACCCCAGGGAGTGGGAGAGCCCTGGAGCCTCTGCATTATGAGCCATGTTCCTTGGACCTCCTTCCCTCCCCTGTGCTAGTCAGCACTGGGAGCTTAGCAAAGCCTTACATCAGGCTATGAGCACAGTTACTTGAAATGGCTATGATGTCTCCCACTGGAGTAGTCATGATGAAAACATTGGACTTTCTAGCACAGTAACCCGAAGGCCTGTCAGATGCTTAGTGGTTGGTCACCTCTCTAGCCCAGGTAGCATCAGGGGATGACAGCATTTGCTGTTAATCCAGATGTCACCTAGCAGAGTCAGAAGTGTTTTTCCCTGACTGCCCTCAGGGCCTCTTGCTCTTCCCTTCCTCTGGGCCTCTCCTCTTTGGCTTGGAGACTTTCCCAGTGAAGCGCTTTCACATGGGAAAAAAAGCATTGCAGATCGATCCCCCTTCAACAGGAATTTGTGCCTCTGTTGTGTGTTTCTCAGTGGTTTTGTGACCACTCTTCAGCCATAGAGAAAGGGTCCTTGCTGGACCTAACAACATGTGCTGTCAGGTATTGAAAGAGTAGTATAAGCCCTCGGAAAGATCAATGGGTTATAAATCAAAATATAAGGTTGTGGTTGCCAAAGGGATGATGTTAAGTATCAGGATTATGCTGTCTATGAAGTGCAGGTGTGCCTGTGTTGTCTATTCTAGCATGTAGCATGTCAGCCTACTTAGCAAACATCTGAACTCTTGTCTGCCTGAAAGAAAAGAGAAACATCAGAAACTCTGCTTCCTTCTGTGTCACGTAGTGCAGTCAGAGCTGAGTTCCCTGGAGGTTACAGGATGTCCCATGTGGGTCCTGTAACATTTGCCCTGTGCTTCTGCAGTGTGCTATAGAGCCTGTAGCCTGCACTGTCAGTGTACGTGTACACAGTCTGACACTGTCTTCAGCCAAGAAGATCTCAGCCAGAGTGGTTTATTCTTAAGGTGTAAGCCTTTCCTACCTTAAAGGTCATCTCATATCATAAATATAAGTATTACAGCTTATAGGGACAGAACATGCTAGAGGTGAGATGCAGCAGATCTTCCCTTGAAAAGGAGATCACACATCAGGGGCAGATTAGTCCAGTTTCTGAGCATTTTTAGGAAATACTACATTACAGTATTCTGTGAAAAAACCTCCCTGTGACTCCACATCCCCTTCTGTTCAAGCAACCATTCCAGATGACATTGAGTAAAACAGTGCAGACAGCACAAAACAAATCAGCTGAAACAAATCAGCAAGCAATAAGAAGCAATACATCATACAGAGATGTATGCAGAAAAGAGAGGAAGATTTCAGTGGTGTCACACAGAAAATGCCCAGATGCTGTAGTGGTAGGCATTGGTAGGTGATATTTGTAGAAGCAACTTGTGATGGTGCTTTGAATAACACTGATATTTCTGATAGTTTGATGTGTGGACCTTCTGCCATAAAATCCTATTATCTCTGTATCAGAAATACATAAAGGATTAGACACCACTGATTTGAAATATCCTACATAGCTGAAAAGCACCTTAAGTCCTGTAGGAAATGTTATCTGTGCTTTTCAGCGAAATGTCTGGAATTTTTGTGAATACATTTAGAGTATTTTATATCATTGTTTAAAGGGAGTGCAGATTCCCCAAACCCTAATTCAGTGCTTTGATCCCATAAGAAGCTTCCCTTTCGCTTTGTTGTCTAGGCTGAGACCTGGACAGGGCAAGGCCAATGAACATGCAGGCATTGTAGATGATGCTGGGTGTCAGTTCCCTCAGTCCTTATCTGTGCTCACCATTTGTAGAGGCTTCAGCAGAAGTGGCACAGCTGGCTGAAGTGAGAAATTGCTCTCAAGCATGGAGGCTACTGCATTGTTTCTGTTTAAAAAGATGCTGCCATTGTAACATTGTGTACGAAGCTGGACAAAGCAATTGCCTGAGGGTGCCTTATAGAAGTGGATATTCTACCTTACAATCCTGGAAAGCAAAAGCTTTGTATTTGAGGAAATAAGCTGTTTTAAAAGTTTTTATTAGACAATGCAGATTTTGGTGGAGTGCATGTCATGGTGTTAGAGCACAGATATCACACAAATGAGGAAGCAGCCAGTGAGAACAACTGATGAGAAGAGCAGTGGCTGGTCAGAAATGCCTGGTGGGGACAGTTGCTAACAAGACAGGCTTGGGAAGGAGGAATAGGTGGGAGAAGTGGGTTGGGGTGGCTGTGTGGCCACATGTCCTATAGGTCAGCTGCAACCTGGTGCCACCTGACTACTTGGGAGAGCAGAGGATGGGGTCCCAAGACTTGGCACAGGCATGCTAGATTGTATGTTACTGCAGGTAGTAGAAAGCAATTCACTGCCCCAGCTGTTCCTGCACCAGGAAATCAGAGAGGAGAGGTTTAAATTCTTGCTGTTCTTTGAGAAAGGTGCACTTGGCAATTATTTGAACTCATGTTTTTCTTTCCATTTCTCTTTATTTTCTTCCTTCATTGAAGAACTGGTTGCTTAGGTCATTTGAGTCATCATTTGTGGAGAAGCATAGCTCATTGAGTGCCCAAGTAGTTCAGTTTAATTTTCCCAGATTTCTGAGTGGGTTCTCAAAGTGGTCTTTACTAATGACCCCTAAAAATTGAACCTGGTTCTATATGTTGTTAAGCAAAGCCTGGCAGAAGGGCTATAATAAAATGCAGTGAAAAGCCAAGTGCAGATGTAAAAAAAAATAAATCTTAAGGCCAACAAAACTTTGAGAAATAAAAGGCTGTGAAAAGCATTGGAAATTACTTTTACATTTTCCCCTGATAAAGCTGAAGTCTTACTAAGTTCTTCCAGCTGGGATATCTTGACTGCAGAAAGAAACTAGGGACTGCAGTGGTAGCCCAAGAAGCACGTGACAGCCTCATCTAGCACACCAGGAAGTGGCAGAAGAGACAGGGTAGTCAGATTCAGGATACCTGCTTAAAGATGAGCATACCAGTTTCATCACTCTCTTTTTTTCCACCAAGAAATGTTCATTTGCACACTGAAGACTCTCGTAAATAGCAGATACCTGTTGCTGAAATTAACCTGAGTGGAATTTCATGTTCAGCTTCCACTGGCTTCTAGGAGAAGGTAGAGACCAACTCCTGCAGGCCTTCTTGAAGCCTAGGCTCTCATGCTGAATCTTCAGAGCAGGCACTAAAGAGCTTCCTGATAACACTTGTCAGCTTCTCTGTTCTTGTTTTGTGATTTTAGTTTTGCAGGCTCTAGCCAAAATCTTGGAGATATGAGAGGTAGAAGGAACTCCAGAAAGTCCCAGATCCTTAGCAGTTCTGACCAAATCAAGTTGTTCCTTACATTTGAGGTCTAGTTCTTTTCAAAATAGCTAATACAGGTCTAAGAGACTTTGGAAATGGCGAAAAGAGGTAACCTTCTGGGAAAGAGAGTTTGGTCCTAAACTGTCAGCCATTAAAATACAAGAGACTTTTGCCAGCTGAACAGGAGAAGCTACTCCCAATAAAGCCAATCAAAAGCAATTTCCCTGCTGAAAGGTGGCCTACCTGAGACACAGCAGCCCGCACCAGCTGCACGCCACTGCTGTCAGACTTGGCCGGGTCTGTCAATTAAGGGAACACAGAGCAATCTGTGAGTGCTGAAAGGGATCCCTTCAGAGCCCTCCGTGGCTGAGAGACAGGCCCATTGTCTGGATGCATGTCTCACATAGTTTCAGAGCCCTGATAAGCAGGCATGCCATGAAAAACTGCATTATATGGTGAGCTCGGGAATACTTTGGCCGGGGGTAGATGAGGTGGGGGGTGGGAGAAGAGGTAACACTGCACCTTTGCATTGTGGGAGGTGGGGCAATGAAAGATGTCGTGTTTGGTGGTCCCCCAATATAACCTTCTTTCTCACAAACTCTTGTTGAATGATGAAGTCGTTGTTTCCTCTGCTTCACCTCCTCCCCTCCACCCTTGTGCTTTCTTCTGGAGTTCAGAAATCAGCTGGGAAATTACTGCAGCACTAAGGAGACAAACAGCTTAACCACCTCCAACTCCTGCCTTGCCGCATGTTGAAAGTCCTTTTTCCTTGGTATCTGAGGCCACCTGACACTCTAGGTCTGTGGTTAGGGAAGAAGGAAGGCTTCTGATTTACACACACATGTTATAGAGACCATAGAATAGGAAAGTGGACAGAGCACGTAGAGGAAGGAACGAGAGGGATTCCCTTACCAGCTGCTTACTGATGTTTGCTTTCATCTTCCTCACTTCATAGTCTGGTGCCCGGATCCCTTGAACTGTAGGGGCCCTAGCTACAGGTCCAGAAGGGCTTGTGCTTTCAGATGGGAACATCCTAGTCTAGAGCAGGATGCCCTCTTAGACTCCACTGCTTGGGAGTACATAAATATGTTGGTACATGCTAAAATGTCAGCGTAACAAAGCAAATAAAATCAAACTCTCTGTTGCTTTTATGTTACCTTTCTAGGCCATTTTGCATAGAAAGAGAAGGTTCTCTCAGAGCTCTGTCATTAAAATAAAATATCCCTTATGTAAGGTTAGCTTTCCATATGCTTGAAAGATATGGCAGCTGCACACTGTGGGACAGGAAGCAAGGAAATGTATACACGGGAACGAGGCAGTCTGTTACTGATGCTGTAGCATATAGCTGGGAAGAAACAATGTTGTGATAACAGGGAAACAAATGCCACCACCCAGAAAATGAAGAATGGGTTGCTAATGACTTTTCCTAATGCTTTTCCTTTCTTCTTCTGGCCAGGGACTCTGTGCACTCACTGCAAGCTGGTAATCTTCATGTTTCATTTTAGTTAAAGGAGGTCTAGATGATCTCCATTCAGGGTTTGAGCCAAAGCTTGTTGTATACCATGCTCACTTTTGAGTTTCACACACATGTTGGCCCAAAGCCATTTCTGATAAGTTAGTTGAATTCTGTGGACTTACCCAGGGATGAGTCTGGCCCAAACAGTTCAGCTTTCACATCTGTTTTTATGCAGTGCAGTGGGCTGCCAAAGAGAGGATTGAATTTCTGATCACTCAGTCCTTCGTCTTCAGCAGATATACCCTCATCAGGCTTTAGTGATTGCCTGCAGCTCATCCAGTGTGCAGTGACACTTCAGGAGATGGCAGCTCCTAGTTTTTCCCAGTTGGGGAATATGTCTTGGCTCAGCACATTTAATAAAGAAAATTAATGAATTCGTTATTGGTTGGAAGCTCCTCTCTCATCTGTGACTTGCTGAGGCCCATGGAAGCCCATCTTTCTTTTCAACTTAAATGAAGCTCCCATCATGGATGCCAAATTCTGCTGTCTATTCCCACACTCTTCACTGCACATTTGCACCATACTTGCCAGTCCTGGGTAAATTTGTCATGCTAACATAATTTTTGACTTATTTTCAAAGATTGATTCTTCTTGTATCTATGCTTTATTTTATTTCTTTCTGTTTAAGGATACATACTTAATTGACCAAAGAGACCAGTTTTTGCTTTGTTCTCTGTTCCTCGCTTCTCCAAGCCAGAGACCTCTCTAATGTTCCTATTTGTCTCCTGAAACTGTATGATTCCCCCTGCATCTTCACTTAAGCACAATCCATGACCTGTCTCACCCCCAAGTGCAGATAGATCCATAGATCCTCCACTGAAGGACACCAGAAGCTCACAGCATCCACTCAGTCACACTGTGGGCTCTGGAGGGCACCTTGAAGAACTTTGTAGTTTCCTTTTGCTTGTCTGTCTTGGTGTCTTTTTGGGCCTGTTGAAGCTAAGTAATTCTTGATGAGGGAAAGATAAGTTGAGGCATCCCCCCAAACTGCCAGCTCTTTTTTCAACAAAAAGAACTGTTTCTCTGAGGAGTTTGTATAAAGGTAGTCCTAGCACAATCTTCACATTGCATTCTTAGTTTGCTGTTCCTTGAAACAAGTAATTTCAGTGGAGATATTTAGCAGATTCTCATCAGAAGGCAAGTGAGCCACTCGGGGAGAGGAATGGGGCAGTCTGTGCTTCTCAGAACTATTGTTTCAATATTTTGTCAGACTGAAGAAGATACTGAGGGCTTTAGGATGGGTACTCATTAAATTTTTCCTGTGTGCTTAGGGTAGAGTTAAGCTGCTTAATTGTAAAATGGAAGCTGAAGTTGAAGAGCAGAAAGGATGCTTAAATAATTCCTCGTGTATGCTTCTGTAATTTGGGTCTTGCTTTTCAAGGTACACAAGCAAACTTCTCATCCTTGCTCTGCTGTTTGTACTTAATTTATAAGCTAGTGCTCCATGTTGGAGCTATGTATCACCAGCTCTGTGTATCAGTCCACCTGCTCTCCTCAGTTTTTCATGTGCTACAGGCAGATATGAGTGACTGGATGGTTTTGTATGCTCAGATATGTACCTGGGGTATCTAAGAGGAAATGTTTTCCCTTCTACCACATACTGCAGAGACGGCACAGCGTGTGTCTGTCAGAAAGTGAGCTGCTAGACATCTGCTTCTTTGGACCCCTGGGACCTCTCTGTGGTTTGGAAAAGGGGAGGCCTTTGATCTGTGGTTTGTGTGGGAGAAATAGATGATACTGTGGTTTGCAAACAGCGGATGGTTCTCTCTTTCCTTCAAAGAAAAAGAATAGTTTCGATCTGTGATAATACAGGGCATTACATGACCGATTGAGAGTGGGTGGGATGATGTGGCTTGCTCTGCAAGTTGCAGTTCATTTGTGTCATGGTATATGTTTAAAAAAAGGTGATGGCCTTGGTTGTGTCTTCAAGCCACAAGCCTTTTTTTGGGGCAGAAGGGAATGGCCAAAACCAGCAATAAAATCCTATGAGTTGAAAATTTCCTTCTGCATTTTTCCAGGGCATGTAGCAGTTGTTCACCCCAGGCAAAAGTGCTCCCCCTTCTTATATCAGCTTGTCTGTAGAAGGGATATTTGTCTTCAAGCATCTACCTCATCAGGGGTTCTGTGACACTGCCTAGTTAGAACGTTAGAGTTCAAAGAAGTGTGACTGCCATTATCCCTCATGACCACCCTGGAGGTTACATTCAGCAGTTTGGGTGAGGACTGCTGAGAAAATGTTGAGTTTGAGCAGAAACTGCTGTGTGAATGTGTTCATTTAGGGAAAGTGACACTCAGGGTAAGCAGCTCTGAAGGAAAAGAGTAGGGCTGTGCCTGTGCCTCTGCAAATTTGGGAAAACTGGTGTGCAAGAGTCCAGCGCTCTGAATAGAAATCTGGTGCACTGGACCAAGCCAAAGATCCATCTTCCATGGGATCTTGTCTCCCTACAAAGTAAAGAAGGGAAAAAGAACAGGATGGATATATAGTGATCTCTCTGATATATAGCATCTAGCAATCATAGTTAAGAGATTTCTTGAAATGGCAAATATATTTGGCTTGTTACAACTGGTAGTCACCACTGCATTATTTGCTATGGAGCAGGTTTTCCTTAGAGATGCCATCTGGGCTTTTGCCTAAATGCCTAAGAACATGATCAATTTGCTTCTGACCTCTTGGTCGGAGGGCTGGCCTCACTGAAGGCAGCTTCGAATGGCTCTGGCCAATATTCTGTCACACTTCTGCAGTGGGCTGTTGAACAGTGCTGCTATAGCTTTTTCAGCAGTACTCTGTTCCTAACATGCTTCAGCATTAAGGACATACCTGGTGTGGTCATCTAATATCCATTGCAGATATACAGGACGCACAGTCCTGCGTGTTCCCCCGGAACCAGACACTTCAGCAGCCTGCTAGAGCTGACTGCCACAGCTCACCTGTAGTTTGTGTGGGAGAGACCTGTCTTTTGGGTTTTAGTGCCTATGTTTGATCCATTCTAGTGGATCAGTGCCACAGTTTATGAGGAATAGGATTCTTAAAAAAAACTTAGTACCACTTTCATTCTTCTTCTTTTAAAATCAATGGTGTACCGTAAAATCCTGCCCTTAGGGCTTATGCATGTTAGTGGGAGTGGAGCCCTAAAATTTTTGAATGAGTTTTTTGTGAAATCGTTAATAGCTAGGTGACTCCTACTTATCATTGCTTCTTCAGAGCTGCTGACGTTTCCAAGGAACACTAGCAGGTCAGAAAGTCAGCTTGGAGAAGCTGAGCTGCTTCTTTACCACATTACACTCACCTAGCCTGGTGCTTTATAACTCTGTCTTTAATGATTTTCTCAGCTATTTTTCTTGGTACTGGCGTAAGGCTCACTGAGGTCTATAATTCCCATGATTGCCCTTAGCACCTCTTTTAAAAGAAGCACAGTGTTGGCTCTTCTCCAGCCTGGTGGGAGAGTGGCTTTTTTTAATGATAAATTGAATATTTTTGTTAGTAACTTCTTTATAGTTTGATTTCTTTAGAGTGTTTGCATAAATGCCATCTGGTCCTGGAGGTTTCTTACTATTTCAATTTTTAGGTTATGCTATTTTGTCTTTTTTTAATGTCTTGAGTTTCTGTCTGTCTGTTTTTCAATATATCTGGTTTTGCCTGTCCTCTATTAGTATTTTGTTATTTGTGGTTACAGGGTTAGTGTAGTTTGGTCAGCATACCCAGACCTCAGACTGGAGAACCCTTATGCTAAATATTTTGCATATATCCAAACCAAAAACATTTCTTACCTTGGGGAGCTTTTGGCCAGGCTTCTTAAGACAAACTGAGCTCTTATCTAATTTTCTCCCATGAGGCAAATGGGGAAAGTTTACTCATATCAGCTTGGCCAAGAATAGCCTTATGCAAATGTGTCTGAGTTCAAGAATATTGCTCGCTGGTGGCAGTCCAGAGCAGAGAGGCCACTAACCTAGGTTTCCACAGCTTTGCCGTTCTCATGTTGTAGTCCTGTATTTTTTATTGCAGTGCTGCATTTCCCAGACTCATCTTGTTTTCTGGACAGTTTGAAAATCCCTGTTCTCAGCAACTCCTTGTAGAACATCCCTGTAAAGGTGTGCCCCCTTCACAGTCCAGTATTTCTGAATGTGTCTGAGCAATAAGGTACCCAGAACTTCATCAGCCAATTCACGTTGTTTAACAACCCACTGTCATTACTTGGGATAAACTCCACAGCCTTTCCCCTTATATATAGCTCCTGCCTCCTCTCCTCTCCTCACCTCACTCCTGCTGTCAGTGTCTTTCTGAATGGAGTCTGCTGAAAGGGAATGACTGCTACCCTTTTCCCCTCCCTTCCCCACTCCCAGCAGGCAGGCAATATGGCACAGTGCGGTCTCCAATGTCCCTTTAGTCACTTCTCTGCTGTCAGTGTCATAGGGCTAGTGTTTAAGCATTTTCACGCTGGATTTGAAATGAGATTATAGACTGGTCCACTCAATTGACTTAATGGATTTTAAGAGACTAGATCCTATTAATGCAGTCAGTGCCCCAGGGTGCCTCTCCTACTGCAGACAAGATAATCTGCCATGCAAATTAAATCCTGCCTCAAGATGCAGGGCCTGCTTAATGTGATCCATTACACAGTTTACTTGTTTATATCTAATATTGTAACAGGAATAGGCTTACGAGCAGCAGGACTCAACTGAATAGAAGAGTAAATTACCAGGAAAATGAGGTTTTAGAGCCTCTCTTTCTTCCTTCTCAATCTCTCCTATTTTCTTCTCTCTCTCTCTCTTTCACTTGTGAAAACACATTCTTCTGCTTTTTGCATGTATGGAACAATCAAGGAAAATAATATGGCTGTGAGTGATGGATTCTGCTTTTGTTTACAGAGGAGTAAACTAGGAACTTATCCTAGAGAAGGAGCTCAAGAGGTTGAACAAAACCTTCATGGAGAAGTGAGCCTTCCTTTTGCTCTTGTCCTGTCTGCATGGGGTTTTGGAATGAGGTACTCTGCCAAAAAAATCTCACGTGTGAGATTTTTTCTCTCTCTAATAAAGTCACAAGAGCGGGCATAGGTGGCAATGGGGGACAGGAATACAGAGACTAGTATAATTGGAGGACCAGGTTTGAATTCAGGAAAGAAATACCAGGGCTATGCAGTTTGGACAGTTTGGAGGGAAATAAGTCAGAATCCAAGGAGAAGTGGAGAAGTGGTTCAGCAAGGACACAGGCTTCCAACACAAATGAGTTGGGTCCATGTAAGAATACACATCAAGGAAGATGCTTTTGTGAGTTATCTATGGGGAATTCTGAATGAAGAGAGAATCAAAGGCAGGGGCATAAGTGAGGTGACTCTTTAGGACTTGACACAGTCTTTAGCTCTAGAGGGCTCACTGTATCTACAAAGTCTGTGGCCAGACGCAGAGTCTGTCCATTGCAAAGGAAGAAGGTAGGAACATCAGGCTACTTCACTTTCATGATATCTTATTGGATCCATCTTTATTTCTGCAGTGATGGGAGAATTCCTGTCATTCATGCAGACTTTCTGATTTATCTCATGTAAACCAGTTATTTCACCAAGTCTCAGTTCTCAGTCCATAGCAGTGTGATCTTTTCTGTCTTGTCTGTGCACATACAGCCCCAGAACAGGATTGTGCCTTTGGTAATAACCAGAACTATATCTGTCACAGCAGTAATGCTATGTATATTGCAGCTGAGGCCCTGCATACCCAAGTGGTCACTGGCAGGGGTTTTATTCCCACTGATGGCACAAAGAAGTAGATGAGCCCCCACAGTGGTATTTGGTGTTGGATTGTCCAGGCCTCATATCTGGTGCTGACTTCAGAAAGGGTCTCCATGCCAGGGAACAATGCTATCTTGAACCAACACTTTCACCATCTCTGCTGATGGCACCTCATGCAGGAAGAGAAGCAGGGGGAGGAGGGAAGGGAACTGTTTTTTTAACTTAATTTAAAGCTTTTTATGAGATTTTCACAGCTGCGATCTTATCAGGATTTGGCTATAGAAATTAAAGCTGCAATTATATTTTCCCCTTCCTGGAATGTAAAATAAAGTCTAGTGCAAAATGCATTAAAAACTGGAATGTAAAAGTGTAATTAATGTGGAGCAAAAAGCACATTGCGTCATTAACTTTTTTATTAATATTCTCACGCAGTGCAATTTCAAAGCTCGGTGCCACTCCATTTCCCCCAGTGAAATATCTCCCACACTTTCATTGCTTCTACCTTTAACCTCATCTTTAATGGGATGACAGCAGCTTTGCTCTGGAATTACATCTCTGCTTATCCATCTGTCCCACTAGATCCTTTCTCCTTTCACTTAGGGTTCCTACCATGCTAGGATGCAATTCTGTTCCTACTGGAAAGAGAGAGGGGCAAACACAAGAGGCATTTATTTGGAGCAACAATAGAGATGTTTTCTTATCTGGAGGAAGGCAAAGGGGTAGGATTCTTTCTTCTGCTGAGCTGCAGGTGCAAGGCTTAATCTTTGAAAGGCATTGCAAGATGTTTTGCTTGCAACTCACATCTCTAGAATTTGTGTATGTAAGCAACGTTCATTCTAGATCTGTTTACTCTTGCTGTGTTAAGGCTTAATCCTGTAAGTAGTACTTGCTAAGCACCATCTGGGTGCTGACTTCATTTCCCTATTTTGTTGTCTCTGCATGCAGCAAGTGTTTTTCAGTTGCTGCTGTGTAAACAGGACCTCTGCTTTCCATGACATGTCAACCCAGGCTTTTGCACTACCCTGTGGCATTGATGTGAAGGCTGATATATAGTAATTTACAGCATGGTTCATTTTCACAATGTCAGCCAGTGCTACTGAAGGAAGAACAGGGCCAGAATAAATTCTTGCTGAAATCAGGGGTGGTTTGGGTGAGGGAACTGTAGTCTGCTGTGCAGACAGCAAACTAACAGGTATACTGCCTTGAAATCAAATGCTCATCAGTCTTGGTGTGGTATATGCCCTGTATCACTTTACCAGAGAGGACAAGGCATAAAAGGATCTAGATTCACCTCCTAATTCTTTCTAATTTCTAAGAGAGTCAATATTTCTGGACTCCTTTCAGCTCTGGAATGGGCAGACACCACTCAATCTCATTTTATGAAGACCTCTAATAGCTTGTCTTTCACAGAGTGGCAGGTGATTTGTTCCCTGGTTCCTAGGCTTAGCTTCTAGATTCCTCTCGTTTAATTCTAATTTGCTGCCAAATTACAATTCAGGATCTGAGTTTTAGTCCCTACAGTTATTGCTAGGGTTGATGTAGAAGCAAGAGTTTGAGAGGTACCAGCTATTTGCATTAGTTTTGAATGGCTGTAAGAGGCTGGCTCAGGTATCTCTCTACTGTATGTGCCAGGTGTATATATTCACAGATGGTCCATGGTATCAGATCCAAAGGATTCCACTTGAATTCCCTGGTAAAGGTGGGATGTAAGCAAAACCTAGATGGGGAAGAATGGAACACATACTGCATCCGATTAATTTATCGGATAACTTGTAGATATTGTGGAAGGTGATTATCTGCTCACCCATCCATCAGTGTAGAATGCCAGAGCTCACAAGTTGTTTAGATTTTACCCTGGTCCTAGCAGGTGATTCACAGTTTGCTGGCATCTCACCAGAAATATTTGCAACATGACTGTGGCACTTTGATAGTTAGGTCATGACCAGTAGAAATGGAGGTGTATGAGTCATCTCACATCAGGATATTTGGAGAAAGGCATTTGGGACTCTACAAATCAACGGGAGTAATTTGGATGCTGTGTAGAGAAGAGGGGGCTTTGGTGAGTCTTCAAATGCATTCTCACTTACGTGGCTAAGAAAGGTTGATTGACTTGTAGAGCCTTGGTCATGGATTCCCTAGCACCAGTAATGTGTAAAGCAAAATAAAAGATAGCCTTGTCCCACAGAGCTTTTAGTTAAAGTTCTCTGTCTGGGGAAAATTCCCTTTAAGTATATGATCAATTCTTTACTGTTAACTGGGCTTTCTCCAAAGATCTGAAGTAGCTAATAATGAAGAGAAGTTATCCTTATTTGTCTGCCTAGGATAGAATCCTAAAACTCGCTGGGTATGAGCTGGTATCTGTTGTGTTTGTCTGAAGAAGACATCTGATAGTGTCAATCAAACTTCCCATTTATTGATTTTTCAACTGCTTGCTTAACAAAACCCAATGCATTTCACAATGTATTGCCAATGCTATCAGCATTTTTGTGTGAGCTGTTGTTCACAATTTGACTGAAATTATTATTGCAATTGCTTTGAAATTATAAAAAGTTTCATTTAATGAAAACCATCTCCCTGGAAATCATACTGGGTTTCAGATTAATTATATGTGTATTTCACACATCTGTGATTCTGAGGTCCTGTAGTATCAGTTTCATCATTCATTTTCTTAAGGCTTTCTTCTGCATAAAATGTCAGGGGTAAAATGACAGTGTTTACCACTGATACCCATTAACAAAAGAGCTAAATAAGGCTGGTGTCTGGCTCTTCACTCTCTTTCAATAGTTACTTGATTAGCTTGATGTTTTTTTCCAGCATCCTGGGACTGGACTGGGGTTGAGGAGGACAGTGCATTGTGTAACTTGCCTGGTACTTTACTGTATAGTGCTTGAATTCTTGTAATCCCTCCTCAGTGAGTGCCAGCTACCTGTCAGATGTTACTAGGTCAGGTACACCAGGATTAGAAAAATTACTTAGGACATGCACATTTAGCTTTAGTACATTCTCATAAAAGTAAGCTGGGGAAGTGGAAGTATTTGGCTTCAAATGCATGCTTTTTCAAGATGGGTATGTTATTCTGTATCATCCACATGAGCTCTTCTGTTTGTCATAGCTTCCCCCCTGCACCTCCACCACCCCCTGCATTCTGCTCACCTGTGGCTTGTATAAAATAATTCAGAGATGCCTTTAAGATTTCTCAATTCCCGAATGACCAATACAATCCTGACATTGTGAAGACAGCCTGGCATCTTGGGAATCACCATTTTTAGAGAATCCCCTCTAGTCCTTAAAGATCTCCACCTTAAACTGTGCAAGTGGTTGGAAGCATGCTTTCCCAAATTCTGTGTTAATCATCTCAGTCAAAATGCAGCCTTTTCTCCTGGAAGTCATTGTCCAAAATTTGAGACAAAGTTATGCATTTTAAAATAAGACTGATATGCATACAATGAAGCTCTGGACTTTCCTTTCCTGGACTTCTGTTAAATGCCCTGGAGATAAATCAGGTCAGTGGTCAGCAGAAATCTCCACTGCTTTCATTTGAAACTATGTCTTTATTTTTAAAGGCTGGTCTGGGCGATGACAAAACTGAATTACTGGTTATGTCAGAGAACACACAGTTACATTAAAAAAGCAAAAAAGGAGGAAAAGAAGGAAAAGTGCGCCCTGTTCCGTTGTCTTCTTGTTTCATCCATGTAGTTTCTGTTAGTGCCAAAGAGGCATGTGCTGC
This sequence comes from Hemiprocne comata, assembly GCA_020745705.1. Lineage (NCBI taxonomy): Eukaryota > Metazoa > Chordata > Aves > Apodiformes > Apodidae > Hemiprocne > Hemiprocne comata. Next base: position 18,285,522 of record CM036592.1, read on the forward strand.
TCCTTTCAATATTGAATGTTATGCTGTAAAATGACGATGTCACTACCCTCTTTGAAATGTTCACTGACATATTAATTCTGTGCTTACTGTCCTAACGCCTATAGGGACATTTCTTTTAGCTTTTTCGATTTTTCACTGTTTTTATTGAGATTTTCATCCTATCTTCTTCTGGAAGATCACTGGTTAATACAGCTAGTTTGGGCACATATTCCTTGCAGTTCTCCCTTTTAAGGTATGTTGGTACCCCTTTGTATGCTGAAGGATGGATATTGATGGTGATTTCAACTTTATCATGATCTACCTGCATGCTTTTCTGCTTTTGCTGGAGGGTATGTTATCTCTCTTAAATGAGATTTACGTATTTCGTGCCCATTCAGCCCAGCAGCTTTTGCTCTCTTCACAATCGCCTTGAGCCTTTGATCATTTTCTTCTGCTGTTTTACCCCAGCTTAAAATGCCATCTGTATCCATACCATCAACAGTTTGTTGTTCTAGTAACAACCCAAATGGCAGTCTGCAGAAACAGCATTTCTCTAAAGGAGTGTGCAGTCTGCACAAATGAGAGCACTGTTTTTTTAATCCTGCTGATGTATCCACTGTAAAAAAGATCTGGCAATCTTTCTCCAATATTTTTTCTTGTTATAGACAATAAAATATGTTCCTTTTAATGTTGTTAGTTACCTTTTAGCTCTGTACATTAGTAAAAGACTCTTCATCCTTTTACTAAGGTAGTCAGAGTTTCCTCATATTGATGAGTCTTCTGTTTACATCAGAATTCCCAGTTTATTTTAGCTTTTGATTTAGTAGTTGTAGAAACTGAGACAGTTTGGCTTTTCCACTTGTATTTCTTACTGTGTGTATTCTGACTCCTTGTAATACATCTTTTTAGTTGTAATACAACTATTCTTTCCTAATTGTGGCCTCCTGGCTCTCCAGTAAATACGTTTGCTTGATGATATCCTGGACATATAATAATTTTTGTCCAGTATCAGGTGCTCCTTTCCCTGATATTTTTACTGTCAGTATTGAAAATTGTATGCCTGCACAAAAATTTGTGATTTTTTTTGTATGATCCTGCCTTCACTTCACCCTCCTCTCCCTTTTTCTAGCTTTTGAAAGAAGTTATTTATTATGGTTTTGACAACATGTTGGCTTAAGCCCAGACATCCAGCTGAAGATTATTAAATGTCTCAAATTGTCTCAAAGCTGGTAATGCATTCATCTTAAATGTTATGATGTCTGTACCACCTTGGAGGAGTTTGCTCTGATGGTACAGTCCTCTCCCATCCTGTTGCTGCTGGCTGCTTTCTCTTCTGCAAGGAATGATCCAGAGCTGCAAAACAGTTCTGAACTGCTGGAGGTAGCCTGAAATCTAACCAACTGTGCTGGTTAGTCTGGGCTTTTGGTAGGAGGCTGGGCATCATTTGGAGGAAAGCAGGGTTGTACTTTGGTAGAGCTCATTGCAGCAGCAGACTGATCACACGTGTCTAACACAGCATAGCAAAACTCTAACTCACACCATAGCAGTGGTGACCAGCTACTCTGCATTTCATTATTTTCTCTCCTCCTAACCCTCATTAGAAATCAAACTTTTGGACAGAGAGCAGTGTAGCTGCCTGCATTAGCTGACTACTACACCTCCACTGAAGGCCATACCCAGCAGACATAAAAGCTGTAAGAAGGGGCCAATGTGATGAGGGCAGTACTTGGGGTTGTGCTGACAGAGAGGTGTTCTCTTAGGAAAAAAGTAATCAAATACTTATCAGATTAAAATGACCACCTTCAGATGCACTTGGGAGCAGATGGGAAGCTGGTACAGTACACAGAACACAGGTGGGCTGTACTTATGCCAGCTTGCTTGTCTAAGCAGGTGAATTGCTGTCCCTGGACTAGCTGAGGTTCTCCAGGGGTCTTTGAGGTGTTCCACTGTTTCTCTCTTAGCAGGAAGGAAATACAGCCATGCACATGCAGTGCAAAGCTGTGTTAAGAGCTAAGCAGACAGCTGCCTATGTTCAGCCTAGAGCTGGCCTGAACATACCAGTATACTGTGCTTCCAGCAGAGCAGCTGGGCATAGAAAACTTCATGCTGCCAAGTGCTGAGAACCTCCTTGGTAGTGCTGTGTATCTGTACTTCCTCAATTGAGAGGTAAGACAAGACTAGCAATGGCCTTGGAAAGGAAGGAGCTCCTGTTTATTGGCACGGGCTTGTTCTATAATTGTGAACTGCCAGCATTTGGGGCCTTATCCAAAATCCACTAGAACTGTAGGAATCTCTTCAGCATTTTAAAGGATGTTTTTAGTTTTCCCTGTGCATGTGAAGTTTTCCTGGGGAGAAGCAGCACTGCTTTTCCATGTTCTAGTGTGTGGCAGAACTGACTGTTGCTGCATGCCAGCATAGCTCCAGCATACAATGGTCAGATGGCCTGGCGGTGTTAAATATAGCACTGTCAGTAGTGAATACAACCAAGATAAAGGAATACCTCAGGGCCAAATCACTTTGTAAATAAACCTACCCATTGTCTAGGAAATACATAAACTTTTGAGGCCAAGTGCTGGCTTCTGAGCAAAACCTGTGCTCCAGATGCTTGAAAAATGCCTGGCCCCTGTTTTTCATTAGTAATGGAGGCATAATCCCTTCCCATTTACACCATGCTGAGAGACATATGCTCAGTTCAGTAGCCCTGTGAATGAGGATGGGAGACTTAGAGGGTGAAGAGAGATTTGTATTTTTCCCTTCTAACACTTGTCCCCCAAAGAACCCTTGAACTGGTTGAAATTATGAGGGGGAGAAAGAGGGGTTCACAGGGAAGGAGCTGGCTCTCTTCACAGGCTGTACAGTGGATTTTGTTCAGTAAGGAGGAAAACTAAATGTCTCACCCACCTGTCACATTCAGAACTACAGGGACAATTACTGACATGCTATTTCCCCCCAAAACTAATGACATCTGGAAAGGAAGGACACCCTGTTAGATCAATTCATAAAAAAGGTAGCACTAATATTTTTTTTAACACTTAGCCAGACACACTGGTAAGTGGTTGAAGACATTTTCCTTCTTCGGCTGCCAATACTCTCTTAAAAATACTCTCTTAAACTCACAAGGCAGCCCTTGAGAACAGACTTGATATGCAGACCTATTCTTGACTCAGGCATAGGTACTTCCCTGTCTTCTCAGTGATCATCATGAAAGGCCAGTGCATCATCTGGATGACCAGTGATGTGGATGAGGGAAACTTGGGTTCAAAAAGTGGTGCAAACCTCTTTCCAAGGACTTGAGATAAACTATCGTTCTTGTTCTTCAGTCTGTGCTGACTGAATTGGTAGAGCCAGTAGCTTCTCCCCTTTTGAAAGAAAGAGTTACACTTTGCCTACATATAATCTCTTTGATATCTGTCTCTATTTTCCTCAGAGCAACCTTAAAACTAAGGAATAAGTTCAGTCCACGGGATGGGGAGCTTATTATGGTTTCCTCCTGTGCTACGCTAGCTAAGCATTTGCTAGAGAAGTAAGCAGGAACTTTAATCAGTGCAATCTTACAGAAAGCAGGATGGCTAAGGGGTCACTGGGTCAGTCTGCAGTCTGTCACAGCCACCACATCTACCTAACCTTGAAATAGATTGTGATTCACTTGGAGACACAGGAAAAAGTAAAATGAAGCAGAGAGAAAGCTCATCTGAGTAAAGAACCAGCATAGCCTGTTCTTTTCTTCCCCCTCCTCTGTCGCAGCTGAGTAACACCTCTCTACTGACAATGACTTATTCCTCCATCTCTTTCTCTCCTCCCCCATCTTCTGGTCCAAAACTTTCTTAATTTTCTTGTATAGAAATGAACTTGGACAGAGTCTGAAGGCAAGAGAGTGCACCTTATCCTGTGAGGCAACCTCCTTGATTATTGTGTGGTGGTTTCCTTTAAATCTGTGCTGGAGTGCAGTGGAAGAGCTGTCTATGGCCAGACTCCAAGCCCAAGTCCCTGGTGAATGCAGACAGACAGAGAGAATGGAAGGACAGAATAAGAGAAAGAAGAAAGGAGGAAAAGGGAGGCACTGTGACCCCTGCACCAAAGCCTTGTGAGCGTGGCAGAGACTTCTGTGTGTTTGTGTGGAACGGGGGCTGTTTAGATAAACAGATGGCAACAAATGGCATAAAATTATATACCCATAATGTCAGTTCATAACATTTTGTTCGACATACTTGATTTAATCGCTTAGCTGACGATTTTGCTTTTGGGCCCATATGGTGGCAAATGGCAAATGAACCCTCTTTACACAGCAACTCCAATCTGGCACTTTTATCACCGAGACTTAGGGAAGAATCCGGGAGGAGAGAGATGCAGATGGAAAATGAATGAGCAAGCAGGGTGGGGTGCATGTGTGGGAAGAGGAGGACTTGAAGGTGCGGCCAGGGGAGTGTTCTTGGGAGACGGAATTTGGGGAGTGTTGAAATGGGGAAGGGAGGGCTGGGACAAAAGGAATCAGGATCTGCTATTTTTGTGAGCATCTAAGAGATGAAACAGGGAGTTTCTTAGCAGGGAAAACTTGAGAGGAAACACTGTGGAGAGAAAATACATAAATAAGGGGAATGGTGCTCAGGGGAAGGGAGAGAAGGAATGCCACCAGTAGGCAAGGTGGAGACAGTAGCACATTTTAGGAAGTGCATCCAAATCTAATCTACAGACATAGGGGGAAAAAGTGTGAAACCAAGACAGCAGATTGATTGACTGGATTCTTCAAATGGCCCAGGAACAAAGTAATGGGAAATGTACCAGATGAAACTGGGTTTCTGTGCTGTTACCAGTGTGGTAACTCCTCTGAGAGGGGTATCTTGATAATGGTAACATGATGATGACCAAGTTCCCATGATAGATTACTTTATTGTCACCAAAATTGTGGAAGCATCTGGCAGGACATTCTGGCTGTAAATTTTCTTTCTACAACTTCAGTTTTCCTAAAGCTGAGGAGAAGGCTGGATCTTCACTTTGGATGTTATTCAGCTAGGGTGTGATCTTGTGAAATGTTGAGGACCCTAAGTTTGCCTGGCAGTCAGTGAGCAAGGCAGTTGCCCCAGGCACATACAGTGTAGCTCTGTTGTGAGGATCTTCCTTTGTATGTGCCAAGGGGGGAACACAGAAGAGGCAGCTTCCAGAGGATGCTGCCTCAGTGACTTAGACATGGTCCTCAACAGGGTGGAGGTGATATGATGTGATATGATATGGTAGTGCTGTACTGAGGCCATAACTAAGCCTGGCAAGACTGAGAAGTTAGAAGTCAGAAGGAGTTAGAAATGTACTTTTTGACAAAATATTTATCTTAACACAACATTAGCAGCCTTATAACATAGTTCAGAAAAAAAACACCAAAACCCTCAATGGGTCCAAAGAATTGGTGAGGCTAGTGAAAATGTATTCCCTGTGATTCTGAGAAGTACGCAGCTAGTGAAATTTCATCATGACAAGATCCACTGCCTCAGCATAATGATACTAAGCAGCAGTCAGAACTTCACAAAGAAATTTATTGTAGTTTAGGCAGGTTTTCTCCAACACCTCTTCCCATTCAGGCTTTGCTTTTTTGGTGTTCTTTTCCCTGCACCATTCAGTAGAGGAATGCCAAGCTCCTTACCACTGTGTTGATTAATCCAACAGTTGATGTGAATCTGATCTCCATCATACTCAGGATGGTGAAGACTGCCATGAAGACTGCTAGCTGCTGGGGAGTTTATAGCTCTTTTATGGTAAAGTTCAATCCCTCTAACCCACTGTTGTGTATCTAGTTACTTGAAGATTCAGCTATAGAAACTGAACTAGGTCCCAGTTTCCTCTAGGATGTCCTATGCATATCTCTGGGCATGCTGAGTCCTCAGTTTCAGTCTGTTTTTCTTGAATATTACTGCATGCGTCTGTGGCTGGGACCTCCCCACTTTGCAACTAATTAGTTTGTGACCAGTACTGCTTAGTTAAAAACTTCTTTGATTGAGGCTTATTCTAGTTAAGTCTCGATGTGGCTCAAGTCTATCAAAAGTTTGGGGTATCTCCAATATTTGTTGTACCTACAAACAGTCCCTTTCTGACAAAAATGACTGCTGCCCCTTCTTCCCCTTTCCTTCTTTCTTCTGAACAATTGAATCTGCCTTCCAAATAATGCAGCCCAGAAGGCAACCAAGTGGTAACAGTTGTCTGTGGACCATGCTGTTCCTGCCCACTGGTGGTGAGGACTGCTAGGTGGGTCCCAAGTTTGCTGCCAAAATCCTCACTGGAGGCTTATAGGCTTCCAGGGTAAACCTTGGGAGTTGGTCCACCAGCCCCCACCCCATTCGTAGCTGTTATGAGTTCAAAGTCTCTGCTTCATGAAACTAGTTTGACACAGCTCCCTCCTCCTTCTCCTCCCTCATTCACACCCCCCAGGCTCTTTACAAGTAAACAGTTTGTCCTTTTCCTGACGTTTGGGAGAATCTGGGAATGTAAGTGCTCCAATAACTCATGTCTGAGCTCTCATTTACCCCCTGCTGGCACGGGGATGCTGCGCACCAGCCTCTCAGAATGCCAAATGAGTCGTGGCTGCCGCCTTGTCCCCCGCGCTGCCCGAGGCCAGCAAGCGGGACCCTCGGTCTCGGCTGGGGCTGCTCAGAGGAAGCCAGCTGGGCATCCTCACCCGCTCCTGAGTGTGACAGCTCCGGCAAGCCACTGGAACTGGGAGGTGCTCTGTGCAGGACAGGTGGATCTCTTGTTTGGGCTTTTTGGATGTAGTGAGGGGAGGGAAATGGTTAGGTCCCAGAGCCTAAGAAAAAGGAGTTTTATAGCTTGGGGGTGGCTTCATACAGGGAAATCTGCTTTTAATTTTGGGTCTCCCGTGGATGTGTCACATTGTCTTGGCTCAGTCACTTAGCTTTTGCCTATCTCAGTTTCTTACTTTGTCTGGAGGACTGAAAGGTATTTTCCTGTCATCCCCACACAGCTGCATATTTCATACTGAAAACCAGAGTAAAATGTTTTAAGATTCTTGGTTTGAGCAGAGTGGACTGTGATGAAAACCGGGATGGGAAAAGGGATCACCAATTCCAGCCTTTGGAAAAGTGGGGATGCTTCTCAAGCTCTGGACTTTGCAGTTGATAGGCTGGGTATTTCCCAAACATCCTTGGAATATAGCAGAGGATGATTTTTGGTTCAACCCCAGTCACACTGGGGCCTGTTTCTAAGCTGCAGTAAAAGTTTTGAAATTTGTGGTGGGTTTTCCCTCACGCCCCCTCTCTCCTCTGGCTCTGACTACATCTACTCTTTTTCATTTGCATGATTTTTGCATTCATCTGCTGTCCCTTACCTTTTAATCTCTTTTTCTGCAATGTAGTTCTCTCCCCTTTACAGTTCTCTGAGGTGTCCTCCCAGAGGTTTTCAGTATAACCAGCACAGGTTTCCCTACCCACCCAGCTCATGAGGCTCTGTAAGTCTATGTAAGGGGAACTATTCCCATTTTGCAGAAGGGAGCACAGTGTAAAGTCGTCTGGGGCAACCAGTCTTCTCTGGTCCCAGCCCAGAGAAGAAGTTATTTGATACACAATTCTCACTCCAGTGAAGCTAGAAGCTCGTTTTGCTGTTACCAGCAGTAGCAGGTGGGTTATCAGCTGTGTGGTACCTTGATGCTAGGGCATTTTCTTCTATCTCCCTGCGTGTTTGGGCTAGCTTCTTGGTTGGACACTCAACCTCGACCTTTGGTGCACAGCAATCATGCAGGGAGTAAGCGCTGACTTTTTACGTTTTCTGTTGCCATGAGGAGGTGGCTATTGCTCCGACCATGCTAGGCTGCGCGTCTGGAAGCCCCCTTCCTACGGGGCAGCCCTGCAGGTGCTGACCGGGATGGGCCGGTGGGCAGCATGAGGGGAGGGGGCACGGGGGCTCTCCCTGGAGGCTTGGGAGAGAGCAGATCAAATGCGTCTGCCCTGGAGCCCTCGCTCACGCTCCTCCCTACCATTCTTGCAGGATTATCTCAGCAGCGAGGAGGAGGTGCTCAGCAAAGGGGGGACCAGCCCAGTCTTCCAGGGCTCCAGCCCCGGAGCGTTCCTGCCGCCTCTGCCGCCGCGCCTCTACCCATCCTTCCCCCTCTCCTGCTCCCTGCCCGTGGCCCTGGCAGGCAGTGGGAAGTGCCGAGGATGTGAGCAAGTCCCTGGTGTCTCCTTTAGCTGCCATTGCAGCTAAATTAGAACAGAGACCTGCAAATAAAGCACCCCCCTCCCCGCTGCCAGAAGCTGTGCATTTCACTCAAGTGCCCACCGGGGAATTTGCCCATTTACTCTTGTTATTTGCATGATAAAGGCTGTTCTGCTGCCTTTTCTGCGGCTTGCCTTAAAAAGGCAGGGAAGGTGGAGTAGGCAGGCGGGCAGAAGAGTCTGAGGGGCGTCAGGGCACCCTACGCCGAGCCCTCCTCCCTCGGGCCGAGCCGCCACGGGTGCCGCGCCAGGCGCCCTGCCGCTCGGCTCGCGGCGCGGAGAGAGAAAGGCTCTACCCAGCCCGAGGTTTCGCTTTCCAATTTCGTTCTCATTAGCGGATCTGTGCATTCCCTTCCCTCCTCACAAAGAGGTTTATTCTGGCACGGAAATATGCCCTGTGGGATTTACCGAGAGAGAAAGAGAAAGGGAGGGGAAAGAAGGAGATATACTGAGAGAGAATAGGCGCTCATCCTGGGCTGCATCCAACCTGCCTTAGCTGGGACTCAGGATGGGAGTGCAAAGGTGTATCTGTAAACCTTTCTAGTTCTGGTTGGATTAATAAACAGGAGCAGCCTCGGCGTTTTGCTGGCTTTCGCCAGGCTTTCTCTACCTAGGGCTAGGCTGGGAAATTTTGATTCAATGTTATTTCCTTCAAATAAGCAGACATACTTTGCAGTGATAGTCCAGTTTCAGCCCATTCTTCACCCTGGTTCTGAGACAGATTAATAGTCTCGTGTCCCCTCTGACTAAGTAAAATTTACCTAAAGGAAAATATGACTCTGTTTTTCAATGACAACTGGATGTTTCCAGTGGAAGGAGGGGGGGGGGAAGAGCCCCAAAAGTTACATTTAAAAGGTTTTATTTTCATTCCTGTGCAGAAGAAGCACAAATTTTGAGACACAGAGAGCAGTCGGGAAATTATTCTTTGGTTAGCTTCAATTATGTCCCCAAGTGGTTCTTTGCCAGGCAAGGGTGGCTGGTGCTCAGCAGTGCCCTGTCAACATGTTTCCTGGCCTGGTGAGGCTCCTTGTGCCATTGATGAGGAATAGGTGACAACACAGGAGCTGCAGTAGTGATGCTTTACCTCCCTGGATGTTCAAGTTTGCTGTGGGAATCCTCCATTTGCTTGGTAAGCTGGTGTTGCATGTACTTCGCAGCTGTGGAGCTATCTGTAGCCAGGCCCAGGTTATGTAGCTGCATCTGTAATAGTCTTTGTCTCCCTCAAATATGTTGTTGCAGCTAGTGTGTATACTTACCTCCCTGTCAGCAAGCACAACCAAAGCCCCAGCACTCCAGCCTCTGAAACTCTCCAGCTGTGTTGGCTACAGCTGCTCTCAGCCTGCTTCCACCAGCTGCAGATTCTGGGGGCTCAGCCTCTGTGAGAAACAGCAGGAAACTATAAAGGGTATAGCAGGAGTAAGGGAAAAGTGCCCAGAGGAAGCCCTCTCTCCTGTCTTGGGCTCTGAGCAGTGTAAGGTGGTCTTTTTTCCTTTTTTTTTTTTTCTTTGTTTGTTTTTAATGGCTTTGCTGTGTGCTGTGCATACAGTAGTGTGCAAAGGTAAAGAACTGGTGGAAGATAAATAGGAACAAGCAGCAGTGGTGGGTATTGTATCAGCTGTGGTTTCACGAAGAGTGAGTGACAAAAGCTTGGAAGCCATATAGATCCGTTGTGCTCCCCAGGCCTAAACAGTGTTACTCGATGGGGTGGGATGTAGGACCTCTTATGACTGGGATTGGACTGGCAGGGTGTGCAGGAGGGGAGAGTATTTGGATTCCTGGCATACAAATGTAGTAAGATCTCTGCAAAGATACTAAGCAGTAATTTTTTGTTCCTGTTATACTCTCTTTTCCTTTTGTCCTTCCTTTTCCATTATGATCCTTTTTCCTAGTACACATATCAGAGAGAAATCGACTGCCCCAGAGTGACAGGCCACAACCCTCTGAGGATTTCTGATCTGTGCACAGGCTCTTTTTTAATAGACTTGCACCTCATTTAGACTCTAAAGCCTATTGAAGAGGCCCCAAGGGCTGGCCAGCTGGGTACATCCCAGACCAGTGCTGTCTGCTATTCTTTTCTCTTCTTTAAGCAGATTTAAAGAGGCAGATGCAGATATGTATGTGTGGATCTTCCCCCTGGACCTCAGCTGGAACCTTCCACTGAAAAGTCACTGGATCTCTAAATTTTTCACTTTCATTTTAACAATAATAAGATTGGTGAAAAAAAAAAGTATTGTTGTGTATTGCAGACTCCTAAAAATTCTTGGAAATGTCTGGAGATGAGTTCCAAAATAATGTTTTTTGTACTGAATGTGGGTGCCCTTGATAGATCTGGAGGGATTTACTGATACAGAACTTCATGAGGAGCATTTGATCAGTGTTTGTGCATTTCCCAACAGAATGCATTCGGACTGCTTCCACAGTTGGCTCAAGAACCAGGATGCTGCTGGTGTGTGGCCATGCTAGAACATGGTGTAGAACTATACTATTACAGAGCCTGGCCCTGCTGCAGTTCCTGGCTGCTGCTCAGGATGGGTTCCAGAAAAAAACCTCTACAAGCTTGCATTAAATTAGAGAAGCAGGTTTCTGCAAGCATATGGCAGGCTGCTCAGCCAGGATTCTGGCATCCTAAATGGGTTCTGGAGCCAGCAGTCTTGGAGCTTGTGTCAGCTCCTGGCTAGCGCTTAGGAAGGGGCTTAGGAAGGATTCCAGAATGAGAACTTCATGGCATCCTATTTTTTTCAGACTCTTGATCAACAAGTTTTGTTGTTCAAAGAAGGTCTGTTCTCATATCTGAACTCCTTTGTCTCCAAGAGACCTTTTCCATTTTCAGCATGGGTAATGCTACCAACCCCATCCTTTCTTCTAGGCCACAAGGAATCAGATTGGCAGCCCTGCCTGCTGTCAGAGACACTGCTTCCTAGTTGCAGAGCTGTGAATCTTCTGCCAGTCTGGAAACTTCTGTGTTCATTATTATTGGGATCTCTGGTTCTGAGGTTTGGTTTTCTGATGTGTTGATGCTAGTTTTGCATCTGAGAATAAGCATTCCTTCTGAGGTTTGAAATGTATTTTTGGATGGTATTTGCTGCACTGTTGTTGACCTAGTGGAGGTATTCAGTTTAACAAGCAGCTCTTGACTAGCAGGCTTCTCAGAGTCCTGTCAATCTCTTCTGTTGGTTTTCACCTTGTACTATTTGTAGATTAAAATTCATTTGAGGTGGCTAAGCACGGGCTTTAGTCACCCTGAAATGGCACGGTTTACTTCTTTGCCTCCCTCAGCATCAAGAATGAAGAAGGCTGGACATCCAGAGAGGTGGCTGTGACTGCTTGCTGCAACTGAAAGGCACTGTGGTAAAGATGACAGAGGAATGTGGAAGGCATTTTCAGTAGTATCTCTGGACAGGATCGAATAGTCTGGCTGAGGAAGGCACTGCCAGTGGTATCGGGCAGGTCTGTCTGGCTAGTGACATCCAGTAAGACAGAATCAGAATGCAGGGACTAAAACTGTGTAACTCCTGGCACCTCAACAGCAGGATAGCTGTGGCCAGGATCCTGCCTTCAGGAAAGGAGAAGCAGCTCTCTACTTGAGCAGACTTTCTACATGATTCTGAGAAAACCACTTAAGGTGTGGTTTGTCTCACCTTGCTTTAGATGCCTTGGACTCATCTCATTCTAGGATACTTACCTACAATAAATACAGTAAGTTACCATCTGAATGTGTTTTTGCTCTCTCCATTGTCTATAGAAGGGGCCTATAGAAATGAGACTATGGCTAGTTTTTGTGTGGCAGAAACCTGATGAGATGAGTCCTTCTGAGTCTCAGTTCTTCATATGTAAAGTGGAAATGGCAGTGTTGCGTAATGAGATGATTGCAGGGTTGTACAGTGAAGGGCATAATGTGCCAAGACTCTGTATTGGTGGAAGAGGCAGTAGAGGAGCAGAGGAAGGTGTCTGTGGAGTGTTCACCTGCCAGTGTGCTGAGCTCTTCTGGCATTGGACACTGGACAAGTGGAAAGGTGTTTAGATTATTCTGATAAGTTTCACAAAATCTTTTAAATGTTATTTTCTTACAAAGCGAAGTTTATGTTGCCCAAGTTATACTGTACAGAGCTACCTGATGACTTTTCCTGAATTATGCCAGTAAAGGAAGAATAAAGTATTTCTGTCATCTCCTTGAGAAACAGCATCATAGTTCAGCTGCTGTTTTATTACAGGCCTCTGGACTATTCTTTCACTTTTTCAGGTGTTCTCCACAAGTTTTCACTGTCCAGATGTAACCATTCCAAGCTTCTGTTCTCTGTTTTTACCTGTTCAGATGGGAAATATAAAGAAAGTAGAAGGAAAAAAGAATGAAAGCACTTCTAAGAGTCTCTTCCTCACTGCATTAAGAGGCCAAAGGTTATGCAAGGGGAGTTTATGCTGAAGAGATTCTTTGCAAGCCCTCTGAAGCAAGTGTTCTGCTTTTTATTACTGGTTTGAATTAAGATTGATTTTCCTGGGATTCCTGGTCTCTCCCTTGGGACCAGCTCCGAAAACCCTGAGGCTCAAATGAAAATGGAAGGTGCTAATTAAAAGCACCATTTCTCTCTCTTTGAAAATAGACCCCAAGAGTACGTGGGGATTGGCTGGGGGCGCTCCTGGAAATAAGCTGCTCTCCTGCTGGATGTTGCAGGTGTTCAGTGCCGACAGGGCTGTTAAGAGCTGTATCTCAGTGGCAGAGATATGTAAAATATTAGCTGTGAGCTCTAGTTCTGTCCCAGCTCAGCCAGAGATTTGGGGCCTGAAGCACATATGACCTTTGGCCTCTGTTGGGCAGAGATACTGTCTGCATGTGTAGCCAGGAGATGAGTGCATGTTATATATCCCCCACTGTACCTGATGTGTAGAGTGTCAGAGCTAAACTGGGTGCTTTTAGCCCTAAAGGTCTTTAATTTTCTAGGGTACTGGCCAAACAGGGCTGTCACACTCTGACACCTCAGAGATGAGACCACCCTCTGGCTTTCTGCCTTGTTCTCCCTTTGTATCCCCCATCCCAACAAACCTTGGAGTAAGTTGTGTTGGCACACAGCGTGAAGAGGAGAGAGAGCAGACAGGGCAGAGCTCTAGGACTGTAATAACTTCCTCATCAGTAACAGGACTGAGAGGTCTGCTATGTACTGTAGAATATGTGCAGGAAATTGATACAAATAGCAGCAAGAAGCCAATTTTACATTTATTTTGCTCGCTCTAATTCACATTCTAGGTACCTAATATGAATAGGTAAGAGGTTAGTGAAAAGGCTAAAGCAAGAAAGCCTATTTGTAGCCACTTAATGGGATATTTTAAGTGGACTCTCAAAGTTAGATATGAGAATGCCCCAGGAATCCAGAAGAGATCTGCATGCCTTTGATTTCGTGTATATTCCTACTCTGACCACAGACATCTGGAGTTGTTTGGATGAGGTGCTTCCCTCTCATGGTTATTCTCCAGACTGTTATCCCTACCACTCCAACAGGTGGCTATCCTCATAGGGCTGAGTTTGTTCTTGGTGCAGCATCTTTGCTCTCATTATATGGCACCTAGAGGAGATTTGGATCATTTTTTTAATCTAGAATTTAAAGATTCTGTCCTCGTGAAGTTCTCCACCCATTTAAAAGGGTTCTGAGAAATATTATTTGTTAAAGGGGAAATACAATCCCTGATCTCCTGTTGTCTGTTTCTTACTGTGGGTGGCTAAATGGCATCCTGCAAATGAAACAGTGATGCCATATGCCTGTTGCTGATTTCTGAGCTACAGCCACTGCTCTGGAATGCCAGTGCCTGCATTTTCCAGGCCTCCACTGGCAGTGTCTGTAGCCTACCCTGCACCAGCCCTGCTGGAGGGTTGATGTATTCCTTAGAATAAGGACATGTTCTCTAGTAGTTTGACTAAGACAGACCTGACTTTCTGGCTCATTGTCGTATTTCAAACTACTCCCTTGTTTTACGCCATTTATTTTCCCTACTAGAGAAGCAGGGATAAAGTTATTGTGACTCACTTTGCAAAGCTTTTTCTTGTCCTGAGGTGGAAGGGGCCTTCCAAGAGCTACAGGCAGAGGCACTGGATACGGGAAACACATCACAGGGTCATCAACAGCCCAGATGACCTGGGCAACATCCTGGACACTTCCCTGGCTCATCTCAGCAGGGAGACACAGGTGGCACCTTGGTAAGTATTTCACAGCAACTTGGCATGGAGCAACACAGGAAAGTGCTTGAGTTGGGTACACTCCCCGCTGTGTGTGCCCTGTGCAGCATCTTTGGCTGCTAGAAAACGGATCTGGGCAGCATCAAGCAGCCAGGCGGGAGGTGGTGAGGGCAGGAGGAGATGGGTGCACGTGGAGTGCCCGTGGGGCTGCCAGGCACCTCTCATTAGAATGCACTTGTTCCACAATATTACAGCCGGCTGGTTCATCTCTCAGTCTCTTTCTTTGCGAGGCTGTTGCTTACAGAAGGTAGAGGCAGGGACTTGGGCTGGGTCCAAACTCTGGCGCAGCGCTGCCTCTCCTCTCCTCAGTCTCTCGCTGTGCGCAGAGCCGGGCCCCCCGCTGTGCCCTCGCCAGCTTTTACAGCCGCCCTGCCTGTCAGAACAAATGGTACGGCTCAGAAAATAAACTCATCTCATTTGTATGACAACACGGCCCCTCCGGTTAGAATGCTGCACCATTGCTTTTAACAAGGCTTTAAGCTGTTCTGTTCAGAGAGTGTTACAGCCCCTGGTTTATTGAAATACAAACCTTCTCCTGTGCAGTCATCCCAGGCACATTCCCTAATGCCTAACCTAGACTATGATGCCCTGTGCCCTGGCCAAGGCTGTCCAAGCTGAATGATGTAACTTTTCTTCCTACATCATAGTCCTTGGTCTTGTATCCCAGGTACTGCTTCCTACAATGGAGAAAGAAAGCATGATAAAAGACCTGTATTCCCAGATAGTGGAAGTGGCAGTGAATTTCTTGCTGAGCTACGTTGTGACTTGGTCGGTCTGTGTGCAGGGCGGTATCTGGATATGGCTGTGGGTATGTATGTGTGTGTGACTGCAGGTATTTTAATTTCTGTGTCTCCCCTATTCTGGGAGTGTCTGTATGTGTGCAAGAGGGTTGAGTTTGTGTGTTCAGGTTTGCATGTGTACCCATCTGTCCTTATCTGTGTGTGTTTGTGTCTCGTTTCTGTGTGTTTGATATGTTGGATTTTAAGTATGCTTTTGTCTGTGCCTGTATTTATGCAGCAAATGGCCATGTATATGCTTCTCAGTTGTGTATGTGTATTCCAGTGAGCATGCTTTCATACAAAATCTTGCTTACTGGCATTGAAGGGTATGCAAAGGTTTCATTACATTGCACATTTCCCCTTGGCGTGACATGTTCCTGCAGTTCACAGGCAGTTGATTGACTGTGTCTGTTTATTCTATGCTGCTTGGAGTAGAGTGGCCCAAGAAGGAGTCTAGAGTCTTAGGTGAACCTAAAGGGTATCTTGTTAATAAGACAGGAGAAAATTACAGTGAGAGGGAAAATAAGCATTCAGGTTACACCTGGTGACACATAGCTCTTTCCAAAGCAGACTGTATGTACATTCCAAATAACAAACAGAAGATCTGATCCTCTGATGTCAAAGTCAGTGGTAGCTTTTCCAGGGAAGATGGGTGCAGACTCCGATGTCAAAGTCAGTGGTAGCTTTTCCAGGGAAAAAGGGGTGCAGAATCACATATGAAGAACAAAAGTAACTGTGCATCAGATAGAGATGCGCACATCATGGATCTATTATTTTCCCCTTTCATCAGCCTCACTACATAATACCTATTTAAGGTTCTTCTGCATCTTCCATACCCTGTTTAACTTGTGCTGGACCAAATGTTTAATTATTTCATCTTTTCATTAGCACAAGTACTTAGAATCAGAATGCCTGAATCCTCACTTTGCCTGTGGTTTCCTGTGTGACCTTGACAAATTGTTGTGTGTTTGTGCCTCTACTCCCTCATTTGCAGGAAAGGCAGCTGATAGCAGGTTACCTTTCAGAGATGCCAAAGGGTTTGTATTGCTAACATATTTTGTTAGCACAATACATACAATTCATCCTTAAGCATACAATGGATTTCCCTTAAGTGATGGAGCATCTCTGGGGATGTTAAAAGTGAAATTCTGGCTGTCAGTAAAGCCTGGGGTCTAACAGTTGGATCTGACTGAAAAGGTCTGCTCCCTTGACTGGACGATAGGCAGCAGCTCCTGCTCTGCCTGATGCGTTGGGCTCTGTGAACCCAAGCCTCTGTCCCCATTTGTTTGGCATAGGGTTAGAGGCTCCCTCTGTGTATCTTCTAATGCCTGCAAGCAGGAATCTCCACGGCAGAGAGTGAGCACTAATGGAGTGCACAGCCATTTGTTAGCCAAGGGCTCGGGGTTTGCAGAGCTGCGTACATTCCTGCTGACGAGTGCATAGACAGAGAAGTAAACAACGGCTGCCAGATTTACTGCTGCAGCAAAAATAAACCATTTGTCAAAGAGAGGATAACACAGGGATGCCAACAGCTTGAGGCCACACCACCTTGGGATGTGATCTGGTTAGAGCTCACAAACCAAGCAGGATGGGAGAGAAGTTCCACTGGGGTTTGGCTTGGCGTCCATTCAGAAACCCTGCCTTTAGGACTGCAGGGGAAAGTACTAGGATACTGCAGGGGGTGCACAGAATATTTCTTGACACAATTTGAACAGGTCTTGGTAAATACCAGACTAGGTGGAAGAGTCTAAGCTCTGTGCTCTAAAGCATTTCTGTCCTGTAAATCAGCTGCTCCCAATTACGATGCAAACAGAAGACTCTTTTCAGTATACACAAAAGATAGGCTCAAGGCTTTGCTGTGCACTCTACACTATTTCAAGAGTACTGTTCTCTGCTTATGTACAGCAGGGTTGATCAGATCATTTGTGGTAATTAAAAACCCCATGGCAAGTTTTCATCAGGTCAGTTAATTATTTTTAGGAAGCAAAATTCCCTCTTCAGTTCTGAGCAAATTTGATATCTCTTCCTCTCTACAGAAATAGAAAAGTAACAGCAAAATTATCTTTTTCCAGGGGTGATATGTTATTTCCATTAATATTAATTTAATAGACTTCCCTTTATATTTGGCCAAATTTTGGTGAATGGAAATATGCAAAATACAGTAATTAAGTGCTTGGTAAAAATTAGCAAGGATTAGTAAAGAGTTCTTTAACCTGGAATACTGAAGCTGATTTTATGACAGAGGGGATGTGAATTTAACCTGAAGCACAGATTTTTAATATCAGGAATAAGCCTGGAAAGCAGAAACATTGCTAGAGATTTGCCTGGTGGGAAGTTAGATGCCAATATGTACAGAGATGTATCCTGAACTGGGGAAGCCAATGCACCAGTTGTCTTCCCCTTACACATTTGTAATATTTTATATATAGTTAAAGTGGCACAATCTGAAGAAGATGGATTTGTCCACTTACTTTTCACTGGAGTTACTGACTCCCATGTGAACAAATTAAAGGGAATAAGGCTCTGTGAAGGGCCAGGCTGTGCCTAGAGCATCAGCATGCCACAGAGTACTGCTGCAACCGTCTCCCCTTGTAGTGGTCCTGAGAGACCTGACTTGAAATACATCACTCATATGAGATTCATGCCGAGGATGTATTGCCCTGGAGCAGGGGGAGGATGATCCCACTTGCATGCTGGATTGTGACTGGATGTAGGGTAATGCTTTGGTACCAAGAGGACTTGGACCAAGAGGAGCATGCTCAGAGAAAAGCAGAAAATAGTCTAGTGTGGGCTGACACTTGAAAGTGTAAAATAATTTAAAAATACATGCTTGGATGTGGGAGAACTTTCCAACTCCCAACAGAACGACAGTGGCAACGAGTAAACATCCAAATGCTGAGTGCTGAGTAGAAGTAGATTAAGGAGATAGAGTGCATGGCTCTAAAGATCTATGCCTACCTATTTTATATGACTGTAACAATTAGTGTGGATTTAGTGTCTAATATGAAGCTGCTGTTCTATTTGTCATATCAGAAATTTAACAAATGAATCCCAGAGCTAAAAATGGAAATTGTTGTAGCTGAAACTGTTACAAATGGATTTGGCTTTTATAGTCTTCATGGGCTAGGTACAGGGTAAACCCAAAAGCTAGTGACAAGAAGGTTGTCCTAAGGCCTTTTGTGCAACTGCAGAGCAAACACCATGGTGCATTCTGTTCTACACATCAGAATTGTCTGACATTAAACTCTTGGAGAGACTCTGACATTATGCCATGTCCAAGGAAGCCATGTTTATCACTATAGCATCCCCTTTCTTCTGTAGGCAACCTACCACCTCTACCAAAAACAAGAAGGAAAGAAAGCCTAGAAGGGTGAAGAAGGATTTTCATTATGAAGTTAATTAGCTTCTGAGCCAAGCTGCACCTTTTCAAGAGGAGGAATTAGAGGGATTTAATTGCTTTATCAGCCTTCTCTTTGATTTTCAGCAATCAGGCCGATTCCATTTAATTTAACTGCCACAGATGAGAAGAAAATTGATGCACTCACCTGCCTTGGAGCAGAAAGAGAGAGTGAGAAAGAAAAGTTGGAGAAATTGGCAAATATAGTGTCTGCAGATTAATGAAAACCAACAGCATTTGCTCACAATTGGAGATGATGTGCCTGCCCTGAGGTGTTTGGAGCTGTGTGTGTGCCGCTGTGCATGGTGATGTGAGACCCATCTTAATGGCAGAGAACAGGGAAGAGGGGGTGGACCTGCCCTGGGGAAAGAGGGAAATATATTTCTGAGATGATCAGAGATCAATTAATGAATGGATGTGCAGGGGGAGTAGAGGAGAAAGGAGGAGGGAGGTGGCCAAAGCCTCGTGCCAGTATATAAGCAGGCACAGGTCAATGTGCTGAGTGGGCTTGGTGTGGTATCTGTTGTTAACCTCTACCAGTGGGCTGTATCCTGCACTTGCTAGGCAAGAGGCTTGGTTCATGTTATTGGTAACTGATGGTCTCTTTGTTTTGCCAAGGTATGGGGGAGAGGTTAGGAACTGCAGTGCAGGCTTTTGGTGTGCAGCTGCCTTTGTGGAAATGCTCTTTTTACTGTTAGAATGAGATCTGCTGTTGCTCCCTACCTGGAGTTGCTCCCTTCTGTGTTCGTAGAGATATATAATGTGGAGGTGAATGAGACATAAAAACAATGTGTTGAAGGGGAAGAAGGAAATTAGAAGTGAGGGGAATAGCTGCAGGTGGTCCATGAGGAAGTGATGGGGAGAAGTGTTAGGGGAGGGACCTTGAGAACTAGGATCCACATGATGAGAGCTGACTTCGCCAGCTAAGGTGTGGCTTTGCAGGGGTCCTGCTGGTATTTTAGTCTGTTAAACACAACAGTTGCCTGCAGCCATCTGTAGCCACGGTAGCAGTCTGGGAAAGTTGTCTAGTTGTTAGCCCCTTGCTTTTCAAAAAGGAGGACTCCGGAACATGTCTAGAGACAATCATTCAAGAATGGACCTAAGTAATTTTTTTGAAAATTATGACCCAAAATTATAATGTGACTGTATTGCAAAGCCTAATTTCCAATGGGGGGACGCTTGGTTTCCATATCACATTGCTTTCTTCACCCTTGCCAGCCCTCACCTTGAGGAGGGCTGTTCCATCACTTAAACAATGTTGGACAAAGGTCTTTGTTGAGAAACTTTGAATCCTTTTGGTCTGTGCAGCAAAGGTGAGACTTTCTCCTGGGTCTCCCATTAAGTTTTTATTTGAGGGAAGATGGTAAGAGCAGGTGAATAAAAAAGCATTTAGGAAGATGGCATTTTATTTTAGTTGTGTCCCCTCAAAAAAAAAAAGATAATTAGGGGAATTGTTTGCTTTTAAGAGAGTGTTTTCCACTAGAGAAGACTGTTCAACTGAAAGCAGAAACTTACTGCTCAAATGTCAGTTTCACTGAGTTTTTGTTTCACAAAAGTTTTTATGGAAGCTTCTCAATAGGATTGACACTTTCCATTTCACTCCTTTGAAAGAAAAAGTTTTTTCACTTCAAAATAATTTTTATTTAAAAATGTGTTTGATTCTGTATTTAGATGGTTCTTTAAATAAGACCATTAAAATATTTGTTATTGGAATAAAACATTCTGATTGACCCAAATTTGTTCCTGTCTGGAAATTTATTCTATGACAGATTTCTTTTTGTGTGGATTATTTTCAGTCCTACATTAAGCAAATTTCAAAATAGAAAGTTTTCTAAAAATTGGGAATTTTCAGTTTCTCTATAGATACCATAACTGGGGCTCAGGAATTCTGGGTCTGTTTATTGTTTTAGCTTTACATATTGAGTTTTAACAAATCTCTTATCAAATGTTACTTTTTCCATTGTTTCGATTTCGTAATATTTTTGGCACAACCTGACTATGACAATGACCTTTATTTGTAGAAGGCCACATTAAGGTTTGATAAGGTTAACTACATTATTTTAGATATTACTGGACCTGCATGTTAAGAAATGGGTTTTCCTCTGGCAAAAAAGGAAGATGAGCAGAAAGCAGGGAAAGGGAGGGAAGGGCACAGAGGGTTGAGTGACTCAGCAGGGGTTGCTTGGCAGTGGGGAGCAGACTCTGGATCACAGGCTGTGTCTCCGGACACACAGGGAAGTGCTAAAGCTGATAGCCCACACTGCCTTGGTGTCAGCCTGTCTCTGGGCTCGATGCCAGTGGTCAGTCTGAAGTAGAAGCAAGACTGTTTAGAAGCTGTCATCACCCTTATAAGTTGGTCTTGTGAAATGGAATTGGGTCTTTGCTAGAATCTAACACCTTTAGGTACAGACTTAAAAAGGAGCGTCTTTGTGGGCTGTAATTAAGACTCTGGAAGTGACTTTTTTCTGGTGATTCTCTCTGCTCACCCACAGCAGGTTAGATGAAGGGGTTAATAAGGTATTATTTCCCCACAAAAGCCCTGACGGTGCATTTCCTCACAGCTTCCCTGCCAGGCTTGGCCTAGCTCTGTGGATCAAAGGCTGGTTATCACTAATATTGAGCTGTTGTAACCTCTGTCCCCTTTGATTAAAGTGGCGCTGCTGTGAATTTCTCAGTTAATCATGCCTTGGCTTGCAGGGTCAGCTTGCAACTTGGCAAGTTCACAAAACTACAGCGGAGGAGAGAAAGGTAAAATGTATTATGCAAATGCAATTACCGTTGAGTCAGACTCCACCCGGCCCAAGACTCCTGCTACTGGAGAGGCTGGAGGCAGTGGAATCAATAGCCCATCCTTTGACAAGAGGGAAAGGGGAATGGAAAAGCAGACTCTCCTTTCTTCCTTGAACTTCCTGCACCACTGAGGAGTTCGGAGTTTTGGGAACTTTGAAGCCCCCAGGAAGGCACAGTGTATTCAGAGGAGAATATGACCTCCCAGACATTTTCCATCCCCGGGAGCTATGATTTATGTCTTTTACTTGGACTACATTGAAAAGGGAGCTAGGCCAATGGGTTCAGGACTACTACTCTGCTTTCCACTCCACATCACTTTCCAAAGCCTGAGGATGAGAGGAATCAGCAGGCATCATGACAATGTTGACCCAGTTTCAAAGCACGCAGTAAGATAGACACGTGTGTAAGTGACAAGGTGTATGTGCAGGGCTAAAGATGAAGGTTTGAGCCCCAGGAAGGCCATAGTGTGGGATGTGAAAATCAGTGCAGTTGACAGTGAATTAGGTTAGTGAACACAGCAGCCTAACTCTGTTTTGAGGATGCTGAAGGATAGGACTGCTGAGTAGAAAGAGGTCAGGATTGTTGAGTCTCATTAAGAAGATCACTCCTTCCTGTTCTGTGCTTTGTTTTCCCTACCTGTACTTGGGTGTGATGGTATTGCCCTGCCTTATGCAGGTGCATTTGAGAGATTCTCAACACTCAGGATAACGGTTAGATTTTTTTAGGAAGGTGACCTATTCTTAGTAATGTTTCAGTAGCCCCTAGAATTGCCTGCTGGGCTATCTACAGGCATGTGGTAAAGCCATATGTACACGTGGAGATTTTAATGTCGCAGAAGTGCCAGTATAACGTACCAGTGAAGCATTTCAACCATGATTGCAAAACTGAGCTGTGTACTTTCCCACTGAATCCAAGTGAAACAACCTACAGCTATAACACAATTTTTGCCATTATTACTGCATCTTCAGGTGGTTTTGCCAACCAGCTATTGATCAAGATGTAAACCTTAGCTATCCAAGTTGTTCCATGAGAGGTTGTGCAGTCTAGGAAAGCTCTATGCAGAGATGTGAAACCAACAGTAGGTGTGGCAGAGCAACGGAGCCATGGTTACAAACAGCTCAGCAGTGCAGCCAGGAGCAAAACTGTGTGCTCAGAGCTCCAGCTGCCCTGGGCCAAAATTCCTGCCTTCTCCTGGCCCTGGCTGACTTTAGCAGTGGTGCTGAGATTTAGGAGGTTCCCTGCAGTCAAAGGGAATTTGCTGTTTCCCCTGGCCTGGCAGAATCTTTCCTTATCCGTTCATGTTCTGTCTGTGTTCCAGTCTAATTTGTGAAGTCATCACATTCCTGCATTCCTTCCTACTCTTAGGGCAATGGAGTGCTTTCCCAGCACTGCTGAAACCTGTTGTGCTTTCCGGCTGTGATGGTGAGAGGAGGGAGGGAAAAGAATGAGATGTTTCTAGGAAGATTGGTATTCAGGAGTGTTGGTGAAGGTGGCACAGAGGGATGTTTCAGCTCCAGCTGTGCTGCAAAGTAGACAGACTGAACTGGTGAGCCGAGAGAGGTGAGGGGAGCAGGCAGCGCAGGGCACGCCTCTCCTGCTGCAGTGCGGGTCTGAGTAGAGAGCCGAGCACAGAGGGGGAGAGGGGAATGCTGGAGGAAGAATGAGCACGGCAGGGCACTCTTGATCAGACCCACTAATTAACTGCTTGCTCTCATTTTATTTACTCCAATCTTTCCATCTTTGCATCATTTGTTTCCCTGTTCAAGTGAAACAGCGAGGAACTTTTTAAAATTTAAATTCAGAAGTGCTGGATCTGAGCCCCTGCTGGGGAGAAAGTCCTGGAGCTCTGCTGCTGATGGCTTTTGGGAACGGATGGCAATGTTTCACTGTCTCTTGCTCCCTTCCAAAGGCAGGTACCATTCTGCTCTGTTGGGGCACATGTCTGTCATTATGTTATCAAACCTCACAAGCCTGGGAACGGAACTGCAGTGCCTGCTGCTATTTGAAAGACCCCCAAGCTTGAATTTTAGTAGGTAACAGATACAGACAACTTCCCATCCTGGGCTTTTCTTCACTTTACATCTATCTTTCCCTTGTGTCTTCTCAATTCTTTTGCACTGTTTTGTTGTTTCAGTTTCCTAACATATAATTATTCTGTATTTTTTGGAGATGCTAAAGATATTATCTGGATGGGTCAAAGGCATGATGTAGTCCTGGGCAGATTTTAATTAAAAATTAGTTACATGCCTGCAGTCTTTTTTAAAAAGCAAAACAAAAAGCTAAATTACATCTCTCTTGTCAGAGCGCTTTGGGAAGATAATGCAGTTCTACTGTCCCCCTTGCATGGATTGCATTTCTCCCATGGCTGGGAGAAATGGTTCATGCAAGGTCATGGGATAAACTCATTCTGGAGTTCGGAGGTGATTAAGCAATCCTGGTAGTCCATCTGTTGTATCATACACCTTATTCTTACAGCAAGTGAGTTTTACTCCAGCTTCTATTTTCCCATCTTCTGAATCTCCCTCTGGTTTCTTCCTCAAGCGTCCAAGAGAAGAAATTGGTATTGTGCTATGAGCTGAGGATTACCAGTGGGCTCAGGTCCAGAGGGAGTGCCTTCTGTGATTCAGTCTAAGGACTAGTAGCTTCGCTGTCCAGGAAGGAGATAAATCATGAAAATCAGCGAGACTGCTTCTCTGTCAGGACTCAGTAGGGCTCCACAGAATGGGAGCTGCAGCTTGAACTTCCTCTGTAAACTGTGAACTACTGTAACTCTGAAAGAAAGGGTGTGATGGGCCAGAACCAAACTTCTTAAGTCTCTGCATCTTACCCCACAGACATTATGTTTACCCTGGCAAAAGTGAGGACCTTCAGCCCAGATGAACCTTCCAACACCCTTTCTATGGTTTGCTTTGCAGAGCTAAATAAAATTAGGCTTCCCAGTCCTTTTGAAATCCAGTGGAAGATGGGTATTGCTCATCCTTCACTTAGTTTAAAAATCTCTAGCAGTGACATACAATGGGCTCATCAGGGCAGGCTTCTTTGAAACACCTAATGCCGTATTTCTTTAGTTATTAGTATCTGATCTGTGCACTACTGGATCCCCTGCTAGTGTTAATGCTGTTGATTCAGCTGCAGGTAAGAGGTGGAATTTCTGTTCAATGTCAATGTACTGGAGCACGTGGTAGGGTTTTTAGGCATGCTGGGGGTTTATGTATTACAGCACATGCAGGAGAGTTGTGCCTGGGCAAACAGAAGTCACAGTGGGATGGGGCTGTGACCCAGGTTGTTACAGGCTCTTCAAAAAAGATACTCCTATGGACAGTCCTTACCATAAAATACAGCACTTCCAAGGCTGCTCTGATTTACATTCCAGATTCCCCCTGCAACAGCTCAGTATCCCAAAGTTGCAAAGGAGGTAAATGCTAACCCCCTTTAACTTAGAGTTCCAACATAAAAGCTTATTCTTTATTTATTGCAGTTAATTCTTTCAGTGGTGCCCATCACTGTAATATCCTGCTTTGTCTCCTGCCTTCTTTCTTTTGCCCCCTCCTTCTTCCTCCTGCCCTTCCTTTCCCTCCTTTTTCCCCTCAGCCCTCTACTTCCCTGTGTGAGTTTGCTGCCTCTTGATTAAAATGTTGACTTTAACTTGGAATTAACCTGATTAATGTAATTGAAAGTAAAAGTCCACTGCTCAGCACTTTGGGTGATGAGTGGAGATGGATTGAGAAAGAAAGCTTTCAGATTGAATACACTTCTCTCCTCTGGCTGTTAATTGCACCGTTTACTGGTACCTGACTCACTGACCGTCAGTGTTTAGTCCAGTTAATGATGATACACAGTCCATACTTTCCAGAGATAATTAAAAAACATTCCAGCAGACACTCTGCTGCAGAGAGCTTTCCTGTCTGTCGCAGTCAGCAGGCCCTGGGGGTTAGGGGTTGTAGTATGTGGAGACAGAGAAGGCTGTTCTCTGGGTCCAGAGTTGAGCTAGGGTTGGTTATGCCAGTGTTTCAAAGAGAAGAGGGATGGTAACTCCTTCACGTGTTGGCTTTAGTGTGTCTGTCTCCTGACTGTATGATATTGTGTGTGTGTGAGCAAGAACGCTCATTGGGGTTGGGGCCCATTTTTGTGCTTCCAGAGCACTTTGGCTAAGACGTAAGATTTGTAAGTAGAGCTCTCTTCCCCACAAAGTCATTTGAGGGTAACTCAGCACTGAGATCAATGAGAATTAGGCATTTAAAGGGTTTGTGCATCTGGACATTGGTCTCTTGTGGCATACTTTTACATCTGCAAAATAGAAATGCTCAGACTTCCTTACAGCTCTCAAATGTCTGTGGACAGAGATTTAGAGAAAATGCCTTGGCTGCCATATCCCAGAGACTCCCATGCACTGAAGTGCTAGTAGAAAATTTTTTTCTCCAAATATAAGAACCTAACTGGAAGCAGCTGGCAAGGAATGTGGTGAGAACTCCTATATTGCTGAAAGAAGTATTCAGGCAAAGCAGGCAATCTGTACCAATGCCAGCATTGGTTAATATATGTGCTAATGACCTGAAAAGGAAATTAAGAGTGAAGTTGAACTTGTAGGTGTGACAAAGGTAGGTATGCTGGTCAAGATCAGGAAAGATGACAACTTGAGAGGGACCTGACAGCAGTGGATGAGCAGGTAACAGAAAGAGTAGATTTACACATAGAAGGAATCCTGAAATTATCTACTCTGCCCTCCTGAGCGAGGCACATGTTGTACAGGTGACATTAAGAGAATAAGAACTCACTATTTCAGTTGGCATTTTGTTCCAGTAACTAATCACTGTAAATTAAAACTGGGGGTTGTACTTTTAATCTGAATTTGTCTGTTTTCTAACTCCCAAGCCACTGGTTCCTGTTAAGTCTTTCTTTGCTAGATTAAAAAAGCCCTTTTACATCTTATGTTTTCTCCCTTTTCATGTACTTCTGTGTTAGACTCAGTGCAATGCACACCAAAAGCTATGGTTTGCATTTCTTGTATGCCTTATGCTGTCAACTCAGGATAAAAAAGCTAGGTGTCACTGTGACCAGCTCAACAAACATAAGTACTCAGCGTGTCCTCATCCCCCCTCTCTTGTCCTGCTGCCATTTCCCTTTACACATGGGCTAAGTGCAGTGACCTGACTATGAGCAGTGTTTAAGCTCTGGGGAAGAGGATGAGATTTTAAGGAGAGGAGTGGGGTTAGTGTTTATATTACAGTATCAATGAAAGGCTCTCAGGAGATCAGAGCCCTTGTCATGATAGGTTTTGTGTTTTGTTTTTAAAAAAACAAAACAAAAACCAAGCAGATTATATCAGAGGTTTTATAATCCAAATGGTCTGGAATTTGGGAAGAGTGTATCCTCACACACATCAAATCAAGATCTAGATTTTGAAGCCGCAGGAGGGAGTCAAATGAGGACTTCAACCCTCACCTCTTGCCCCTTAGTCCAGCACTGGTACTCTAAGAGCCTCCTGCATCTTGGGTAATTTTCAAAATTGGTATTGCTGTGCAGAAAAATAGTAGAATGGTGATTTATTTATTTTTTTTCTATACTGTCTCCTGTTCCCAAGAGACTAAAAATCTGCATGTAGCTGTGCTGTGTTTCTGTATTTTAAAATGAAGCTTAAATAGCTGTAATAGTAAATGTCAGGTGCTACAAGAAGACTCCTTTCCTCTGAGTAGACAGCTCCTACAAGGGATTTTTCAAGCATTTACATCTGGCCCATTCCAGACACAGTCTGGCGTTTTTTTCATTGAAAATTTTTCCCATCATACTAGCAGTGCTCTTCACAAGTGCCTCTTCACAAGAAGAGGGAACATTTCCTCACAGTGGGATGGTCCCTGCTCTTGGCTGTCCTGTGCCTCTGGAAGTGGGACATAGATGCACCTGGGGACATAATTAGGGTCCTTGAAACCTGGCCTGCTGGCCGTTGTATGAGTTTCCCAGGGACATTGACCCATCACAGTAGAGAGTGGCCCTGCTCTGGGTTGCCTTGGGCCTGACCTTGATGCTGCAGTGAGTCTCTGGCACTGCCTGAATGTGGCTGGTGAGTGAGGCTCGCTGAGGCTGAGCGCAGTGGGAGGATGCTGCTGTGGGACCATTGTGCTGGCACCTGCGAGGAGGCCAGGCTGGCTCTTGTTTGCTATTCTCTGCACACATGCAGGGAGCCTCTTGCACTAAGTGACATCAAGGCTCATTATTTTCATCAGATGCCACATTTGTAACCTGTTACCAAGTAAATTGTGATAAAATAGACTGGAGCAGCCCAGAGTCTGCCTCTGTGCTGAGATGGCTGCTGTGAGCATAGCAGGCAGGTACAGAGCCTCACAGGGCTGCTGGCTCCAGCACCTTAAAGGAGCAGGGAGCTCTCATGGGTAGTAGGGAGATGTCTGGAGAGGAACTGTGTTTGTTTCCATACTAGGAGGTACCAACTCTGTTTCAGTTGCTTTGTGCTTCCTTCCCAAGCCTCTCCCTGGCCCACAGATACAAAGTATGTTTGCCCTACACCATATTGTCAAGGTGGATTAGATACTGTCTTCAGTTTGTATGTGGATAAACTGAGGCAATGAGAAGCTAAGAAATTTCTGCAAGGACGTTTTGTGTCTTTGAGAGGTAGAAGGCTGAGAGCAGGAGTCCCTCCAGAGAGCTCTCCCCTGAGATTTCTAGTCTTTGTTTCTGACATACATGGAAGTACCTGCTGTGGTTTTAAGGAACAAATGGGACCTATAGTGGAGATGAGATCTTCCAGTGCTGTGCATGTATGTAACTGAACTGCACCCCATAGCACACTTTATTTGGCTTCCAAATAAATATGTTTTTACAGGAATAATAGATGCTGAATAGCAAATAGAAACATGTTTCACATGTGAACAGTGTATGTTACTGGTGGTGTTGCAGTGGAACATGCTGGAGGTGGTTGTAATAATTGTTGTAAATACAGAGTTTCTTAGGAATTTTAATACATCAAAAAGTGTGCTGTGATCTAGAACAATAATAGTTTTTGAGAAGTTTGAACAGAATGAAGTAACTTTAAAAGCAATGTAAACATTGCCCTTCAGCAAAATCAAGATGGCATGATTTTTAGAGCCTTTCTGCATTCTGATGAGCCTATGTTGAAGTGAAAATGTTTTAAATAAAGGTGCAAATATTTATCAGAATAGAAACTGGTAATTGTTGCTTCCAGATTTTTAGTTTAAATATACCTCTGGCATAGTGAAAATATGAAATACTTTATTGATATCAAAGTGGGGAGGGAGGGAGTGCATGGGCGTTTCTTCTTACTTTAACTATATGCATCTGGACTCTGGTTACCAATTCACTAGATCTTTACTGCAGCACTTCTTCATTGCTTACTGATCCCTTATAAATATAATAGAAGGTGTGCTCTACTATCTGCCCCAAAGGTCTTACAATTTAAATTGGCAGTTCAGAAGAAATATCTCCCTATTTCAGGAACTGGAGCATAGCAAGATCAGTGATTTGCTCAAGGTGACATGGAAAGTATAAAAAAAAACAGCACCAGCTCATTCAGCTGTCCGGATAAGATCCATCCTCCAAGTTACCCCTCATTTTGGGAGCCCACTGTGATTTCCGAGCTGGCCTGCTTTATTGCCCCAACAGCTTGAGATGGGGAGATGGCCAGTGGCTGGGGACGGGAGTGGCCGGCCAGCTCTGCTGCAGCTGTCACTGCTCTTTGCTGACAGTTGCTGTAATCCATGGTGCCTGCTTTTATGGTGCTAATTAATCTCTTTTAATTAATGAAATCCTTCTACCTCATGTTCCTCCCTTCCTTTCCTCTTTGCCTCTCTTCACCTTCCACAGCTGAAACCTACAGTCCTCCTTGAGCAGGGGCTGATAAAATCTCCAGCCTTTAAACATCTCTGTGTACCCGTCTGTGGCAGTGCTGGTGGCTCCATCTGCTTTTCTCCTTTGGTGCAGTAGCAGCTTAATCTTCATGGCCTGTTATCTTTGAAGCACACTTTATTTCTCAAAAGAAAAACAGCTAAGCATTTTAGCACCCACTGCTTTCCTTCATAGACTGCTACATGTCATTGTGGTTTAATCATGGCCTGAGTTTGCAAACACTGCGTATGTAATGGCACTCCTTTGAATAAACTTATAGGCTTGATTGGGACAACATGTTCAGATAATATTGCTTGCCAGCATCTTTGCACTCCAGGACTGTTTATCTTCTTTAATTCCATCCCTTAACTCCTACTTATAATGTTTTCTCTCTTCTCCTTGAGGCAAAGAGTCTAATTCTTGTCCTTGTGCAATGAAATGTTGTTCTGTGATGGGTAAATCAAGAAGCAGAAAAGAGGCTTGGGAATTTCAGGACTGGATGTACCAAACTTTTCCATCTCCATTCTAAGTTATCACTTCTGATATTCCTGAAAAAGCAAGGACCAGAGCCCTGCTTCACAAGCAATGCACAACACAACAAAAATACAGTCCTGGTCCTGAAGGACATTCAGTTCATTTTGGGACAAAGAGCCCATTTCTGGACTTGGAGACACATGTCATTGCTTGGCTGAAAAGTGACAGAATATCCTAGGGAGCAGAGCTGTCAGTGCTACATGGGGAAGTTTCCATACCTCTACACATTCAGCTGCTAATCACAGTATATTCTTCCCCTTTGCAAACCCTGCCAGGTACATCGTTCACTTTGCTATGTTTTTTTCAGCAGTTTCTTTTGCTCTCTCAATATCTAAGTTTACAGTGCCTTTCCTCCAGTTCTAGTGCCTGATTTACATACAAAAGGCTGATCAGCTGTGGGAAGAAGAATCTAGCGGATCAAATACTAAGTGACATTAAGTGGCATCTAAATGACATTACTTCGATTCTCTGCTGAGCTATGAGTTGCAGTGTGACCATGCACATAGTAATTAATTCCTATGCCTCAGCTCCCCAGCTGTAAAATGGGCATGGTTCTGAGTTCCTGGAAGTCCTGTGTTAGTCTGAGGCCAAAGTGAGCAATGCCTGTGCAGAGCTGACAAACTGTGGTGGTGGGATCCATTCAAACATAACCTTAGAAAGCTGCTAGAAATGCAGTTACTGTGAGTGGGAAGAATTGAATTGTCTTGTTTGTATGACAGAGCCATGCTTTTACATGACACAAGAACTGCATAGGGACCCGCATTAACTTCTGCTTTTTTCTGCTCATCCCCATCCCTTTGGGTCAGAACATGCACACAGGCCAGTGGAAGGTTGAACTGCAGACTGGCTCCTCAGCACAGTGAAGATCCAGGTTTACACATCAATATAGAGTGATATAACAACATAAAGAAAACTTTCATGGCTCATATAGTAGTTTATGCTTTAGTCAGAGAGAGAGAAAAGCATGCTTTAAGAGTGGTCGCAGGAAAGTTGCTGTATATAAAAAAATCTGCTCAAACTTGCTCTGATTCTCACTTTCCTCATGATGGTGTAAATCCAGAATTGGTCTGTCAAAGCCGATATGAATAATTTTCATTGTATGTTCTCCATATATTTGGACAAAATCAAGTAGTTGGTGTAGCACCAAGTCACTGTTACACAAGAAACTGTAAATGCTCTAAGAAAGACCAGATTCTTTTTTCTGATTGGTCTGCTGTAAATCACAGATGATCCTGTTCAGGTCAGGGTGAACCATGGCAGGCTGAGTAAAGCCTGACACAAGATGCAGAATTACCTGAAAAAAGGAAAGGAGCAACAGGGAGACCACAAAGGCTTAGTAAAAGCTGTTATCATCATCTGCTCTCAAGGCTGCACACAAAAGGTCTAGCCCACCTTTGACTCTGTCCCAATCCAAAATTAGACCCCCAAGTATCCTTTGCAGAGACATTTGCCCCTGTATTGGAGGCCATGTCAGCCAAGCAGTGATGTGGATGTACTGAACTTTTCTCCCCAAAAGGCAATCTCATCCATCCTTGAAAGGAGAGCTGTGGAGCAGTGTGCCCCCTCATGCCCCACCATGCTTCTCAAGTGGTAAATGAGTATCACAGAGAGAGACTGTGGAGAGTGAGAGAGCTGTGGGGGTCTCCACTGACACCAAACACATCACTGATCTGCCAATGCAAAAAGATCTGGGAGAGCTGCTGGCCTAGGATCAGATGTCAGGGAGAAGGGGCAGGAGGTGAGAAGTGCCAGGACTACTGCTTCCCAGCTGGCTCTGGAAACAGTTTATGCCTGTCTCTGTCTGCACTCTCATCAAAGCCTCCCTGAATTATTCAGGTGCTCTTTGAAAACTCTCATCATGCAGAAAGTGAAGGCAGCTTGGCTTTACGTTTTGGAAAACAAGCACTCATTGTAAGTTCCAGGGCCAAACCAAGGTTCCTTTGCACACACAGTGACAGTGGCTCCTGCCTCTCTTCTTGTCACACCAGGTACTCACACATAGGCCTCAAATGTGTGGGCCTTCAGTCCTTACAAGCTTCATTAGGTACTCTGCATCTAATTGGGTCCATCCTTGCAGTCCTTCACCGAGGCACTGATACTGCCTTCCCCAGCATTTTGGGCATGTGAATAAAGGTGCACTTAAGAACAGCTACTTCAGTTCAGCCTAAAAGAATCAAATAAGATAGCACATAGTTGAGATTTCCAGGAAGGTGAGGGCAGCATGCATGCTTTTGTGCTGTGATGCTGCAACCTCTCTTTCGTAGTGACATGGCCCTGGCACCAACCCCCACCCTCTGTGAGCAGCAGCACACAGCAGACAGTGCCACACAGGAGCTTAACAGAAAAAAATGGCCTGAGAAGGGGAAGTGAGGCAGGGTCAGAGCACTCTGCTGTCCTTCAAGCTACCAATAGCTTTTTTTTTCTGGGGAGAGTCCAGCAACGCCCATGTTAAAAGAGCTGTTTTGGTATATGGGCAGATGCAGCTGTCTTGTAAGGAGAAACTACATACAGTCTTCATACCACTTGCTGTGTATTAAGCCCTCTGCAGATCCTAGGCTGGGATTACTCAGTCCAGCATTATCAACTATGATGTCTTTGTAATATTTTAGTTGTATGCTTTCTTTTAAATGCCAGTGCCAGGAGACAACCTATTACATTAAAAATTAACTTTTATTTTAGAATGGCACTTTACTAGCCATGTGGCTAGGAAGGTGGAAGAATTAAAAAGGAGAAAGAAACCCTTGAACATGCCCAATGTTTTTTGCTTCTGAGATTTTAAGGCTGTCCACTGAGTTGTTGAACACTTGCAGTTAGCAGCCCCCAGTACTAGACAGCTCATCAGCTAAATCCCACTTTTTGACCTCTGCTGTGACTAAGTTAACAGCCTACAGGTATAGAGACAGGCTGTTCTTCCAAGAAAATCTACCAGCAGTAGTCCACATTGATCTCCTAGAATCCCATTACACTTTTTTGTGCTTGTCAGTACTAGATATATTGCAGGTTTATGTCCTTGGTGTGCATCACTGTGGATGATGGTGGTCTGTACCCATTGAAACCCCTCAGACTCATCATAAATCACTACCAACTGCATCACAGAGTAACTCCCCAATAGACAGTGAAGTGGTTTGACAATTTCACACTGGGAACTGTTGTCCTGTTGCATTCTAGCTTAGGAAGGTAAGTTGCCACATCCTGCCACGAGATGATCTGTGGAGAAAAATGTGTGCTTCAGAGAGGAAGTGATTATACAGAACCATGTCCATAGCAGAGCTGCAGTGGAGTGACCTGCTAACTGAGTTCTTTGGCCTGCAGAGTGAGCTCTTTGAGGTGTTGAACAAACATGTAACAGCAGAACAAAGGGTGCTCCTGTAATGGGGATGTCTCTTGGTATAAGCAAATGGAAGCCCAAAATATCCTTTCATAGAACCATAGAATTGTTTTTGGTTGGAAAAGATAATAAAATTCAACCATTGACCTAACACTGCCAAGTCCTAGGCAAGTCATGCCACAGAGTGGGTTTTATCTTTATTGCCTATATTTTCAGACAACAAAGCTCATCAGCCTCTCCCTGAGAAAGTCCTTAGAAAAAAGTATTTTTTCTAACCTGATCATTATGATGTTCTCCACTATCAAAACTATTTCATATCTGATCTCTCCTGTCATGCCTGCTCTGTGAAAGTGTATTTTATTTCTGTCACCGAATAGGAACATTTTAAAATATTTATCTGTTGTTTTGGTTATTGATACTATAATTACAGTATCTGAGTGACCTCAACATTACTTGTGGTTTCTCAGCATTTGTGGTTTCTGTCACAAAGTTATAATCTAGTGAAAATTATGTTAATTGAATGTTTCATACTGAATATTAGCTGTAACTTGCGAGAATTAGCTTCTAATATGATCCATGTTCTTAGTATCTAAAATACGATGTTTTAAAAGGCCAACAAATGGCAATTTTGTACCACAGTTTCACTTTTAAAATTAATTGTTTTCCCCATCAGTTTTCAAATGAAGCACAGGAATTCAATGAACAGAACTAGCAGGGATCTCTGGGGTTATTGAGTCTGTTTTTTTTCCACGGGAAAATGACTGTTTTTTTCTGACTAATACTATGTCATAATGCTTACAGAACGTGAAGGGAGTGGTTACTACTTCTGTATGTATGTGAATACTTGCATTGCAGGTAGTTACTTAAGAGTCAGTGATAAAGATAACTGCAGACTGTACCTCCTGCAGATCAGCTCAAACCATCTTTGCCCATGTACATTACTTATTAGCTGAAATAAAAGATTTTCTTCCACCTCTCATGTGGAACTAAGGAACAGAAAACATTTTTCATCTAAATTTCTCTATGAAATATTGGTTGCTAGCAAGAAATGAATGCTAAAAAGTACACTTAAAGCCTGATTGAGAAATACTACTACAGTTGATTTTGAAAGGGATTTGTAAGGATCAACTGAGTTTCCTGATTAGGCTGTTTCTTCCATAACATGCTAAGATTTATCCATTACTGGGTAAATATTGAGAGAGTGGAGTCATAAATAGAGATATAGATAAATACATAAATACAGATTGTCATTGGATCAGATGTTTGCTTCCTGGCTTTTGTTGTTGAAGATATGCTCTTTAGAAATATCAGTGGGACTTGAGGATAGAATAGATATCTCCCCTGGCTTGTGTAAAACACCTTTCTTTTCAGGAAAATGGCACAGTTATTCCAGTTTGTCAGCTGGCCCGTGATGCTATAAGGTGGTTGTGAAATTGTGATCTTGGAAGGTTGCCAATGGGTTAGGGATGGGTGCAAGGGAGCAGTCTAGGATATCCCTCCAAGGTGTTCTCCAAGCTTTGGAAGGATCTGACTGGTAGCTCCAAATCTGGAGGGTACGTTTTCTCATTGTGGCATTAAACTAAATCTGATGTGCCATCTGATGTGGTGGAAGGTCTATCTGAACTGCTAAGTCTGTCCTCTGCTGCTGTGTACCATGATAGGCAGGACAAGGATTTCTTGCCTCTTGTAAGTGGACCATGGTGGGATTAGGAGGGGTAAAGGCAACAGCTTTTTGCTAAGATAGAACTGCAGTGATGTACCAACTTCTGCTGTAGTTTGTGTGTCCCTATTGCTCTAATAAGCATGGAGGGACAGGTGTGTAGAAAAATATCTGCAGAAGAAATGCACTTGAGCCCCATATTTGAAAACTCCCAAAGTTTTGGAAAATCCAGACCAGGAATTCAAAACTTTGAAGTATAGCTCTGTCTGTCTAAGCACTGGAGTAAATAAAGCGTGGACTGGAAGTGTTCCAACACTGCAGTTCTTCACTGGACACCAGTAATCATGTGTGGAGGAAGAGCTGTCTCTTCTTCACTAGGCCACTTGGATCAGCAGAGTTGCTAGAGAGAGGCCTAAACTCTGCAGGGCCAGTGCAGTATCACCCCTCCCAGGATTTCTTTGCATTCTTCAACTTTTATATGGAGGATGAAGTTTTGGTTTTACTGACCCAACCAGAAAATATGTGTTATATTGGGTTAAACCAGACACATCCCATTATTTTCCAACCAGACAAGAGAATGTGAAAAGCCAGCCCATGTGTAATTTGTAAATCTCTGCTATATGGTGGAGACATGTTTCTGTCTGGTGGAGATATACCTCAGGGCCTGGCTTGATGTTTTCTGTGAGGGAAGTGAGTGTTTTCAAATCTTAAAGCCACAGCAGGATGGAGAGGGGAATGGGGTAGTGGGGTAGTGGGGTGGATTGCTTAGGGATGTTGTGTAACCTTCATTGTTCTTAAAAATAGACTAGACAAAAAGGTGTAGAAGTACTTTAACAATGATTGGTCCTTCCTTGAAGAGGCATGGTCTTGATGATCTCCTGAGGTCAACTCCAGCTTTATTTTCTGTGATTCCATAAAAGGATAGAACTGCTATTATTATTTCTGTTACTACCATTAGAGGAGCTCTTCCCAGAGATCAGAATCTGGGATTGCCTAGTGTTGTACTTGCATGCTAGAGAAAGATGGTGCTGCCCTCAGAGAGCTTACAAGTGTGAGTCAAGAAGCCACAGCTAGTACGGACAGCTGAGGGAATACAGTAAGGAGCAACGAGATGCTATTGATCAGCAGGATAGGCAGTACTCATAATACATCAGCAGCCTAACTGCTGTCAGATTTTTGCAGGCATCATGGCTAAGGAGAATTTGAAGGAGGATAATGAGGAAGCTTTGCAAATGAAATCTCCAGGCTCCCACCACCTCTGCTCCAGAGCTGGGCAGCAGCAGGATAATGGTTTGCCTCCCACTTCTGACTGTTTCTGTGTCCCTGCCTGCCGCTGCCCACTCTTGCTGAGGGCACAGGTGGTGCTCTTGCAAACTTGCTGCTAGCCTGAATTGTGGCAGAATGGCAGGAGACAGAGCCAGGATAAGGCCTGGCCCTCTATCCCACATGATGTGGGATCTCTTCCAGTGACAAGAAGTAAAGTTGATGAGTCTGTATCGAGACAGTGAAGTGACCCCCGTGCTGCTCCACATAATTAATAAATAAAGCACTGGGGGAGTTTTTGCCATGCTGGCTGCTATGACAGGGCTGTCTACGGTGCACTTAAGCATTAAATGACCAATTTCTGTCAGACTAACTTCCCAAGCCTCTCTCTCTCTCTCTCTCTCTCTCACTCACAAAGCTAGCTTCCTCGCTCCCTGCACTTGGAGTTTTTCAGCAACTGATGGCTCCTGGTTCATTTCTGTGGAATTAATTGGTCCCTGAATGAATTCTGTTGACAGGGCAATTTATCATGTGTTTGGGTTGACAGTGTTGGATACCGGTAAAGGGGGGGGAGTGGTGTGTGAGTGGGATGAGGGGAGATGGACATGGTGGGGGTGGGTGGGAGGATGAAGAAGAGGAGGAGTAGAAGAAAGGGGAGGTGGAGGAGGAGATTGTTTAAAAAAATAAAATGAAAGAGAGAAGAAAAATTCTGTTCCTCTTTGGCTCCCTACAGTCCTACTCATTGCAGCAGATAATGCACAAGAGGGATGGGGAGAAGAAGAGGGGAGGAAGGCAGTGTCACTTGTCTCGTGATGGGAGTCAGGATGCTGCTTTTCCACAATTTGTACCATGACTTTTGGGGGAAAAAAGAAAAAAAAAAAAAAATCCCTACAGTAAAAGCTAGTAGTTGTGTGGTGTTTCTGGGATTCAGCCAGAAACCTCCATATATAATGCCCACACCTCTATTTTTCTGTTTCTCTATCATACCAAAGCGAGTGGGAAGATAAGGACAAATCTATTTAACCCTCAAAATGCTGATATGTGCCCAAATACTGTTTCAGTAGGGACCGAGTGGTGTAGCTCTCAATGCGTTGGTATCTGCCATTCTATGTACTAATCACAGATGTTCCAGAAAGAATAATGTTGTGGACCAAGATGGGTAAAGCCACGACTCACATCACATCTTAAAAAACAACATCAGTGATTTGGGTTCCCACTTTCCCTTCAGTATGTGTCAGAAAGGGGTGCCATGTCCCATATGTGCCTTTGACAATCTCAGGTTACATCGTTTCATATTGTCCAATATAGTGACAAAGAGGGATTTCCCAATATAATTAAAATTACATTGTTATTCAGATGTCATTACTTTGGCTTATGGATTCACTTGCAATATGTCTGTGAAATGTTGTTTGCATGCATGTGCAGAGGATAAGGCTCCATTAGTGTCATCTTCACCTCTGTCTCCTCCCCCAGCCTTCCCAACACTGCCAGTAGGATGTT
Organism: Hemiprocne comata; assembly: GCA_020745705.1. Taxonomy (NCBI): domain Eukaryota; kingdom Metazoa; phylum Chordata; class Aves; order Apodiformes; family Apodidae; genus Hemiprocne; species Hemiprocne comata. The sequence continues at coordinate 18,323,039 of CM036592.1, forward strand.
CCAAAATACTCAATGCTGAGATCAGTGGAAGAGTTACCAGTTACTCTCCTGCTGATCTCACTGGGACCGGCATTAAGTCAGAGCTCAGCATTTCTGAAATTGCCATCCGGAGCCTGTAGGCTAATGGGACCTACCTTTGTTTCTCCAAGCACTGTTGCTGTGTTTACCAGCATTAGGTCATCTTCTTTGTCTTGGGACCAAAGGTTTCATTAATCCAGCTGAAAAAAAGAGTGCCCATACATATTATAAACACCCTGGAGACAGAACTGGAGTGGCAAGCCCCAAACTGAGGGTGGTGAAACACAAGTGGTGTGGTGATGGTCTCTCTCTTACTTTGTTCAGTCAGATACAATGCAAATGCAAATTATTATCTTGTAAATATGGTGCAACTGAGCATGGAGGAGACTGCTTGTTTATGGTTGTCTTTATTTTGTTATTATTACCATGGGTTGCATCAAACCTCTAGCCTGCACCCTAGCTGAGGACATCTGAGCATCAGATCTTATGAAATGCTGAAATGGGGCAGGTAGAGTGAGGAGATATAGGAAGCAGGGAGCTGGCACAGTCAAACTGCAGAGGATTTAAGAGAGAGTATTTTTGTCTGTTTTTGTCCGTTTGTCTGTTTTTGTTTTCCTTGGGGGAAAGTTAAAGTTACTAAAGCCAGTGAAAGTTATTGTACTAAGAGCAAGCAAACAGGAAAAGACAGCCACTGAAAGGCATACTGGGTAGAGGGAAAATTCATTTTCAAGCACTTTTATTTTCATTCTCTTGGTAGGATAACTCCAAGAAAATGGTGGAGGCAGCTCCTTCTGAGTCTTTTGTAACAGGATTCTTTTATAGTTACTCAGGTAAATAAAGCTGAGATTCATCTATAGTGCAGGGGATGAGACCTAGAAATACTCCCATTGAAGATGAGAAGATCCAAAATAACAGTTGAGACATGAGACAATGGGTTTAAGGAGGAAACACATGAGTGTAGAAACTTCTGTGTGGGATTCTAAAGTGTAATTTGTTTGGGGTGAATACCTGTTCTTTGTTGTAGTTCAAACAAACATACCTATAGGAACTAACATACACAAATTCACAATGCTGACAATAATAACTGAGCAGTGATTTTTCTGTGTAGAAGTCATGCAAACAGACAGACCTTAGTCAGAAAACTTAGGACATGTATGTGGTGCTCAGAAGGGACCAGTCTGAATCGGGGGCATCTGTGAAGGGAGAGCCTGGTTGGCTACAATCCCACAGAACAGCAACATCATTGACTGCTAACGAGAAGGTACTTGTTTAGGAGTTGCATGTCTTTTTATTAAGAGGGCCTCCACACAGAGATATGAAGCCTAAATGCAGGTTATTTATGAAGGGTTTTTTTCCTCATTAAAAACAAGATTAGCAGGATTATAGTTTATATATATGAACCAAAAGGAAGAACACATAGTTTGCTAGTAAAGGCTCTGCAGCACAGTGTACAAAGATCTGACATAGCTGCAGCTGCTATAAGTTGGTACTAGGTAAATTCAACCAGAAATAATGTGCATATTTCCAACAGTGCAGGTAATCACCTGTCAAAATGTTTTAGCTAGGGTTCACTGTATTTTCCAGCACTTGAACCTTTGTACTTGGTAGCAAATGTTTCTCAGAAACACGTTCCTCTAGCTCAACCCCAGCTATTGGACCTGCAGCAGAAATTAATTCAAAGCAGCCCTATGGGTATCTCATACCAGAGGCCAGACAAGATGATCACAGTGCACTAGGGGTCTCCTCTGGGGTAGCTGTGGCAATGAACTTGAAAACAATTATCTTAAAAGTCAATGCCTGATTCCAGTTTCACTTACACACTGTTTACATGAGTGTAACTCTTGGCTTCAGACTTCTGATTGACAGTGGTGGATGCAGAAGGCAAATCAAGCTTCTGAGAAAAATGGTTATGATCAGGCTGTCCCGAGCCAGTCACATGAACATGACATAGGATACATTAATGGAGTAAATGTGTGTATTTTCACTTATGTCTCTGAACCTTTGGGGCAGAAAAGCAAACACTTTTATTAAAAAATTATCCCTAAAAATTGAAAAGAGAGAGTAAAACCTGAAACAATAGAAATCTTTCTGTATTGTAAAATGGAGAAGAAAAAACTTTTGTGGTTGAGAAGACAATGATTCAAAACTGAAGTCTGCATAAAATAGTGGAGACAAAATGGACCAAAAAAAGCTCCAAGCAGGTTGCATTTAGAACCAACCATGATAGAACAGGTGGCTAGCTAAGATGGCTAGACACTTAGACAACTTCAAAATGTTCAATATGCAGCTCCTGCAGCAGTGACTATGATTAGAAATGTAAGCCAGAGTTGCAGGCTGAGTTTCCTCACTTTTAATATTAAATCTGTGGATTTAGGAGTATAGGATTTGTAAGACTAGGCCAGGCTTATGTTTAGCAGTAGTCTAAACAGATTCTGAAGAGCAAGGCAGAAGAACTGTGCAATGGGCAGACATAGGAAGCATCTGCAGTTTGTTGGGAGCACAAGTAATCTGCAGGTTACCTTAAATCCTGAAATTATGCATATCTTTCCAGAATACTTGTCGAATGCTCATAACTCTGGATATTTTTTAATGTATTAAACTGTCCAGTCTTTTCTGGAATTTTGGTAACTTCCTGTGGTTACTGATCGGTCAAAATACAAACTGTTGGGGAAAAATTGAATCAGCTTTGAATTTGCTGATTTGTAATCCAATCAAGCATCATCTTTTTCTTGTATTCTTGTGATCTGCAGAGTCTGGTTCTGCTAAGGAAGCTTCTGGCTTGTCTTTTGGGGAGTGTTCAGGATCTATTTTGATGAATTCCAATTAAGAGTCTTCCTGACACCACAGGATGTAGAGGTCAAAAAACATTCTGAGCAGCACAGCAACGGACCACATGGAGCACAGATAAAGGTAAGAAAATGGCGTAATTGCAAAACAGAACAGCAAGTTCCAGAGGATGTGAAAGGGATTTGAATTTGAAAGGATCTTTGGATGCATGGTTCCATGCACTGCAGCCCAGAAGAACTTGTTAAAGATTCTTGTATACATGGTAGAGAAAATAACAGTGATAATAATGCTTTGCCTTGTTAAATGGAAATTTACAGAAAGTTGTAGACAATCTGATCAGAAACAAGAGCTTTTTAGAGTCATGTGAGACTTGTAAGGAAGAATTACTGTGATTGCTTGAAGATAAGAGATTCCTGAGTGCCTTCTGTGTGCACGTGATTCCATTTGAGGCTGTGGGAAACCTGTTGCTCCTAAAAATCCTAACAGAGGTGTTCTAAGATGCAACATCAGTGCCTGATCTTGGGAGAGAAGCAGGAGACCTTGATAAGTTGCTAGAGATGGCACTAGTCTGCATAGCAATTTGTCTTTAACCAACTCTGGCTAGTAAAAGGAAATTCAGGGGACTAACTTCCCAACCAAGTGGATTCTCAGTCATGAGCAGAACTGACAGATTCTTGCTGACATTTGTAGAGTTAATCTCTGTCTTTAGCACAGCAGAAGTAACTTGTCATACCAGTATTGTAGCATTAACTGAGCTAGATAGAAGCTCTCCAGTGAGTCTGAGGGACTTCATCTCAATGTGGATAAGCATCCATCTGGCGGTAGGGCTGAAAAAAATGTAGTGACCTTGGACAGGAAGGTAAAATATCATTGCCTGAGCTGAGGAGCATGATTTATTGCATAAACAAGTTGGTTGCTATCAGTATTGTGTATTTTCAAACACTTGAGTCATGCTGGAATTCACAGCAGTAACTATTGGGAGTAGTAGCCTACTACTTTTGCAGCTCAGAGAGTAGCATCAAGGAGCTCTTCTGCCCCATATTTATTCCAGGAACATGAAATCAATGCTTATAAGTATCTAAAGGGTGGGTGCGAGGAGGATGGAGCCAGACTCTTTTCAGTAGTTCTCAGTAAGAGGATGAGGGGCAACAGGCACAAGCTGGAATATAGGAAGTTCCGTTCAAATATGAGGAAAAGCTTTTTACAGTGAGGGTGACAGAGCACTAGAACAGGCTGCCCAGGGAGGTTGTGGAGTCCCCATCTCTGGAGATACTCAAAACCCACCTGGATGCAGTCCTGTGTGATGTGCTCTAGGGGATCCTGCTTTAGCAGAGGAGTTGGACTAGATGATCTCTAGAGGTCCCTTCTGACTCTGACAGTTCTGTGATTCTGTGAAATCCTCCACAGGGGAGGTATGGGTCATGGTCACAAAAAGGTGGCGACTACTGCTTTTGTTTTCAGAGCATTTCTCTTTCTCCTTCTAACGACCATTTTCTTCTCTCTTTGGCCTCTTCAGTCTGGGCTGTGTCTTGGGTGAATTGTTCAGTATTACAATAAGAGATGGCTGAGAAAAGCTCACTTTGGGGGGAAAAAATGTAATGCAGTGGGGATAGATGCAGAAACAATAGATGTTATTATTTTGGCCCTGCTAACTGCAACTAGAATCCCACTTATTTTTTCGAGGTTGATCAGCTTAGGACTAAGTCATGTTAGGCAGACCACTGTCTAGTTTTGGGTGCCTTGGGAAAAACAATGTCAGGAAAAATATTCTCCATCTTTGCTAAGCAAACCAAGTGATCAGTGTCTTACAGATTCACCACAGTTTTGTCACTTTGAAATTGGCTTAATGGGACAAAGTGAGAGGACCTGCAGTCAGAACGTGTACATCTGAGGAGAAGGAGCACAAGGAAGTTTGCAACTGTGTGATTTTTGTCAGTATGTATCTCCTCTATTAGCAGCATGAGGAATTTCAAACTGAGAAGTGTCTGTTTTGGCAAATAAAGAACATGAGAACACTTCAGCTGTTCTGGAGCATAAACCAAACTCAGTAGTAAGATTCCAACTGCCTTTTGAGGCTGTCGGGTGTCCACTTGATGCAGCCTCTGATGCTCACTGTTAGAGTACACAGATATGTATTGCATAAAAACACACATGCAGTTCTGTACATATATAGCCAAATAATCCAGGCTTGACTTCTCTGTATTCTGAGGGGTCACATAAGGGAAAAGATGCATCAAAGCTTTTGCTTTTCCTGTGTTAAAGCCCTTTATTTCAGAGATTACATGAATCTAGTACCTTTGCTGATGTATCACTTGGAAGAAAGGGCTCCAAAAAGCCTTGCATCCTTTCTTCCCAGTCACCTTTGAATGGAACACAAAAATGATGAAGCCCAGCCCAGTGATGTGACCACGTAAGCATCTGCCTTTCCCTGCAATATCCTTCCTCTTGGGTCCCAAATTTTCTGGTGCCTCCCTCTCTTCTGAAAGAACAAGTGTTTTCTGTGCTCAGTCTCAGCTGGTGAAGGCAAACAGGTTTCAGAGCAAATAAAAATATTATTGACTCATTGCTTTTGCTGTATCAGCCAAGCAAAATACATATGAAGAGGTAAAACACATGAATAAGCAGACAGTAACAGGTCAAAATAAGCAATCAATACTCAAAGATACAATAGAAAGACACACAGGACAATATTGGAGATATCGATAATGACTCTGCCAGGTTTCCAGAATCAAAGACTGTTCTGCGTTCCCTTTAGTTTTGTTTCCACTCTCTCTCCCCTCCTTTTGATGGGAACTTCTCATGTGGCATCTTGACCCAGAGCTGGATTTTCTGGTAAATCAGTAATGGCAGAGAAGTTGCCTCCAAAGAGAAGAAATTACCAGGATGTCTTTTAGGAATGGTGCTTTGTGGCCTTTCCCCCCAAAATATTTTGCTGTTTACAGTTTATTTTGTGGTAGGTCTTCAAGATGTCTGGTGTGGGCCAAGAGCCCACTATGTCACCTGCTGTTCAAACACAAAGCAGTAAGAGAATTCCTGCTACAGACAGTAATAACCACAATCCAGAGTGATCACTTGCCATAGACAGAAGGGGGAGCACAATGAAATAGTTGGAGCAGAGGGAATAATTTGAGTCCCTTCTGGTTTATAGTAGAACTTACAAAGAAGTCACATGGTGAATATGTATCCTAGCTGGTAGAAGAACAGGTCAAGTTTTTTCCTAGTGAACTTAAAAGAGAGAATTTTCAAATAAGTGCAAGTTAAAAATAAATTCACTAATTAAAGCTCAGGTCTGATTAGACACAGAAAAAATGATGGATAAATTTTCAGGGAACTTTAGCGACTGTTTTATAACTGTTGTTATAAAAATTTTTGAAAAAAGGTCAGTGTGTAATGTACAGCTGAGTGTCTCAAACACTCCTCAAAGTCTTCTAGTAAAAATACTGAGCAGTACATATTTACATGCCTAGCTCACATTAGGGCCATTTTGAGGAGCTGTTCACAGCTGAGCCTTTGCAATATTCTGACAAAGGTGAAACCGAGTAACAAATGGTTATACCATTCAGAATACTGCCCAGTTTCTCATGGTTACTGTCCAGTAAATACTCGGAGTACTGGGTTGGGAAATAATAATGGAAGGAAATCTCACTCCACTCCTGAGTGCATCTGCAGCAAGCATAGATGCTCATACACGGGGAAAGTGCTGGGCTGTCAGTGATTTTGGAAAGCTGCCGTGTTTGGTTAGATCCCTGAGTATGGGTTACATTTTAGAGAGCTGCTTTTGGGAATGTTGGCACAGTGTCTCCCTGTATTAATAGTATTATGGCCTTTCTTTGGGCTATCCGTATTCTTCTGTGAGTTGCCTTTTAGCACTTTCTACTATGTAACATCGTAAAGTTTCTCTTTTATTTTGTCACCATATTTTCCAACTCATTTGCTTAGACATTCTTTATATTATGTGACTGCATTCCCCTGACAGAAAAGGATGCAGTGGGTAGAAAACCTGTGTTGAAGATTCATTATCTTTTCTTCATTTACTTTTTCAAGAATCTGGCAAACCTTTCAAAGTACATCAGTGAGGTGGGTCTGAGCAGCCACCTCTTGTTTCTTCCCAGAATGTGATTGCTTCCTAGTATCCTGCTGCTAGGGCTAATTGGTGGTGGCTCCCTTTGCTTTTATTCATACCTGCATAAACGACAGGAGGATCCAACATGCTGGCTTGGCTGGTGACATTTGTGTGTCATTCCCTTCCTGTTGATGGTCAGGTGAGCAGCACTGAATGACTCTCTTCTCCTTTCTGTTTTGTCTAATGACAAGTAGGTTGGTCAGGACAGGAACGATGGCTTACTTTGTACAGTACATAATGCACAGAGTCATTGTCTCAGTATCTCTAGGTGATGTTGTAATGTAGTTCATAATCACAATATATAGGGACTGTAATGTTTCTTTCCATGACTGTAGCCTGGGGCTGTGCTACCTTTTGTATTCAGTACCCCTTAAGCTGCCCTGCTATAAGCAATCTTTTAGCAGTCTTGTCAAGATCCCAAACAGTGATGTACAGATTGTATTTTGACCTTATACATGTAGCCCAGTAAACGTGTATATGAATGCTAACTAGCATCATCTGGTCAATGATTTACCAGATTCATCTCTCACGTGAAAATCAGTACTTTGTATGCCCAGTTTGGCAAGTCTCAAATACTCAGTAAGCAAGAATTGCTTTCCTCCACCTGCAAGAATAATGACAAGGGCTTGAATGTCATAAAGAGCTTTTTCGCTGTTTGTTTTTAAGCTCTTTGTCTTGTCTTTTTGAGCATGTAATTGAAACTGGATGGTAGAACCAAATGAACTGTTTTAGGCTGAGATTTTCATCTTATATCATATATCCTGTAACTGGAGCAAAAGTACAAAACTTTCATGACACTTGTGAGGCAACTGTGAGAATTCGTCATGTTCTATATTCCGGTTTTGAGAGAACTGGCTGGCTACTGCACTGGCAAGACAATTACATTGATACCTGCAAACAATGTAACTGACATATGATGGCAGAGCTGTTCTGAGCAAAACAAAGTAGAGAGAGAAAATACAGGTGCCTGAGATGGGGTTTGTGATGAGGTGCTTAAGAGGCAACATAAATCCATCATCAAGCAGGAGCTCTGTGGAAGAACTAGTTTATTGAATGGTTCAGTGGCAACCTAATACAAATATGCAAATTATTACACTTTGAAAAATCAGGTTAAATTCTCTCTTTGGATGCAAAAGAAACCAATTAATACAAATTTGGCACCCTTCTTTGGGGCAGACAGCAGAGTTCAGAATTTTCCAGTGAAAACTGGGTAAGTTGAGATGTCCCCTGAAGTTTGATCTCTCTGGGGATCATTCCCACAGGTATCATCATCTCCTAAGCGCCCCAGCTCCTCTCAAGCACCATGATGTGAGCTATTGCTCTTTGCTACCATTTTTCTTCCTCTTCTATGCCTTTATAAAAAATGCTTCCTATGATATTCAAGACCTCATTCAATCCATCTGTGATTTCCTCCTTTCCTAGCAGAAAGGTAGAAATGGCCTCTCTGCTTCTCCTCAGTGTGCGACCTGGTAGGCAGGGTGTACACAGTAGCTTTGGAAAGGGGTTTGAAGTATGTCCTCTCTTTCCTCTGTGGTATCATGGCTAAGTCCTCTGAGCCCCAGGGATGTAGCTTGTTACGTTTACTGCTACATCATTTTAGCCACCAGAAAACCTGCATAGTTTAAGAAATTGAATCTTTCACTTAAGATGTGAAAAAATCCAGGACAAAAGATGATGCCAGTTCCTTGCCTCTCACCAGAGACGAGGAAAGAGCCAAGCTGCAGATTGTATTGAAAGTAAGGAGAGTAAACTCCCCCTTCATCCTTTCCTATACCAGACCCAGCCCAGCCCCCAGGAAGGCTTCATCTCTCTGTGAATGGAGTCCCTCTGAGCACGATGCTGAGCCAGAGGAGTGACAGGTGCCTCCTGATATGCCTAAATGAGAAGAACCAATCGGAGGAACCTGCCCAGCTTTTGTTGTCATCTGGCTTTACTCACGAAAGATGAGTTTGATTGACAGATGCATCAAGGTTCACAGTTTATTGGTTTTTGCAAAAGAGCCAGATCTGCCAATTTAGACAGGGGAGTGACACAAAACTTTCCATCTAAATGGACTAATTTTACCACAGGGAATTCCCAGGCAGAGCCCGCCAAGGCAGGCGCAGTCCTGTTTTATTTTTTAACAAGGACTGAATGACAAATATAAACGACAGTTCTAGGCTGACGGAACATCAGCATTTGACACTTCACAGGGGAGCAGTGAAATAAACAATAGGCAGAGAAATTGAATTAGAATCAGATGAGAGTAAGCTAGAGGGGGAGAGGAGGGCCTGATTCTCTACCAAATAATTTATGAAAGAGCAAACTGACTACTAAGTAGGTATAACATGCTTACATTCTGGTTTATTAGAAAATGTAACCTACTACTGTATTACACTTGCATGGTGTAAATAGATCACTGGACAAAGGTGGGTGAAAGCAGAGACCAATGAACAGGGAATGGGAGTGTACTAGGGTTTCTGTTCGTGGTGGTGCAAACCTCTTGTGATAATCTTGCCGTGTGTTACTAATAGACTCTATAAAGTCAGAGAGCACAAGTACGACAAGTCCATGTAACTTCTCTTCCGTTCCCTCTGGCATGTTCCCTGCAGAGTTCCATCTGGTCTTCCTGTATTAGGGCACTTGCTACCTTTTGGGTACCCAGTGTTGCAGCTCAATTCTTTTACTGCTTTTTTTTTTTTTCTCTGGGACTTTTCAATTTAAAACAGGCAATCCATGACATTTAAGATGAGTTATTCTGTGCAGAATCTGTCTGGGACTTCTGGGTGTGGACCATGCCTGCTTGAGATAAAAGGTTGTCTCAGCTGATAGCGTTAGCAAGCTGTTATCTTATTTCTGCTCAGCTTTAGCAGGGGGATAGGATATATAAACTTTTCTGATGGGTTAGAGACAGCAAACTGTTTGTTAGCTAGATGTTGCTTGGTAGAAATTTGGATTCCTAGATTTTATGTCATGCTCTGAGATTTGAAGCGTATCTAGGAAAGTGATTTTCAATCTTTTTCAATTAGCAAACAGTAAGAACAAAAAACCATCAGTAGAAGAATAGCTGCCAATGTAGTGCATCTAGGTCCATGAGCTCTCTTTTCCCGGTCACATAAAAGCAGTTTCCTGAAAAATAATTTCTAGATTTTAGAAACATAAGTTTAAAACTACTGGTCTATATGTTAGAGAAAAGGGCATGAAAATAAGGGGCTTTGGATTGAGTTGCTTGTTAATGGTGATTTGACTTTCATATATGAGTCTGAAAAGTGCATATGTGGAAGCTGCCTTATTAGCTAGGTGCTGTAACAAACTATTGCTGGTGTATCAAGGAGGTGTCAAATGCAGGTCTGTAGTTAAAACTGCATTCTGATGTAGGCTGACGCGGAGGAAAGATCCTTATTTCTGCTGTACACAGAGGTACTATATCTGTGTGAAATTTCACACTGTCCAGTCTTAGACCCTTTGGGTCTTCTGTGTAGGTTTTGTTTATCTTCCTTTCTTAAAGTGTTCAACAGGGTGTGTTTGAAATTGGTCTCAGGCTGAAAGTCATTATGTTTGTAGTATTTCATTGTTGGTGTGTCTCTTTAAAAGAGAATTATTCATCTCCCTTTGAAGAGTCACAGGGGCAAAGCCAGAGTAATTCTGATGCAAATAGTGTGTTTTGAAAATAAGCCATTTAGAAGAGAAGCCATTTTTGTTATGTTTCATAACAGAAAGCTTATCCTTCAGCAACGACTTGTGCATAGTTCTTGGTGGAACCACAGCCATGCATTTCATTGTGTCAGGACAGTCCCTTAGAGTTTTTCTCCCAGGGATGGAAGCCACAGGCAGTTGCAGTTTCAGCTGGTCAGTGTTTACTTACATACTCTGACAGCACAAAGTTTGGCTGCCTGTAGTAAAGATGGATGTTGCCTCTGTCCTGAAACCTGGTTCCTATCAGAGTAGTAAAGCAGACTGTGAAGAGCACCAGCAAACAGTAATGATAGAGAAGGTCCTCTGACCATGTGCGGGCAAGGGTTGCGTGAAGAAGGCAATAGTGCCAACAGTGCCCCAACGGGCACTGTGTGATGCAGGATGGTCTCCCCAGTGTGTTCAACAAGGAACATTGGAGGTTTGTACCTGAGAGGGCAGGAGGTAGAGAATGGAGAAGGGGGATCACAGAGAATCCATGTTTTCCACATGAGGGCAATGCCAAGGGACAACTAGGCAGGACAACTGGCAAGGCACTGAGCTGCTTCCGAAAGCACTAAACCACAGGGTCCCTGAAATGTGGTGACACTCACTTTTCACTAAAATAAGGGAGTTTCTGACTCTGGAAGTGGAAGAGACACAGTTAACAACATAGCTATAGAAGTCTTGAGAACACTAAAACTAGAAGTCAAATATAGTTTTTTTGTTTTTATTTTATATACATGTATATAAATATACATATATACAACACGGCATCTGGTATTATATACAAGTTATATGATTTCCAGTCAATCTTGTGATTTTTGTGTGTACTTGGTTCATGATTTTCAAGTACAAGGGGCTGGCCATACAGACTCTAACAAACTCCCTTTGCTTCACTGCAAACAGCTCCTGAATCACATAAATTAACTGTCCTGATGATATTTCCATCTTTTTTTCTAAAGCAGACAAAAATTTATGTACAGACTGCTTCCTGTGCATATCTTCATTAACTGCTGCTTGTTTAGTGAGCTGATCCTTTCCTTAATATTTTGAAGTCTTTTCCTTTGGATACAAGCATCACTGTGTACATATACTACATAATAGTTTTCAGAATCAATCTTTTCCTTTAAAGCACTGGTGCCATGTTTGCTCTTCTTCCATTTTTGCCGTTCCCCAGGTCGTTATACTTTTTCAGTACTGATTGTGAGTCCAGTAAATTCACCTGCTAGCTCGATTAATACCTTCAGATGTGTATTATCTGGAGAGATTGTCACTATGAATGCTTAGTGTTCTAACTGTTCCCCTTGCCTACACCTTGTTTAAAAACATATGTATTTTTAAAGAAGGTTGTCATCATCTCAGAATGTTCAAACTTTTCTTTATTTTTCTTGTCAGAATAATTGTAAAGAGGATTTATTTACTTAGTGTTGCATAATCTCTTACAATATCATTTTCCTCATTAGGAGACAGACTGTGGTGCTCTTTTTAGTTTTATCACACATTTTCACACTGAGAACTCGCGTTGATTATGCAGAATTATTATAGGAACAGAACACTAGTTGGAATGGTAGAAATAGTTCTTTCATGCAAGTATTTCTTTTTGCAAGATATATAAGTTCTTGGAAGTTGCAAAAGTTTTGCTATAGTTCAACTATCAGTTATGGAGACTTACACAGGAAATGTCAGGGTGCAGTTCTCTGGGCTGTGTTAGGAGTGATACAAATGAGATGGTCATGCTAGCTTCTAACTCTTTCTTCTGAGATTATTTTACCAGGATGAATTTTGAAAATCCATTATGCTTTCTTCTGGCACATCTGTCTGTTGATTCTTAGCCTGTCTTTCACCTCTAACAGCAAATGTACATTAGTAATTTCTGTGGATTCCAGTCAATTTAACATCCATGATCTATCTCATCTATTAGTCCACTGTTTGTTTCTTATCACCTAAACTTTGGTAGAGAAAGAGAATTCTGATGCATAAAGGATTTCAGAATTTTGGAATCCAGTTTTGCTTCAATTTTGAGTGCAAGTCTATCTCTGTATCACACACCAGGCCTGTCTGTCTTGCAGGCAGCGGACCCTGGAAACCTGGGGTCTCTGACTTCAACATAGTTTCCAGGCATTTTTGCTGCAGTGTTGTGAAAAATGAATTGCTTTTATAGACTGTTTGGATTTCAACAAATTGACTTTCACTTAGGGAAAATGCCCTGTTGGAGGATTTTCAGCCTATTCTGTTAATACTGCAAGGGAAAAATACAAACTGGAACAAAAAGAAATTTTTTAACTGATGAGAAAAAGCTTCATGAAAGCATGTAATTTTATGACAGCATTTCTGCACAAGCTTTCCTTAGGATACATATGCACCAGCAGAAAATGTGGCCCACTGGCTTTCATGAGCCATTGTGAAAATATTTTTAAATCACTAAAAATTGTAGAAGCAAAATTGATTTAGCCTAGCCTGACTCCTTGCTACACTTTTACTCCGCCTCTGTGACCTTAAACTGCATCTGACTTCCTGGAGAATTAATGCTTGACTGAGGAAAAATTGAGTGAGTACCTCAGTATTTGGTATGTATATAGCATACCTTAATATAATGCCTAGCTCTTTGTTAGGCAGACAATGAATAGCTTGGAGAATGGGTTATTAATGACTTTGCATTTGGTTTTGCCCCCAGGTTGACCAAGATAGATAGAGATGAAGAGAGAGCAAGCTATAATTAAATATCAGGCTAACAGAATTCCTCTCGTGAAACTAAAACCGGGGTAGCAAAGAAGTGGGGGTAAGACCTGAGAGCTCTCAGCCACTTTCACATTACTGAGACATTGCACCCAGCCCCCACAGTGCTCTGATGGAGTATCAGGACTAATTCTGGAAGGGTTTAAGTCTTCCTAGAAGCACATGGAGCAGGTGTTGGGGCTATGAGGAAACAGGTGTAGAGGGGAAAAGGACTCTGGGTTTTAACCCACATCTTTCTGATGTTATGGCTACCCAACAGCAGTTTCATTTTCTGAACTACCTGGGGACACCTGATGTGTTACGGACCATTTGGAATCAACTGAGTGAGATCTATAGAAGAAGGAATCCTGCTGGCACTGAATAGGAGCAGGATGGTGGCTGGTGGGGGCTCAGGGGCTGGATTGCACTGTAGGATGGTTGCAAGCACGTGCAGTGCCTTCCCTCACACGTTGTGGTGATTGTTAGCAATCATAATATTGTTTCTATGGTGCCTGAAGGGTGCTGGGTAGAACAAATGTAACATCCTGGAGACCTCAAGGGGAATCCACTGGAGAGAAGCACTGAGGGGGATAGAGAGAGGAGAGGGAAAGAGAAACAAGCCAGAAGCCACAAAAATGACATACAAAAAAAAAAAATTTGATTTTATTTCTCATGTGCACAAAAAGAGAAAAGAAAAAAGTCAAACAGAACTGAAATGATGAGGAAAAGCCAAGAGTGGCTGCAGTAGCCTAGGATGGATATATAAACCTGCACTTGGCACTGGCCCCCTCCCCTCCACAGTCTCATGTCTAGCTTAGTCTGGAGGCATCAGCAGAGATGCTTATGGTTGGATTTGTGATCAGTTCTGTAGTTGTCATTGTTTTGTCCCTCCTTCCTGCTTTGCAATTTTGCCACCATCCTGGGCCCAGCCAAGGAGCACACCATGGTATTTGTGGGGTCCCTCAGAAGCTCTCATTCTGTCAGTACCAAAGGTGGCATCTATGGTTCGTATTTCTTTTCCCAGAGGGGTGCTTTTTATTAGAAACAAAAGTGTGGGGGTTTTCCAACAGTTCAGCAAACCAAAAATCCCTTTAAGAAAATGTTGGTGTGCATATATAATTATGTACGCAAGAGGAGAAAGAGGTGCAGGGTTTTTCGTTTTCCTTTTGTTTGTTTAACATCCTCACATTCATGTTGTGATTAATTCTGAAGTCTTACTCAATTTGAATCATTGCTACTGATGGGTCGGAAAGCATGCAGACTTCTTGTTTCCACAGCAGGGCTCCTTGCCACCAACCCTCCCCACAGATTTAGAGGTCACAAGGGTGTCAGCTTTAATGCACCCTCCATGTGCAAACCTCCCTCCTTCTTGCCCCACATCCCATTGGGCCAAAAGGATGCAGGAGCTTCAGAGAACAGGACTTGAAAGTGCTGTCCAGTTTTAAATGCTATGGTCCCTGTTGCTTCCAGTGAAGCATGGCATTTAAGAACTCATGAGATTCCTTCCCACAAAAAAATGGTGACAGAAGGAGATCCAGTCACATAACATTCCTGCTTGGTCCTTTAGATAAAACAAACGTAGCAGCAGAGCTTAGAATGATAAGAGAAGAAAGAAGTGAAGGGAGAGCTAAGGAAGAAGAATGAAGAAATGAATAATGATTTGGGAGAAAAAGGAAAAGAGAGAAATTAAATGGAAACATTAATTATTATTCAGAATAATACTTAACACTCTGATAGAATTTTCTTTCCAGGATCTCAAAGCACTGAGCCGGTGCTAATTAATTCAGCTGTGCAATCCCCCTGTGAACTAGGAACTATTGTTATCCCCCTTTTACAGAAGATTGGAATTGAGGCATAGGGGGGAAATTGGACTTGACAAAGGTTCTCTAGAGCCACGAGGAGAACTGGGGAGTTCGAGTTCCCAGATACCTGCTCTCATATCAGTAATGCTGTTCCCTCTCTGGATAGAAAAATGCATTGGGAATTAAGAATAACGAGAGAGCTAGAAATTGAATGGAAAGGGGTTTGAAAAAGGGAAGAGACAGCAGAATGGAGGAGAGAGATGTGAGCCACAGACATCACTGGATTTTGCATAGTGATTTCTTGCTCAAATAATTTTTCCTTTTTTCCTGTAAAACTTTTTAAAGAAAAATTTAAAAAAATATCCACCTATAACAAAGCAACTGAAGCAACTGTTGGCATGTTGGGGAAGGGGTCCTTTCAAGGTTTGGCTGTTCCCTCAGGTTCTGGATTTGTGCTGTGCTTTATTGAACACATTGTTTTGTTTTCAGTGAGCACAAGACTTGCACAGTACAGACAGCGTGTTCCTTATCTACAGGATGAGACGAGGCTGTTTTAATAACTACCATGATGAAGATGGAGATGAATTTATATACAAGAGGAATTGCCTTCACATTACACACATTATCTTCCTACAAAGCAGCAATTGTTTTTGCAAATAACATAATATTAAATAATTGGTAGAATTTTTGCGTTTCCTGCATAGTCCAGTCTAATGGAATCTATATGAATATTGATGGTTTTCTTCTGCATAATATCACCACATAAATCCCTGTGTCAGCTACTAGACTTTAGCTATAATACTGCTTTACAATGCATCCACCGACTGTAAATCAAAACAACCAACACAAGAAACTCTTTGGCAAATGTAATTCAGTACATTCGCATGGGGGTCTACAGATGGTGGTGGAAGAGGATTAGACTGCTCAGTCCTTTGCATAATTTTGCTTTCCTTTTGATTTTCCTGGCCAGACTAGCTGCCATACTTAGGAACTTTCCAGACCAATCCAATGCCTGGTTGTAATCCTCTTTTAGCAGCGGAGTTACACCAACAACAGGTTTGGCGCTCTGAGGGTCAAATCAAGCCAGCCATGAGGGAGCCAACCAAATCCTGATTTCATACCCTAGCTCATGTCTCAAGTTTAGTGAAACACCATTATAAAAATAAGCATTTCTGAGCTGCTAGCTTCTCTCGAGGTGGCCCTTGGGCTGCAGGTTTCCAAGTGTGAGGTGTGATAGTCTTTTTTTCCCTAGACTCCTCAGGAGGTTGTCCCTGCTGGTCCTGTGATTAACTGCCTCTGCTCCAACCACTTGCTGAATAAAACTGGCTGGGGCACGGGTAGAGCAAAGGCTGTACTGAGAGACTGGAAGGGAGACTTTGCTAACAGGGTCCAGCCATCTATCTGGTGTCTGTGGAGGAAAACAGGAGCAGCGAAAGTGAATTTTTAGAAATTACTCAGAATTTTCTTCTCCTATAGAATAAGGTGAAATAATGGGCCAAATTCTGGTCTTGGTGACAGTGTAACAACTCTGGTATTTGCAGCAGGTTACTCAGAGGGAAGATGTGTAGAATGACACTTGTAATAAATCAGGAGTAACCTCTTTGATTTTATTCTGTACAGGAACAGATTTTAGCTCTATATCTTCTATGTAAACATCCCCCCCCCCCAAATACCCTTATCATTTGGGCACCCCATTAAAGAAGACACAGATCTATAATCAGCTAGAGCCATGCAAGGGCTAAAAGTGTTAGGTGAAAGGGGCCTTTGGGATTAACACAGCTGTTTACTGATGATGGATTTCATACATACAAGTTAAACTTGGAAACAGAATACTGAGTCCACAACCACATCTCCTCTGAGGCTGTTAACTTTGGATTTTATACATAATGTTGGCTGTACAGATTGCTCCACTGTTCATTTTTATGCCCTTCAGGGGTTTGATTCTCAATCCTGTCTTTGTCCATGGACAGTAGCCCACAAGTTTTATCTGAAATCTCTCTAAAACAACAAGGATCTACTTTGGCAGACTTGATGCCCTGGGGACAGGCTATAGCTGCCTTCATGTTTTCTTTGAGTGTTTTTTAGGAAGTGTCAGTGCAAGAACAGTTTATGAATTTGCTGACGATACAGGAGTAATAAGCATTTCTATTGACAGCCTTTTGCAGAACAGTGTTTGCCAGTCATTTGGGAACCAAAAAGAGCAGAGAATCCCTAGAGAATCATCAGGTGAGCATTTGGAATAAGGGATAAACATTAGGGTGCACAATATAGGATTGAAGATTAAAAGATGGGGCTGTATTGGGACTGTCTGTTAGGATGCAAGCATATGGATTTGAATGGAGGCCTATAATTAGTAGGTGTATGAGCAGACGGACTGGGAATTGAAGGGAGCCCATATAGCAAGGCTATAGTGGTTAGGAAATTAGGTGTTGGGCACAGATAATGAGGCTGTTGTCACCGGCTGTGGGAATCTGGAGAATGAGTGTTGGGCGTATCTAAAATTGTGAAAGTTGGGATGTGGGTGAACTGAAGTTTTCACGGGTACAGGGGTTAAGGTAAAGGTAGCGGCAGCTAAGGGCTAGGGAACCAAGCAATAATCCCAGCCAATCCTGAATTTGTCCATCTCAGTCTCAGCTGTCCAGAGGGCAATCAGATGGGCCCACATGAAGCCCCACACTTTCCACCACACAGCGCAGTTAGGGCGCAGCTGGGCTTCTTTTCTTTGTTTGCCAACCAGTGACATGAAAAACGTTTGTTGACTCAGAGTGCTTTTTTGTCGACTGATGTGTTTGGTAACTTTGTCAGATGTGACTTGTCCACACTGCTCCCCAGAGACAGGATTTGGGAAAGGGGGAGGAGGAGGGAGGCGACTGGGGTGGAGCTGGCATCCAATCCTCTCCAATACCACCATCCCATTGTAGTGCAAAACAGAAAGGAAACAAAACCCTAGAGTGAAAAAGGAGCATCAAACGTCAGAGGAACTTGTCTGCCATTCAGGTGGTGGGGAGGGATGGGACTTGGAGTTTTATTTTTGTAGGGTTTTTTAATTATTATTTTGGTTTTTTTGTTGTTTTTGTTTGCTTGGGTTTTTTAGAAAATTGGGGATTTGTTCTTTTTTTTTTTCTCCTTTTTACAGACCTTCATGACAAAGCATAAAAACACAGTTATATTTATATATCTATTTATATATTTCTTCATTTCGTCGGTTGGTTTGTAAATGTTGCTCCATCCTCCTGTCTGAGCTGATTGTGTGTCACAGAAATTGTGGGTGTATGTGTGAGGTTCCTCCCAACTCTGGCCTGCGAAGTCACCATGTGTGAGGTGCAGCCAACCATGGGGGAAGCCATGCTGGAGAGTGGGGATGAGGTGCACAGAGAACCCCTCATGGGGTGCAGATAGTTACTTGGTCCCTTTCTTCATTGCCAGATGGGCCAGGTCTCTGTACTGCCATCTCTGCTCTAGCCAGACTGTTCCCTCTGTCCGGGGAAACAGGGTGAGCATCAAAGGTTACACATGTTGATGAGTCCACCACAGAGGAGCATATCTTTGGGGAACAGTGTTTTATGAGCGATGTCTCCCCCGCTTCCCCCGGCCCTTACCACTCCCAGAAGGGGGGTCCTGTAATGCAGTGGTTGCCAGCTGCATTGCTTCCCAGTCCCCCTGGGAAGTCCTGGAAGCCAAGGAGACTTTGCGTGGCCGAGCTTTGCCCAGGCGCAGTGGAGGGCGCCCGCAGGAGAAGCCACTTGGCCGCAGGCTCCTCCCAGCGTAGGGGAGCGGTCAGGGCAGAGGACGCGGGGAGGGCGGGGGTCTCAGTCTGGTGTGGTGAGTGCTTGGTCCGGTGCCTTCGTGGGGAAGTTGAAGGAACTGGACTGTGGGAAGGAACGGAGAAGGTCTCTTCACCTTTCCCAGAGATGGAGGGAGGTGATCAGACAGGTACAATGTGGAGGCCTAAGCTGTCGCCCTGCAGTTTCATGTGGTTTCCATGGTAACTAGTGGCGGTCATAGGCAGCGGCAGCAGTGGGAGGTGCGGAGCCCCGGGATGTGGCACTATAATAATAAGGGGAACCTGAAAGTTAACACAGGAGAAGAATGGACTGGTTGAAAGGACAAACAGTAAAAAAAAGAAACAAAAACAAAAAACAATCAAAGGAAGAAAAGAAAAGAAATAAAGGAGAACTGAAAAGGAAAGGAAGAAAGAAAAGGAAAGGAACCCAAAGAATGAACTTGAGGACTGAGCTCTTGATGGGATTAGGGAAAGGCAATCAGAGGAAGCCAGCTGAGGGCTGTGCTTCAGTGGAGAGGTGCTGCTTTGGCCTCTGGCTCTGAAACTCCCCTATGGAAAGGATATCCTTTTGCTCCTTCTGACCATAAGCAAGTTGCCGAGAAGGAAACCATGAGCATTGCAGCACAAACATACCACACCTGATCCATGGCCACAAGGAAAGTGTTAGGGCCAGATGTTCTGAGTATACCTAGCAAAGTATATAACAGGTAATTTTTAAAACCAGGACAGAATAAATGAAAAAAATTACAATGTTTTATTGCTTGGGATTTTGGTCACATTCGGCATGAGAGAACTCCAGGTGGTTACCTAATGTGTGTTAAATAGTGATTGATTATTAAGATCACATTTACAGAGGTTTAACAACACTGGAATAAAATGTGCCTCTATTATCCAGTTGTTAAACCTCAGTAAATACATAGGTAATAATCACAGCTGATTTATTTTGCATATAATAAATCTCTTCCTATTCCCTTGCAAAGAAATGTGTTAGAAGAAAGGTCCTAGGGCAGGCTTTTTCCCAAGGGGAAAAAAACCTGACTATTTCTGGGTGTATTACTTACTGGAGACAGATGTATCACTGCAAGAAAACTCTACTGGCTATTATAAACCTAGTGATCCAGCACATCTCCCACTCTGGACACACTGTTCCAACTGGTCTGAAAAGAAGAACTTCTATGGGATTTCCAGATCCTCAGGAACTGACTCTGGCTTTAGCCTTGGAGAGGAGTGACACTTCATCTGAATTTTTAATCAGACCTTGAATGTATACTGATTGTGGCCTGAGAGAGTAGCAGAACCTGAATTTAACTTTTGATCTAATCTGGACTAAAATGTGGAGGCAGCCCATAGAGAAGCCAGAGCTAAAGTGGAATTCTGAACCATCTCAAGAGAGGAATTGGCTTCAGAACAGATACCCACCTAGACACTGGACTGGAGAGTGAGGAAAAAGCCCTCGCACCTGCCCAAATACTTGAAACCCTTTTCAGAAATAAACAAACAAAAAAAAAAAAAAAAAAAAAAAGAAAAGAAAACAAAGAGACAAACAGAAGGAGCGCGAGGCTGGGGGTGTGCTGTGGGAAAGAGGTACTCACTTAGTAACGCAGGGTTGCTGAACCGCCAGGCCTCATTGTAGGTTGTGTACTGAGGGTGGCTGTAGGGGTTCCCTGAGAACTCGCTCCCTGGAAGAAACCAAGGAGGGTGTGAAATACAGTTAGGAATGAACTTTGTGTCTGCTTTTCCATCAAGCCAGTGTCCATGCTAACTGTGTATGCCAGCAGGAAAACTAGTGTATGTAGCTTCCTTGCTCAGCTGAGACTGTGTCCTCCAGGACACTGTGGTGTTTGTTCAGTGCAATGTTGCTTACCCATACAGTTAAAAATCATAAGACTGACCTCTTCAGAATCAAGAAATTAGTTTAAAATAATGAAATTCAATAATACAAATAAATAAGCTGGTTTATTTTTCATTGCCTTCTGACTTCTGATTCTCAGGTTGCAGTAGGATTGCATATGCAAGCTTTTTCTGCAATTAACTCTCAGCTTTCTTTTACATAAAATCTAAGGTTCTCCAGTAGCATCAAGACAGCAGGCATGGGAGCTTGGTGGGACAAGCTCACCATAAACTCATTGGAACTAGCAGTGCTGTTGATGGTTGCTAAGATTTGTTCACAGGGTACTGAGGGTGGTGTTATATTTGTGGAGAAGAGTATAATTTGGTTTTGGAAATGTTCTGAGAGCACGGTCAGCTTAAATATAAAACAAAATAGAAAACATGTGAGTCACTTTCTTTCTTACTCTATATGATGGTGTTAGTCAGAAAAGTGACTCATTTGTGATTAACCCCACCTTTATGCTTAGTTAATGAATTACAGAGAAAACTTGCTGTATTCCAGTTCCAGAAAATAATTTTCTAGTGATTAGGACTTTAGGTACTATTCTGCATCTGAAAGACAAGCTAGGCTAGAGCTTCCTTTTTCACTTTCAATAATAGGGGCCTAAACCAGAATACTTCTGAGCTTTGTTATCTAGTAAGACTCTGACCGAAGATTTGAATGCTGTATAATCTTCTTAAATATTCAGTTTTATTGTGCATAAAGAGCTGAGTCTCCTTGTTTTATACCAGGCTGTGAAGGGCTAAGGGAATTTATATTTGGTAGCTGAGGAAGCTGCATTCAAAATAAATAAATCTCCCAAAACTTAAAAATGTATGATTCTGGTAAGTAAAAACATGCCATTATCTGATCATAACCTTATTTTAATGCAGCACCAACAGCCTGGGGACAATTAGTGCCATCTGAAAGGTATTATGCACTTAAAAGTCAGTGAAAGAACAGTGTGACTATTAGCTTCTGGTCTGCCTTAATGCAGGGGTGGAGTTGTTACAACAGAAGTGTTTGGAAAGCATTCGGGGTTTCTGCTAGATACTTTGGAACACGGAAAGAAGGCAATGCAAGACGTGCTGGATGCCTGTGATACAATTACCAGAGAAATGTCAATTAATTATACTGTAATCTCTACAAATCTCCCATCACCAGAGAGTTAAAGTCAAAACCACAGATTTTTGGATGGCAGAAATTAAGTCTGTTGAAATCAGGGGATTTGCACTGGTTTAAACTTGAGGAGAGCTCGTTCAGCCAAGTTTTTAAAAGACATTCAGGGTAATAACCAAAGCAGTCAGTATGAAAATGTGTATGTATCAAAACAGATCACCATCTGAAGGCATTTTAGTCACAGCAGTTTTTAGTTTTAGCATAAAATCTCATTTCTGTGAGAGACCTTTCTAAGTGCTGTTTCAATGAAAATAGCTCAGCATATTTCCTTATCTAGGAACCTCCTGCACTGAAGGTCCTGACAGCTAGCTGGGACGGAATAGGTGAAACCTGCTAAGGTGACCCAAGATGCTGTGGGATGGGATACTAAGGCAAAAAGCAATGCATAGTCCAGTTTTATCTCCACTGAAGTGATTTATCTGAGATACACTGGAATGAGTTTGCCCCTCAAAAAAGGAAAACAATGACCCAGATGAGAATTTCTGCCTTGAAATGCCTCATATAAACTCTCTGCATGGAGAGGGAAGTTCTGATATTTCAAAACTTCTCTCTCACCCTCTTCTGAGTTGTCACCCTAAACTGTTTATAGTGTTCCTAAAGCATGGATTAAGTAGAGGAGAAAGAGCCCTGACTATGGAGAGCTGGGAAGGAGGGAGGGCAGCTAGTGGAAACAGTGTTTATTGACGAGGAGTGAAAGCATGCATGCAGCAGGATAATGAGCTTTTGAGCTCAACTGTGACCAAGAGGAACTGAGCTATCGCCTTCCCCAATCACTAATGAAACAAGTGTAATTTCCTCATCAGCATTGGATTCTGTTTAACGACTCCCTGCTGTTGCCATCACCAACCCTCCGCAGGTTCAACGCTGCTCAGTGTAAACTGCAGTTCCCTTCAGCGAATGCTCACTTTGCCAAAACAGTTTGTAGAAACTTGATGGCCTTTCTGGGAAAGAGAAAGAATTGAGGCAGGGATCAAAGGTGCTCTGTTATCTGGGCAGGAAACATCTCTCAGACACAAAAGTTAAGCGTAGCACAACACCTGATTCATCCTTGAGTAACTAACTCCTGCTTTTTCAAGTGTGTGCTCAGAGACTACTTACTGACTTCCATCCCTGTCTGCAGCCAGGGACCTGAAGTTACAGGCAAGGGAAAATGCAGGATATGTATCTTAGCACTTCATCTGCATAAACCTCAGAGATATTTGCATGCATAACTAACCATGTTGCATGGATGTACTGCTACTGGAGACAGTAGTCCTTAGACTATACAATTAGAAGTCTAGTGAAAGGTTGTCATGGATAGAACAGAGCAGCTTTGGTTAGCAGTGGTCAAACAACCTTCTCAGAAACAGTTTTCTACTGGAAAATGCTATTGCATTGAAATGGAAATGTATTGCAGGAGCTTGTCAGTTTCAATGGACTTTTGGAAAGAAAAGTTCTGAAATTATTGCAAATTGAAACAAAGTATTATGTTTCCACTTTCTTGTTTTGTTTCATTTTGCCTTTCTCATCTCATTTAATTTCCTTTCAACTCTTTTATTATTTTAATATGTCTTGACATCTAGAACATGTTGACGTTATTGAAATGTTTCATCCTGATGTTTGCAAATTGAACTATTTCAAGACTGACTCGTCATCCCAATGCAAGATGAAAACAAATGTCAAAAAAATCAGAGTTTTGCATGGGTTAGAAATTCTGCTTTCTGTATAGTTCTAATTTTTAGCTCTGCACCTTTGCTTCGAGAAGACACAGCCTCTTTCTCATATTCACTTGTATCTGGAAAACAGTGTTTGTTTGCATGTCTGTATGTTTCTTAAAGATACTCTCCTCGTGGTCAGCTTGCTGGCTTCTTCTTTGTAATGTAGTTAAAGCACTGGCCCCTGGTATTTCTTGGCCTGGGGGCATGTAACAAACCACTGGCGACATCAGATTTGTTTTCTATGTTTAACCTGGACTCTTAACAGAGGTTGCAAGCAAGCACAGAGGATCAATCTCATGAGGCCTATATTCTGTGCAATCTGTGCTCTGGGAACCTTTACTAACAGTATTTCTTGGTATCTGTATTTAAATCTTGGCACGTTTAGTCTTCTAATACAGAAACCATGAGGCATGAAGTGAGCCTAGCAGGTGGCAAGTTCAGAATAAGTAAAGGAGGTAGTTTTCATGCAATATGTAGCTCAGCTACAGAACTACTTGTCATAGGTTACTACAGATGTTAAAGGCTTATATGGGTTCAAGAAACACCGTTTAAGTTTGTGGAGGGGAAACTTATTGAGGGTGTTTAATATTAAACAGAAAGATACAAAGTCTGGCTTAGGAAGTCTCTGAACTGAAAATTGTTGGAGGCTGGGATATCTTCTGTAGAAGTACAGATCCATTTGCTCTGCTCATACTCTTCCCCAGGCATTCACCATTGGTCCTTCACAGAGAGTAGTGGCTGCAGAGATCTGCAGTGTGACCCATTAAATTCGAGTCTTACGTTTCTTCCCAGGAAGCCTCTTTATCTCCAGCTTGTTGGCTTCAGTCACATTAGAATACAGGAATAGAAGGGCTGCCAGGCTGGGTCTGACCAGTGGGGTATGACTGAAACAGCCAGAACTTGATGCTTTGTGGAAAGCTGCAGTAACGACTGCAGGATTCCCAAATAGGCCGCTGGAAAAACTTCCTCTAATTGAATGTTGACATCAGATTTAATCTAAAGATATGCATTTGACTTGAATAATCTTTTTTTCTTTGAAGTATAACTCCACTTTATCATCCTGTTCCTTCTCTTTTGGGAGGTCTTTCTGTGTTTTTGGGGACACTGATGAGTGGGGAATAGAGCCTGGGGCAATAAACTCTTCAATTTCCCTAGAGTAAATGGTGAAATAGTCTCCCTAAACAGTGGAAGAATCCATCTGCCAAGAGAAGGCATTGCTACAAAGGCATTGGGTAGCAAAGGAACAGTTTGCCTTTGGATGTAGGATTAGGTAGATAGTTTCTTGGATTAGAAACACTATTTTACAAACAGGAGGTGGGTAAGTAGTTGGTTTATAAAAGTGAATAGTTAGTTTTGCCTGAAATGCTGTTAATCATTGCTGAGTTCTTAGCTAGTTTAGGCTACGGACAGTAGATCTCCAAAAACTACAGGTACTAAATTACCATTGATGATTTTCAGTTTGATGCCCTGGCTTTAGATAGAAGGCAAGTTGTTAGCCTAAGTTAGTGGATAGCTGAATATCCTGAGCCATGAGCAGTACATAATAATCTGCATGGGTCATTGGAAAATAATTACATTAGTTAATGAATACTAAGGTTAATTAATTACCAATTAATTGCCACAGGTTATAGATAACTAGTTGCCCATAGCAGCAGTGAATCAGTTACTAGGGGGAGATACATTACAGAAAGGGTTGTTAGCTACATTGGTTAGGCACCTGATAATTTCTGTATGAAAAGAATAGTCCTTAAGAGCAAAGCACTAGCAAAGCCAGCTGTGAAAGCTCTTACAATGTTAGTATAATGTTCAAAAATGTGTGCACCGTTACTGAAGTCTGGAGACTGACTTACCAGGAACCATTCCTGCAAGAGTTGAGGTTGGGTAGCTGCCTTGTCCAGTCGGAGGAACATGGGGTGGGTAGCCAGGCAAGGTAGTGCTTGCCATGTCACGACCTGGAAAGGGAAAGAATCAGGAAGGGTGATCAACAGGGATAAGATCTTTCAGTATTGATTTGATATCACCTTTTGTCCCACCGTCACATGACTAGCAGCTTAATAGGCAAGTGCTGTGCAGCCTTCTCTTATTTAAGTGCTGTCCAGCCATGGGAAATGTTGGGGAAAGATTGTGGCACTTTTGATCTCACACTGTGAGGCTGGATGTTAAAACTTAGCTTTCTGAGGCTCAAAATAATTTGCTTTGTTTATGGTGGATTTTGGATCTATTTTAACTAAGTCAAAATGGCCCTAAGCTGCACAAAGAATGGCAGCAAATCCATTGCCAGAGTAGATGAGGTCTTGTCTGTATGCAGTGGATGCAGTTCCAAGACTGTGGTGATGTTGCTTTAGGGGATGATCAATGTGCAAGGCATTGGAAAGTGATCCAAGAGTTTTCTGTGTCTCTCTCTCTTCCCACCTCTGCTATTCACCTGCTGAAAATTTTAAGCAAGTCACTTCACCTCTCTGCTTCTTTTTATGCTGCAAACTCTTTGGTGCAAGGGCACACTTCTAGTGCATTTGCAGTCCTTAGCATGAAATCAATGCTGGTTGGATTCCTTGCAGGTGCTGATGTAATATATATAATAATAGGATCATGCAAATTAGTTTGAGTCCACTTCATTTTTATCACAGGTACATTTTTGTGTTAATAATACTTTAAGTTGTGGTATCTTTTCTCCACCAAAGAAGTAGAGGGGGGTGTGGACTGGGTGGATGATTGTAGTTTATTTTTCATCACTTAGGAAGTGCAGCTGGAGGCTTCTTGGTTGATGCCAGAGGCATTTCCTCATTTGGAGTGGTTAGCCTGAAAATGGGCCAGCCAGAAGGGCATTTTGCTGTTAGCGCTTATTGCGTTTAAATGAACTAAAATCATCTCAGAAGCTGCTGGGAGTTTTGAGCCAAAACCCAAAAAAGAAAAAAAAAAGTTAAATAAATTAAGATAATCTTTCCCACACAGCTGCTGGAAGATTCATAGCTCAGCCTTCAATGCTGCCTACTGAGATCTCAGCCTGTTCCAGGCATCCAAAGTCTTTCACATTCCCTAGGTGAACTGTAGCTCACCAAGAAGTTTGTGGCATTTGTTGTTCCTTTGCTAATTTTGTCTCTCCCATCTAACTGCAGGGCTGGAGACTGACTAGTCTTTAGAAGTGACAGGTTAACTATGGCCCATTAACACCACTGGAGTCACTGGAACTGTGCTGGGATATGACAATGAAAGAATTAGAGTTGGTTTAGCTCTACTAGTGGCAGAATGCTAACTGATAAAGCAGGCCCTGGAACACCCATGAACCTTGGCTGGGGGATCAGAAATAAGTAACAGTTACACAGCAAAGTAAAAACTAATCAACATTGAGCTTAACCTGAAGAGAGGTAGTTTTCTGTGGGATGAGGCAGGCTAAACCAGTGTAATTGCTTTCATATGTCTTGACTAAAGATTATTGAGGTGATTTGCTCAGGAAAAAAGAAATGCAAGTTCATTCTTTCTCCCTGGAGAGGTTCCTGATGGGTGGCTGAGGTTCCTAGCTCACCTTCTCTTAGATAACGCATAGACTGAGCTACAGCCACTCCCCAATACTGATAAAAATAAATATATAATTCATCAGGGTTTTATATTCTACACTCTTCTACTCTTTTATCACCATCTTTCCTTTAGTGATTTGTAGCTATGTGTTAAGCTCTGTGATTAACACCTATAGTTCATTTTTCTTCCCTCACATCCTTTTAAGGCAAGAAAGTTTTATGCTTAAAATTAATGTTATTTTGGTTTCATATATTGACTGGACTGAGCAATAACAACAGGTGATGAGTGAGAAAACAGTGTTACTGAAAACTTAGAACATTATGTAGCAGCAGGCAAAATTAATTCATTTTGACACTTCCATTCAAGTGGGAATGCATACACATTCACTCTGCTACTCAATCTATGCACATATGCCCCTGTGTTTTTATTCAGACATGAGTGCACAAAGGCTGATGTTCAAAACTCAGTGTGGAAAATTTGTTGGGAAGTGATCATCTGTCAAAATCCCAGTCTTGAAAAAGAAGATAACAAACAAGTACAGTATCAGCAACATGAGTAAGAGTCCCACAGAGAGGGACTTAAATGCTGTTATATACAAGCATGCCCCCTTCATTACCTCCTCTCGTTACCAACAGGTAGACAGGATTATTAAGTTCTTGTACTTCTGGGCTATGGCAAGGCTAGCACCTATCCTGCTCATGATATGTTTCCAATTCCAGCCATTCTCCCTTCTTCAAGAGCCATGAGGAAAAGCACACCTTCATTGCTGTAATATTATCTGGGCTTTTGAGCACTTTCTCCTATATCTAATTCTCCCTAAGGGTCCGAAGGCAGGTGCCTCCCTCGAAACACAGTGCCTTCTAGACTAGAGGGTAGTCATATATGACTGCATCCCCAGATAACCATATTGTTGGAGAGCATCTGTCAGGGAACTCCTTGGCTTAGGAAATGCTCAGAGCTCAGAGGCTTTTATTGGCTGCAGTAAGATTGGACAGTGTTATGAACACAAAAGTCTTCTCTGCTGTTACTTGCTGCTTTCCTACAGGGAGGTTTAATGCAAATCTCACCTGACAAGACAAAGGCAGGATGGTCAAAAGAGGAAAATAATATAGCAATGTGAAGGAGGCAGAGGTAAGATGTGTTTCTTGAGTATTAGGAACTGTGGTCTGCACTAAGACTTTGTTCTAAAAAGCCCAAATTACATTATTTGACCATAGAGTGGCAACAGCCTCAGTGGTCACCTAAAATGATACCCACTATTTCATCCAAACCACCCCTGATCTTCTGCTGCAATGTTGCTTCAGTTACCTTGCACAAGAGTTTCTCCGAGTACCTACATAAAACTTTTCCTTCCTCCATATCCTCCCCTCCAGCCTGTTGCTCCACAGTGCTGGCATCTTCTGCAACCTATTTCTTCACTTCTGTCCTCCCCTTAAAGGCCACCTACCTCCAGTCTGTACTCCTTTGGCTGAAAGATATTATAGTTTCTCAACCACCCTTCCTGGTCTTGACATTCAGATGTGATGCCCTGTTTCTTAACTACTTGGTCTGCTATGTGAAGGCACCAGCTCCCATTGACACTCCCAAACCAGGTGACTCAAATATTGCAATATTGTATTTATCTAACTTAGTAGTTTGTACAACCCATGCCAAATGACCCTGCCAATCCTCGAGCTGGCTGGGTTATTCAAGCTGCTATCACCTACCTTAGGCTAGCACCCAGCACCTTTGCTGGGCCAAAAAATACTCATTATGGCTATTGAGGCAACACGGGATTTTGCTGTATGAGGGTTTCTATACGAAGTCCCAGGCACATCCGACTGGGACACCCAGGCACTTCTAGGTATGTACTGCTTCTTGTCCCATTTCATTCTAGAAAATGAAGGATGGCCATGAAATCCTTCTGCGACTCTCCATGGAGCTGAGAACTCATGCTGCATACACAGAACTGGAACGTGATTGCTCTGGTTCCCACTTGCACTCAAAGAGCTTGCAGCATTTACTGGTCTCCCCATCAGATGAAACTGAACCCCTTGACTGCAGCATCCCCACTGAGTTTGTGGCCAAGGCCGGTTACCTGCTATCAGAGGCTGGCTGCTGGACTGCCCAAAGTGGGCACCATGATGAAGGAAGGCACTGTAGCAAGGCGTGGACGCATCGTCTGAAAGGGCCATGTGGAAGGGCTGAAGATCAGCCTGCCCAGAGCCGACCGGCGTGGTGGGGGTGAAAGGGGTGAGAGAGGCTCCATGAGGCTCTTGCTTTATACTGAGGGGAGAGGAGAGGTTTTCTGTGGTAGGGTAAGGGATGGACACAGACAGACAAAGGGAACGGGAAGGAAGAGGAGGGTGGGGAAGGGAGGAGAGGAAGAACAAAATGGGTAAATGAAAATGGAGTGGTTAAAATCTACAGGGAAATTAATTTCAAAACAAAAAATAAAAATAAAAAAGTTAGGAGTAGATCAGAGGAGCCAGTGCTGAGACAACAGCAATAAATGCACCTGGGGGCTAGGCTCTGACTGCAGGGATGCCTCTGCAGGGGCAGCAGGAGATGAGGAGAATGGAGTGCAGTGGCAGGTGGGAGGAATGGGATGCAGGAAAAGGAGAGGTGAGGGAGGGAACATGCAGGAGAGGGGGGACAGGAAGAAGCATAGGATTGGGAAGGAGAAGAATGCTCTGAAGCTTCTGTGCTCCCTTTCCTGCTGCTTTCTCTCGCTGGCCGAGGGCATATGAGGATGCTACACTTACACAGTTTGGCCCGGGGAATTATACCACTTTGTCTCCTCAAACCCACGGTAACCTTCCTCAGGAGAGCAGCATGGTTATGAGCATCTGTTAAACAGGATGCTTGCTGTAATGGCCAAAGCTTGTCAAGCCAAACTCTGTAAAAGCTTTGACAAAAAACGCACAGCTGAATTTTGAGGTGGTTAAAATGAAAAATGAGACTGTGCAATTAGTAGATAGACAGACAGACAGATCCATCTTATTCACAGTGGCATACTGGAGCTTTGACCCTAAAAGCAGTCAGTATTGACTCTGGTTGTTCCTAGAGTATGGTGTTGCCAGACAGATACCTTGACAGAGAGAGATAATGGAGGAGATGAAATGTGGGAGACTTGTGAAAGGTCTCATTTTGAACACCCAAAAGAGAAATATTGATGATGTGATCAGATCCGATCCAAATCATCTAGCAAACCATCCACCCACAGGTAAACAAATTAAAGCCAATAAATGAAAGCCATCTCTCTGTTGTGATGGCAAGTGTTGCCAATGGCCTATGAAATAAGTTAGTTCTGGTGGTTTTGATTTATACAGAGAAATATAAATGTGGCATATAATTAGGTCATAAATCTGAGTTCATTAATGTAGAACTGGCTTAATTAACTCTAGGCACCTTATTGTGAGGCTGCAATGCTCACCTAGACAATAAAGGGCTGGGCAGTTTCTAGCTGTGAATGCTGTTTATCCTGAGGCATTTGTTTCCTAAAGGTTTGCTACCTGGAAAAAATGATAGTTTGCCATCTGTGTTCTCCTCCAAGTACCTCTAACCTGGATGAGCATCAAAGGTCTCTTATCACTGAGACTCCTTTGTGGCAAAGACATATGTTAATGGGTCAGTTGATTATGAAGGATCAGTCCCGGCCAAAAGGTGTTCAGTTTATCTTTATTTACTTTACTTATGTGAAGTTTCTGATATGCTAAGTGAGGACTGTAATTTCTCCTGCCTTTTTGCTATAGGAAGCTCTGTTTGGCAAGGACCTTTTGTGGAGGATATGGGGAATAGAAGCTGGATATCTCATTCTTGTTGCAGAGTTAATTAGTCACCAGTGTAGGCAGCGAATCAGTGCTCAGCTTCAGCTTTTTAAACTGTATACTATTGTACAATCATACCAGTGAGCCTTCACGTGCCAGTGCCAGTCTCTGTTGTAGATGGAGAACCCCAAAAGCTATCTTTCTCCTTCATCGGCTGCCATCAGGTAGCAAGGAGTTCATAGATTTACCTTCAGGCTAGACAGGCAGAGTTGCCACCAGCAATCTGGGAGTGCAGAAGCCTTTATCCAGATAATGGTGATCCTAGGTAATTTGGATGAATAGATCTATCTGCAGGTAGAGGGCCAAAACTTCCTCTGGCTTTTAGGGGCTGTGAGTTGAAGTGATATTTTTCAAGGAAGCCAAATAAACTAGGGACACTTTGGTCCTGGGCATTCACTGGGCTCCTTTTTGCAGCTGTCTGTACTATCAAAGAGAAGGCATGTGTGGGGAGCTGCTGGGGAGGAAAGCAGAGAAGAAGATGGGCACAGGAAGCGTGGGTGGGCAGAAGCAAGAGGTGCTATGGGCAGAGGTTAATCCTGTTTGCACAGCCCCCAGGCACCTTGGGTTTCCTAGTCCCTGCCCTGCTTTATTTCTCTTTTAAAGCATGGAATTTTCAGCTATAATCCTTCCTAAACCGCAGCATTTTTCAGGCGCTTTGTGTAAGTGAAACCATAATCTCTGGTAAAACAGACCACTTAAGCTGCCATAGCATTAGGCCAATCTGATGCAGCCCCTGGATTTCCGCTCTGCCCAGCCACCACAGCGAGGATTTCAGTCTGAAAGACTGTCTAAAGCCCTTGCAATAGGAACAACAGTGCCAGGCCTTGCCTTGCAAAGCTGAGAAGGGTTAAGGGACCAGGAGCTATTTGTCCCAGTGTTGTGAGGCTGTTAAAGCCCCTGTCAGACTCACAGCAGAGATGAACCCAGCCCTCTCTTGAACACATCAAGGCTTAGGAAGAAAAATTCCTCACACCTTCCAGAGGCAGCACCACTTACTCAGTGCAGGGGGATAAAGAAGTCAATGGTAACATGGCAAGAGATGGGGACACAATAATGCTAAACACTCTTTTCTCTAAGAGTAGTGGAGAGGAGGCAAGGATAAGGTCAGATAGCAAATGATTGCACAACAAAAAAGCAGACTTTTATATGTCTATTTATCTATCAGTCTATCATTGCCTCTACGCTCTGCCACTGCACAGGCGTAACTTATATCCCATGTATCTTTACTAGTGGATGGCTTTTACCAGTTTTCACTCCTTTGTTGTCCAGCTCTCCCCTGACTAAAAGCACCTGAATTTTGTCTCTGATATAACTCCTGCCACTGCTGTGCTGAAATAATTGCCCCAGCAGTGAATAATAGCTCCAAAGTGTGTCAGTGTAGACGAGATCAATTGATTGATCGATCTATCCAGCTGTGAATGGCACAGTCCCATTTTTCATTTTAACCACCTCAAATTTCAGCTGCACCTTTTTGGTTTTCACTTCTGATTTTCTCCACTCTCTAATTTTTTTTGTATTTGTGATGGAGAACTTGCCCCTTCCTATCCCAAGTCCTGCTAATTCCAGCAAGCCGTGGAGCAATGCCATACTGGCTTGCCTGTGTCTTAGGAGCTGTCCCTCCATAAGGCTACACCTGGGAACCCCAAGGTATCTGCCAGTGTTTCATTCCTAAGGCTGGAATAATGACCTATAATCAAATAAGGGGCAGAATGAGTTTACAACCCCAAAAAGCCGCAGAAATCTATTCCTGTTCCAGGCCCCTTCCTCTTCTAAATGGCAAACAATATCCTTGTTTATAAGCAACAAAAAATACCACCCAGTGTCATGGTGGGGGAAATCTGAAAGGGTCAAGCAGGGTGGGGACATAGCTGGAAACATAGCAGAGGGCTACATATTTTCTGCATCTCCTGTGCCTCTCTTTCTGACTGTACTTGCTGAGTTATGGCTGTTTTTCTTCCTTTCTAGCCCTCTCCTCTGTTATTCTGGCGGAGAGCTAGAACTGGTGATCTCTGGCCTAAATTCCCCCTGCGAATGAAGGGATTTTGGCCAGACAAGGTGAGAGGAAGATTCACAGCTTTGGGCTCCTACAGAGACTTGTCTCAGCTTTTATCATGCTCTCTGCTGCCAAAGGGAAGGGATGCAGGGGAGTTTCCAGGACTAGATAAGCCGCTTGTTTTTCATTGCTAGCTTCCTGAAGGATAAGCTACCTGCATCCATTGCTCCTTTTCAGTAAGTGAAGAATATCAAGATGGCACATCCCTACATCAGGGGTAGCTTGTACACACCCACTTAATAACACTGCTCACCATCTTGACAATGTTTAGTGCTCTTCAACTTTTCCTGGGGAACTGAGCCCAGAGAAGGTGTATACTTGTTCGTGTAGGAACCCTGTGTCAAAGCTGGGGTTTATCTCGGGTGTTTTGAATCCTATGCTTGTACCCACCATTGAAACAGCTCTTACTGTATTTGTGTTCTCCATTCCTTAGAAAGGTTTCATTGTGGCAAACAGAATGGGCCTGAGTCCTCTGCATTCATAAACTGGTGAGCTTACACTGCAGCCAGTGGAGTCACATAGCTCTTTATCCCATGTGAGAATCCTGCCTCAGAAATTCTGGAAGTCATGCAAAAGACCAAACTGGACCAACACAGCGTATCTTTTACTTCTGCTTTCTGTTATGTTAGAAGAACCACCACTGAAGATAAAGTTAATTCTAATTTTTTTCCCTTCTCTGTGATCGTAACAGACCTTTGCTAGAGCAACTGAAAAGTATGCAAAGACTAATCTGCTTCTTATTGTACCTTTCTTGTCTTGTCTTTGTGTTCCTGCTGACTGGAGGAACATGAGCCTTGCATGTTCAGGTTTATTTTCTGTCTCTGGGCAGATGCATCCAAGTTCTTAGCCAAATACTTTACTTGTGGGTTGTTGAAATACATGTCTTAAGAAACAACCTGGGATTGCCTTCCCTTGAGAGTCAAAACTGTTGTGACATCACTGATGTTAAGTTCTGAAATCGATTTGCCCCATTTTTTATAAAACTGAATTTTATAAACCTAGATTTTGTGTCTGACCTAATTAACTGCTGCTTTCCAAGTAAACTGATCTGCCAACTTTTTATGTTACTTTGGAGAGAAGTTTTATAGTCTTCATTCAGAGTAAAACATGGAGCTTCCAGTAGACCCATGAACTGGACTTACTCTTTGAGTTGTTAGTGTTAGCCACTTGAGAACTCCACTGAAGTGAGCTTCTTGTGGCTCTAAGTACAGTTGTTTGCAGATGGAGCTGATGAAGGAAGCTGTGCTTTGAAGTCTTAGGGGAAAAAAACAGATGTGCAACCTGTGCACTTGCCAAACAGAGGAGTTCAGTGGAGTTCATGTTGGCCCTTCTCTTGAGTCCCAGCCCATCAGGTTGGGCAATTACTTCCTGCCTTAAAGTGTAGCATATGCTTATTCCTTGGTGGGTTGGGACTTTTTTGTTAACTCTTAAACAAGATGCTTTTGAAACATGTGCTGGGAAATGTATTTAGAGCACATTAGTTTTTCACACAGTCCTCATTATAGGTATCTCCAAGGTTTTATCACAATGACCTGTTGGAGAGCAGCATAGGGGAAAGGGATGTGGGGGTCCTGGTGGACAGAGGGATGACCACGAGCCAGCAATGTGCCTTTGTGGCCAAGAAGGCCAGTGGCATCCTGGGGTGTATTAGAAGAGGTGTGGTTAGTAGGTTGAGAGAGGTACTCCTCCCCCTCTGCTCTGCCCTGGTGAGGCCACATCTGGGATATTGTGACCAGTTCTGGGCCCCTCAGTTCAAAAAGGACAGGGAACTGCTTGAAAGAGTCCAGCGCAGAGCCACAAAGATGATTAAAGGAATGGAACATCTCCCTTATGAGGAAAGGCTGAGGGAGCTGGGTCTCTTTAGCTTGGAAAAGATGAAACTGAGGGGCAACCTCATTAATATTTACAAATATGTAAAGGGTAAGTGTCAGGAGGACAGAGCCAGGGTCTTCTGAGTGGTGTCCAATGGTAAGACAAGGGGCAGCGGGTGCAAGCTGGAGCATAGGAGGTTCCTTGTAAACATGAGGAAAACCTTTTTCACTGTGAGGGTGACAGAGCACTGGAACAGGCTGCCTAGAGAGCTTGTGGAGTCTCCTTATCTGGAGACATTCAAAACCCACCTGGATGTCTTCCTGTGTGATCTGCTCTAGGGGATCCTGCTCTGGCAGGGGGGTTGCACTAGCTGATCTTTTGAGGACCCTTCCAGCCCCTAACATTCTGTGATTCTGTGATATTCTACTGAACATAAGATAGGATAGGTCTTCCTGGGTAGCACACAGCAATCCTAAACCTACAAAGAAGGGCCAAAGACTGCTGTAAGATCTCAGAGACTGCAGTGGGCAATTTCAATTGTATAACCAGGTGAGCTGGTTAAAACAAGTACAGCTGATGAAGATCAAAAGTTATTAACACCTGCTGACAGGTGTTGCTTAGCTGAGATAAAAAGCACAGTCTTTGCTGTCAGTGGGCAAATATCTACATCAGAAAATTTTTCAACACAGCCATACTTGTTGGATCCTTCGTTTAGCCTCAGAAGAAAAGGTAAAAACTGAATTATTGGGAAGACAGTATAATTGTTTTCGCTAAAAAAAGTCCTTTTTTGTCTGGCAGCATAAAGTGTGGCAGCCTGTAATGCTGTCCCCTTGCTGAGGGAAATCAGACTGGGAATGCCATTATTGTAATTCATTGCTGTTGTTCACTTAAATGCTAATTTAAGGAAGGTGAGGACATGATTTTTTTTGAGTCCATCCATTTCTGGGTTGCTCACTTCACTATGCCTTTCAAGCCCATGAGGTGCCTTTTTCAGCATCACAAAATTATTGTCAGTGAAACTTCCACTGGATGCATAGAAATCGGTTATGTGATTCCTTTTCCCCCTGCAATTCCTGTCAATTCCAGGGATTATTCATCTGACCATCTATCACCCTCAGCCATTTGGTCCTGGAGAAGAGTAGTAACACCTTTTGCCTTTCCAAATTCCTTGACTAGATAAGAAGATACTATCTCTTCTTAGGGATGGGAAACAGTTGATGAAATTTGGAGGTCCTGCGAACTTCTACTTTTGCCAGTTCCTCATCTTAAGTAGAGGAGGGGAGGCTTGCTCACAGAAATACCTTCTTCATTCTGATAAGGCAGGACAGTAACAACCTTGCACAGCCATGTGAATGATTATCATATTCCATTTTCAGGGCACTGGGGCATCGAGAGATGTGCCCAGCAGGCTGCCTGACTGCTAGTGCCTGCAGCCATGATGCTGTGTCTCAGAGTGTGGGTCTGTGGCTGCAATATTTGCTGCCACCAAATCCAGTCTGGGGTCCCTAGCAGTTTGTTGAAGAGGTTTTCGTAAGTCAGCTGAGTCAAGCCCTTACCAGGGCCATTGCTTATTGGTGTCAGAGGCTAAAGTGTATTGGAGCAAGACAGGAAATTTTCACCAGTACCAACAAGGAAAAGCAGAAGGAAATGCTCCCCCTCTCAGTGTACTGACACAAGTACAACTGAATGTAATGGTCACTTTGAATCATGATTCAAAACAGCAAGCTAGATTGACTTGTTTTACATGTACCCTATGAGGATGTTTTCTAAAAGCTTGAATTTTATGGGTGGCAACAAATATTCTGACAAATTTAAAAATTTACACTAAACGTGGTTATTTCCATTTTTTGCTAAGTAGATTAACTGCATCTGTGCACATTTATTTAAGCAATTATGTTGTTTAATCTAATTTGTCTTTACATATTATTATATGAGAAAATAGTGAACTATGAGTCTATATTACTATTTTATTAGATTATTAACTTTTTACTTGTGATCTGTGTCAAGTTATATTTGGATGGAAATTAGAATTAAATTAAAACAGTATTTGTAATTATTCATGCTAATTAAATAAAATGACCACAAGTTCCCTGACTTCCTAAATATACTAGAACAGAAAAAGCAAGCTTTTCTAAGCAGGTTTTGCCTTAAAAATTACTTATTAAATGAAAGAGAAGATATATATAAAAGAAGGAAATTGAACTGATTTTAGAACTAATAGATCTCATCCTTTCACAGCAAGCTTAATTCACTCACTGACAGAGGAAAACAAATGTTCCTGCTTTTTCAAATTCTAGTTTGTTTCTTAGTTTTGAATGACCTGGTTATTGAACTGAACAAAATTCTCTTCAGTCCACTCACTAAGCTGAAAGGAAGGAAATAATATCTTTCCATCTTTCAGGAGGCTAAAGTTCTCAAAAGATTGTTTATTATTTCAGAAAAAATTTGGATCCAGGTGTCTATCCAGTGATTTCTCCATGCTTAGTGTAATAACTTTCTTGACAACTTTCACAGAAATCAGATGCTCTGTTTAAGTACTATTTTTGTATGTATTTCAGAGATAGCAAGTAGCCTGTATGTCTGCAACTCTACAGACATATTGCAGACATTCATGTATGAATTTAAAAAAAATAAATTGAAAAAAAATCTGACCCCATGCCAGAGAGGGGAGGTCTGGAGGAAAGTGAGATTGATGTGGTCTGTGGTTTGTTTTTTTTTTGTGCCTGTTTGACACATCGTGTGTTGTCATCAGGACTTCTCACCCTGGATGACACTTTTTCCTTTAGGGAAAAATTCATTTCCCAGAGAAAAGGAAACATTTTCTACACAGAATGTGTTAGCTATTTTGTTGGGTGATTATGGTATTAAAAGTTACTTATTCCTGTTAATAGGTGCTAACCACAGCACAGAAGCATTCAGAAACCTCCTCACAGAAGAGAAGGGGACACATACTCCCATTTCAGTCAGTGGTAGAAGTTGCTGAAGTGTTTTTCTTGGGCTTGTCTTTTACCTTTACTTTTCTGTGTAGATCTCACTGATGGTTGTGGGCTGACAAACAAGGTCTATTCAGTTAAAACTGCCAGGATTCAATTAAGGGAAGTTTTTCTTTACCTTTGCTGTAATTTTACGATCTATCTAGTACTTCAGTAGTCTTTTAATAAGCAAGTTTCAAATCTTACATGCAAAATCCATTGTGTTTTATTTCCCATAGTGCTGCCTCTCTGTTGGGTAACTTCTGGGCTAGATAATTGAGTTGGAAAGGACTCTTCTCCCAAACTATTAATCCAAGTCCCCACAACTCAGAAAGTGGTTTGAAGATTTACTTCTTTCATGCATGCCTATTCCAAAAGACATGACTTCTGACAGGGCTTAAAGAAGGATCTTTACCTTTTTTCTCAAGGGGTTCAAGGCTTCTGTGAACAACCTTGTGCTTTTAAAGTACTCCTTTTGCTAGTGCCAAAATCTTGAGGTTCTCCTCCACTCATCTTTCGGACGTTAGCTACTGAGTACCTTCTAAACTCAAAGATCGATGAAGACTACTGAGTAAAAGAAAGCTATTGAGGTTTTCTATGTTTACTTAGCCCTATATAGATTTATATTTATCTCTATAGGCTGCTTGTCTTCAATAGAAATAATTGAACTAGAAAATCTCTGAACAACAGAATTCTGGTCTTGGTCTTCAACTGCACGTACTTGCCTTATCTTGGTATGTTCAAGCTTGGATCTTTGCTTCTAGGAAATCTGATTGGTATCCAAAGATACTGTCCAAGACACTGTCATGTATCTAAGTCAATCTTGCTATGATGTCCACACAACATCAAGGCAAGGTATAGCTGGTCCACTGGCCTGTGTGTGAACGAAGGGGTGAGGTGGTGTTCTCAGGCAGCTCTTAAGAGCTTTCTCTCTCTGCTACTTCACAATGAAGTTGAGGATTTCTACATTATCTGTTCTATATGAAGGACATTGGAAGCATGCTTCCTTGCCTAGTTTCCAACTAGCCCCTACCTGTCAGCTTGTTCATGAAAATTCCTTGCAGATAATTGGGAGAAATAAGGGTGAACTGTCTACTCCATTGTAAGCAAATGGGTTTGTCTTCTTGCTTTGGACCATCTAGGATGTGTTGGATAGAATAATTATCTGAAAGGCAGCTTCGATATTTGCAGTACTAGGCGAGGCTGTGCTGTGTGTCACTGTGATGCTAAGCTGTGTATTTGCAGCCCAGGACTTTGGGAAAGGCCTTCCTGCACTTTGGGGAGGTGGCTGCCTGTTTTTCAGTGTTCTGGCTCTTCAATTTGAGGAAGCTCACAGACAGCTAAAGGGACTTCAGCAACAACTGTACTTAACTATCTCACTACATTTCAAGATTGTAGGCAGTTACATATTGTTAATGTTTTGATGGTTTTTGGAGGGGTGTAATCTCAGAATGGTGTGAGCTGAGAGAGCTTGCTGAGAAAAGCTAGTCATGAGCCAGAGAGAGGAGAAGGACTTTCTCTGAAGTCTTCAGAAAGAGCAAGAATCCAGTGCCAGATAGCTTTGGTTTGGGAAGAGCTAGTGATACTTTTTTCTCTCTGGGAAGACTGAGCTGGGCAGATGTTCTTCTAGACTGAAACTCAGTCTTCCATCTGGAAGTGACTGCACACTGGGTTTGTACCCTGCATGGGTGGATTTGTTTCACATTTGTTTCAGGTATCACCTGGGTTCACAGATTGCCCTGGGACAAGAGCAAAGAGGCATTTCAAAGATGACATTATAGCAGAAAAACAGGCAGCCAGCAGTTCAGTACTTGCTGTTATTTCAATATCCCTTCTTGGGAGGGGGATCTCAGTGATATCAAGGAAATCTGCCTGCTCCCAGCCTCTTCCAAAATTTCCTGGCTGGGGCAGATCAGGAAGCAGCACTGAGTTCCTCACCTCTCTGGTCCTTCCTGAAAGGATTGCCCAACCCCATAGCAAACATATAATGAATCGTTCATCTTTAATAGATTATGCAAATTGAGGACATCAGATCAATGAAGATCAATAATTGCAACCATTTAATTGCCAGCAAAAACATTTTAAGAATGAGCATTATCTGAAGTCCTTTCTTGGGTAATGGCACCATTAATCCAAACATTGGATCCTGGCCTAAGTGTAGAGGAAAAATTCTCCACCCCTCTTCCCCTGCTGCCTTTCAGGGTGTTGAGGGTTTTTTTTCCCTTTTCATTTCCAGTTTCTGAGTTTCCCCATCATTACCACCAGTGAACATCTCCCAACGCTAATAGTTCTGCTTTTGTTACTCTGCACTGATTGAAATGTCGTATACAGATTGAGATGTTAGTGCTAAATTGCCACCTGGGAGTGTCAAGCTGGGTCTGAAATGAACTTTTCTCACTCTTGGATCCAGATGGATCAGATGAGGATGTTCTTGAGCTAAGCTGGGAGTGTTGCAGGGAACAGAGTGGGGATGGCACAGGGTTGGGGGAGGACAGGAAGAAAATTTTCTGCCTCAGCCCACAGTCTCTTCTGTGAGGCCAAATCTGCCTCTTGCTGTCCCCTTGTGAGAGTCATGTCCACAGCTTGTGCTGTGTTCCCAGCCTTTGCAAATTCTGCTTTCCTGTTAACAAGCTGGAATGCACCACCTTCACTTAGGCAGAAAGCCTAAAAATAATTATTTTAACAGCCCCTTTGAATCTTAAATTCTGATTTTAGGTCCCCTGTGTTTACATCCAGCTATGGGGATCTGCCTTCCATGAAGGAAGGACAGTATTGCTCTCCTGCTGGCTTTGTCCTCCAAACACAGGAAAGTTTTCCTGTAAAAGATGTAGATCTGCTAAATGGTAGATGGACACCAGCTTAGTTTTGTCTTGCATCTGAAAATGCAAAGGAAGGTGGAAAAATTTTGCCACGGCTGAGCTATTTTTTTCTAGTTGGCTAAGAAACTGCATAGCTACAAGGATCCTGGATCAAGCGTGGTAGCACTAACAGCCATTAAAAGAGTCTGGGGATGTCACACTTCAAATGTGCAGTTTGCCTCCCCTTGGCTCTCCATGACATTTTGCAGACCTCACACCTGATCTCCTCTGTATTTGGGGTAAGTATTACTAATTCTGCCCTGTCCCAAAGTTCCTGGTAGCCAAAAGGCAAAATACACTGTTGCTCAGTGTTTGCTGAACCAGCAATGACTGCCTTCCCCACCCATGAGCTGCTTTGACCTCAGGGGCTATCAGCTGGGGCTCCTGCAACAAAATGTTGAGGTACAGACTCCAATGCTCATGGCCATTAAGAGGCCAGCTTTCTGGCCAAGAGGCAACAGCTCCTTCCCTTGCTAACAGGACTTACAGCTCTTTGTCATGCTTTATTTCTCAACTTACACGGCAAGTTTTCTAGTGAAGCCACAGCAGCTGTAGGGAAGGGGGGATATACCAAAACAGAAGAAAGTGACTCAGACCTTGCCAGCTATTTTAGCTACCCAGGAGGAGATGTGCAAATCTGTGGTAGCTGTATGAGCAGAGAGCAGTGGCAACTAAAGCCAGAATATCTCCTTATGGCTGTAGACACGCACAGGGCAGGCAGTGTAACATGAGCATCAGAATGGTGTGCCCCATGGCCCAGAACAACCCTGTGCTGCCCAGGTTCTGCATGTGCCACCAGCAAAGAAGCTTCTGTGGAGCAGCTGCTGTAGAAATTGCATCCTACTTCTGTACATCTGTTTCCTCTCTGGTCTTGCACTTGCTCGCATTTCCTACTGTCCCAGTCACACCTGAGTTTAATGTGCCCATAGGTGAAGGAAGGGGGAAGACTGTGAACAGATTTCTTTTGCCAGCTGCTGTTAGAGACTCATGGGCTTAAGGAAGAGGGAGTTTAGCAGTCATAGTTCAGCAGACCTCAGTATTTAGTTTGAAAACGCCCCTTCCAAATGGGGACTGAATAAAACTTAAATTATTATTTCTCCCCAAGAAAACCAAGTGCAGATCATGGGTAAGCCACAACCCTCTTGTTCTCAGACACAAAGGAAAAAAAATCACAGTGCATATTTGGACATACCTGTCCTCCACCAACATCCATCCCTAAGCCCCATCTGGGCATACAAATTCTTGATTCATGCCTGGGTTTGCCTGCCTTTGAGTCACACCTGGGCACCTCTAGGTGTACCCAAAACTGCCAATAGTCTTCAATGTTAAGCTTCTCTTGAACCCTTATGTCCTCCACAGTCTTTCTCTCTCTTTCCATGTTTGCCACAGAGGGATATCTTGCATTAGCAGAAAAAGCAGAAGCTAATGGTGATGAGGGAAATAAATAAAAAGCTTGGTTCTGCTGTTTGGTCAGGCAGCTTACCGGTCACCACAGGGTACGTCTGGGGTCCTGACACATTTGTCCCCAGGTCTGGGTTAGCAGAGGTGGATAGACTTGATTTGACTTCATCGAGACCAGGGGTCAGAGCTGGGAGGGAGTACTCATTACCCTGGGGAAGAGAGGAGAGAGACAGCTTGCTGTTGATGTGCTGGGAGAAAGGGAAGGGTGTACAGATGGGAGGGAGGAAGAGGAGAGATGCAAACCCCTGCACAGATGGAAGAGGAGGAGGAGGAGGAAACAGAGAAGATGAAGTGACAAGAGGGTGATGGGGGTGTTCCTAGGATGAGCTATCCCACTTTCCTGTGTGCTGCTGTGAAGGGGAAGAGGAGTGAGGCCGGGTGTGGGATCTGGCCCATTACCTGTGGTATGACTGAGCCTTGGTTCAGTGCTGTCGGGATGAGGATGGCTGCCTGTACCAGCCCAGGGGAGAAGAAAGGGGAAATCCTTGTCCCCTCCTCTTGGCTGAGCAGAGGGGGGAGGTGTTTGCCCTGGTGACAAGGAGGGCTGGGGCAGAGGACTGCAGTGACGTGACTGAGACAGGTGGACTGTAGCAAGCTGCCAATGTTGGCCCACTGTAGCCAGGCTCTCTGCTGAGTTGTTTGCCTCCCCTCCACTGTTACCTCTGTCCTAGCTCTTTAGAAACAAACAAAGAAGCCTCATCCCCTGCCTCTGTCACTCTGTGCATTGGGGTATGAAATTGGGGAGGGGGGAGCCACATGGCTAACAGAAGGGTGGGAGGGGGAGAGCCATTGAATCTGAAAGGGTGTCCTGTCCGAAAGGCTCTGGTAATTGCCTTTTTATTGTGGTAGCCTCCAGACCAGACGCGGGAGCTGGAAAAACCAGGAAGGCTACAAAACAGCAGGAAAAGTTGCTCTGATTAATATTACGTTAAATTAAAACTGATTTTCTGCTCTTTCTGCTCTGTTTTTTTCCATGCGCTTCCCCAACCCCCTCCTCACATCCCCCCCTCCTCCAGCGGGCTCCCTGCTCGCTGCCCCCTCCCCGCCCCTGTCCCTGCTTGGCTAGGACTGCCTAGTCATTTCCAATTCCTTCTCGTATTGATCTTCCTGTAGAAATCAGTTTTGTAATTAGCTGCAAATTAGGCCTTCTACTGGGGGTGAGCCTGCCCCCTGATTTATCACCAGAGTAATTCGCTGTGATCGGAGAGAAATTAAAATGAACTCAATTAGGCTTCGGATTTGCTTTATGGGCCCTGCTCAGAGTTTCAGGGGGAAAAATGACTGTGCTGGTGCTTAATAGTCTAATGAAAGTAAATAAAGGTTATTCATTGTAATAAACCCAGGGACTCTGGGATGAAGGGAGTCCACAGCCAGCCTCTCCTTCTCTTCCTTTGTTGGTTTATGGCTTGGGGCGGTTTAAAAAGACTTTTGATTTTCATTTTATTAAGACAAACAGCTTTTGGGATAAAAGGCCAGGGGAGTGGGGGAGTAAGGGAAAGGGGGGCCAGAGCTGCAGAAGTGCAGAAAACTAGGTTGGAGATGGGAGTAAAGTCTCAGCTTCGGGCCATGAAGGAAAATCCTTCATTAAAGCCTGACCCTGTGGCTTGCTGGTCACTGGCATGATCTGAGAGTGCAGAAGTTTCCATGCGGTGCTGTGTGCCAGCGAACATGCATGGCAGTGTTTGGGGCAAAAACATGGCTACATATCTGCAAGTGTGTGTGCAGAGGGAAAGGCAGACATGAGGATTTAAGGAGAGCACAGTGTGCATGTATATGGCAAGTTCATGAGAGGAGGTAGAGTTGGTGTATAAAAGTGCATTAGCACAGTGATAGATTTTCAACTAGAAAGTGCTGTAAAATATAAAGGTGATGTATGTGCAATACAGGTCAATGTGAGAACAAGGGGTGAAAAGGGTGAGAGTGATTTTGGTGAGGGAATCTCCCTGCCATCATCCTATGGGTGCCTGTGGGTCCTCATTA
The DNA here is from genome assembly GCA_020745705.1 of Hemiprocne comata. NCBI lineage: Eukaryota > Metazoa > Chordata > Aves > Apodiformes > Apodidae > Hemiprocne > Hemiprocne comata. The sequence goes on from CM036592.1 coordinate 18,367,129, forward strand.
CCAGGCTGGGCCCTCACCTGCTCAGATTTGATGTGCTCTGATGTTTGAAAGACGTCAGGGTAAGAAGGACGCTCAAAAACTCGATCTAAAGCTTCCAGCTGCTGCTGGGTGAAAGTGTCGCCACGAAGGTGCTTCCGCAAACTGTCCACGCTGCTCTGGGAGTCTCCATTGGGAACTGAGCCCTCGGATACATCTGCAGGGCACAGACAGAGAAAACGGAGTTAGCACCACCCTGGCTTAGATCAGCAAGGGATGCAGGACAAGGACAGAGTGGGAAAGAGCAGGGTCCTCCACCTCCACCCCGGGAGCTTTGCCACTCCCGTGGGAAGGGGAGGCTGTGGGGTCCAGAGGGAAGCCCCCTCCTGTCTGCTGGAGTTGCCGGACTACTCCTGCAAGCTCCATGGAACTCTGCTGCCCAGGGTGAGTGAGGCTGTGGAGAATGGTGCTCGGCTCAGAGATGAGTTTCGGTTCTGCTGATTTTCAGGGTTAAAAATTGCCAAATCTCCATTGCTGAGCATAAAATGGGAGCAAAGCACAGCGATTAGCATCGCTAGCAGGCTACTGGAGAGGCAGCTCACAGAGAAACTAGAGGGCTGAGGATGGACCTGTACTGGAGAGGGCTGAGGAAGCTTGGCATTGAGAAAGGGGCTCTCTTACAGCTTGGAAGGGAGTCAGCTTTGTTGTAACTCCCCCTTCCCAATAGAAGTTATATCGCTGTTATAATTTCCTTCTCATCTGATCTTGTCCTGTTGTACCCCAGATGAATCTTTCATCCCCCTCAGATAACAGGAACAATCCTGTTTCTGACTCCATGTTTCACCAGAGACAAATCTGTCCCTGTGGATCGTCTGTCCCATCCAACATACGCTGGCTTCTGTTATGATCTCTGTCCCATTCTTCTACGTGCAGCTCATGATTTATCACAATCCCTAAGTCTGTTATAAAACTCCCTCCAAAATAAGATGAATCTTTATCTGTGTTGGCCCCTCCTCCTATCTAAAATGAATTACTGTATTACAAAACCTAGTCCTACTCAGTGGGCATCAGTCTTCCTGGTATTCCTTTGTCCTTACTAGGAAAAATGCCTTTTTCTGGTAGAAGCATCACCAGAAGTGCACCTCTGTCCCTGCAACAGCCCTCTGACATAGTCCAATCTCACTGCAGTGCCTCCTGCCACGTTCTGGATGCCTCTGTCTCTGTTGTGTCACCCCACGTCTCTTACGGCCTACTCATCCCCTCCAAGGTGAGTCCATTATAAATGCCCTGCCCCATCCAAAGTGAATCTTTCGTGTGATAAACCATCTTATCACCCACCTGTTTGAGGGTTTTTTTTCCCCTGTTATGCTCCAATTCAAATATGGTGCATTTGTCTCGGTCATAACCCCTTTTTCTCTGAATTGAGTGAGTCTTCTGCTTATTAGCATCTGTCACATCCAAGGTGAGTCTGTCTGTTACAACCTCCTGTCCCAGCTGAAGTGAATCTTCCTTTGTCATAATCCCTCATCTCATTGGAGTCAAGTCTGCTCGTTATAATCTTCTCCAACTGTGCTGAGTATTTTTTCTGCTGTCACCTCTCAGCCTAACTTTGGTGAGACTAGTTCTAATCCCCTGTCTCATCCATGCTGATATACCTTCATCCCCTCCATGCTGAATCTCTGCCTACTGTGCTCCATCAGAGACAAGCCTGACTCTCTCATCACCCCATTTAACGTAAGATCAGGTTCTCTTGCACTGTGATTACCTTCTATTTTTTTTACAATTATTCCTCATACTTCAGACTTTCTTGGTGGCTTCCAGTCTGTGGATCTCAGAAACTTGCTGTGTATCTAGAAAGTGGTTGAGGGATCTATTACAGACCTTTTCCCTCCTCCATTGTGAGTATGCTCATGGGCAGACAAAGCTTCCAGGAGCCTGGAGTGGCATTCACTGTGCAACAGCCAACAGCATGCCACTTCACTGCTTCATCTTTTATCTCATGGATGGTGCCAAGATGGGTATTTTCCTGGCACAGTTAATGCCCTACTGGTGGCCCAGAGTTATAACTGAGCCTGCTGCCTTCTGGCTATGAGATATATCCGTTTATAGGTGATTATACGATATGGTATAATCAATAGTACATTATATACAGTAACGTAGTACAGTACCACTTGCAAGACCATAGAAAATATTACATATTGATTTGTCCCAGCCAGCAGCCTTCCCTCGTGCAGCCCCTTCGCTCGCTTTCTTTTCCACCCCTAGCCAAAGCAGAGCTGTTTACTGGCACCAGTTCCTGGCATTCTCTCTTCTCCTTGGGCTTATTCACACTAGGGATAATTCTCAGGTTCCCAAAAGCTGGAGTTCATGACAGATTTGACTAAGAAAACAAAGCAAAGACTGGGCTTGGTGGACTGCACACTGTGTGTGTCAGTGCAGTCTTTATGTTTTAGATGGACTGGGCTGTTCCTGCAGGGAGTGGCTTTCAGGAAGACTGGGCTAGCTCAAGGCTCATGCTCCCAATTCCAGTAGTCACTTCTTTCTGGTCTTCCCTGCAGTAAGCTGGCAAAGATCTCCTGGGTCCAGTCTTCGAAAAAAATTGTGTTTCTGTATCAGCGCTTGTCTTGACCTGTCTGCAGCCTGTGAAGCTGTTTACCTTTGAGGATTTTTTCCCGTGTCAGTCAGTGTGCATGACTGTGCACACCATGATGCTAATACACATGGGTATTTTTGCAGTAGGTCATTATTCTGGTATTCTTTAGATTCTGCATCACCATACATGCCTTAGCAACCGTTTGTCTAGGATGGCAGCCCTACGCTGTGTGTGGTGTTTGGTATAAGTGAGCAGGTGTTCACATATACAGTAAAACTTCCATAGATTGTTATTAAACCAGATTTTACCCTTAGTGAGTTGCCCTGGGAGGTTACACAGAGTAGTGCAGACATGTACATGTATTTGCAATTCCTGCCTGTCTGCAGAGCCCTTTGCACACGTGTCTCCTGTGCGTGCACAAGGCATGCCTTTGTGTGAAGAAGCTGAAACCACAGCTTTCCCAAGTCGCTGTAGGAGTCTCTTTTCCTTCATTTATTCAGGGGCCCTTCAGATCTTGACAAATCTGTCACTCTAAATTTGCGAGAGATTATGGTGCTCTCTCCCTAGCACAGAGAGAGGTGATATATGATATCTGCTGCCCCTATTGATTGCCTGATCTGGTGGCAGAGGGCTGGCGAAATGAACTTGAAATGAACATCATGCCTCAACTCATTGTGCGTATAATACACTACTTAATCCCACATTTTTCAGCCGCTATGGAATTCAATTGATCAATCATGTCCCTCTGATAGTACTGTTTTAGGGGTTATTGCTGCTCTGCTCACTGACCTTTTTATTTATTTATTTATTTGTGTCAGTGCTTGTGTGTGTGTGTGCACGCACATAAGTGCATATGTGTATTTGGGAAACTCAGGACCAGCTGATAAGAAAGGACCTGTATAGTCAGTGGGAAATGAAAGAAAAGCAGGATGAGGAGAAAGGGAAGGAATGGGATTAGATAGGAAATCAGAATGATCAAAGCAAGCAAACAGATCGGGAGAGGTGGAAAAGTTGTAAGGAGAAAGGCAGTGCTTTGGTTCAGGTGCGAGTTCTGGACATGGCACGGCAGGGGCAATCTGCCATGGCCTAGACTTTAAAATCTACAAAAGAAAATAAACTTTTGACAGAGGTCTGTAGGCTACCTCAAGGTGGACCTTGTCTAAACAGCTTGCACTAGTACTGGATGTAATGGTAAGGCACACAAATCCCAAACTTGACACAGCAATAATATGAGCTGTGCATATGGGTTTTACTTATGAAGAGGAGAGAGTTTCGTGGAGATGACAGATTTATATGCCTTGTGTTGCTAACATTGAGGCATTCAAAGTCACGGATCATTATATTTTCTTCAAAACCAAAGGATTGTAAGTCCCCTGTGTTTGTTTTCTGGTGTCAAAACCTATAGAGAATGCGTTCTGCTTTCTTTCCTGAAACTTCAAGGGACAGACACTTATCTCTGGTTTTAAATCAAGTTGCGATTCTCATCTAAGCGTATGACTCTGAGCTGGACTATAAGGAAAAGCCTCAAATACTGTAATACAGAAAGTATGGGAGCTGACAATTGGATGGGTATGAGCAAATGTGGCAGTAAGGAGCAGGGAGGTCTTTAGGGAAGAGATGGGGTCCATCAGAGGGCTGTGGGTGAAAGCAAAGGGAGGGCTCATGGGGAAAATTTGAGTTGAGAAAGACTAGCAGATCCCATGAGGAATGGCACTGTGGTGGGCAACAGTCGCTTCAACTGATGAAGAAGAGTGCTAGGAGTAAAAGCTTAAGGGATGGGGATTTGCCAAAAAAGCAGCTCTTGAAAAAGGTGCTGTGGTGAAGCAAGGCTTCAGCTGCACGATGAGTCTGCAGATGCCACCTAGGTAACTGCACTGCCTTACCATTAGGAAGCTCCATTACCTTTTTACTGGTGAGGGAAATTCTGTGGTACTGTGACACAGGGACACCTCTCTTAAATCAGAAGGATCTTAAACAGCTTGAGAGGTGAACCATGGCCTTGGTCACTGGTTCTTTTACAAGAGCACATAGTTGCTGTCAGCGTGATCAGAACTGGCCTTGCACATGTGACAGGAAACATCTCTCCTCCCGAGGGGCTGCTGAGGGAGCATACACAGCCAATGTTCAGCTTAAATGTTCGACACAAGACACAGAAATGCTCCACGGGTGTCACAGAAGTATCCTGACATATAACAAGGAAGTGCAGTGCTAGAGCACACAGGAACAACCTTAATTATGTCTAACACAGAGAATATGCCCACTAAATAGCTCCAAAACAGAGAGACATTCCCAGGTCTGGAAGCCACAAAGACATCATAATATGCAAGTAGCACAAAGCAGCATAACACAGTTACTTCCCTGGCTACAGGTGACAGAGAGCAGCACCCTTGCTCAGGGTGGAACATGGCCATCTCAACAAATAATTTATAGAACCATAGAATTATTTTTGTTGGAAAAGACCTCTGAAATCAAGTCCAACCATTAAACTAGCACTGCCAAGTCCATTCAGAAGTACCAATGACATAGGAAGACCTTTGTGACACAGAAACATGTAGGGGGGTCATGAGAAGCTGTGCAGCTGGGACATAAACATGGGGCAAGGGCTATTACCCCCTCTATGACAGGTCTGCCTGCTGCCTCATGGGGCCCTCATCTCAGCTGGGGCTTTGCAGCACTACCAATAAAAATCACAGTCATAATAAAAGCACATGTGACTGGCATGGGAACTGCCAGCCAGGTGACACAGCAGAACCCATCTTATTGTCAAAGCTTCTGAGGGAACCACATCTGTCTAATGCAGCAGTGCTGAGCCAGCTGCTGAAATGCCATCCCTCTGCACCAGTGAGGCAACCTTGTCCTCTCCTGCAGCCTGCCTTTGTCACTGTCCCTGCTGGGGTGCTTAACCCAGAGCAGCCTTGTCCCACTCTCTGGACACTCAGTCCTGCATGTGTCTCCCTTTCCCAAGTCATCCTTTGTGTTAAGACTGCTCTTTCCCTTTATCTGATTTCCCTTCTCTTTTTTCCCCCTCTGATGTGTTCCTGTGTCCCCATGCAGCTCAGGCCTGTCAGGCAGCTTTCCAGGACATCCCGGGGGGCCTTTCCCCGCACTGCCAGTTGTTGCAGTTTCAAACTCAATTGTTCTCCTCGGTACTGAGGCAAATGGAGTCATTAATTACCTTCTATCGGCTGGGCCGAGTTCAGAACGCGATCGATAGGCAGCACTTGTCATTCACGGCAGCCAGCCCTGTGCAGGCCCTCGCACTGCATTCGGCGCAGGTCCAGGAAGGAGCCCGGTGCTATCAGATCCGGGCTTCAAACCCTGGCTTTGAGCTTCTCCTGGGAATTGCAGACCTCCTGCATCTGTGTCTGAACTGACCCCCAACCAAGGGAGGAGAGATCAGTGACAAAGGTCTCGGCTGAAAGCCTGGATCACACATTTTCAAGTGATCGAAAGTGTCTGGTACTGGTGTCCTGGTCTGCACAAGCTGATCCAGTCTGGCTGTCATGATATCTCTACAGACTCTGTTTGCATCCTCAATGATTATTAAACTAATACTGTACTCCTCACATTAGGGACAAGAGCAAGGACTCTCAACCCTAATCTGGCACTCTTTCCCCCTGTGTAACTTTCTTGCCCTACTCAGTCAAGTTTGGAAAAGGAAGAATGTAAAATTTGCTTTACATTTCCTTCCAGAAGAATTTTTGCAGCCTTTTGGGCAGCATGAAAGAAGGCATAATCTAGCTGGGACAATTCTGTATTTCAGCACGTAGTAGTGCTGCAATAATTTTCAGAGCTTTGACTGTGATAACTGAACTGGTGGGGAGAAAGATGAACCTCAAATTCAGGTGAAAAGGACACCAAGTGAGTGCAGGATGGAGATGACAGAACATGGAAGGGGCAGGCAAGGTCCAGCAGTGCATAGAAGAAGGAATCTGCACTGTGATAGTGAAAGAAGGTCTGGTACAAGTTTGGGTTATATACAGTATCTTGCAGAAGTAGGGATAGGGAGAGATGAGTGCTGGAGGAATATCACCTCGACGAAGTGTATCAGCCTTTGTGAACTCTGCAGTTTTTCAGAGTCCATTTGCCTCAAGGGAATCCACATCTGAATCTAAGTATGTAAATTGATGGTACTGTGCTGGTCCATGTGTCTATGTGTAATTTAAGTGTGTCACATAAACTGTGTGTATTTGTTGCTTACATGCTCAGGCTCAGAGCAGAAAGGCTCAGAAACAAAGGGATTTTATGTTTTGAAATGAGGGTATAGCTCAGATGAGGAATTTGTGATGAAGGAAGGCTGCTTATGCAGGAAAGTGAGCATGCCTGACTGAGGATGAGTGAGATGTGTGTCGATACCTGGCAGCTGTGGGGCTGCAATGCTTTTAGCACAGGGGTTGTGTATGACAGAGTACCTCAGATGGAGCAGGGATGGGCAGTGCAGCTTTAAAGCAGGGCTTACATGAGCAAAATGGGAATGCTCAATGAGAATGTAAATGAAATGAATTGTGTGTGCAAATGTGTAATGAAGTGTGTACTCGGATCTGTCTTGGATTATCATGGGAGCATGCAAATGTGCATTTAAGGAAGTGAATGTGTGTATGCGTATGAAAATCATATGTATTTACTACAGTATATAAGTATATGATTGCAAAGTCGGCCCAGAGCACCTGGGAAACTAAGTCTGTACAGACTTAAGCTTGTGCCTTAGTGATAATCAGCACATCCAGCCTTACTGAATACACCAGTAAAGGCCTCTCCAGCTGTTAGGCTGCAAGCAGCTGCCTCAGATGTGTGTGCAACATGTACTACAGCATGTGGGACTGCAGATGAGGCATGTTAGCCTGGGTAGTCAAAGCTGGTGTCTTCTGTGTGAGCATCACTGCAGCTTTGTGACCTTTGGGAATGCTGGAGGTGAGTGGACATATTCTGCTCTCAGTCAGGTTGTCCCCTTACCTCAGAAGAGGCACTGGGGATTTATACCATTGTAATGAGGGTCAGCACGTGGGTCCAGTATCTCCTACTAGCGCTAGGCTTGACTGTTAGCCAGATAGAAGTGCAGCTGCCTCCAGGGCCCAGTATGCTCACTATGTTTATGTTGGCTGAGTAGTGAGCAGCACTATCACACAGCAGGTCAGATCCTCTAGTTAGTGTAAGTCTGTAAGTCTCTTGCATTCTGTGGTTATACTGATTTACAAATCCTGAAAGTTATCAGAAGGGTTATCCTGATTTATGCTGTTGTGGTGTCCACAATGTTGCCTTTAGTGCAGAGCCTTTGGGGAGAGCTGCTGCCACAGGAAAGCAGGGCACCAGGAGCTGTGCTGTTTCCTCTGCCAGGGCAGATGATGTTCTTAGCATCATTAGCATGACTTAGCTCCCTCCTCTCATCTTCATAAGCCCATTTGTTGGGGAGCTACTTCATGGCAGGATCCCCCTTGGCGAGCACGTAAAAAAGGGTGGCTTTTGTTAGCTCCAAAGGACAGAAGCAATGCAAAAAATTACATTGCATGCAGCCCTAACTATGCTTGTTTAGAGAAACTGCTTGCATTTATGAAGTCTTTGGTGCGGAAAGCAGGGCTGCAAATGACTGCATCAGAGCGACAGTAAAGGCCATTAATTTCCTGTTATGTTTTCCTGTGTTGGGGGCTTTATTAATTTAATTTTACACTGTCGAACAACAGCGAGCGCTGACACTGCCACACTCAGAGGTTTTTTTTTTTTCTCAAGTAGTGCTTTGCCTGACATGCAAATCAACAGTGCTATCAGGACTGCTACAGACAAGGGAGGGAGAACAGAGCTGGGCTGTCCCCATCCAGACCCATCCCTGAGATACCAGAGGAGCATGCTGGCACCTGAGAGGCCACCAGCACTAGGGCTCAGCAGATCTGGATCAGGCCATGTACACCTCTAATGCACCGTCTAGAAAATACCAATTTCTCTTTAGTCTGCTAGATTCCATGGGCTTGGTCCCCCATTAACATGCCTCTTAATACCTCCTTTCCTTCTGGTTTGCCTTGCTCTAGACTTTTCCTTCCTTTCATTCGTTCTCATTTTCCCCTGATACTCACTTTTACCTTAACCTCACAAGTCAAAGAAAGCTGTGCCTGCCCCTGAGCCAGATGCTAGCGAATCATGTTATTGGAAGCTCTTCTGAGTCAGCACTAAACCAGTACTCAAGCAGGGGATTTTTAGAGCTGCCATTTTTGACATGCCATAAAACAAAGGCTCCAATCACTCAGAGTCATTAAAATTCCCATGGCATTTTTTGCAAGAGTGCGGACATTAACCTGGCTGTCCTGAACAAAATCCAGCCTGAGTGATTACCCACAGCATATCTTAACTCTCTTGTGGTTTCATTTGGACATGGCACAGCAGAATTTCACTGTTGATGCTCTATATTGTTCAACATCTGCCATGGTCCACCCGAGAGTCAGACACATTTCAGTAGTAAATGAGATCTTCAGAATGGGAAGGTTAATAAACAATGTATTATACAGGATTGGTAATTGCAAAATGCCATGCAATGAAAGAGCTACAGGCTTGTGATATGCTGCAATCTGTTTGGACTGTCACCATGCAAACTCTCCTTTTGAATGCCCATGACTATAATAACTGTAAATCATTAGTAGAATAATTTGGAATCTTTCTGCTTGAACTCATGTGAAGACCCTTACTGATATATGAAGGATCCTATAGTGATATGACCTCTGTAAGACGTGTGTCAGAGATATGTTCCAAATGGTAAGAAGTAGTCCCCAAACTAGAGGGGGGCCAGCCACGGGTAGCAATCAGTTTCACAAACAAGAGAGGACTTTGCAGAGAAAAGCTGTAAATATCTTTGAGGATTAGCTAGTGGGCTATTTTTTAATTTGCTGGGATTTAGTAAAGTTGTCCCAAATGGTAGGATAGTTCTGATCTGCTTGCAAGGTCAACTCTTGTGTTAAAGGCCCACCTCATCCCACACTAGATGCCAAAAGTCAAACCAAAACCCAACAGCTCTTTTGGGAAACCAAGCATGGAAATGTATCTGTCCTTTGTAACAGTCTTTTCTAAAACATCTAAGAGAGAGCTAGAAGGCACTCATGACTTGCTGGACATTTCATACTCAATAACCTAACCACCTTAAGCATTAATCAGATGCATTCAAACCTGTTCCGATGCAGATTCCCTAGCTTAAAAGCAGAATAACACCTCTTAGCTCCCAAAAAAGGCAGAGTCAGTGAGAGAGAGAAATCCTGACCTACACCACATCCAAATGGAAGCAATAGTACCCATGACCTAGCTCCTGTTCTGGCACTGTGTTCCTGTGTGTTTTCCTGCAGTTGTTGACATGTGTGGGAAGAGGACTTTGTACCTTGAACCTAATGCAATGTGAGCTGTAGGGCATTTGTATGGATGAAGGAAATGCAAAGGAGAAATGTGAATCTAGGCATTATTTTTAGGCTCCTTGATAAAACTTTGACATTTTAAAGGGCCTTAAAATGAGCATGAATTGCATTTCACACTATTCAAAGTGTTCTTTATTTTATCTGATTAATGCATGGAAAAATCACCTTAAAAGAATTATGGATGGAGGCATACAGAAGACAGACAGCCATGTCTGCTATACCTCTGTAGATAGGTATCTGTATCTGCTTTTTCCAGGCCATCTACTCTCCTCCATATGTAAGGTCTTAAAGCTTAGCCTAGCCTCTGCAGGCCAACACAAAATGCTGTTCATTTCAGGTCTTGCTTGGCAGCCACACAGGTAGCTGGAGGAAATCCGATAGTCCCTGGAAGGGTCTTAAAATGTTCACAAACTGCCTTTTTCTTTAATGCAACTTCCCGTGGCAAGATGAAGTACACTGTTTCTTCCTCTCTCTCCCCTCCACTCTAGTCACCTGCCTGTCCCTCATCTGTGCAGACAGGATTCTCACAGACTAATCACTTGGTGAGATCTTGTTGCTTCCCCCTGGGATCCTCTGAAACAAGGCTGGAGGATCTGATGCTATCACTTAGGGAAGCACAGAGCTCCTGCTTTCCTTCCAAACAGCAGCAGGCCTCATTCTGCAAGAAGGGGGGTTCTCCCTGGCCCTGACTGAGAACAAGGTACATAATGTTTTCCTTTAACACAAGAAGACACTTCTCTATAGGAATAATTTCCATTTATGAACAACAAACAATGCTTAACAGTACATTGATGTAGAGTTGGGAGTGCAGACGTAGCCAAATTAGGAGCTAATTGGTGCACTGGAGATTGACTGTTGGGCTCCCTTGGCTGCTGGGATGTGATTGGAAGGAGAGAGAGAGAGAGAGAGAGAGAAAGGGAAGGAGCAGGAGCCATCCTCCGCCAACGCCTCTCTAAAGGTTGGGATTCCTGAGGCCGCTGCTGTGTCTGCTGTCAAGGTCAGCAGGTTCGGGTTCACTGAACGGTCAGGATGGTTTGAATTACTGGCACCGCCTGCCGATTCCTCCACTGATCGTGATCTGTCTTCCAGCGCTGGCTGCGGGATGCTGCTCCCTGGCCATGTGCTGCGCATGGTGCGGAGCACAGGGAATGTCAGAAATGCTCTTGTTAAGAGGGTAAGTTTTTAGGAAGATTTAAGAAGCCAAGGCAATGCCGAAAAAAGGCACATGCTCCATGCGCTGAGCACATGGAGACCAGGCTTCCAGAAACAGCAGCTCTGATCCGTTTTCCTTTTATCTGAATAATTGCGTCCTGCAAGCGTCTGCCTCTTGTGAAAGCTAGGAGAATGGCTTGAGCAGGGCCTATCACACCCTTATGGGGTGACAAACCTGTTGGTGAAGATTTCTGTCTAATACTATATATATAGGTAGAAAGCTTGGTGAACAAAGATGAACATGCAAGTCCTTAGGTAAACCACACTGGTAGGACATTTTCTCCCCAAAAAACACACCTAGGTGTGTGAGCAGGCTAAAGGGCAGAGGTAACTGGGCATGTTGCTACATGGTTGTCTGCAGAAGGTGCTCAGAAAGCTTCCTGCCAATGTGCACCCCAGCAGGCAGGCTTGGAGCCACTGAAAGGGACCTCACCAGGGCAGATGTCAAGAAGCTATGTCTGCAGGGGTGTGAGTATGCAAGGCAGGCTGCTAGTGTCACAGATAGGTGCTTCAGCATGCAGCTGAGTGCCTAGATGTCTGTCTTTACTGTAAACATATGCTGTCCAAGCATCCGTAGCAGCAGTGATAGCAGAAGTAAGCATGTGAGAAAGAGCATGGCAGGACAAAGCAACAAAAGGGCATCAGAAGAGGACTGGGGCCTGTGTGGAAGTAGTGTCCAGTGTTTGTCTTTGACAGGAACATCTCCACAGTTATCATTGGCTTTCGGTGGAGCCCTCTCAGTCCATAAACTAGAGTGCTTATTTTTGCTTATTATTCTGAGGTTTGTTGTGTACCTCTGTGAGTCAGTTAGCTCCTGGGTGCCATCAGCTACATCTGCCTATAGCTATGTATACATAGCTTTCATACTCACACCTCTGCATCGTCCAGCCATTTCTATACATTTCTACACCTGGAGGAAACTCAGGGTAATGCTGAGAATGGAGCTGCAAGGGGTTGCCCATACCTGCTGCCAACACAAGACCTCATGTGAAGCACTCTCAGTGCTCACCAGGACAGGGAAGAGATAGGAGTTAATGTCACACAGTCTCCTCTGTAAAAGGGAAGCCCTTGTCTCCCCTAAGCTCAGGACAGGTATTCTGAGAAGGTTCTCTATGTGGCCTGGTCCCTATGAATTAGGAAGTACGTTGTGCCTACCACCACCTCTGCTCTTGACTCCTCTCCCAGTTCCCTCTCCTACTCAGAGCAATGGGCTCTGGCAAGAAGCGCCAGGGACAGTGCCCAGTATCGTGCTGGTTTACATTAATGAGATACACTCAGTGTAATCCCGCAAAGGATTCAGCTCTACAAAGGGAGGCAATAGCAGGCTGCCATGAACAGAGTAGCTCAGGTAATTGGTTTATCTATCTAGAAGCAGTAGTAGCAATCTCTGCACAGACAGAGTAGCAGTAAAGTCTCTTCCTTAAGGCTATTTCCTTTGTCTTTTCAATTGCTTGCACATCCATGTGAGAGAGAGAGAGAGCTAGAGAGAGAGAGGGAGAAATGTTAATTTGTGAATTAATGGCTTTTCTCAGCGGAATTGTAAATTCAAATGTCACCTCACAGGGTGACACTACGCTGGGCTGCTGAAGAAGCAATGATAAGATCCCCCCCGATTCCCATGCTGACATACACCCATGCCCCTCCCCTCCCTGAAAGATAGCTACAGAGTGGAACATGCTACTTTTAATTTGCAATAACAACACAGAAGAGGGATTCAAGAATGACTGCTTTCTGACCCTCCCTTCCACAACAAGCCGGGCCACATCTTTCCCTTTCCACCTCTACCTTCTTCCATACCCTCTTCAACTCCTCCCGTTTTAAACTGGGTCCAAAACAACACATTATCTCAACTCCCCCCACCCCAAACTAATGAAAGGATGAACTAAGGGAGGGCTTTTTAGAACGGATGCCTCTGCAACCTGCTCTTCTCCTGCAATAATCAGGTGAATTAATGACCCTGAAGTTAAAGTGAGCGCTGATACTCAGGCGTTGTGCAGCGTAGGGGAGAAAGCCTTCATTGTTTTCAAGCAGGAGGCGGGCAGCAGCAAGGGAGATTCATGGATGGAGATTGAATATGCAATTTTCTTTCACCTTGCCAAGAGCTGCCCCTGGGCTGTGCCTGGCCTAAATTTTTTTTTCTTCTTGCCATCTCTGCCTTATCCGGCCCTCCCACCTCCCTTCCATTCTTTCCAGAAAATTACCTTCAAAATTGATTTCCACTTTTACAAACAAATATAATGGGAACATGAGGGGGGAAAAAAATCTTGGGCTGTGATGAATTAGGGCTGTCAGGTGCTTCCAAGTCTCCTTTGTTTTTGTTTTACTGCCTGTTAGGTTCTTTGTTTTTCCAGCAACTGGGAATAGTGCCCCTGCCTACACAGTCCCTGTGGTCCATGGCTACCGTCACAGGATATGTCCATCATCTAATGTCATCACTGTGTTACCCCTGCTCTCCATCACTGTGATGCAAACAGACTCTGCTAACAGGCTGTCCCAGCTCTTCACACCAGGATGCAACTGATCTCCTCATAGAGACACTCTGTGTCCCACGCTGCCAGTGACCTGTCTCCCGCAGCCACCATACAGGTCCACTGAATTGTCTCAGATCTCCACCCAGCTCCTTCTGCTCCCCTTTGCCCTATTCAACTGATTCCTGATGAAGATTTCCCAGCCCTCCTTGTTCTGACAGACCAGCCTGGGTCTTCATCATGTCACCTTGATTCCTGCTGTGCCTTAGTGCCACCTGGATTCCACAGCAGTATTGCCTTTATGTCTCATTGCCATGCCACTTGACCCCAAAACAGTGTCATCCCCATCTCCCACTGCCACGGCACCGTGATCTACTGTTATACCCATCTCATGTCCCATTGCCACATCACCAACAACCCTCTAAAAACACCATTTGCCTCCACTTTGCCAGCTATTCCTGATCACTTTTGCAGTTTATTCTGTCATTATCCTGGGATCCTTGTGGATCCAGGCACCATGACTCCCATATTCTTTACATCCATGAAAAAATGTAAGTCACCTCCCTGAATGCAGGCAGAAACAGAGTACAACCCATCTAGAGTGAGCGAGAAGATCCAGAGAGAGACAGGCACCAACAAAGCTAGGGAGCAGGCTCTGCACAGGGGGACACGCATGGCAGGCAGAGACCTGGGGACAAGTTGTAGCTGTCTGACTCCTGCTGACACATACGCTGCAACAACCCCTCCCAGGAATGAGTCAAAAAGTAGGAGAAGATCTAAGCACAAACTAAATACCCATAAACAGTCAGACAAGCACACATTCACAGCACTCACACAAATAATGAAAAGCTCTAATCATAAGTAAGGCTCACAAAATGTAGCCAATAACATTTAAAGACACAAGAATGCAAACTGGGACACAAGGAAGTACTGCTGCAGGTCCATGTCAATTAAATGTAATTTCTGAATAAACAACTTACAAAAATGTACATAAACTAACTAAACAAAAACCTGGAACTGAAAGGAATTTCCTTGAATTCACATATACAGAATTAAATAATATAAAAAAATACAAACTATTTACATAAATGAACAGCCTTCACACAGGCAAGAACAACCAATATATATATATACACACACAACATACACACAAATATATAACCTCAATGCAAATACACATCTGTAAAAACTATATACAGAAGTGTACAGCACTAACAGGCTTCATATTCATAACCACACCACAAAGATAGAGTGATACTCCAAGTATGTAACAACACATACACACAGAATATATATACAAATATACAACATTCACATATATGCTCAAAAAGTGAATACAAATACCTGGCATTCATAGGAATACATAGCACTAATGCTGAGCCATACATGCCCAGACATCCATATGATCCACAATATGCATACTCCTACTAGGCAATATTATACACAACTCAACATTCACATTTTCCAGGTCTCCATAGGCATGCACAAAAATGCGGGTCCAGCCTGCCACTCACCCCAGTACATAATCACAGATAAGTAGAAGCCAGTAATCCTAACACAGAAATACAGAAAACAAACAAGTGTGCATTCCTAGAGACACAAATACACAAGCAGAGACACACACAAATACAGCTGAAGCCAGACCAGCTTCTCTTCAGATAGTACCAAACCCTGCCAAACTGAGCAGCACTATAAGCTTTAGAAGCTGCAGATTTCTGTCCAAACTGCTTTCTGTGATGTAAGCTTTTAACTCTCCCTTACCTGAAATCCTCCTGGGCAATGCATACCCCACAAACCCTCGGGGTGTGTGCAGACACACACATACTGCCTCTCTTGCTTAAAGACTGACCTCCAGATTCATGGTGCAGCAGCCCACATTTCTGACAGTGCTGTGCTGCTTATTCGTTGCCCTCTCCTTTATCCAGTTTTCCCCTCCTCTCTTTTTCCACATGTACTCTCCCTTATCTGACCATCCTCCTACAGTTTATTTAGAGAGGTGCAGGATGAGGAGCAGGCACCTTTCTCATGTCCTCCTAGGAGTTTCAGCAGCCAAAGACCCTCAGGAGGCAGAGGTGGGTGGCTGCTGAGAGTAAACTCCTTCTTCAATTTACATTTTTGTATAGAATGGAAAGAAGTGTTACCTACACTTGCATGTACAGACCCAATGAGCCTGGACGTCCCCCATGACCACTGCTGTTTGCAGTGATACACCATTGTTGCAAGCTGATAGCCCCTGGAAACTCAGCCACACTGCATGAAACAACACAGTCCCAGGGAAAATAAGAGAAAGACACTGTCAGAGCGTGAAATGCTACAGAAACTGCTCACCCCATGTGCACAGCCATAAACTGCTGGGTGCACACCCAACAATTCTGTGTGATGGTTGGAACATGGGGTGAGCACCTGAAGTAATGTAAATGCATGTGTCTCTGGTGTCACTAAGACTGACCTGCAATAAAGCAATCATATAGCATAGTGCAAACACATCAGCTGTGGTGACAAGAAATCACAGAATGAAACAATACAGCCACAGCACTGACAGTAGTGCTGTTGTGTCACCTGCCGGAGTCCAAATACACTCTGTAGTCTTCAACAACACAACAGTCTGGGGAGAACAGAAATATACCTAATACAGCCAGAGATGAACATACATCGGGAGCCGTGATACAGGCAAGTGGAATGACTCACACATACTCTTTGCGAACATATGCAGGCAGCATAGGAAAACAAGTTTATTTCCCTACAGAGCAGTTAAGGTCTAGACCTCTCTACACTAGTACAACTACAGCACTGGTAGAGCATCATCATACTGCAGATGACAGCATAAGCACGTGGTATGTCCTGAAACAACCCCAGTATACTGTGGAACAATACAGTCATATTTTGTGAAAACACAGAGTTCTCAATGCAGCACTGCAGTGACATATCTGCATTGACTTCATTCTCATGGCCGGTGACAGTCTGTTGTCAGTCAATATATACATCAGCTGCAGTAACAACTATATGAATTTCAGTGGCAGTACAGTACGGTCTGCAGTGGTGTACCAACAATTACTACATTGAAAACAACCTTACTGCATGCAACGATACAGACGTAGCACCAGAAACAATTCACAGCTGCCTCTGTGAAGAGTGTAACAGCCTTGAGAGTAACGGGGCAGCATAGCAAGCAGTGATACAGTTAATCCCATCATTAGTGTCACAAGCACACAACCTATATTGATACAGCTACAACAACATGATAACCACAACCAAACTGTCTGCAAACATATACTGAAGACAATGACACAAAGTCACCTGAAGTATCATAACCACATCTCCCAAATTATATTATCATTGCCACTCTGAACAATACAAATGAGATCATACTTGCAGTGGCACACTCAGCTGCTGCATTATTACTCAAAACTCAGACATTTTTAAGCACATTATACATCTCTCCTCTCTGTGCTATGTTCCGTTTAAACAATTGAGTTCAAAATTTTATTCCTGACAGTCTATGTCACAGGGCAGTATCTAAAAAAACAACTTTCAGAACTGGGACTGTTGCAGATCTCCCTGCCTCACACTTCACCTGAAAGAGGCATTTCTACTTTCTCAGTAGGAAAATGAGATCATGGCCATGTAGGAAAATCCCCAAGCTGAACACTGTGAAAACCCTGCCCTACAGTCATTGTCCTCCCACTTGGAATAAAGGAAGAGAAACAGTCATGCATGCAGCACCAAAGAGAAGTGTATTGGTACTGCCCATCCTGTAGCTACAGGATTAACAGTGCAAATGCTCCTGCTGCTAATAGACAGCACCCTACTCTGCATACATAGCTCCACCCCATTTTGAAGAGTACAGTTTACCACCTGCACTGATACAGCTAACGCTGGTTGGAAAACACCACTGGATCTGCTGAAATGTTGGGGATCCTTTACTGTCCCCCTGCATTGACACAGCCCTGCATCGCTTACTTCAGTGTAAATCACTCTGAGAATCAAAATGACAGGTGAAGAAGGGAAAGGAAGAACTTTTTGCTCCCTGATCTCCGCTGGGGATTCCTTTACTGCAAACAGCCTGAGTGTTAATGCCATTTACAGTAGCAATCACTCCATCCCCTCCTCTCCCACAAACCTACTGCTGATATTAGCACTGATCATACTAACAAGCCTGTGGGTTTTATTACTACTGATACTAATAATACTGGATACATTACATCTGCTCCCACCAATAACAGGCTGCAGATATGATCCCTGCTAATGCTGATAATACTGGGGAATATTATCTCTGCTATTGTCAGCACTGCAGATGTTATTGCTAGTAATGCTGTCAAATACTACAGATATTGTCAGGGACCGAGATTAATAATGCTGAGATTGTTACAACACCAGCCTCACTGGAACACAAATCCCAAATGAGAATTTGGGTCTATAGAGGAAGTCTGTTTGTGGCCTGCTATGGAGAGAAAGAGCTATTTCTAATAAGAGTGGTTTTATAAAAATCCCAAAAATTTTACCCAGCTGGAGATGCTGTGGCATGCAGGGAACAGTTTTAAATAATGTTTTCATATTATCTAATTATCTGTCTACTTATCCATCCATCTATCTATCCATCCTTCCCTTTCTCTCCCTTTTTCTCTTTATACAGTGCTCCAGACTACACTATGAGTGATACTAATTTTTTTTAGTGCCTCTGAGTCACCCCATTTCTCATCCTTTAGGCCATCAATCAGGGGTTTATGAAACAATGGAAATATTTTCTTATTATTTTTCCCCTTTATCCTTCTAAACTTCTTATTGCTGCTTCAATGACCCTGCTGAGCCTGGCCTGCCATCACAGCATAGTACAACATTAGGATCATGAAGAACCAGGAGTTCCTGCTTCCAGCTGCAGCTTGATACTGAAAGACACTCAGTGGGCTTGGAAAAGTCATTACATGCCACGGGGCCTCTTCTGCCTCTGGGATATGGTGGTCGTAAGTAGTGGGGAAAAACAGAAACTACAGTAGCGTTGGCTGTGCCTGTAGACTGCAAGAAACGGCACACACTGTGCTACACAAGTGACAGTGAACTTTTTTGTCAAATTATTTTAAAAATTGTAGGAGACCAACTCTCTGCTCTGTCCAATCTGTCAGTGAAGTCAGGGGAACTGTAACAAAAGGAATACATGATCTTAACAGAGCAAATCCTGACCATCCTTCCTAAGTGCTCACATGAGGAGGACACACTGAGTTTTGAGGGAAGAGTTGTGATCTGACAGTTCCTTGTTTTGATTAGTAGACACTCAGAGCCACCTCCCTGCTTGCTTCCTCTCAGTGCCATAATCTTTCCAGGCCACCCTTGCAGTTGCAACCAGCACATTTAGTAGGTTGGGATTTCCCCCTCTTCCCTCTAACTCCTGTGAGGGACACACCTGGCTGTCAGCGTCCATCGCTGAGCCCACCTCATGCATCCGTCTGGCTCCTTCTGTCCAACTTGGGAGTTCTGCTACATCATCTTGACACATAATTATCTCTCCTCTTCTTAATCATCTGTGCTACTGCCTAATGTAGGCACCAGCTGCAGCAAGGAGGACCTGGGGGAGGGGGTGTGCTCAGATAGAGGCTCCTCTGTCTTTCTCCCACCCTGTTCCCCCCAGCCATCACAGAAGATGCTAACAAGGTTTACAGAACTGGGGATTCAGGAGCAGCTTGGTACTTCCCCCCCTTTCTGCTGAACTGCATTCCTCACAGAGGAATCCTTACAGCAAATCTGGTCCAACAGAGCGGAAAGAATGAGAAAGCAGTGCCGCTTCTTCTGCCTCCTTAAGGGAAGAGCCACCTCCAAAATGCTGGGAAAGTAGATGTGCATTGGGAGCTCATAAAGGCTTCTCAACATGAGAATAAACTCTGCAATTAAGAAACTGCAATAAAACAGTGCTGAGAATCTCTGGGGAATACTGAGAAGGTGTATATATCCAATATGACAATGAAAGAAATACCTGCACTGGATTTCTTGCCTGGCATTCCTAATCCCCATCTCAGCTAGGAGCAATCAGATACTTCAGAGCTAAAGGGGGATTGCCCAGGAGTGAATGCAGACTATGCAAAACCTCCCCTTGGACCCTTCTAGCCTTATGACTCAACCCTGTTCGGCTGCTAGCAGGGGGTCCCATGTGAGGTTTCTCTGGGACAGGAACGCAACATGTCCCCTCAGCAGATATCTGGGATGGCAGGATGAAGGCTGTTCTCTAAAGCAGTTGCAGCTGTGTTATGTTACTTCCACCTAAACTCCGAGAGCTAAAGACAAGCAACATCTCCAGGATTGTCTGGTACCTTTTTGATTCCAAGTGGAATGTGTGGGCTCTTGGCCAACAGCAAGGAGTTGCAGTGTTTTGCTTGCCCTTCATAAATTAAATCTGGTATGAATTAAGGACAGACACAGAGAGTTGTTCTTACTGTCAATATATCATTGTGAAGTGTCGCAGTCTTAGATGGCTGCTAGGTTGTTTCTGTGTTTAATTGTACTGCTCCAAAAAAGTTCAGGTTCTGAAAGTTACTGAGCAGCTGCATCTAAAGTGGGATGATCTTTTTCAGGTATTTGGAAAGAATGGCTGCTAGAGCCAGATTGGACTGCTCCATTTCAAAATGAGATACAGGGGCACCATGTTGAGTGCTGGTGACCAACAGACTTCACTGTATTGAGAACAGGGGTTCAAAAAAACCCCAAATAACTGCCAAGAGATTTGCACAACCATTACAAAGACTTGTCACTCAGTTTGAAATGTCACTATTTCCTGTATATGTGATGGTAGGAAATGCTGGAGGGATTTGCAATGTTTGCAGTCTCTTATTCCTGACATTTTTTGACGTTGAGGCATTGTTTAAGCCCTTCCACTCCTATACTTTTCTCTTAGCTGGGCCCTACTGCCATCTAGCTGGGAAATGGATCTTCCTCTGGGGCCTGATCCAATTTCCAATGACATCAGCAAAGATCTTCCCATTTGCTTTTATTTCCTAGATTGGGTCCTCGCTCTAGGTTTACTTTGCATTAAGGAGAAAGGGGTCATGATGACTGCCTTTTTTTCTTGGGATTATTGTGTTTATTTGGATCAAAAGCTTACAGATGTGAACCTCACTAGAACCAATGCTGAGAAAATTACTGTCAAAACCCCAACATGCAGCATCTGCCTCAGGAGAGCTTTCTCTTCTCACCACATATCACAGAGAACCCTCATGTTCTCTTGCACCTCACAGCCTTGGGGTTAGAGCACATGCAGCACACTGAGCCACCTGTGCTGCTCAGAGGTTCCTCCACACAACAGACTACAGTGGAACATAGCATACTGAAGGCAAGGCTGAACCGAACAAACTGGCCAGGTACTACTGTTGGAAAAGTTCACCTCCTGACCCTCTCAATTTTTGAATGCATCAAACTAAAAGAGCAAGATTTAAGAAAAAAATTTACAAAGCCATCATAAGAGCATCAAGACCTTACCCACCCCTCCTAACTCAGTCTATCTAGACCTGAGGCTCCAGGTTTTGGCTCATTTCAGGATTCACTTTGCCCTGAGTCCTTCCCAGCAGCTAGGAAGGAAAACAAGATAGCTTAATCCTAATTCCCTAGAGCCATAGCAAAAGGCTTAGATAGCAACCTTAGGGCCACAGTACTCAGAAGACCTCCTGTTCTGCTTTCAGACTGTTGCAAGCATGGCAGTTCTGGTGTGGTAGATGCTACCCATTGAAAACTGGGCACTTAGAATCACCAGCTAATGTAGCTCAGGGCACATCACAGGGCACGAACTTGTTTGCAAGGGGAATGAAAGATAGCTCCACATTGCTGGTGCTTCTCTGAGATGGTATTTTTTTTGAAAATGAGTGAGTTGGGGAAACCATTTTTACCCACAGTTCAAAGTCCGGGCACCTGCTGGCACCTGGGGAGTTCAGTTCCAGCCGTTTCCAGCAGTGAATGAACTTGGGATCAGCTCCAGCAATGGAGATGGCTCTCTGCCTGCCGAGCAGATGTCTGGAGATGCAGCCTGTCATGAAAAGGCCTCGGAAGAAGAGCATTCCAAGCCAGCAGGGCAGTGGCGGGGAACTGGTCTCTCTTGCTAAAACTGATCTAGCCCCTGGAGCAGCTGCAAACCTTGGTCTGAAATTGGAGCCTGTACATGGGGACAAAGAATATAAAAGGGAGGATGAGCTTCTCCCCTCCCCCTACCTTCATCACGTTTCCTCTTCTCGCCATTCGACCGAGGAATCCCCAGGATCCCGTTAATGGAGTAAGAGCCCACTGGATCATTGGAGGCACTGGAGACGGGAGGGGATGCTGTGCTGGGCACTGGACAAAAGGAAAAGGGAAAAAGGGCCATGAGGAGAGCAGCACAGCACTCGGGGATCTCCCAACTGAAAGCTACACGTGCCACCAGTCTCATAGGAAAGCCTAGGAGGCACTAAGCGGACTCCCAGTCCCTCAGACTGAAGAACTCATACTCGCTCTACTGCTAATTTTGCTGCATCCCGTCTTTGCCAGTCCATTCCTACACCACAGCTCCACAGCCTTCCAGTACAGGGCCATTAATAACAAGCAAATGTATTCCATCAAGAAGCTAAACGTTGTTGTTATATCCCAGTTTAGAGTAGGCTTCCCAGTGCATGCCATGGTAAATTATTGCAATGCTGCATCGGCCACATTCTCTAGCGATTTCCTAGTCCATCTGTATTTTGCCAGATCATTTTCTCTCAGCATTTTTCCCCCAGGAGTGCACATGTTCTGTCTTAGCTAGACCAGCCTCTTCCGTGTCCATCCAAAACACTCGTTGAAAAATTACCTTCTTAGCATAGGTCAGAAACACTTCAGTGTTGAGTAAATAAATTCAGTTCCTTACTAGAACAAATGGTGAGTTGGTGATACATACTCTAACCTAGATTAATAAAAATCTAGTGTCTTCTTTTTGCACTGACCAATGTCAACAGGCAGACTCCTCCTGCCACTCAGGGATGTCCAAGATTGCTCATGAGTTTCCGGTATATCAGAAATAACAAGTTCTCCAGATTAGAAGTGATAATCAGTGCCTTAGAGTATAGAACAAGTAGAGCTATGCATCCAGAGGGCATGCCCATTATGTCCCAGTAATGGAGAGAACATCACAATTCTTATGGGCCACTACCTGTGATTCAGCTCATAAAGCTTGAAGCAATCAATACGTCCAATACAAGCCTTCCAGGATGGAGCAGAACCTGTCACCACTATCCAATGTAGACCCACACTTCCCAGTACATCCCAGAGCAATGGGAAACTCCAGTAGCAGTACTCACAGTCATTATCCCAGCTCAGCCAATGCATTCCCTAGGCATTGTACTACTTTACCAAGAAGGACTAATATCTGCCAACTCCATCTGCTGTCCTCAGTGATTCCCAGACCAGTGAGCAAGTCCAGATTAAAAGGGCATCCAGAAATGCTCTTCCATACTGGCCCATTAATTTGTGTTCCTGGGCATAGTTCACGTACAGGATTATTTTTGCCAGTGCTGTCTCATGTAGAGTAGCACTTTCCAGTAAACCTTTGTATAGCAGCCGATTCTCAGTAACCAATAGTATCTAAGACAGTGTCTTAGGCCAGGAATAAGCCACTGTATTTCACAGTATCCCAGAATACTGTAGGTTTTTTCCTCTTATGAATTGTTAATGGATAAAACTATGCTAGCAACAGCAGATCATACAGCCCACACAGATATCAGTGAAAAGTACCTCATCGTATCTAGCACAGTGCCTTTAAACACAACAGACTAGGAGACATTTGGTCACGTTATTACAGCCTCCATCTTCTGCTCACCTTGACAAACCCATCTCCCCCAGCAGAAAATGCATTTTCTCAGTGAAATACACCTATGGGATACCTAACTGCAGAGCTAGAACAATGAAGAACTCAGTTGTGAGGCATCAGAAATATCTTACCCTGGTCTGTGTATTACTAGCTCTAAGAAATGGACCAGTTGCAGCAAAAGGAGAGAAGAGATATTGAGAGAGAGAGAGAAAAAGAGAGTCAGAGTAAGAAGGAGATGAAGGTGAAGACTGGTGCTTAGACAGGATAGCAGTAAATACTTCTCTCTAGGGAGGCAAAGGAGAGAGCGTGAACGTGAAATGGATGTTAAGGCAGAATGACTCTGGGCAAATCCCTACCTTGGGCTGTTGTTTCTGCCATGATTCCCTTCTCTGCAATGCAACAAGGAAACGAAGAACAGAAACCTTTGATTTCCATTGAGGTTTCTTTTGTCCTACCCCCTCCTCCTTTTTGCTCTGTTTCACATCTGCTTCTCAGACTTTGTTCCCTCAACTAAGCTTCATCCTCATTTCTACTTGTCTTCTCACCACCCCTCATGCCAGTCTTCTTACCGATAGTATGTCCTGGTGCAGTTACACCTGTCCCACTCCCATCCGGTGTTGGGTGAAAAGGTTGCTGAACTTTGGTTCTGATGATCCTGGAAAAGAACAAAACATGTTCAGAACTCAACTGCAACTTCTTGGTGCCTTTGCATACCCATGATCCCAGCTGTCAGAACCTGAAGCCTGATCTGAGCTCTGGGTGCAGCAAAGTGGCTTCATTTGCCGTCTTATGATCCTGATTCTACTGCTTTAATGGTCCAGTTTCCTGAGAGCTTTTCTTGCTCTGCTCTGTCATCTTTTCCCCAAACCTGGGTATTCACTGCATTACTATGGTGCTCAATGAATGAGGTAGGATCTCCTGTCTGTTGGCAACTGCATTATCATTTTTGATCTGATCTGCCAGCATGAGCATAAGGCAGTTTTTCCAGCTAACAGAGCCATTGCTGGATTTAAAAATGGTGTGGATTTAATTTTGTTGTGTACCTAAAAAATACCTTTCTGGCATAGAACTGAATGCTTTGAACTGATGGAAACCTTGCCCAAAGCCTTTGCATTTCATAAATGAGGAGGTGGGAGCAGAAGGCATCTGTAGGAAGTGCTGGTATACATCACCAAGAAAAAGAAGCTCCAGCAAAGAGGGCAAAAAATTGTGTTTATCAGGTGGTGAATGAATACATCATGGGAACACAAAAAGACGTCTCAGTGAATGCCACCAAGCTCATAATACAGCTCAGAATGAAAAAAAAAGATCTGTAATTGTCAGTGCTCCGTTTCTTGTTACATTAAATCTTTCACCTCTAGGTCACTAGTTAAATCCAACTGAGGTCAGTGGTGAAAGAAAATCACTAGCACCTAGTACTTGACTGGTGGATGCTGGGTATCCGAGACTCAGGGAATGACTGTCTCACCAAGGAACTCAGCAAACAAGCCATGACCTGTGAAGGCCATGGAGACAAAATTCCCTTCTGAGGTTAAAATGAGCCTCTCCAATTAAGGTGAAGGCTGCAGATGCTCTTTGGCCTGAGTTTCTGGAACTCTCAGCCCTGCATTATATTAGCATTAACTTCTCCTCAAAAATCTCCACAGAAAGAGAAAGCAAATAACACAGTCTCCCTACCCACCTGAGAGCTTCTCTTAAAGATTCATTCTAAAGAATCAATTGGCAAAACTTCAATCAAAGAGCAAATATATGGCTAGTGGGTGGGGTGACATGGATGGAGATAGGCAGAGTGGTTGAGAGAGCATTTTTGAAAAAGCACAACTCCTGAGAGTGAAACCTTCTTAGGAAAAGAAAGATATTTCAGAGCCTATCGCCTCAGCATGTTAAGAAATTCTGTTACACACATGATGAAGCCTAGGCAGTAGCTGAAGTGACAGAAAGGCACCTAGGACATAACTGGAGACAGGTAATGTCAAGGTTCTGGCTGGGAATGGAGACCCCCATCCCATATAAGTCACTGGTATCAGGGGCCCTAATCTATAGCTGCTGAGGACCTATACTGTAGGTGTCCAAGGGCCTCAGGGCCAGATTCTGAGGTCATGCTGACTTGCAGTAGTTGAGGAGCTGATCCAAGAAGTCTGTGCTAGGGCAAATAATACAACTTTTTTTCTTCTTTTCTGTTTTTTTCTTTTCTTTTCTCTCACATTCCCCCTAAAACCCCCTGAAGTGCCACTCTGGTTGTGTGAGTTTATTGATTTCCCTCAGCCCAGAGAAACAGAAAGAGGGGATGGGGTGCAGGCAAAGGGATGGAAATAGAAAGCTATAAATTATTTGTGACAGGAAAGCAATAGTGCCAGAGTGCTGAGCACAAGTCCCGTGTCACTATTAGATTCCTTTTAGCCTGATGACACTGTAAAAGAGGTTAAGTGTCTGATGGAATCGTACACCTTGGGGGCAGGGGCAGTCCAGGAACAGAACAAGCCACAGAGAGCGGGTATATCAATTCTCCAGGCCAATAATATTCCCCTCATTGATTGCAACACAAAGTTCAAAAATCTCATTATAGCCAGGCAGACCTGGAACTTTTTAAAAATCAATAGAGTGATATAATGTATGTATACTTTGTATAAATGTACCTATCCATCCATCTATCCAAAATCTGCCTGAGACTGTCTAAGTTAACCTACACGTTATACTGTGTTATGTTCTATTGTAGTGTAGCATAGTGAGTGGATTAAAAGATTTTCCCTGCAGCCTTAGATGACATATTATAAAACGTCCTGTTAGCACTGAAGTGACATCAGACGGTTCCATTGATACCATGATATGACATCAGATTCACCATTCGTACTGGGAGGTGGCATCAGACAGCTCAGATTCTACTGAGGGGAACTATAAGATGAGCCTAATTATACCGAGATGGCCGATCAGGCTGTGCTGAATCATGCTGCATGAAAATTGCAAAGTTTTGAAAAGCCATTTAGAATAAAAACAGCCTGTGAAACGATGGTGGGATAAAATGCCTGTCCATAACGCTTCAAAAACCCAGGCAGGGGATGAAAAGGAAGGTTCAGTTTCCTTCCCCATTCAGTTTGTGGTCTCTTGTCTGAGAATGCCAGTTAGTGCCAGTTGTGACTGTGTTTATTGAGATGTGTCCATTAGGAACTGGAATGAGACTCACCAGCTCATTTCACCAAGTAGCCGTCAGCTGGTAATGATTTTCGGTCACTACCAACCAGGGCCAGATTTCAGCTAGTGACCCAGAGGTGAAAGGCTCTGTTCAAAAACTTTCCCCTCCTAGGAATGAAACTGGTTTTATGTCAAGAGAAAGTGTCTGGCAACAGTGAGCAAAAGAGAGCTCTTCTGATTGTGCAACCTCCAGTGGCTTGGGTCAAATAATTATTGGCATCAAATGCACAGCGAATCTAATGAGGTCTCTGGTAGAAGGTATTTCCCATGACTAGAAGAAGCAGCAGCAGCAGCAGGTCATGACGAGGCTTTCCCCAGCAGTGCTCCTTTGCCCTACAGTAACAACAGAACTCTAGTGTTGTAAGGAAAGAGGAGAAATTTCAGAATCCTAATGCTCAGTACAGAATACGGCATGCGTCCCCCTGGGTCAATTCATTTAGGGACAGTGATAAACAGCAGGATAGGTAGGCATCACTGCTGCTGCTTAAAGAGCCTTCAAGTGAGTCTGTCCAACACGAGACCACCTAATGAAACAGCAGATGAAAGATGAACAGAGCTGACCTGTCCCTGTAGCAACAGATGCAGCATAATAATGCTGTCTTTAAACTTCAAGATTGCTGAAAGCTTCTCACCCTTACCGGAGACTGAGATACACCCTAAGCCAGCTCTGCTGCTGCAAACCTGGATTACTGCTATGTAAAAGGGTGATCAAGGTCTTGATCACCTCTTGCTGCCTTTGATGGCTGGTTCTTGCCTCTAGACCCTATGGAAAGGCAAGCCTTTTTGCAGACCACTTCCTGAGCCCTTCCCAAGAGCAGGAAAGAGACAAATACTGGTGCACCAGTCAGAAGTGCTGATTTTTTGGAGTAAGTGTCAGTATTTTAAAATGTCTTTTTTTTCTCCAAATGAAATAGTCACTTTGGACTAAATTCATCCCTGCTCTAATTCCACCACAGTCAGTGACTCCAATAACAGCATTTGTGTTTAATTAGGGGAATAAACTGTTACTTACTGTAAATTCTCATTTTTCATTTTACAGTGGGAGGTTTTTGCATAAGTTGCCTACTTTGAGTTTCAGAGAATATACCCAGATTTAATACATAACCTTCTGGAGGTTCAGCAACAGGACATTTATAGATCTTTGATTGCAGTAAAGCAACTGAACTTCATTTCACAATCTGAATTTAATATGTGATATTATCTTAAGTAATGGCATATAATGTCATTACAGTACATAGTATCATACTGTGAATTATATATCCATTCGTGTAATTCATGAGTTACCATAGTTAGCTTGTAGTAACTCTTTCTAGAGTTAATACTGCACACAGCTCCAGCTGAAACCAACTGCCTGTTTCCAAATGCATCTGACTTTCTTAAATGTTCAGCATTAGATTATGAATGCCCAATGTTTGATTTCTATTTTGTTATTTTGAGCCACTTTAATGCAATTCCTTTTGTTGATCCTGAATACAGATGGACAGAAAAAAGTAACCTCTCCTAGTATGACAATTGTAACAAAGTGTAATCAAATTCGGTCAAGAATGTAGAAAGAAATATTAGAAGTTAAAATTAGCTGAGCCATAGTCCTTTTTGAGAAGCAGAACTTTCTTTCGCTTATTGTAAATAAGCAAGTGAAAAATCACTTCTAAACCTGTCCAGAAATTATTTGCTAAAAGAATGACAGATTGTAGGAAACGTCCCTCACTTCTCTGACATTTCTATCCAAACTCTCTTAAAACCTGACATACTCTGTAGTCTCTTCTCTCTCACTATTGCAGGCAGAGTCTTTAGACAGTATCTCAAATAAAAAAATCATGCTAGGGCTGATCAGAGGGAGATGAGGTTGGTCTGAATCATCTGGAGTCCCAATCTAACAATTCTTTTAATCCTGGAAGAACAGGCTGAAATTGCACTAAGGGAAAGAGTGATGTATCCTGCCACCCCAAGGAGACCCTGACAGATTTCAGAAAGCACTAGTATCCTCAATTTGAGCCTTTGTCACAGATTATTTTTCAGAATGAAAAGACACACTCAGCAGAGCACCAAACTCCTTGTAATTGTTTTGGAGTATTCATATTTTAAATGTTCTGTATTAGAAGCACATTACGAGACCCCAGGGTGTGCATTACTGGGCAATTAAAGCAGTTCTTGGAAGGCTAACATTGTGAAGCTTCGGCCTTTTCTCTGCAGCGTGTCCAAGGGAGGCTGTGATGGCCAAGGAACACACACCCTGCTGTGCTGCCCCGCTTAATTAGTGCAGGGCTGGACTGCCGAGCCACGGGCTGTGCCGGCGGGGTAGAGGCAGGGCAGCCTGCAGGAGACTTGGTGCAAGGCTCAGTGAGACAGTGATCCCTTCTCTGCATCAGATTGCTTCCTGCAAAAGGGCTTGTGACCATCCCAGTGATGTTTGCATCAAAGCATGCCTGAGCAAAAGAGGGATGAGAAGAGGCAGCTTTAGGCTCCTTAGTGACAGCCCCCATGGAGCCAACAATAACCACAGATGGGTGCTGTGCAGGTGCAAAGAGCTCTGAATATGGCTTTGGTTCAAATAAGACAGAGTCTTATGTTTCTGTGCACAGGCTGAGACACAGCTGAATTCACAGTTGAGCAAAATAAAGGGGGAAAAAACTTGTTTGCACAAAGTTCAAAATGGAAAGCAAGGTTCATAGCATGGTGAGGAAAACAACCAAGGGATTTAGGGGATGAAGGAAGGGAAATAGCCTGATAGTTAGGGCCTAATCCAATCTAGGGAAAGGGCTTCAGTTCCTTGCTCTGTCATAGACCTCTCTCATCAAGACTTTGGACAAATGGCATTTTTCTCTGTGCTCTGTTTCCTGCCTGAAGTGTGAAGATAGGAGCATTGCGGTGCCACCTGGGGCACAGAGAGGACAGCTAGAAGGAGGAGTGAAGGGCTCAGACTCTCTAATAACAGGGGCCAAGTAAGTGCTTCAGCGAGCTGTGTAGCACAGTATTGGCTTCGTTCCCCTGCATGAAGCAGAAGTGACATGTACCCTGCTGACAGTTACTGTATGTGAAGGGAAGGGAGGTAGGCAAAGGCAACAGGAGCTGTGTTTCAGCTGCCCTGGCTTTGGTGGTAGCATTTGAATTGGCAGCAGAAGAGGTAGTTGGAAACAGAGCTTCAGTTGCCCCCCAAAAGCCACAACATAATTTCCACCCCCACCCCACCCAGGGGGGGACAGAAGTTTCTTCTACTGCTCTCAAAATCTACTGCAACACTTTCAACCCTCAGAACAACAGCTGACATTGGCAGGCGCAGCAGACTCAGCTTCCTTGCTAGCTGGCCTCAGGCTCTGGTACTCCCTGCCAAGACAGCAGAATGCCTTCAAACCCTGCCATATTCAGGGGCCACAAGCAATATTCACACAGTTAAACTCTCTCCTGTCATAAAAATTACATTTCCTTCTCCCTACCTTTTAGAAAGGGAGAGGGAAGAAGGGTGATCATATACTACATTAGTATATAAACACAAATATCACAAATTAATTACATTGTTTAGATAGATACATTGATAGTCCTAAAAGGTGCCTGAAGAGGCATTATCTATTTTCCTGAAGCTTCTAAATAGATGAGATGTCAAAATGGAGATGCCTTACATACCTGAAAACACAATCCTAGCCCTCCCTGAGAAATTTGAGTTCTTATCTGCCGTTAATCTGTGTAGGTCCATCAACTGAAGCTATGCTGACATCATGCCTGAAGACATGGGGAAAAAAAGTGCTGCTTGGTTCCAGGTTAGCCTGCTCACTCTAAACACAAGAAAAAGCCCAGTCTTGCCCTTTTCTCTCACTGCATTTCTTGGCTGCACACTGAGGAGAAGCAGAATTCACAGCAGCAGTTTTACTATCTGAAGGGCTTAGAGAGGAGCTAGGATTTTTTGTTGTTTTAAATCAGTGACCCATGATGACACCATATGGTTTTATTTCATTTAATTTGAGCAGAGCATTAACGTTCAGATTCTAGCTGATCTCTGCCCATTCCAGTTCTGCTGTGCTACATGGTACAAGTCCAGACCTAAGCAAGAGGGGTGGAAGTAAAGAAACGTGAAGGTGCTTGCCTTCCAGGAGGGGGGAGGTCTGCAAGGCAGGGGGGTGGCCTGCCAACTCCTGCTGCTGAGCAGTAACACACCACTTTATGCCACTCGTTCTGATGGGGTTACCCCCATCAGTCAGCCCCATATGTATAGGTTGCCTAGCCTGACTTCCCAAAATAAATTGCTGCATTAGGCTTTAAGAAACATTTTCCTATTCATCCAAGTGGATTTGTGTTAGGGTGCAAAACCCACTGGGGTTCTCAGAAGGTGTGCTTGAATAGTTGCTGTGTTCTGTGAAGCCGTGGCTACAGAGCTGTCAGGACCCATGCTGGCTGGCTTAAAGCTGGCTAAAGTATATCTATCTACATGAGCTGCAGTCAAGCAGTGTCTGCAGCATAGAAATGTCCTGAGGCAGGTGTTCCTACTTCTATTACACTCAGTGCACGTTTGGAAGGCTTTCTTTGCAGTCAGGAAAGCCAAAAATTAATTAAAATCCAAACATCTAGAAGATGTCATACAGTTTATGAAATATTGGAAGCAAACTTGATCCTGGGTGTAAATGTCTGACATCCTGGGTTTAAGGTGAATTAAGGAAATCTTAAAGGACAAAAAGGGTTCTGCTGGTCTTGGACATAGAAACATAGGCATGGGAGGAACCACCTGGATCATCAAGTCTAATATCATATGCAACCACGGAGCAGACATTCAACTCACAGCACTCACGAGGGTATCCATCCCTGCAGCTACAGACCTATCGCTCCCCCTCAACAAATTCATAATCTCTGCAACAAAAGACCAAAAGCTTCACAAACAACAAACCACAGGAAGAAAGCAGGAGAGAAACATTGCTGGTGGCTAAGTCCCCTTCATTAGCAAGAGATTTCTGCCATGAAAATGCCCAGAAATATTTGAGCTCTTAAGAATTAAGCACTTTCTAAGAGTACATCTGGAATTACTCCAGTTCAAAGCAACATCTTCAGTTACCTATGGACTGGCCAGCTTGGGTCCTGCTAGCAGCACTGCTGCAGCAGCATGGAGCTGGCGTAGGACACAGCCCCACGAGCTGCCAGCACGCCAGGGGCTGCCACGCAGCATGGACTGGAGCTCTCAGAACAGCAGCTGTGCCAGCAGGTGAGTTAAGAAGACCTACAGAAACACATGGGCTTGCCAAGGTTAAATATCTTAATCTGGAGCATTGGAACTTTTAATTGAAAGCTTTGCTTTGAGTCCCTTTCCAGTTATTAAAATTCAGGAGTCTGTGTTGAATTCCTTGTGGACATTAATTTTGATTAACAGAAGACATGTGTGTACTAGGAAAGAAGTCTTGGACTGGGAGGAATCAGATGAACGTAGATAACATTCTCAGCTCTCTTGCCAAGCTATGCCATACCTGGTATTTTATGTAAAACCTCAGATCTTGAAGATAAGCAATTTCACTTTAATACCAAGGTATTTCTGGCTTTCATGACTGCAAAGACCAGGTGGAAGTGGGACTGACTGCCTCCCAAGGGGCCAAAAGTGAAGGCACAGGAAAAAAACACAAATATATTTTTTTACAGCCTTGTGATTTTTATGCTGGTCTCTCAGTTTTGGAGGGTATTGATTCAGGACTTTTTAAACTCTTGGGCTTGGCAGCACCCTGCATTAGCTGTGTGTTCTCTGTATTCTGCAGAGTGCTCCACCTCAGTATGTGCTTGAGTGCATTGGCTAAGTAAATTATTCCCTTTACAGGGTTGTCATTGTGTGTGCCTCCCTTACCTTGTCAGAACTGGTGAAAATTTTATAGTGCATCCCTTACCAGTAGAAGATGTTTGCCCCGAATCAAAACAAAAACAGTGCTGGGAATGTGTCGATTTAGATGTTATTTTTACCTTGGGTTTTAAAGAAATGAACAAATTTGGGAGAAAAATCTAAGCCTTATCAGAATGGAAAAAATGGGGGTTTGCCTTTAAAATGACCTTTTGGGTGAATGAGAGACTATGCTAAGGAAATTAAAATTAGGATAATATACTTAGATTTTATTGAAACAACAGGTTCCAACTACCCTGAAGTGTAGCTGTAGAATTTTAGTAAAGTCCTGATTCCAAATGAAAACCACACTGAAAAGTTGAAAATTTCCAGAGGCAGCCTGAATCTTTCCCTTCCTGTTCTGGTTCTCATTGTTCTTGGTACTACTTATTTCTTGCTTTATCATGCCCTTAGTATGTTTTAATTTACCACACAATGTGCATGCTTGTTTATCTTTGCCTATAGGTCTGCATTTATAACTGCGACTATATGGAATTAGACATTTGGGTCACATTTTATATATTCAGACCCCGTGAAGAATTAATAAACATTTATTCAACCATTACAGTTTTTAACAGAGTTTAATGGGAAATAGGCTGTTCAGGTCTGTGGCTCATAACCATCACCAGCTAGCTATATGAATGTTGCTGTACAGCACCAAGCACAGTTACTACAAATAATAAGTCATAACCACCTGGAACGCATCCATAACAAGTCTATAATATCCATTATGTAATATCTAACATATCTGAATACCGATGCATAATTAATGTGGAATCTTGCTGTATTTTAAGACCCATATTGGTGTGTGCATTTGCATAGCTGTGGAAGTTTGTGAGTGTAGATCTGCTCTGTTTCTAAATCATGTATCTGGCATCCATCTGATTAACTGCAGAGATACAGGTTTCTGTGGGCCTTCAGCAACCTATTATTTCTATCCTTTTCTGTTACAATCATGACAGCTAATACAGAGTACACTGGACTTTTGGGTCCCTTTTTCCTGGCCTCTGTATAAATACAGTCTCTGTCCATAGGAGGTAGCAGTCTAAGGGTTTACCTATATACATGGCTATGCAAAATAACTAATTTGAATTAACTGAATGTGTGAAATTGAAGTGGTCTACTTAAAATACACCTCCGACTCCCTTGTTTAGAATTAAGGCAGCTTTAATTTAGTTTAGCTTAATTCACTTTGGAAATGAAGTAAACTAAATTCAATTTAGGACACTCAAATTTTGAATGAGTATCCAAACAATGTTTTAATGCTTCTAACCAATGCACTTGCAAAGTTAATTCAGATTAATTTTCTCATTTGCCCCTGTGTAAACAAGCCCATTGCCTATTCCCTGTCAATGAAACCATCTCAGCTGAGACTCCTTCAACAACTCCAAATTTACAAACCTCCCCCCAAGAGCAGCAGTTTAAATGATCCTCCCACACGCAGAAGTGTTTCCTCATCCCTTCATCCCCATGCAGGCAGCTTTTCTCCCCATGAGCTTCAGTGATCTCTAAGACTGATTTGTCCAGAGCTTGACACACTGAGCCAGGCACTAGCTGGGGTAAACGTAGAAGAGGAGCAATTGTTTAACACTGTGTGAAGATGTGAGTTATAAATATTTAACTATTCAAATTTTACAGTTTAGGCTTTTGCAGTGGAATACTGGATTGCAAATTACAAGATATGTTTTCTGCAAATCCCAATATTCTAGAGAATTTCAGTGATTTTTATCCAGTTCTATTATTTTAAAACCTGGTCCTCTTAATCTAAATTAAGTACTTGTTCACCTAATGAATCGGAATACCTCCAGCTCTAAATTAGCATGTATTTCATTTTTTGATCTCGCTTAGATTGAAGAAGACCAGATGTAATCAGGATTCATAGGCTGATGAGTACAGAGGAACATATGTGATGGTATTTACATATTATACATTTTTTTCCTGAATATATTGTAGTCTAAGAAGACAGGAGGTAGCATAAGGTGGCCTCAACCATGAGCAAAACAATATTAGAAATAACACATAAACATTTTTCATGCAGAAATGTTTATCTTTTTTAAGCATCATTAAGGAAATGCCAAACTTTTCATTACTTTGCTTAGTTTTAAAACCATGCTGTGAATGTGGTCAAAAGATGTCTTAGGAGGAAAATCAATCAAACATTTTTATCACAATGCAAAAAGAGCCCTTGAAATGTGGCCTTTTGCAAAATCTCAACTTAGAGAAAGCGCCTGCCCTAAATCTTTGCTAAAAAGTCAACCAGACAAACAAAAAAACAAACAAAGCAAAGAAAGCCCACTTAAGTATCCCAAGCCATCAAGTACTATTTGATCAGATGGTTAGGCTGTATTTTTGTGTGCTTGTTTTTTATGGAGTTAGTTCTAATGAATCAATGCTGTTCGACGGCTACTGCAGTCTCAGATCTTTGACTGGTAGACAATGAGCATGGTTTCACTGAAACACTTATGAGTATAATATAACAAGGAGACTGTCCTATAGATTAATATGCTTGTGCAGAATCCATTTGGTGGTGCAACCACTTGTGTGCAGCTAGCTAAAAATATACTCTTTTAGTAAAATGTAGGTTTGTAGCAACACATCTGTTTGTGTGACTTTTTTGGTGTGGATATACATCCATATAAGGCTGTCCTGATATATCAGTGTGTGCATGTATGTGCTTGTGCATTTGTGTGCACAGTCATGTTTGCATGTCTGTCTGCAGGTATGTTTCTGCATCTAACCTGGCTGCGGTGCTTCCTGAATAGCAATGAGCTCAGTAAAAGCATGTATGTATTTATATCTGTGTGTGCCTCTGTCTGCATATGGATGGGCTTGTGTGGTGTCTGTGGATGCATTTCTTCTTATGTGGTTTGTGTGTCCTTCCTGTGAGATGGATGCCTTGTTGTGGTCTGATCCTGGTCTGTGCTTTCATTCCCATAAAAGACAGCATCCTTCAGCAGCAAAAACACTAACTGGGCATCAGGAGACCTGGATCCTGACCCAGCCTCCCCGTTGATGGGCTTTGTGACTGAGCAGGCTCTTTTGATTCCTTCTGTGCCTCAGTTTCCCCTCCCATCTATTTTGGTTGGTTTTTTACAAAGACCATGGCTGTATACTGTCTGGTACTACATGGGCATATATAATGCCATATGTGATGGGCTCTGTCTAGCTCAGTCAAGACCAAGGTCCTGAGAGGATCTTTTGATGCTATGCCACTGCCTTACAGAAATATTCATCCCTCCACACACCTGCCTTCATGTGCAGGCATTTGGGTGTCCATCTGTGCACTATGTGGCTGGCTGTTTGCAGAAGAGTTTATCTCCCCCATGTACATACAGAACAGGGGGAGGTGGAAAGGAAGGAGTTATTAAATGCCAAGTGGATATGCAATAAATCCTATTGATTTTACAAACTCCAACTTGTCTTCAATCTCTTTCTGTTCTTTATCCTGGGGGCATTGAAACAAAACCCTATTTTAAATACCCTTTCTTTCCCTTCCCCCCTTTCCCCTCCTCCCACTCCCCAAAAAAGTGTCAATATTTTATTTGGATTTTTAACTTCGCTCCATAACAGTTGTTTGACCTCCTGACTCATGTGAGTCACATAAATTCTAGGACTTTATTCAGGAGCCATGTTCCTACTATTGAATAAGCAATTTGGGAGGGTGAATTAATGACTTGTGCTGTTGCTGGAAAGTCCCTGAAGAAATATTAAAATTGCTTGCAGACTGAATCAATACTCACTGAACACCCAGCGTGAGGACCTGGGCTTTTTAATGGCTACAAGCAGTGGCACTGGGTAGAGGAAGGGGAATTCCTGTACACACAGCTCACGCAGGCACACTCAGCCAGCAGCAGTATTCCCCCAGCCTGGTTCTCTTTTTCAATAGCAGCATATTCTTGTGCATGCAGCCTGGTACGAGCTGATGCCTGCTGTGCCAGGGAAAGGACTTAGAGTCTCGTTGCCCTTTCTCCCTCCTGAGAAGATCACACAGGATTTGCAAAAGCTGGCTGTTTGGGCCTGTGTTAAGCACTTGGGTTGGCCTGCTCTGGCACAGTCTGTGAGGTGCAAGGAAGGTCGGTCATTTGTGGTGTTATGAGCATGTTTGATGTGGTCACTTTGCTGTTTTCCTCTCTGAAGGGGAAAGACACTAGTGCTGTCATAGATTTGGTTGTGCTACTGTGGTTTGGGAAGAGGACTGGGCTGTTTGGCAGAGGCCCATCTGTGAAATGGTTCTGTGGCTTTGGGTACTGAACAGCGTTTGCATCCATTCACAGTGCAGATGTGCTGCGTTTCTGATAATCAGTAGGTTTTTCTTTCTTATGTTGGCTTGTGTCGCAATGAGTCTTTTGCATGCACGTCTGCTTGTGTTAAAAGTGACTGCATGAGGCTTTTGGTCATCAAGCAAAGATGTCAGTCACTTCATTGGACCGGTCTATTGCAATGGCTGCAGGGGCAATCCTGCATGGTACTGAGTGCCCTGGGGGTCCACCACCATGTCCACAAGGACATGAATGTGCTCAGCACACTTCTTACTGAGGCTTTTAGTATTTTTTACTCACTAGGCTGACAGCAGCCAGATTTTGCCCACACCCTAAGTTTTGCTCTAAACCCCCTCTGACAAGAGTGGGTTTTGTTGCTAGAGTTTTCAAGTCTCCTTTGAGAATGCGGCCCCATGTTTTGCCATTGTGGTCGTGAATGGCTGTTTTGTATTCGCTTGTTGGGCGGCTGTTATTGTGTATTAACACCGGGGTGGGTGTGCTTTATATGACCGCATGTCTGTCTCATTGATTCCATCAGTATTATTTTGTAATCGCGTGTCTCTGTGATTGAGTTAGTGTGAATTTCAGGGCTCCTGTGTATTGAATAATGATGTCAGGGATTGGGTTGTTTGACTGGGTAATGGCCTCTTTTCAGTGTTGTAAGTGAATGTGTCCTTCTCCTGTTTCCCTGTCTCAGCTGGGGCTGGATCATTTACACTAGGTGATTCCTTAAGATGCTCACAGGCACTAAAAGAACATGCCTTTGGCTCCTGAGCTCTCCCTGCCAGCGGGGTGTACCGAGGGCATGCCATTTACATGTATGTGACACACAGGGTGGCATGTCTGGCTGGTTCTCAGCCACATGCATCAAGGAA
Organism: Hemiprocne comata; assembly: GCA_020745705.1. Lineage (NCBI taxonomy): Eukaryota > Metazoa > Chordata > Aves > Apodiformes > Apodidae > Hemiprocne > Hemiprocne comata. The sequence continues at coordinate 18,404,718 of CM036592.1, forward strand.
CATCTGTGGCCACTAGTGAATAACCATATGGATGTGTCGGCATATTTCTAGGGCTATGTGAATATGTTCACATGTGTCTGCACCTTTGGTGCACTCAGTGGTTTTGCTAAGACTTACATGTCAGTTATGTTTTTAGATAAGTCTCCAGATCCTAAGTTTTTTCACAAATATAGGCAAGGCTATACTGTGTGGTTTTGAATAGATTTGACTGAAGCTGTGAAGTGATCTATAAATGGCTACATCTGTCTACAGTGAAGTGCACACTTGCCTTTGCAAGGGTCTTCTTGTATGACTTTCTATATTAACACATAGAAGGGCAGCCGTGTCAGTTAGCAGATGCCTCTGATCTGTGTCTGACTGCCTGATGATGTCCCCATGTCTGAACCGACCTGAGTCTCCTATACATGTGGGAAAGAATGGAACACTATGTCAGCAGCATTTAGCAGTAAATGTGTGTGCTAAGAAATTTTAAGCATACAATGAATCTCTGGGTTTGTGCAATGGCTTCTGACTTGTGTGGATATTGTGCGCTAATGCCCTAGGATAGTGTAGCCACATTTGGTCCCTTGGAAATGAACAAGAGAGTTCAGTTATTTTTCAGCTGATGATTATGTGTCACTGCTGCATGGATTTATTTGCTCTGCGCAGGCAATGTGTCTGGCATTGGGACTGTTCTGTGCTTCTTCAGCCATCAGGATTTGGCCCAGCAGCAGTCACATCCAGACAAAGTCTACGAAAAAGGCCATGAAAGATCCAGAAAACTTCCAGAGAAAGCTCTCCAAAATATCCTGTCAGGTCACACACCTCTCTCAGTCAGGTCCTCTACATGGATGGGGTTGAGCAAGTCAAGAACTTTAGCATATATTTTTCAGCGAGGTGGCTAACAGGTAACTCTTTACTCCTCCTTTAAAGCCTTGTCACTTCCCTTGCCTCCTTGTTTGTGTTCTCCCACTCTTTCGTGCTTCCTCCTTTATATTCCTGCCTGCATTTGACCTTGAACAGATGACACTATCCTTAGCCCACCAGCTTTACCAGCTCCCACCCCTCACACTGGGGTAGCAGCATCAGGGTAATAGGGGGAGGGAAAAAATGAGGGAGTGAGGAAGGGAGAGAGGGGGAGAGAGAGGGAGAGAGACCTGTTTGAAAATAATTGGAAGCTGTTAAACAGAGGAGCCCAGCATATCACTCTAGTAATGGAAATAAATTCCATTGTATTTGCATTTTAATTTTCCACATAAACAAAGGCCCGGAGTGTGCTGGCTTTGCCAGAATCACCGGCCAGAATTTAATTAGAAATGAAAAGTTTATAGGGTCCTCTTTAATGCGATTAATGCACAGTTAACATTTATCACATACATATGCTGGAATCGCCTTTTTTAAGCAACCACCGGCCATGAAATGAATTTCTTTTCAACTTTTTTAGCGTGCATGAGGAAGGCTGTCTCTGGTGAGGCGGTCCAGTGAGCACACTCCTGACAGCTTGGTAAACTGCAGCCCACAGAGGCTTAGTAGCCCCCATCCTCACTGAGGAAAGTTCAAGGTGGCTTAGAGGGAAGCATGGTCTAGTGGTTAAAGCCTGAGGTTGGGAGTCAGGGGATCTGGGTTGTATTCCCAACTCTGCCACATGCTCACTGCATGACTGACTTGCTCTCAGCATCTGTTCTCTGGGTGTTAAAAATAAAAGAGAAATCAGCTGGAAGAAGATATCTCAACCCTAGACCCCTCTGTGTCTCGAGCTCTCCAGAAGCTTGCCCAACCCTGTTGCATGGGATCTGGATTGGATCCTGCACAGTGCTGACCTCTCAACTCATCTCCCCATGCTCAAACATCCCTATGCCAGCAGTAGGGACAGGGAGCTTCCATAGCACCTGCCTCGTGCGAGAGGCTTGATTCCCAGAGGGACTCCTGTGCCCCTGCTGCCTGCATGCCGGGCAACACTGATCCTTGCTTATGGGTTCATATGGATCGCACATTCCTTATGTGATACACACAAACACCTGGCAAGGAGGATCCACTCACAACTCTGCCTGTGCAGCGTGGGACCCCTGGCAACCCCTGCAGATCCATGTTTCTTAAGGGGATCCTCTCATGTTCGTTTACTCAAAAAAACTATTAAGAATGGCTTGTAAAATACTGGGGCCATCATACCTGAACCTCAAATCCTAACCTAAACCTAATCAGGAGCAGCTACCAGCCCTCCTTGTGGTACCTCACTCACCCTGAGGGCCCTGAGAGGTCACCCCATGAGCACTTAAAAAATCTTTGAGCTTGACTGCAGAGGGACACTAGGAAAAGCAAGTCTAAATCTAGACAAATTATCAATATTACTCTTCCCTTGCAGAGCGTGATGCTAAGATAAAAGGCCAAAGGTGAACACCTCCCCTGTGAGTCTGTGCCCCTGCCAGAGCCAGGAGGGTATCAGGCTTGTCACCTTTCTGTCTCCTCCTGGCTCCCAGAGGGGACCATTTTGCTGCTGGTGTCCCCATTGTCTCTTCCTCATGCCTCCTCCCATGCTCTGGCTGTGTGACAGATGGGGGCTACAGCCTCCCCCTACTCCCATGCTTCCTTTCCGGGCTTGCAGACAAGCAGAGCAAATAAACCAGGCCCATGGACACACAGTGTTAGCATGTTAGGGACACAGCAGGGGAAGGAGGAACATGAAACCTCTATTGATCCCTTGAGAAATGATGTCCCTTCCTTATCTTATCAGATTCTCTTCACTCTTCAATTATAGTCTGTTGAAATTGGCCTCTTAACCCAAACAAGATAACCTGGGTAATGAGGAGAAGAGTGTGAGGGGAGGGGTGGGATGAGAAGTGGAGGACAGACTCCAGTGCATTAAACTGTGGCTATCATTAGAAATATCTCCTTTATCATAACCCCCTCTGCCCACACTATCCCCAGGTACCCCCTTCTTCCATCATGAATCAGATGAACTAGAACACATCCACTCTCTGACAAATCATCATGCCATATACACCCCTTATTCCCTCTGATGTGCTAGGTACCCCCACAGACACGTCCCCACATTCCTCTGTGACATCTCTGTGTATATGTGTACCTGCTCTGCCACATACCTTCTGCATTCACACAGCTCAGCAGATGCCACTCTGCCACACACACTCACACACGTGTTTGCATTACTGACGCTGCCCATCTCACCAGCTGCACTCTGCACCTTGGAGGCATGGCTGCCATAGCACCTTATCCCCAGGTCTACCCAAAAAAACTGCTGACAAAGACACAGAGCACTGCTCGGTCCTGCGGGCACCCATTTGCAACCACAGTTCATCAGTGTGTTCACACGGCTGCCTTGCCTTTGGGAGGCCATCACACAGAAACCTGTCCAGAGCCCTGCAAAACTGGACAGGCTTCCCAAGACATGTATTGCCGTGCCTTTGCTTGCCCCTATGACTCCTAGCATGTAACTGCAGAGTTACGACGTTGTTTCCATGCATAAGACTATTCTTAGTTCTTACACAGACCAGTAATACCTACTTGCTTTAAGTCTATACTCTCAGATGGATGTGTTGCCCTAGTGATATGCCCACACTCCTCCTCATACACGTCATGGGGTATAGGGCATGTCTCGCCCAAATATCCATTACAGAGAAGATTGTCTGGTGGAACAATAGAGACAGCGGTCTATCTGCACAAATGCACCTGGGTTTCCATGCTCAAATTACTTCACTGTGCACAGAATGATCCAAGAACACATTCAAATTGTGCAGAAGGTGCTTTCATTTTGGAAAGGTGGTGCTCTGAACAGTACAAAGGCTTCGTTTACAAGGCCGGCAGCCTCCTCTTACACTCTTCTAAACACTGTATTCCCCGGGATCACTTTATCCTCTGCCTTTCTCTGTGCCAGGGACATTTCCTTCCATACACACCCACCTGAGATGGGCCACACTCCCTTCCATTTCATGTCTCCCTGTGCCACCAGCTCTGCCAGTTTTGCCCTCTGGGCACCAAGAGCCATAGATGGGTCACGCATAGGCATTTCTTTTTACCATTTGCAGGTCACAAAAATGCTTCATGTTGTGGCTGTCTGTCTGCCAGAGACAGCACCACAAACATTGGGTCTTTAAAACTCTAAATTTGCTGTTTGTTCCATGGGAAGAGGGAATTTGTGACGTTTTAAAATTTATTTTCCACTCTACCTTTGCTTACATTACCTTGGCCCATTTGTACACAGCACATCCCAGAAATACATACGTGCTCAGTATGCAGACTTGATCTCCTTTTCTTCAGAAATATTATTCCTTCCTTTTCTCTTCTCTTTTGCATCTCCTGCCTTCTCTATTGATTTTATAAATAAGTGTGTATGTATTTTTGTGTCAGTACAATTAATGTATAAATGTATAGTTTTGCAATCTCGAAAGTCTAAATTTAAACCACCAAGAAAGGGCCTAAATTTAGGCAAATGTTAACAGCAGGCACTATTACATAGCTACATTGTGTCATGGGTTTTCTTTTTAAAGGCAGATTGCCACAAATTGTGCTTAGAAGAATTTTTAGAAAAATGGGAGTATGTTGAAAGGCAATAGACCCTTTAAGAAGTGCCCAAATGTTAGTGCCCAAAGTTCCTGTCACAATTTTAAAGTGAGAGCTTGAAAATGGGTGGTGAGATAATGAGGTTGCCCTCAGATTTCAGCCCAGCTTGAAGAAAATGAGTACTACCGCCAGGAGTCAAAGGTCCACAATAATAACCCCCCTGACCAAAGAAATGGGAACTGTTATTGTTGCCAGAACCATCCAAACTACCCTGAAAATAAAGGTGGCACCCTGTATGACAGGTATGTCAGGGTTTCTTTTGTGAATTTGTTGTCTGGTCGCAGACTGCTTTTCCTTTTATAAATGAACAAACAGACACCAATCTGCCTCCCAAAACGTGGATACCAATCCCTCAATTGAAATACAGTGATGGGCATTCTGAGCAGATCTGGTAGCTATTCTTGATGCAATCTACCTCCCAACCAGAGATGGAAGTTTAATCCTGTGCCTTGGACCCTGCAAGATGGGAGATTGCTTACCTTGGAAGGAAGAGGAACTTTTCAAAATGGAGTCAAAAGAACAAAAACTAAATTGGCCCCCAGGAGAGAACAATTAATAGAGGCAAGCTCCAGCATATCTGTGTGTGTATGCCTGCGTGCATGTGTTGGGGGAGTTGCTAGAAGTCTGGGGAATGATATGCTGTGCAGATTTTAGAAATGCTACAGGAACTGCAGAGCTAGGGGTTGACAGCAGCAAGAAATGGCCTACTTCTGTTTTTCAAACAGGCAGAGACAAGCCACCAGAATCTCCCTTCCTGATTTAACAGTGAGGTTTGGGTAAATGTTTCATACATAGCATTTCCTGGGAAGCATATCTGTGAACTCCCAGTCTGTTAGCTCAGGCTTTTGGCACATCACTCTTTCTCCTTTCTGTCAAAACTGGTACACACATAAATCCCAAGCCAGACAGAGGACAAAGGAATATCCTTCCCTGGCCACATTGCACTCCTGCAAATACTTCCTTTAGCCTACCAGCATTTTGTGTCACCATCTACGTGCCTGACCAGAGATACATGTTCCCTGCCATATACCAATATATTCATATGCAGTATCCAACCAGCAAGTGCATTTCACCAAAGGTACCTATTTGCATTGAACTCACAGTCCCCATGTAAATGTCTTATAAAAAAAACACCGTATAACTCTGCTTTTTCCTTCCGCATACCAACCTCTGAACACATCAACTTTTCAAATTTGCCTACTGTATATATAAATGTACCCTCTGTGCTCGTCCTATCCTATCACTTCTCAACATGGACAGACATACTCTGTCCACATCTCTCAAACACTTCATGCATACATTCTGTCATTCTTCACACCACAAACACAGCTATTCCTCTCCTATGGCTTCAGGATTGAACTATTGTGTTGTCCATTTCCCAGCGACAAGGGGTCTAGTTACAGGATTATTGATTGATTTTCATGCAGACAGATGAATCTGCCTTTGGTCTCCCCACCAAAATCCACCTCTGTATGGGCTGATTGTCACTGCTCCAGGGATAGGATTTCACCAGGAGACCACCCTCCATGCAACATCCTTCACCCAGGCCACGGATGGTAATAAATGGAGTCAGGCTGAGCCATAATAAAAGCAATTGAGTGGGTTACCTGTGCAGACATGAGATTTATACCTCCTCATATTTGATGTGATTGTTTTATTGAGTTCTCAGTGCAGTTAGGATGCCGTTTATTTATTTATTTATATGCCTACTTATCGGGGAAGAGGGAGGAGGCTGTCACAGTCTAACTAGTGTTCAACCTCTGTCATGTCAGATGTGAGGAGCCCAAAGAAGAGGGCTCTATAGTTTTGACCTGCCTTTTACCTAGACTTGGGCTTAGTGGCTGAGCCCTGGACAGATACCTCATTTCCTGTAACACACAAAGATGTTTGTTTACAGATCCAGGACACCTTGAGGACTGTCTGAATTACGAACCCAGTAGAAGCTAAGGGGATGGCATAAAGAAAGACACATGTATATGCTGATTTTCTAAAATAACCTCTCAAAAGAAATTCCTATTTACACTGTGCCTGTTTTGGACAATGGGCTATGATCTAATCACAGAGCCTCTTTATGCTTTTGCAATAGAAATAGTAAGCACCCACATTGCTTCTGACTCTGTCATCACATGTAAGCGTTCAGAAATATTAGCAGGTGCAAATTGATTGGAAATGAATATTTGTAAGTGCACTCTGGGGAGTTTGGAAACCAAGTGATTAGATTTGTGATTTTCAGCAGGGTAGATAGCCATATAAGTGCTACAAAATCAGTTCTCAGTTACTGGCAGTAGAGAAAATTGGAGGCTAGCGCTGGATATCATACTGTCTAGTATTTCATCACAAGCCTAACGGTGTTTGTTGTGGGTTTTCCAGCTTCTCTAGTCAAGTGATAGCATGAGAATTTCAGTTCTCATTTAATAAAGTGTGTTTCCCATGCTTGTGGGTCTTGAAAAGGGGCCTGTCAGCTCTCTGAAGACTGAAAGGGCTGCATTGTTAAGGTGTTTTAAAAGTCATTTAATGGGAGTCAGATATCCAAATCCCTTTAAAAATTTAGGGTAGAAAAGAGAAAACAAGTAAAAACAAATCCACATTGTATTACAAGTACTCATTATTTTTATGCCAGTTGCGTGATTTAGGTTCTGCCTTGGCATTTTTTAACAGTTGGGACTGGAAATATGGCCGTGCGTTATTCCATTCCAGTTTAAACAATGATTGTTTGGGAGAAAAACTCAAACCTTTCTGATGCTTTCAGAAGTAGTAATCATCATCAGAGCCATCTACACACAGATGGAATTTCCTAAATCAGCTAAAGTTAGCTGCATGGACATCAGGCCAATGTCAACTGCTTTTGAACATTTATAGACCTTCCCCTAAAGATTTTGCTGATTTTAAGTAGTGAGGATAAACTCCATTTAATTTTCAACATGCCTTAATTAAAGACCACAGCAAGTTCATCTAAGTGACGCTCAGCCTTGTTCAAGTGTTTTGAAGTAATATCTATTAATTCAAGTAGTATGGAAATCTTTTGTTTGAATAGGATTAGAATCAGAAACGGGTTTTTTTGTATATTTGATACACTGCTGGAAACACGACTTTGTTTTGTATGCTTCATGTCATCATATCATAAAGGATCCAGCTGGCCTGCTAGAACATTATCTATCTCTAGCCAATGCAAGATTATTTCTTACTGTATGTTTGCTTGTTATAAATACCATCTAGTTATATATATTCCAAGAAATCAGGAATTCCTGTGGGATGCAGTTCCACAACTTAATGGACCTTCCTATCAGGAGATTCCTTCTGCTACCATTTAAATGCTTCCTTTCTTATTCCTATCTTCATTTCTGACTATACTGCTTTGTTTAAACATGAATAATTCCTCTCCTGTTGGACAGACTGTGCCCTTCAGATCACTATATTGTTCTCACCACTTCGTCATTGCTTGGCCAGGCTGCTTATATTTTCTCCTCTTTTCTCCCAAAGTCAAATGAGTTTTTTCACATAATAGCGATTCCGGTAAATGCGGTTTAGCTCTATAAGACTCATTCACCCAGCACTGAAATTAAGCTACCTCTATGGCAGAATGCAGCAATTATTCACTAGATGCAAAAGCTTGAAAATATTTAACTTCCAACAAAAATCAAGCTTTCTGTACATCTATACAAAAAGGAAGGGCTAGGATTTTTAGGTGATAAAGAGACCAATGTGGTTCTGAACTTCGAGGTTCACAGAACAGGGAGCTCAAAACTTCCCAGGAACAACCAATTTTACTTGCTAACTGCCACTGTTGAGCTAATATCTCTGCAATATGAAAATCAGAAAAAATGGGGTTAGCTTATTGTAGTTCCCACCATGTAACCTTCCACTGGCCAGATATGAGGAATAAGACAAAGAGAAATGCTGTGAGCATTCATTTACTCTTTCAACCGCAGTAACATTGTCTGTAACTTATGCGTTATGAGCCTGTCCTTTATTTTTGATGATAAAAAGAAGATAATACAGGTTTGTGTCTGATGGAAAAGAATCTGAATTTAAAGGAGTATATTCCTTATAATGAAAGCCTGTGTGACCCAATCACATTCTTTGCTCAGCTGAAAGCAGCTGACAGTAGAAGTCTTCTACCTTGAGAGCGTGCCCTGACGCAGGAAGTTGCATGGGAACCTTAGACTCAGCATCAACATAGTGAGATGATCCCTTTTAGGATCCCAAGTTTCTCCTGTGCACACTAAGAAGTGCTAGGTTACGAGACCTGTTCAAATACGTTGAGTACTGTCGGGGAAGTTTTCTTCACCCCTGCTTTGCACCAACTCATTGTCAGTCAGAGGCTAATCCAGCCTACATGGCCAGTCTAATCCTTGGCCTCTCTATTGAGAAAACTAACATGTGGCTATTGAATACTGTTGGTGGTGATAGGTTTGCCAGTTAACATGCTTACCAGTTAAAACTGTGCCCTTCACCCTGTGTTCACTGCAGACCATGCAGTTGTCACTACTTTTGGTCTCTATGAACAAGCTGCCATTAGAGATACTCTTCCAACTTCTCCCTAAGCTCATTATTTGTCCTCCAAGAATCCCAGAGTGGTTCAGAGGGAAAGACAAGGAAAAGTTTCACCAGTGACTTTGTCTACAGTGTCCTTTGGGGAAATTTTCAAGCAAGGCTAGCAAGAGTGACTCAGATAGCTCTGTTTGCATAACATTGATTTCTTCCATATATGACACAGCCCCTGCCCTAATACGGCCACCTTTTGCCAGGCTTGATTGTTTGTCTGGAGACATTATGTTTGCCTCAATCGAGATTCTGTTCAATCCTGTCTCCCTTGTGTGGGCTAAAGCCCCCCCTGATGTAAAACAACCTAGTGCCAGTTTTGAACCATTTCTCATTATGTGTTGAACACCATAGGAATTTTACTGAAAGATCACACCGAGTTTTACAAAGGGAGCTAAATACTGTTCATTTCATTTTACAGATAGTAAAGTAGCCTCATAAGGAATCTGTGTGGCCTGCCCAAGATCAACCAGAAAGTTAATGGCAGCACTGGTAAGGGAAATCTGATCTCCTACTACACTATTATTTGCTCTAAACTACAGGCATGCCCATGGCCACTGAAATTGGCCACATGCTCAATAATATTTCAATGTACAAGTATATTTCACTGATTGTTACAACCTAAAACAATGTTTGTGTCTTTCCATATGTATTTTTTAAAAGCTCATAATTACTGGGGATTTTAATCAGGAATCATTAGCCAATCGTTCTATAATGAAACAGAAAACATCTGCCAAAACCAAGTGCTTAACACTATAAATTAATGTATACCCAATACTTAAGAGGAGACTGAAAAAAACATGTAATGGCTCAACTGCAATAATATATGCCATGGGGTATTACTTGGGTCTGTTCTCAGGAACTCAAGGTCTAAAGTGTATCCAGAAGGCTGACTGAACTCAGTAACGCTTTGGCTTCAGCATTCCTTGGATAAGGACTAACTGGGAGTCCCTAGTGCTGAACCCCGCCACAGGAGAGCTGGGATAGAGTAACAAACTGGGGCAGGGGAGTTGTTTTGCTTTGCCTTTCTGGACCTGTAAGGAATTCATTAATCTAAGAGAAGCAGTAAATCATGCTTAAACTACAATGTCCATTGCATCACTTGCTGCATAACCATTAATGTGTGTCCATGATGTGCTCTGTCCTGTACTAAAGTACATAGTCTAATTCAAAAGATTTTTCTGGAGTGATTAGTATCTCCTGAAAGCTGTGTTCTTAGGCTAACCGTACGTGCCACAAAACAAAGGAAAAATGTTCATTAACATCTGCCTCCAAGTTCATACTTAGGAGACTGCTGCAAGACTTACAGCAGTGCCTAAATCTAATTGAAATATTCTAACCTGAGTGACAAAAAATAACTCATATATAGTCATATTATAGATGGAAAATTTTGGCCTGGCAGGGTACTCAAGAAGCAAGGAGCTCAAGTGATTTAAAGTAAGCATTAATTGCTTATCAAAGAATTAGGAGCCTGCTTCTCAATTACATGCACGGTGTATATGTGTGTATTTACATATATGCATGTATATATGTTTGTATACCTACACATACATAGTAGATTTATACTGTATAGTACCTAAATATATGAAGTGGGAACAGGAAAGCTCCTGGTGCAGAGCTAACTGCTCTGTCTTGATCCTGTCAGTTCTGGTGCACTTTGCTTATTAACTGGTATACTCTCTAGACTTTGGGGTTTTTTTTGCCATAATTAAAGGAAAACTACTGCATAGCAGACTTGTTTTTTTTTCCTGACTCTTGACAAGGTAGTTAAGTCACATTTTTTTCATCAGAGTTTCTATCTAGACTTTATCTGCCTGAGTTTGGTATTAACAAGTTTCTGATAAATCTCAATACTGAATAACATGTCATCCCAAATGCGTCCTGATATTCTCAGCACAATGCTGACAGATCAGTGCAATGTAGATATGTAGAATTCATGTATCATAAAAAAATAATTAATAGAAAATAGATTTTTATAATGTTTTAGGGAGACTTTAAAAATGGAATTGAAACAATGTCATTTTATAGTCTCTCACCTGGAAAACTTGTTAGACTAGTCCCCAGAAACAAAGAAAATAAAATGTAATTAATACATTTTCAGAAAATCTTATCATAACTAAAAGTTGTTTTTTTCCACTTAGAAGGAGATGTCCATTTTGAAGTTTAGTATTCACAGTCTAGGGATATAAAGAACTTCTCCTATTTCTGTAAATGCCTTGTTTATAGTCTCAAGATGTTAAACCTCTCATGGAGGTAACTCCAAGAGTTCTGAACATTGGGCCAATGCAGTTTTGGCTTCGGAAACCGAATTTTAGGAAGATAAAAAGACAGGTATTTCTAGAAGGTTGGTCTTAAAAATTGCATTTGTCTGAAGCTACTCAGAGAGTCGAAGTGTTAGATGAGCTCATGAGTAGTGATCGTACTGCAGGCAAGGGATGTGCTGTTGTTAGAAAGGATTGACCCAATTCTATATGTGTATTGTGACAGTGGGAAAGAGAAAACTGTGTATTTAAATTGTGAACTTAGTCCTCTCTTTGTGTTTTGTGAGTTTTGTGAGCTGAAGTCACTAAAGTCACTGGATTGATGAAGCTCACACTAATCTCAGCAGCACCAGGATTAGGCCCTTATATGCTCTCTATTTCCTATTTCGCTGCAATAATTTTTTCCCAGTTTGCTGTCCTGTTCTTGCCTAGGACAGACTTGCATTTTGATGACCTCTGATATGATGGGCTCGCTTCCTCACTGGTGTGAGTTTTGGGGAGCCCCATACAAAGATGAACAGAAAGAAGGTGGGCCTGAAATTCTAAAAGGAATGAGGAAAGACTTAATTATATGAAGCCACAATGCTCTTGGGCCTTGGTGACTACACACCCAAGTGCTATTACAGCATGAATCAAACGCGGTGGGTCACAGCTGCGCCTCTTTAATATAATAATACTTAGCAGCTATAAAGCACTTGTCCTTCTCAAAGCATTTTATAAGCGCGATCTGACACGTTCCCCTGTCCTTCTGAGAAGGATCAGTCTTCTTTCCATGATGGGGAAACTGAGGTACAAAGCCCCCAAAGCCCTGCTGAAAACTGGTAGGGAGGTGGGAGCAAAACCTGGTGCTCATCCTTCTGCCCGGGACATTGCAACTTGGGCATGAATCGTAGGGTCCGGCAGGCATAAGGCTGGAACTGCAGTGACATTTGGATGCTAACGTCCCTTGAGCTAGGCGAAGCATAGCATATGTGTCGGGTCCGTATATGCAGTTCCTCCAAAAAGCCCACTGCCTTTCCTCTGGAGTCCCGTACCACCAGCTTAATTCCTCCCAGGGATAGCTGGCTGTCCTTCTGCAGCTGCCTTTGTAAGGTGTCTGAATGTCAAACTGTTATTATTTCAATACCTGACTGAGAGAGTAACAGAGACCTGGAGGTTTTTTAGGAGGGTGTATAATTAGCCGATCAGTATTATGTTACCCTGTTCATAACTTAATAACCATTTTAATACAGATGGCACACACAGGGATAATTTCCTAGGGTAGCCTAGCAGTATATTACAGAGACAGTGTGTCTGAGGGAATCTTTCTTAGCCAAGGTACATTCCACTAGCTAATTCTACCTGCTGTTTTCAAGATGATTTGGGATAATTCCATATCATTTGCAAAATATTAAAACCCATTTATATAGAATGCCAGATTTAGAAATACACAGTCTGAGTTATTAGACATATTTTGATAAATCTGCTATGAAAAGTGCAAGGCAAAAAGACCACTGCGTTTTGCCTGCTGTTTTTTGCTTCCCTTGCTATAAATACACCAGGTTTAAAAAAAAAAATATCTGGCTAAGGTTGTCAAAAGGGCCAATATACTGACTTGTGCATTTTTCGCTATGCGGACACTACAATAGCCTGTGTGTGTATCTACACACACCCTATATACATTTATTTGAGTAGGAAGCACCGTATATTTGGGATTGTGTACAAAATGTCATGTATTCTTACTCTGTTGGTAAGGTATTTTGTGCCTACGTATGTACCCTTTACAAATATCCCTGCCTTACTCTGTTTCTAGAGGTTGTGTATCTATGGGCAAAGTCAAGTTATCTGTACATACATTACTCTAAAACAGCGTAATACACTTTTAGTGTGTGTGTAAGAGTGTTGTGTGCTGCCAAAGTGTGAAGATCTGATACATGCTGCCTTTGGACGTGGACAGTCTGAGCGCTTTGCAGTGTGTTAGTACTTGATTACATCTATCACCGGCCTTTTTCTCCTGCATCGATCCTTTTTTTTTTTTTTTCCTTTTTGTTTTCTGTCATACGGCTGTTTTTGTCACCTCAAACCTGAGACCAAATCTGAGTCCCTCCACCAACAAAAGTTGCACCCTAGCAGCTGGGGGAGAAATGGGGGGAAATGGTTCACTACTGCTGAATCGACCCTGCTGCTCTCCAGCCCCTGCGATCTTGGAATCAGCCCGAGCTGGGAGCCGCAGGGGCAGCGCTCCCCACCCGGGGGAAGGCACCACCTCGCAAGTTTAGCCTTTCCCTCGGGCTAGCGATGAGGAGTGAAGCGGGTGAGCGGGAGCAAGGGAAGCCTTCCTCCAGCTCGGGGCTGAGCCCAGCTTGACAGCGGGCACGGCAGCTTTTCGACTCAGAGCCCTGATACCCTGCGCAAGGCTGGCAGTCATTTACATCCCGGGAAGAGTGTTAGAGGGACAGGGGAAAACCCGACTCCGCCGCCCGTCACCCCACCAGCCGGAACAGCCCCCAAACCCTGTTGCACCGCTGGACTGCTGGAGCTCATCTGCTCTCGCAGTAGCGCTTGCACGGCCCCGCACCATGTAGCAGCGAGCCCCGGGGCAGACCCGCTGCCCGGGACTGGGCTCGGGGGATCCCCGCTGGGCCGAGCTCAGGGGCTGGCGGGCGATGCCTGGGGTCCCGCTGCGGGCGGGGGTGCTGGAGCAGGCTGGATCCAACCTGATCAAGGTTAGATTGGGCCGTCCGCGCCGTTGAGAGGGGTTTTATGGGGCCGTAAAGAGGCGATTGGGCCGCGAGCAGGGCTGCGGGGTTGCTCTTACCTGTTTATGGAGGAGACGCTGGGGACCGTATCGTTGTCGCAGATGCCCTCGGCCAGTAGCCTGTCCCGGATCTCCCAGGCGAACATTGTCGGGTTTTGTCTCTTGTACTCGGCGATTTTATCCACTACTTTGGGGGTCGCCACTTTGGGTTTGGAGCCGCCGATCACGCCGGGCTTGATGCTCCCCGTCTCGTAATACCTGCATAAAAGATGGTCAGTGAGCTTCCGTGCCTGGAGCAGCCCCGCCGTCCCCGAGTGCCCGGTGCCGCTGGGGGCACCCCTTGGCCGCCGGCCCCACGCCCCACCTCGGCCTCGGCCTGCCGGTGCGCGGCGTGGGGCCGCGGCGGCTCGGGTGCGGCATGGCGCGGCTCTGCGGGGCGCCGGGCCGCTTGGGGCTGGGGGAGTCCCTTCTCCTCTCCCGAGCTCGCTCACGCTCTCCTTTTGGGTTTTTTTTCCTCTTTATTTTGCCTTTTTTTTTTTAAGTATATGTGTGTGTGAGAAGTGAGGGGCGCTGAGCAGTTCGCTGCCTCCCCCTTCCTCCGCCTTACACACATACACTCCTTTCGGGATCGAGAAACACAACAGAACTCTCGCCCCGATGCAGTCGGCCGGAGGCGAAGCCAGCCGACCGCGGGGCCGAGCAGGCGGACGGGGAGGGGCCGTGGGGAGCGGATAGTGCTGGGCTCACACACCTCCCGCCCGCCTCCGGCTCTCCCGGTCGGCTTCTCCCCGCCGGCGCGCTTGAGGGTGCGGGACCGCGGTTCCTTTCACTCCCATCCCAGGTCCCTGAGGAGCGTGTGCTCGTACGGGGCAGCTTCAGCCCATCTCCCCGCTGACCATTAGCTTCGCTGGAGGCAGCGGTTCTGACCCGTCCTTTGCAGAGGGCACGGCAGCGCACATACACCACACGCACAGACGTCTGGGGCTCTGCCTCCTGCTGACACCGCTCCGCATCCGAGCGGCCGGGCCCGGGGTCGCCGCCCCCACACCCCCCACCCCTCCACCCGGCTTTCCTCAGGGGATATTTCACACCACGATCGGCCGCGATACGTTACCGCGGGTATTTATTTATTTATTTGGCCCGCTGTTTGTTTATTTACCAGTGTATTTGCTAAGGCCGCTCACGGATTGTTGTGAGTTGGGGGATTTTTTTTTTGTTTTGGTTGGGGATTTTTTGGTCGTTCCTTCGTCGTCCCACCCCGTCCCAATTTTCCCGCCCACCCCTCGCAAATTGTTTGTCTTCCTAGGAGTTTCCGAACACCGCCGGGGGAGGATGGGGGGGAGCACCTTCCTGCCGGCTGGAGAAGGGGGCCCTGCTCAGCCGCGGGCTCCCACGGCGAGGAGGTGCCGGGACCGTTCGGTGAGGTGGCTGGGAGAGCCCGGCGCCGCTGGAAGGGCGGGAGCTCACAACGGAGCGGGGAAGGGGTGCACCGTTGCCGTTCCAGGGAAAGGAAAGGAGCTGCCTCTTTCCTTACCTGCCCAGGATCTTGCTGACACAACCGTGGCTGACCCGCAGCTGCCTGGAAATGTCACAAGGTCGCACCCCCTGGTGAGCCAGCTCCACTATCCTTTGTCTCACCACGTCAGGTAGGGGCCTGCCGTTCACAAACACCCCCCCGAGCTGGTTCACACCCCCGTGCCCTGCTGGGGAAAGAGAAATAAAAAAAACACAACAACCCACACACACCAGAAACACACCGTTAGTCGTGGTTTCTTTGCCACTCGTACAGCAACATCTCCAGTTACTACAGATGTGATGGCGGGGGGTCGAGAGGGGAGGAGGAGAGAGAAGAGAAAAAAGGAGCGAGAATGAAAGAGTAAAAAGCAGGGAGAACAAGAGAAAGAGAGAAAGGAATATAACAAGAGAAAGAAAGGTAGGGAGAGAAAGAAAGATAACGAGAGAAAGAAGGATAACGAGAGAAAGAAGGATAACGCGAGAAAGATAGAAGGGAAGATAGAAAAGGAAAGATAAAGAGAGAAATAACAGAGGAAGAAAGATTAAAAAGAGCAAGAGGAAGAGAAATAAATAAAGAAAGAAAGACAATATAAGAGAACGGAAGAAAGAAAGAAACAGAAAGGAGGAAGGATGGGAAGGAAAGAGAAGGCAGAGTGAATTTTCCTGAGCCGGATGCTAGCCGGGAACTGTCCTCCTCGTACGCCGTCTCCCCTCCTTGGTCCGGGGAGCACCTCTCCCGCCCACGGTCCCCTCCCGGGACGCCGGAGCGGTGGCTTCTCAGGGCCATTGTGGTGGGGCGAGGATGTGGCCCGCTCCGGCCTCTCTCCAAGGAGTTGGGGAGGGATGCGCTCCCAAACTGCGGAGCTCAGCTGCTTAGCAGCTCCGGGCGGACCCTGCCGCAGTCCCCTTCTCTCTACTCTTGGGCTTTTCCTCTCTCCTTTCATTTTCTTTCCACGATTTCCTATCACATTGTCAATTACAGTAACTGGCGAACCCCGCCCTCCCTCACCCCGCGGCATGGCCCCCATGCAACGCGTCGTCTCCCGTTATTTTCTGATGAGAGTTGAAGGGATTCAGAGTGTAAAAGAGAAAAGGAAAGAAAGGCAGGGAGAGGGAGAGGGAGGGAGAGAGAGAGGGAGGGAGGGAGAAAGAAAGAAAATATTTTGTGTCCCGCGGTCGGTGTTCATTTACAGACAGACCCTCTCTCTCCTCAGCTTTCGATCTTTAAAGGAAAAATCCTTCACTAGAAAAAAAAAAAAAAATCTAACAGACTCACATGGTTCTGTCTTCTCCCCCTCAGTCTAATTCAGAGAGAATTTTAAATGCTCCGTTTTCCTCTGCTCCCTCTTTTTACGCTGTCTCGCAGATAAGACTGCTAGGATGGCTTTTTCCCGAGCTTTCTCCATTTCGAGAAATAACTCGGGTCAAAAATAAGTATGCACCTGCTAAGCATGGGCAGGAGGAACGGAGTGCTGGGAAAAATCTCCTTTTGGGACTCAGCAAGGCAGGCAGTTGCTAGCGGCTTGCACCTGGGGTGGTCTGCCTTGGAGACGCGAGCGGTTCGCCTTTCCCCGGGCTGCGGGGAGATGCGCACTGGCGGTCGGCACAGCTTCGCTGGCGCTGCTACCTGCGTGTCTCTATCTCCGGATATATATATCCAGCTGATATAGCTGTGGAGTGCACACTGTATTAAAGCTTTCCTTTCACACAGCCCTAACCTTCTGTATCTTCCTCGCCAAGAGATCTTAGTTCGTTTTGCAGTTTGCTGAAAAATGATCTGTTTGTATTTTCGCTGAGGTTTTTTTTTCTCCCCTGCTTCTGACACTGACTTATTGGCTCTGAACTTAGTGGAAACTCTCATTGCCCTGCGATCGATCCAAGTCCTTTCGCACAAATAGAGTTTTTTCCGTCCCCCCCACCCCTTTAGTAACACCTCCACATATCCCCTCCCAGCCGCCGTGGCCAGGGCGCCGGCTGGCTTCCCGTCCCTTCCCCGATAAGCCGGGGTTATTTGTTGCATTCTTTTGTTAGCCTTTCTTAAAACATATTTAGGGATTCAGAGGGGTGGGGGGGTATTTATCTTCCTCCACTAAAACCCGCGGGTACGTGTTGCTGTGAGTATTCTTCAATTGTTTAGAAGCCCTTCTGCACATGTTGCCTCTAAAGTTACAAGACAGCAATTTCTTCGGCAACTTCATGATAAATAATTCAAAGCACCTTTTAAAACTCTCATTACAAAGTATTAAAAGGCAACAGATGCAAAAAAGATTAAAAATTAATAATTCAAATTATTGCAGCCGGATATTTTTCACATGAGTTTGTTTTGCTCTGCCCCGTGCTTTTCTAAGGTTATTTCTGTCAGAACAGTAAGATATTTACGTGTATTGATCTGCATATAAATGCCGGCGTCTGTATATACATATACGAAACCGGTCGTACCGCTTTCGTACGGATCGTGTTTTGCTCAGTGTGTGTCAAGAGCCCGCGCCCGTATGCATTTTGATTGCTTACTAATATTCCAGGTCTGTAGCTCTAGAAAGACATTTTAGGAAACAAATAGAATGTTTATTTATTATTATTTTTTTCGTCGGAAGCCAAAATTGTTGACGAATCTCACTGGAGGTTTTTTAAAAATCAGCGACAGTGAAACGCCTCTTTCGGCTGCCAGCATGTTCCATATCGTACCTCAGGCAGAATAGCTGCAATCGCCTCTAAAATAAGATCGCAGCACTGAAAACTAAAAATAACGTCCAATGCACGTAATATTTTCTGTTAAAGGTCTTCGAAAATTAAACCCTACATTTTAAGCCATGTATCTTGAAAATCATTCATTTGGAAACAGGAAGACAGTTACCTACATCCACGTTTGGGGATCTGATCATGGGTTTGTATTTCTGCGGCTTCCTTCTCACAGCAAAATTGAGATTTTTTTAAATTTCAAGCATTTCCGTTTTATCTTTTCGGTTTGTTTTTATGCAGCGGGCAGGGCGTGTCCCCAAAAGTTTCGGTGTCAAAAGTTACAAATTGCTCTTAATTATTCATTTCCTGACTCAAGATGCTCTCAATCTCGGCTTCCTGTTTGTATTTTTTTCTTTAATTTAAATATTGGAATTATTTTCCCTCCGTGCAGTGAAATTAAAATCCCTGAAAATTCCTTGTCACAGACCCTGTTAAAGGGGTCTTTCTTCTTTCCCTTGTCCCCGTCCATAAGAACGGTTCTCTAAAGTGAAAATATATCACGAAGGCACTTTCCTCCGTGCCAGGAATGAATTTAAAATGCACACCGGGGGTCTGGTAAATAAACCCGGAGTGATCGCGACTTCTTGGCAGCCTCCGAAGCCGCCACATCTCACAGCCATGCAATTGTCCTATTTTTCCCGCAGTCCAACCTTTCACCAAAACGAACCAAACTGAAGCACGGAACTGCCACCGACCAACCCGCCATTAATTTGAAACTGGCGTCTCCCCTCTCTGCCACTGAAATCCGAAATCAAAGCAAACAGCACCGGATTGCGGGGGGAGGGGGTTTGGAGCCGCGCAGGTTTGCGGGAAGTCCTGGCCCGGCGGGACAAGGACAGGGCCGAGCCCGGGTGCTGACACGAGTCGGAATAAACTCGCGTTGTCTGCGGGGCGATGGGGAAAGTGCCTTTGTGGAGGGGCGGTCTGGTTCCGGGAGTGTTTTCTTTCGCGCATACACGGCACGCAGCACAGGCACTGCCGCACACAGCTCCCTGGCCCCCGGAGCGGGGGTCCTGGCCCCCGCCCCACCATCGGAGCCCTGCCCCCCTCGGGCCCGGGGCTGCCCGGGACCCTCGCTTCGCCGCTGCTACCGGCGGTGTCTGTCCTGCCTTCTGAACTCCTCTATAAACCCGGGTTTCCAGGGGAGGAGAGGCTGGCAGTGAAAGGATGGACCTGGAGGAGGATCAGGTGAGGAAGAATGGTTGTGGAAGGAGGAATGGAGGGGTGAAAAAGAGGGAGAGCCGCGGAAGGAGCCGGGCTCCAGTACTCACGGTGCATTGCTGAGAAGGGATCTGCCTTGCAGTGCATATCCATGGGGAGGCAAAGGAAGGGGAAGAAATCGGCTGAAGCCGCCGTGTCGCCGCTAAAACTCAACTTCAAGACTTAGGGGAGAAACAAATAACAAAAAAACAAACCAAAACAAAAACAAGCAAAAAAAAAAAAACCACAAAAAAAACCCCCACAAAAAAACAAACCAAAACAAACCGAAACAAAAGCAACAACAAAAAAGGCAAAACCAAAAAAACAACAAACACACAAGGAGAGGAGAGGAGGGGAGCGGCGGGGTGCGCTGGCCCCCCTGCCCGGCGGAGCGGGGAGCGAAGTACTTTCCGGGGGGCGGGAGGGCTGCGCCGGCTCTAGGGGGCCGGAGCGGCGGGGCTGGTGGAGTCAGCAGAGTCCGTGGGAGCGAGGGGCTGGCGGCGCCGGGGGGCAGGTGGGTGTCATGGCTGGGAGGGCTCAGAGCATCCCCGGCGGCGGGGAGGGGGTGCCGGAGCAAGGTGCGGCCGGCGGCCAGGCGGCAGAAGGCGCAGGAGGACGCGGCTCTCCCTCCTCCTTCGGCGGTCCGGGGCTAGTTCATTTAAGTTCAAAACGGAGTAGCAATCCCCGGGAAAGCTGCGAGCGGCGGGCGGGCGCGCCCCCTCCTCTCGGCCGGGCGGAGGATCCGGCGCCCGGCGGACTTTCGCCCGAGGTGGGAAGTGCTTGCGAGGAGCCGGGGCCGGAGACTGGAGCCTCCGCTCCCGGTGTGTGTCTCTCTAAAAGCCGCAGCGCCCTCAGCCCCCCGCCCGCCTCCCCGGAGATGGATGACTTGTCAGACAAAGGCAATAGATTCCGACACTCTCTGATTCGCCAGCGCGCCGAGCCGAGCGCGGCCAGGAGAGGAGAGGAGAGGGGAGAGTAGAGAGGAGGGCCGGGCCGGCGGCGCTCAGCGCGGGGGGGGCTGCCGCCTTCGGGACCGGCGGTGGGGGAGCCCCGGCCGCGCGCTCCGGAGCGCCCCGGGCCACGCGTGTGCGGGGCGGTGGCGGCCCTGCCTGGCCCGCTAAGGGGACCTGAGCTCCGCTTTGTTGTCACTTGCGTCTCTGAATCCTTAACTCCTTTATTTAACACACGCACGCACGCACACAGGGTTTGGTACTTTTATCTCTCTTCTCACGCCCCACTCTTTTTTACCGGAGACTTTACTCGGAGTGAAATGGGGGCGGGGGGATTCGATACACATCAAGACTGCCGTGGTGGGCGGCTTAGAGCGGGAGAAGGACTGGGAAAGAACGAGGGAAAGGAGGTGAAGAAGAGAGAGAAAAGGAAAAGGAGAGAGACCAAGAGCGAATAGAGAGATAAAGAGAGAAAAACATAGGGAAGAAAAAGAAAGAAAAATAAGTAGAAGCTAGAGAGACTTAGAGGAAGAGAGAAAGAAAGAGCTTCTGCACCTCTTTGAACCTATAGGCTGGGCCCATTTCATTCATTGCAAAGTTTCTCCTCACGGGGAAATACCAGCAAGTCCAACCTCCGACTTTCCACATCTCTGCCGTTTTTTATTTCTTTTTAACGAGTGAAATTTAATAATTCTTTCACAAGTAAGTCTATGGCTAAAATTAACGTGGCTTTGACCTAGCAGAGCAACAGAAAGCAAGGGAGAAACGCTTTCTTAGGGTAATAACCAGAGGTAAAAATTGCTGTGATATCAATTTTGATTTTCAGACTACGAGTTTATAATCACCTGAAAGGTACTTTCTTCTGGTGCTCCTTTCCTCCTTCATCCTGCCCCATCCCTCTGCTCCTCCGTCATGAAACAGCCCCTTTGTTTTCTAACTGGTTTAAGTAAAGAATCTCTGAGCGATCTTTATGAAATATTTTCCACTGTCTCATAAATCATTTTGGCACTTCAGCTGATGTTTTATCTTTCTCTCTCCCCACTTCCCTCTCTCTTTCCCTTGTGTGCAAGAAGAGTAATTTGAAATTTTTTTTTTTTTTTTTTTTTTTTTTTTTTTTTTTACCCCACCGACGGTTATCCTCAGAGACATCGCTCGGCCCCCGGGGCTGCGCCGCGGGGAGCGCAGCAGGCACAGCTGGCAGGCAAGCGCCCGCCCGCGACAGCATCCCGGGCAGGGTGCGCGTTCCACCGCAGTGGGGGCTCTGCGCCGCCTGCTCCGCAGCGGCGTCCGCTGCCTCCCGGCTGGAGAAGCCGCCTCTCCGCCTCGCCCGGGGAAGTCCCGCCGGATGCAAGTTTGCGAGCGGGAAGCCCCCCTCGCCGGGCCGTGGATGACCCCCTCACCGCCGCGGCACCCGGCCCTGCCACGCCGGCCGCAGCTCGCCCACCCGCGACCGCGGCCGGCCCGCGGCGCCCCCCACCTACCCGCGGGATCCCTTTATCAGCTGCTCCCCGTCCCCCCCCCCATCCCCGCGCAAGGGCGGAGGGAGGGGGCGGAGGGCGCAGGTGCGGGCGGCGGCGGCGCTCCCCGCCGCGGCCCCTAGATGGCGCCCTCCGGTCGGCTTGGCGGCGGCGGGCGCGGGGGGCGGTGACGGCTGGAGCGGGGCCGCCGCGATCCCCGGCCCTGGCCGCTTGCACGCACCTGCCGGCGGGGACCCGGTGGGTAGGAACTCCCCCAACAACAACAACTCCTGTCCTCGGCGGGGCTGGGAGCGCACTGATATCTGCTGTCATTAGCGCGCCACTCAGCTGTTCCCGCGCTGTGGCTGGAAAAGGCCCTTTCAGCGCTCTTCTCCGCCGACGGGTGTAGGTCGCTTCTTGTCTTCCAGCAGTTCCCCTTCCTTTCCAGCCCCGATCGCCCCGCGGCCTTCCAGCAGGGCTCAGGCACAGGAAGGAGCCCGGAGGCAGAGGCTGGGAGACCGGGGTGGGAGCACCCAGCAATGCCGGGTAGAAGGGAACAACCTCCGACGTTGTGTCTGCCTCATATAACCGCCGCATTCCCAGGCCCTCTGTTTCCGATAACTTCCTCATCGCCTCCCTTCCTTGTGCAGTCATGAACACTTGAGGAGTTCATTTTGTCTCTCACAGAGATGCTCTGGGCCTTTATAACTGTTGATTGTACAGTGAGGAGAGAAAAGCTTGGGGGTGGGCCGGGGTGTAGGGAGTCGGCGGACCCCAGATCTATCGAGAATGTATTTTGCCGTAGTTTCCCCACTCCCTGTTGCTGTTTCCCCATCTCAGTGAGGAGGAAGACAGGAATAAGAGACTCGAGAAATACACAACGTGAGTACTCTGCCAAACGAAGCTTGAGTCCCACGGCGCAGAGGTAGGCTGTGTAAGTGAGGGAGACCCGATTCTGTTAAAACAGGACTGCTTTATAGGATAGGATAGGGAAGGGAAGGGAAGGGAAGGGAAGGGAAGGGAAGGGAAGGGAAGGGAAGGGAAGGGAAGGGAAGGGAAGGGAAGGGAAGGGAAGGGAAGGGAAGGGAAGGGAAGGGAAGGGAAGGGAAGGGAAGGGAAGGGAAGGGAGAAAGTATAAAATCAGGTAAAAGTTCCCTGCCTACTGTCCCCTTCCCCCACCACACATACCACAATATCACCTGGTGCCCCTTCCCGCACCAGAGTTTGGAAGAATTGCTTTGTCAACATTTAAATCCACCGAACAATTTCTGTCTGCCGAGATTGAAAATACTGGCCTGTCCCCAGGGCCCGGGCATGGCCGTGTGCCCTGCTGAGCCGGGCGAGGCCGAAACCACGGGCCTCTTCCCACTCCCACGGCTCTGCACGCATCTCCACAACGTATTCCCACTTCATCAGCCCTGGGTGCTTTTTTCCCCCGTCCCACTATAAATTAACCTCCCGCCTCTGTCTTCTTTTCTTTTCTTTTCTTTTCTTTTCTTTTCTTTTCTTTTCTTTTCTTTTCTTTTCTTTTCTTTTCTTTTCTTTTCTTTTCTTTTCTTTTCTTTTCTTTTCTTTTCTTTTCTTTTCTTTTCTTTTCTTTTCTTTTCTTTTCTTTTCTTTTCTTTTCTTTTTGTCAGAGGATCTGAGGATCTCCTCTCGTCAACCCAACCCCCCCAAGCTAGAGACATTTACACTTCAAAAGGAGGCGTCCGCCCCTCTGCGGAAATTTCAAGAAAAATAAACTTTTGGGGGGAGTTGCAGCGGTAGCTATCTTTCGATCTACTTCATTAGCCGGCTTTCTCCAGCTGATCAGACCGAAATCTTCTCCATTTATTCTTTTTCCGCCCCAAACCCAATACACTCGACTAGGAGGGCCCTGTCAGCTCCTCTCCGAAGCCTTTTTCGTTCTTCCGTGCTGCCTTTGGCTTCGCCAACTCCCCGAGCTCGCCTTGCCCCCGAGAAACGGGTTTAACAAACGTAGTACCGGCAGTTGCCTCCTCTCCCCCGCTGCCAGCCGGGAACATCGAGGGTCGGACAGCGGGGGAGCCCCTCGGAAAAGTCAGGCCTTGAGCAACATTGTTGTGTCTGCGATCGTCGTTGCCCCCAGAGCCAGGAGTTGAGCCCACGTTGTCTCCCAGTTTTCTACAGGTTGTCTCTAGCCGATTACACTGGAAACCGACGAAAGGCGACCTATGGCTAGCGGGACAGAGTGCTGTGGGGGCAGAAGTCTTGCGTTTATACTACCTTGAGATGCTGCTGACTCCTCACCGCCTGTTTCCTCCCCTTGCCGTGTGTACCAGCGATTTCAGCATACATGTTGGTAGTTTGAAGATAGTTTAGCTCTGCCCTTAATACTCCCCAGCACTGTATTTGTAAATTTAGAGAATAAATTTGCGCTTACCCTCCATATGTATTTTTCTAACCTACCACAACTAATTTAACCTTGGTGGAAAAGTCAGGGACGAAATCCCTGGTTGTGAAAAGATAAAGAATAACAACCACAACAACATCAACAACAAAAAGCCCAGGGATGTGAGCGTTTAAGGGAAGGAGTCAGCGTGGGCATGAGGGGGGTCTTCAAGGAAGGGGATGCTTTAGGAAAATCTTCCTGGGTGACTTTTGGGTGCTTTGTCTGAGGACAGAGTGATTATTAGCCTGAGGGAATATCCCTCTGCCTCTCCCCAGGCAGCATCCAGGGGAAGGGAAGGTCCAGACCAGGGATCACTCCTTCGCTGTAGGGGTGCTGGGGCCCGATCTTCCCCGGAGGAGGAAGAACAATTAGGCAGGGCAGGGAGCCCGGACACAAATGTGGAGATGTGGGAGGGGGTTCAAAGCTGCCTAGGAGTTTTTCCCCGGGCCGGGAAGGGTAAGAGGGGGCAGGCAGGGCCCTGCCGCCCCTTTCTGCCCCTGCAGACGTTCTGCCCAGGAAACCCGAGATTGCTCTTGGTGGCCGAGTTTAACAAATAAACACAAAGTTAGATTTTAAACGAGCAATAATAAGAAAGAGAGCGCGAAAAGAATAAAAGACCCCCATCCTTCCCCTCCCCCTGTGTCTCCGAGCCCCTCTCCCCCTCTCCCTCTCTTTCTCCCCCTCTAAGCACCTCTGGTCACGTTGGAGGATGAGTTTTTGGAGAGCTTCTGGTACAATATGGAGCACCACGGGCTGCAATTTCACACTCCACAGCACATTTCCCCTAAAGCTACTTTCTTTTTTTCCCATCTAAGACCCCCTCATGTCTCCCCCTCTCTCTTTCTCTCTCTCTTTTGTGAGCCATGGGTGGGTTGCATGTCTGGGGGGGCGCCGGGGCCGCACGGAGGCCGGCGGACGGGCCCTGCCAGCGGGGCGGGTGCGTGTGTGCGCCGGGGGGGCCGCGGTCCCCCCTCGCCCTGCCTGCTGCTGGCTTTTCCCTTCTCTGCATTTGTTTGCCCTGAATGGTAATAGCCCACGTGTGCTGCTCTTTATTCAGTCACCGACACTTTAACCTCTCCTCTTTACAAGAGAGCGTTTGCCACAAAAACGAGACAAGCCGGAGACCTTTTACAGCCTCATTGAGGGGAAAAAAAAAAAAAAAAAAAAAAAAAAAAAAAAAAAAAAAAAGGAGGGGGGGGAAGAAAAAAAAGAAAGAGGGGGGAAAAAGCCAACAATGTGAAGAGACACTTCTGTAACAAAGCCGCCTCTTAGCGCACCGGGCCGGCCAGAGCTGGAGCGAGTCTCCAAGCCTCCCGGGCCACAGACATATGGGGACGGCCTACGGCGCTGGCCGCCCGAGCCTGCCCCCGCCTGCCCAAGCAGGTAGGCAAGGAGCAGGCGCACGGCTCCCGGCGCCGGGCTTGGGCCTCGGTCCATCCCCTGCCCCCGAGCCTCTGAGCTGGGGGGGAGCCCTCGCTGCACGTAGGATCCCCGGACCTGGTTCCTGGCGAGACGGCCTCTGCGGGCCGGCATTGTCCCCTTGCCACAAAACCTCTGCCGCGTATCTGTCTTTTTTTCTGTCCCCCGGTCCCGGAGCCCCGTTGCTCCTCTGCCTGCTTATTTCTTTGGCCCGGAGCGGCTGGGCAAGGGTGGGGGGGTGGGGTCTGTGCTTCTCTGACCCAAAGGAGCTAGCCCAGAAGTGAACCCTCCTCCCTCACCCGTGCTGGGAGGCCGTGGCACTGGCGAGGCCTGGCTGCTTCTTCTCTTTGCCCTGGGCTGCTGGTGGGGTAGAGGCGTGGGAGCCCCCCTCTACTGCCTCCTCCCCCCACGCTAGAGATGTCTTTTTTTTCTCCTCCTCTAATTTCTCCATAAAACTCCCGATGAGTGAATTAGACGCTTATTAAAGTCTCCTTTTAATCAGCAGTAATGGGAGACCCTCCCTCCCTCCCTCTCGCTGCCCATCCAAGGTTAGTTTGCCTTCGGGCCATTTGCAAATGTTAGGATTTACAGTTATCACACGCAAAAACATTTATATAACCCCTAACTATAATACACCCATAAAAACGGGGAGGGAGCGAAAACTGCTGCGGATCAGCGAAAAACCCTATGGCTTGCCCATTAAAGTCCCCGGAAAGGGTAATTCCAGCAGTCGGAGGGGCCAAAGTGTAGTAATGACTGCCTGGGATTCACATCTCCAAAAATGATCGCACAAAGAGACCTGCCGGGGAGAGGGGTGGCCGCTGCGCTCTGCTCCCTCCACGGGGCCGGCGGGGAAGTTCCGAGCTGAGTTCTTCACACACGCATCAAAAAGTGATAGATATCCGTCGAGACTTCTGCTTTCCTTCTTTCCCTTTTTCTCCCCCACCTCTCTCTTTCTTTCTTTCTTTCTTTCTTTCTTTCTTTCTTTCTTTCTTTCTTTCTTTCTTTCTTTCTTTCTTTCTTTCTTTCTTTCTTTCTTTCTTTCTTTCTTTCTTTCTTTCTTTCTTTCTTTCTTTCTTTCTTTCTTTCTTTCTTTCTTTCTTTCTTTCTTTCTTTCTTTCTTTCTTTCTCCCTCTTTCTTTATCACTTTCTTTCTCCTTTTTCTCGCCCTCCCTCTCTCTTTCTTCCTTCCTTTGCCTCTCCTCGTCTGCTTTTCCTTCCCAGTCAAACTGAGCCCGGACAATTTCTACACACACACGAACCCACCTCCCCAAAGAAAGTTGCCCCGGCCGTGCTTCTGGCAGTGCTTCCCCAGCCCTGTTGTGAGCCCTGCCTCTGCCCCAGCTTCCCCTCGCCACGGGCAGCTCTCCGGTCCGGGGGGCTGCATTAGGAGCTGGGCCGGGAAAGGCAGGCTCGTTTCCACTGCTAAACAAAGGCTGGAAACGCACCAACAAAAGGCCTGGCGCGGCCCCTCCGCCCGGTGAGAGAGCCGCAGGTGAGGGCTGAGGCTTGCCCGGCCGGCGCGGGGGGGTCCTGCTTGCGAAGCAGTGCTTGCATCGGCGGGGGCGGGGAGGGAAGGCGGGGGTCTGTAGGGCTTAGGGGGAAACTAGTCGTAAGTTGGTGGGAAAACTTTCCCCCCTCCTTCCCTCTTTCTGGGAAAGCCGGGAAACCGGGCGATTTCAGTTCTCTCTCCGCCTGTCCGCTTCGCTCAGGGGAGTTCGGTCCTTCCCTTCACCTGACTGGGAGCCGCGAAAGCCCAAGTTCGGCGCCTAATTAAAAATAGTGTCAGGAAGAGTCATTCCTGTTTAACATCAGCCGTTAATGGCCTCGGGATTTAGTGCATCTGAAAAGGAAGACACAGAGCGAGAGACAGGGAGGTGAAGTGTGCAGGGAAACGGAGGGACTGAAAGAAGGGGTGACTGAGCATGGTGGAGGAAGAGAAGAAGAGAATAAAAAAAGGAAAGGAAGGGAGAATTTTAACTTAAAAAGAGGAGCTGGAAGATGCAGGGGGGCAGGGAAGGACAGAACTGTGAGCCGACACCACATCTCCCCTCCAGCTCCCCTGGCTGCCTCAGCTGGGCAGGCTCGGGAGAGGAACGGAGTAAGGGAGCAACCGAGCGAGAGAGGGAGAGCGGCGCGCAGCAGAGGAGAGAGGACGAGCGGATCCGAGATGGAGGGATGGAGCTCTTCCCAGCCGCGGAGCGCTTTTCCCAGATGCCTGCTTTGCCTTCTCCTGTCTTCCACCCCTATCCCTTCCCTCCTTCCTCTCCTCTCTGAGGTTTGAAAAACAAACGTCACCAATCAATACGAACTCCGGCTCTGTGAGTGCGTGTGTGCGTGTGCGTGAGTGTGCGTGTGTAAGCGCGTTTGTTGATCCTGACCTGCTGGACTTCAAAAATCTGCCGCTTCCGACTCCCTCCCAGCCTGTAAGTTCAGAATTACAACCTTCTACATCTATGCAAACTTTTATTTATCGGAACATTCCTTTCTCTAGGAGAAAGAGAAATTGTCACCATGTGATCGGCTAATTTCTGACACACGGGGCTTTACCCCTCCCCCGGCGTGGGGAAAAAAATATCTCCCGTTGATCTCTTTGAACTGTGCACAATCCATAACTTTGGCAATGTATATACAGTGTTATTTCTACAAGGCAGTTTTCCAGAGTTAGGGGAGGTGGTTGCATTCTGCTAAATGGATCCTTTGTGGTGAGTGCAGATTTATGCCCAGTTTTGATTTATAATTAAATTAGCTTCTAATTTGCAATATGTGTGTCTGTGTTTAAAATGTATCTAATCTGTGAAATCGAGGACGGGGCCACTTTAAATGAAAATCTACCTTTCACCTCAAGGGTTTATTTCTGAAGGCATAGCCGGGAGGGCAGCGTGCAGCAGGAAAGCGGGGCTGTAATTTCCATTAGGAGATGTCAATCAATCCTTCTTTTCAATACATCAATTAATAAATCCGTTTGGTGCTGCGGGCTGCTCCCCCCGAGCACTCTTTCTGGCCGGATGGGGAAGTGTGAGGGGAAGACAAACTTTGGCAAGGAAGTCCCTGCAGGCAGCGCCCGGCCCGGCACGCCCCCCCCCCCACCCCCCCACCCCCTCCGGCCCTGCGCTGTGCTTCGAAACCGGCTCCAGCCCCGGCGTCCCGGCACCCCGGCCCCGGCCCGGCGCGGCGCTGGGGGCTGCGGGCGAAGCCGGTGGGACTCTCCCCATCCGCTCTCGGGGGTTGAGAGCGAAATTAGCACAACCTGGTGAGACATTATCGATGTTTTCGCCCCCACACGCGCACCAGAGGCACGGCGCGACGGCGGGGGTGTGCACACGCGATTAGAGCCGGGCCTGGGACCCCCCTGTCTTAGTTGATTTATATTTAGGCTTCACTTATTTAAACGACACGCCAGGCCCCCACGCTTTGTCCCACCCCACGCAGCTCTAACCCAGGCAACAAATATAATCGTTTTCGGTTATGTTCCAACGGCACCGCAGCACCTAGCTTTCATTTTTCACAATTAAAAAGGGGCCGGAATGGTGGGGAACTCATCCAGCCTGACAGCTCGTCCTAGCTCTCTTTGCTGTTAGCATGCACTCCGCACCTGCAAATCAGCGGGGAAATGGGGGGGGAAAGGGTATTTCTTCATTACTATTATTTGTTTTAAACGGGCAAATACAGGAAATCCGTGGTCTTTCTCTAATTTAGCAATGACACCAATTCTCCTTTCTAAGTGGCGCTGGTAGTTCAATAGCATGCCACCTCGGACGCCAGGCGGGTGGCTGTGGGGGCCCGAAGGGAGCCCTGCGCAGGGATGCCCGTACCCGCCTGGGAGGGACCGTCAGGGATGTGGAGTTGGGACAGGGCGGCACCGAGGTCTTCCCGTTGAGTCTCTGCCTTTAGAGCTTCACAGGGTCAGAAAATACCCGACAAACAACACTAATTCCGTCTGTCGCCTGTCCCTGCCAGCGCACAAACGGTAGTTTTTAGAAATCCGGCTAAA
This sequence comes from Hemiprocne comata, assembly GCA_020745705.1. Lineage (NCBI taxonomy): Eukaryota > Metazoa > Chordata > Aves > Apodiformes > Apodidae > Hemiprocne > Hemiprocne comata. Next base: position 18,434,496 of record CM036592.1, read on the forward strand.
GGAACGGATGATTTTTCTGAACCTCCGACCGATGTGAAAAAGAAGCTTAGGGGAAGATAAAGTATCCTCAAACTACTGCGTAGCCATCATCATCATCATCATCAAGCCTGTCCGTTTGATTTAAAAACAGCATGATAGGGAACACGCTGTCACTGAACGCTGTCTCAGCTCCCTTTTCACTCCCCCACCCCAACCACACGGCTTTTTACCCTCAGATTTGCGGGCTGCTGTTGTCGGTGTGAGTTGATCGGCACAAAAGGCTTTTTGCGTGCCTCCAGCGAGCGGAATAACGCTGGGGAAAGACAGGGCTGCGAGCGGGAGCACGGGCAGCCGGGGCTTGCGGGGCTGAACTTCGGGAAGGAAAGAAGTGAAAACAAGAGGGAGATGGAAAGAGAGTCTCCCAGGCAGCTTGATCCCATTAGCTCCGTCCTTGGGTTGCATATTTATACGGTCTAGGAGGTGAACAGATGGACTATCAATTTAATTCCATCTTCAACACCATCAGAGATTGATTTTCTACTCGCTTTTAATTTTGCCATAATTAATTAGATCATTACAACTGTTTTCTATTGATCTTCCTATTTAAACCTCAGATGCAAAGGGACTTCGGCAGATCCTTTAAAAACACAGAAGGGAAAAGAAACAGAGGGGCTGCAAACTTTCGGAAGGTTTTTTTGTTGTTTGGTTTTTTTTTTTTTTTCGGCTTCGCCTTAGAGGATTTTCGGTGCAGAACAGCGAAAAAAAAAAAAAAAAAAAAAAAAAAAAGCTGTTGTGGCCTTTCCTTTAGGAGACCTTTTTCGTAGCTTTTATATTTTTCCTTTACGTTTTGGTGAATCCGTGTCGAGTTTATATATAATATACAACATATATAATAGATTTTATTGGTTCGATTATTAAAATATTCGCTCCCACGTGTATGTGTATATATGTGCATATATACACACATACAACGTATTTAATATTAAGATATACTGAGGTGATGCACATACATTTATATATGGGCAATTATCGCCAGAAAAGAGATGTGGTTGTCTGGAGGGCGGGTGTTTTTATTTGCCTCCCTTACATGTCTCCGTTTGTGCACCTGAATCACACTCTAGACCGAGGATATTTCATCCTGCGACTCCCCCAGAAATGACAAAGAGAAGCCGGAGCTGGAAGCCCCGGTTCCCAGCGCACGCCGGAGCCTTTCCTTCCGAGCCTTCCCTTCAGCAGACTCTTGGCAGCAGGGGCAGGCAGCATCATGGCTCTGTGCTGACACTCGGCGAGGTTTGCATTTTAAACCTTAATTTAGGTTTCTGTCCTTTCTTTTTCCTGATACCCCTAAACCAACAGCTCCGTTTATATACGCAATTCGAGGGAACCAAATCGCGTAATTGTGCTTTTACCGCGAGCGGCAGCACCGACGAAACCCTCTCCTCTCCGGCGGGCTGTGTTTGAAGCTTTGTTTGCAAATCATAAAATTGACGACGGGGAAAGGGGGGGCGATCCGGAGACCCGTCCGTTGGCGGGGCAGGTTTCGGGGGCCGCAGAGCCCCCGCCCCAGCCCCACGGGGGGGCGATGCTGCCCCGGCCCCCTCAGCCCCGCTCCCGGGGCTCAGCTGCTCCCCGCCCCGGCTCCGCAGGGACCCGCCAAGCGCTGGGCTACCGGAGAGCCCCGAGGCGGGGACAGGGCAGGTCCAGAAGCACAAGAGGCACCACAGCGAGCAAACTTTCAAGGGGTGGGGAGAGGCTCCGTGGGGGAAGAGTTTAGGCGATGCCTTGAACTTTCTGCGGACGGGACAGAACTCCGGGACTGGGGCAAGTCGACAAAACCGGAATGTAAAATAGGCCGGGGGCCGAGAGGGGGTGGCGGGGGCTTGCACGGCCGGGCCGGGCCGGGCCGGGCAGGGAGGGGACGGGGCTCGGCCCGGCTCTCGCTTGCGTCTGGAGGCTCTGCTGTCGGTCCTTGCGAAGCTCTCACGTTAAACGCGGTGGGAACCCGGCCCTCGAAGGGGGCTGGAGCGGGCACCCGTTAAGAAAGGTGAGATGCAGGTGCGTTTAGCAGGTGAGATGGCAAGTGTTAGAGAGCATCTGTCGAAGCAAGGAGGGTGTGTGTGGAGGACAGCAGAGGCAGGCTGCCTCCTGCTAAAGGAGGGAGTTGGGGGTGACGGTCTCATCCCTCCCTGCTGAATATTCAGCGGCGCCCCCCCCCCCCTCCTTACCTGCTCTCCCTGAGCTCTGAGCCATGGCTTCTCTGCCTAATGGCCCGTCTCCCCGGGACGGCTGCAAACCAGTAGATCCGCCGCGGCCTTTTCTTCGCTTCTCTCCTCCCCGCTTGGGTGTCTTGCTTTCCCCCGCTGACTTTCGAGATCTAGGCGCAACCACCCAAAACTAAACGGTTTAGATAACAACACACACACACCAGAGCACCATCATCACCAAAAAAAAAAAAAAAAAAAGCCACAGAGAAAGAAACGCCGCTCTATTGAGCCGGGACAGGCTAAAAGGAGGGGAAAATAAATAACAATCAAAGTAAATGCAGCCCTGCTGCTTATAAAAGTGGAGAGGGACTCACCTGCTCCAGTGTAGCAGGGCTGTACAGCAGGGAAGGAAAGGGACTGGGGGGGTTCCACGGGGGGGCAGCGACTGGACTTTTAATCTGCTTTCCTTTGCCCCCCTCCCGCAAACTGGCTACCTGTAGGGAAGTCTTGTTGCAACAGCAGATTAATTTGTTGTCTTATTACCATAAAAATGTGCTCGGAAAGGGGCTGGCAGGGAGAGGGGGACGCGGGACAGAGGAGGAACTTCCTCCAAGTTGAAAAAGGGAGGCGGTGGGCTCTGGCTGCGGGGGGGGGAGCGGGGAGAGCGCCCTGGGACAAGGCTGGGGCAGGAGGGGGGATCCGTGAGGTGGTACAGCCCACTCGAGAGCTGGCAGCGCTCAACTCGGGGGCCCAGACAGCTTCCAGGTGGGGTGGTGGGAGACGGGGACTACGCCTTTTACTTTGGAGGCAGCGGAACGCAGTCGTCTGAAGTCTGAATCTGTGAGCCTGGCTTTGTGCTTCTGAGAGATTGTCTGTCTGCCCACCCCTCCGTCCGTCCATCCATTTATCTGTCCACTCGTCTTTTCCTTGCTCCCACCGCCGCGTTTTGGTAAAGACTTTGTGACTGAAAATAAATAATAAATAAAACAAAGCTCCAAAGAAAAGAAGAAAAATCCCTAGTGCTAAAGACATCACTGAGCCAATATTTTTCTTTCTCTCTTTCTACCCCCCTCTTCCATCTCCCAATTGATTGAAAGTCTCTCTCAGCTCCAACAAGGAGTCCCAGAAAAAATGAACCATTCTGGTATCGATTCTTCATTAAAATTACATTTCTGCATTTGCTAAATTGGTTTTAAAAAGCTTCCCCTGTTATTATTGTCTTGTCAGAGCCGGCGGTGCTGGGCAAACAGTATTTAAAAGCTTGGGACCTCTCCAAGATGAGACTGCTGGGGTTTTTGTGTGTGTTTGTGTCTCTTTTTCTAAAGTGGTTAGGAAACGCGAACTGGGGAAAGGCATGCCCCAGATAAGTGGATCATTGTAAAAATAAAGAAGATTGAGGGAGCGCTTTCCTTCATAACACTTAAAAAGCATCGATTGTCGCTTCAAGCGAGGGAAAAAAAGTTTCATTTTAAATATTAAAATGGGACGGCAAAACTCAATAACGGCAGCAATGAGTATTTTTCGTCTTCAGCCCTGTCTGCAGCAGCTGCCAGATCGGTCTGGAGCGGTTCCTTGCCCCGCTGCAGCCTGAGCTCTGCTCGCAGCCGCAGGGTTTTGCCTCTCTGAAACGTGATTCCACGAAACGATGTTTAAATAAGTCCAGCTAACCCTCACACACGCACCAGATTCCTCCGACCTAGCCCCAACAAACCCCACGGAATCCCCCTCCTCCCTCCCCAAACTGGTGTGGGAAAAACCCAGGAGGGACTCTGGGAGATTTACTTTGAATTCTGCAAATCTCTCTCGAAAGAGCAGGCAAGCAGAAATGTCTTCCTGATGTGTTTATCCCCTAATCAGTTCATTAGTTATAAACAACATGACATTAGAAGTTAGGAGGCAGTTGATATTAATTTTTATTTAACTAGTTGATGTTTAATCCGTCACGCCAGGCTGCTTAGAGAGAGCTGCCTGACACAAACCAGTTAGAACTTCATACACCGCGATGATCGTCCGGGAACCGGGACAAACAAACGGCGGCGGGGCGGGGGGGTGGGCGGTGAGGGGGGTGGGTTGGGACACGGGACGGGGACAGCGAGGGGCAGGGAAACGGAGGGGCAGGAGGTGAAGGGCAAATCCAAGAAAGATGGGAAAACGGCAAGGGGGACTGGGAATTCTCCCCTCCCCGGAATAAAGAGAGGGGAAGGGGAGGGAAAATAAATATGTGATTCGGCAGAGAGAGGGAGGGGAAGAAAGGAGCATGAAAAATATCGCCGGGAGGCTGAGCCGAGCGGGCCGGGAGTAGGTGCCCATGCCAGGCACTCCTGCGGGGCGGGGGGTCGGCCAGGAGGGCGGCCCGGGGACGCAGGGCGAGCTGGGCAACCGGGCTGGGGCTGCCCGGGCCGCATGAGGGTCCCCGCCCGGCCAGGGGGCGGCAGGGGGCCGCGAGCGGGGTTCGCCGCCGAGCGAGTCCTCCTCTTAATTAAAAGATGCGCCGGGTAATTGGAACGCGGTTGGCCGAAGGAGAGTAGCAACACATGGTAGGGCCGGGATAAAGGGGGATGTGGCTTCTCCCGGCTTCCCGGGGTGTAGCAGTTCCCCTTGTCGTCAAACTGAGACCCTTAAGCAAAGAGCACAGGTGCTACTGCAGCTAAAATAAGTGAACGGCTGAGTATGGAAGGCTCGTGGGTGCTTGTACGGGCACAAGTCTCTTCCTACCGGAAAGCCGTGCTGAAGCGTCATGAAACTCCAGTCTAGAATTACAGCCTTCCCTGCTGTAGTCTCTGATTTCTCCCCTTGCAGCAAACTGGTACCTGTTTGGCTAGACACCGTCTTTACATAAGTGAATCTCTGCTCTTTACCCACCGACCCTACCAGCATGTGGGACCCCCGCACCCGCATTTCCTCCCGAGATGACCACCGAGCATTATACCAAGCCCTCCCTCTTCTGCGGCGGGATCCCCGGCGCTTCTCCCCCTTGTGAGTGCTCCTGTGCCCCCTCGGTGTGTCTTTTCACTCAGCACTGTTCGGAATGCATTCATGTGAGCTATTATAATTATATCCGCATGTATTTCACAATTAAAGCATTTCTTGGCGAACCAGGAAAACCTTCGGCAATAGCTCGGTTGCCCCGGACGCCTTGTTCCTCCGTGTGGCTGTAGCCGTGAGGCTGTGGCTACACGGAAAGTGTTCCTGCCTACGACCCATATTTTAATATCAATTTCCATATTAATCAATCACCCCATCTATCTGTTGGATAAAGGAAATAGTTCACATTCCGAAGAAAATTGCCTGCTTTCCTGCAGTTAATAGTTAACTCCGGAACAGAAAGTTCCCAGGAAAATGCGGAGGCAGAGGGAGCGAGGCTCTTCCCCCCTCTCGGCGAGCATCGGCCACCTCTTCCCCCCGGCCGCGGGAGCGCTGCTGTCCCTCACCCCCCCCCCGGGAAAACCTCCGGCCTCCTCCGCTGCGGGCTTGGGGCTGTGGCTCCTGCGCGGCTTAGGAAAGAAACCGTGACTGAGTGTTTTAAGGAATTCCTGATGGGAATGTGGGATGCAGGAGGGGAGCTGGCTGTTTCCCCGCAGACCGAGACATAAAGTGACTGCAACAGGTCAGGGAGCAGGGGTCTTTTCAGTGCCGAGGGGAAATACGTACTGCTTGCCCCTTTGGCAGGAGAACATCGTTAGGAAATGGGTGCCTTTCCCTTTATCCAGCGTCTTCTGTCCCTTGTCTGAGGCAGGGTTATTCTGAAGGATAGAGAGGATATTAAGGAGGGGACCTGCTGAGGAACATGCGAGGGAGATGTAGGGTTCGACGTCGGCCGGGGGGCTGCGGACCTCGGAGACCGCTCCCTGGGGTCTGCCTGCCCGGCGGCTGAGGCCAGGGCAGACCCGGCCCTTTCTCGAGAGTTTCGGGTTGACTTCAGAGGTGCGGGGATCTCCGTGTCGCTGCCGCTGTGCCCACACAGTTGCCTTAGCGGTGGGCTGGCCACCTGGTGCCTTTTGGCAGTGGAGCTGGGAAGGATATGGGGAAAGGAGAGAGGAGCAGAGGACGGAGGGAGCCTCCGTTCCAGTTCGGGACTCTGTAGAGGCTGTGGGATGAGCAGGAACACTTTGAGCTACCGAAGTTGGACGGATGCTGCTGGCAAGGGGAGAGACTGCTCTTCTGGGGGCTGGGCTGATGGGAGAGCAGTGGAGTGGGAAGGGCTTTGCCAGAGGTGCGGGGTGGGGATGAATGCCTGGGGGGCGGTGGGTTCGGACTGCCGTGGGATGGGACCCGCCTGGCTACCCGCGGGACGCACCCGCAGGGGCTCCCGCAGCCTTCGGTTCTCTCCGGCGGGGTATCGGGGTGCTGGCGGGGGAGACGAACAGGCGGGAGCCGGCGGAGATGCGTCAAGTGACGCCGGTATCGCGGCCTTGGCTTGAAGTTGCCGGAGGGACGGGGGTCGGAAGGTGGTGCGGAGACGAGCGGGCTGGGCGGGCGTCCCGGTGCTGTCCTGGGGCACCAAGCCCAGCCGGGATCGGTCCGGCACTGGCTGGCAGGAAGCAGTGGGGCCGCATCCCCGCTGGGCCGAGGCTCCCGGCGCCCCCTTCAGCGGAGCGGCCCCCGCCCCCTTCCCCGGCGGAGCGGCCGGGCCACTCGTCCCGCCAGAGGGGGCAGTGCAGATCGGCAGCGCCGGGCCCCGCGCCGGGCCCCGCGCCGGGCCCCGCCGGGCACGGGGCTCCGGCGTCGGCCCAGGCGGGGGAGGGGGCTTCTGCTCCAGCCCTGGTGGGTCATGGGGCGTTTTAATCCCCCACTGCACTGCAGTGAGCCTGAGATTTAAGAGCGTTTCCCTAAATGTCCCGTCCCTTTTCCCGCCGGCCAGGGACAGCGGCTGGCCAAACCGGGCGCAGTCTCTCGGGGTCCAGAGTACCGCATCCCCTGCGAGCTCCTGGGGTTTTGGGAGGCGTCGTTGTGATGGTCGCTTCTTCTTTCCCTAGGTAGTTCAACTCAAGTGTGAAGCCCGAGGAGCTGGGTGCCGGATGGCCCTCGTTTGCCCTTTTTTAGGGACAGCCTGGGGTGGCAAGGCCTGCCCCCAGGGAGTCGCTACGTGGATTAGGATAGGATTGAGAGAGAGGTACACGCGGGGGGGTGTCACCTGGTCGTCGTTGCCAGAAAGAGAAGGAAGGGGAAACTGGAAGATCATGTAAAAAACCCGAGAGACTGGAGAGACAGAGAGCACCCAGTCCTAATGTGCAAAAGGAGGGGAAATAAAAGAAGGATGGAACTAAGTGAGAAGACGGAAATCAGGATAGATGGATAGAGAGAGAGGCAGCCATTGATTTTTTACTAATATTAGAGAAAAAAGGTCTGAATAAAAGAAGGGGACATTTAATTTGAAAATGAAGGGAGGATAGATGGATGGATGAATGGAGATAACATTTTAATGCGAAAAAAATAAAATATGAGGAAACAGAAGAGGAGGGGAAAAAAACCTTATAGCATTTGTGAACAGAAAGAAGGGATTAAGCGGGCAGAGGAAGAGAAGGAAAGGAAAGAAGGAAAGGAAAGGAAAGGAAAGGAAAGGAAAGGAAAGGAAAGGAAAGGAAAGGAAAGGAAAGGAAAGGAAAGGAAAGGAAAGGAAAGGAAAGGAAAGGAAAGGAAAGGAAAGGAAAGGAAAGGAAAGGAAAGGAAAGGAAGAAATAAAAGAAGAAAAGATAAGACAAAAGAGGTTTTTAAGAGCCGTCAAACAGTTGCTAGACATCAGAATTAGAATATAAAAGCAGAAACATTTATGGCAGCCCGTGCCGAGACGATTTTCCCATTGGCATTTTATAGTGCTCCTAAATCTCAGCCTAACGCTGATTTAAGCTGTAAGAATTATTTCTCCCCGCACTTTTCTTTTTAGGTTCACCTACAGCGGTCCCCTGGGAGCACGGGGAGCAGGCGCACGCTCTCCGCACTCCTCCCGCACAGCAAGTGCCTCCTGCCGAGCGGGGGGGGCAGCGGGCCCTCGCTCCTTCGCGCCCGGGGGTCACGGAGCTCCCGGCCCTCCTGTCTCACCGTCCCTCGGCAGCCCTGGGTCCCGCGGAGTATCCGCGGGAGTCGCTTCCGGCGTCCCCACAAGCGCTATTGTGGGCCGGTGGGCAGAAGCAACAGTTCCCTGGCACGTCGAGGGAGGAGAAGGAGCTGCTCTTCCCCCGGGGTACTGCTTTCCGACTGGGGGAGTGGGGGGAAAGCCAGCCCTGCGGCCGGGCAGCGGCAAGCCAGGCTGCCTGGCTCCGAAGCTCTTGCTGGGTTTTGGGGAGAAGGCTGCGGAACAGCTATGGGAACAACAAAAGACCTCGAAGTGTGGAGAAGTAAGGAAATGAAGTGGCTCTCCCTGCCCAGGCAGCCTGTCCTTACTCGCCGCCACCACGCCGGTGGAAAACTCCAAACCTCCGTGGAAAACTCCAATACCCCAGGCATTAATCATGATAAGAGGAACAACAATGACAAGAATGATAATGCGTTTCCTTATGTTAAAATATAGGAAGTACGTGTCCTCCTACACCTCTTGCCATCTCGGATCTCTGGGACGCGCTGAATTTTCAGAGCGTTACGGGGGCTGGGGTAGGTTTGGGAGAGGAATATTGACAGAAAGTGCAAAAGCCTGGAGAGATGTAACTCGTGTGCCTTTCACCTTATCCCGGGAACACAACCATTGTCCTTCTGACAAGAATCTCTGTTATGGTCTGGGAGCCGCAGAGAAAAGGGAAGTTTTCGGGTCTGTCTCCTAACTCCGTTGCGGCCAGCACCCCCCCCCGCCTCCCCCCAGCCTGCTCCGCCACCCCCGGGAGCCGCCTGACTCTGAACCAGTTCATACAAAAGTGTGCGCGAGGTGGATACAAGTTCCAGTCTCTCATGAGGGGAGAAGGCTGCAGGGGCAAAAGCAAGTTAATTTCCAGCCGATTTCTCATTACTCTTCCTAACGCCTATAAGGGAGAAAAAATTAGGCACACAGCACACGTTTTGGCCACTTCATAAAAAATGCAGATTTGAGAGATGTGAAATGTGCCCTCGAGTCAATGATTAAAGATAGCTGACTACACTTTTTTTTTTTTTTTTTTTTTTTTTTAATTTTCTTTCCCCCCCACCCTATTTGGAGTTGAGATGAGAAATACCCCTGAGCTCTGTAGGTCCAGGAAAGGTCCTTTAATAACTGATACATTGTCCCAAGAACTCCTTTGCTCTCCTCCCTACTTCCTCCACCATCACACATTTTCGGCCATCAGGGGAAAGATGCGATCCTCTGCTTTTCGCCGGCAATCCATAGGAAACGCTCTAGGGGGATTATTCCCCGAGCGGTCCTTGTGTGTGTGGACAGGGCCGGCCGCGACACTACAGAGGGTGGGTACGAAGGGCTGCAGCCGCTCCAGCCTTCTCCCACTCGTGTCAGTGACTGTCCCTCCCCCCCCATCCAACCGACCCTCTGGTTGTCAACTTTGCTTCCGAGTCGGCCGAGGGTCGGAGATTCTGCTTCAACAGCATTAAAGTTCTGCTCTTAAAAATAATTGCGGGAGGAGATGGGCAGCCTGGAAACGGGCGTTGTTCAACATTATTTTGGACGCGGATAAAGTTGCGGAGGGCTGATGGCAACGGGAGCCTCTGGCAGCTGCCATCTTCCCCCTGATTGCCAGGAGTACCGCGTTTCCTAAGAAAGTTTTGCCATCGACGAGTGTTCATGTAAAGGAGGGACACCCTCCGCTCCTCTCCACGGCCACTCGTAAGCGGACACCGCAGCATTCCCCGAGCCCTGCCAGGCAGAAATTTAAAAGTACAACGAAAGGAAAACTGTCAGAAAGAGTCCAGATCTGTCCCTTTTCCCTAACTGGAGTCGGAGAGTGCAAAATGCCCTGGCTGCTGGCTTCTAGGACTGGGATCATCGGTGGAAACAGGAGTCATGAATGCTGCGGGCGGGGCAGAGGAGAACAGTCCCCTCCAAAAAAGTGTTTCAATTTCTGACTTTCTCAAACGCATCCTTTCCTGCAGTGCCCCCTGCAAACTTCGGAGGAAAGAAAAATAGAAAGGGAAGGAAAGATAAGAGGAGAGGGGGGGAAATAAAATCAAAGCTTTCCAGCCCGCTGGAAGAAGAAATGTGTATTTCTTTTCTCTAAACACTCCTAATTTTTCAACCCAATTGAAAATAACAAAATGTATAAAGAAAGCAGGGATGCAGTTTTCCAGAGCTCAGCTGCTGAATAACTCCTCATCAGCCACACCGATTTCTTTGATTAATCCCGAGGTCTGAAGCAGAAGCAGTTCCAGTGTGATACCTTACACGCCAAGCTGCTTCTGCTTCCCTACTTTGTTAGACTCGTTTATGCGCATTTTTTTTTAAACAATAATTTCAACTCCTTTCCCCCTTAATAAATCCGTTTTTTGAAGCGATACCTGCTTTCTAATTGCCCTGAATAAATGCCTGTTCCCCATCTCCGCCTTCCTAAATCCCTCAGCGTCCCAGCGAGATGGAGGTCGCGGGCACTGGGCAGGGGGACTGGACCACCCCATCTTCTGGCAATTTCCTCCTGCTCTGTACTCAGGAACTTATAATTGTAATTTCGTGTGTGAAACGGCGCAGACCGCCATTCACTCTCTTAATGGGACTCAATGTAACTGTACACGATCCTTTATGCAACTATATATCTAACGAGTTCTCTTATTGCTAGATGTATTGCCAATTCTCAGATTCCCTGTGTAACTATAAGTATATACGTTATATTCACAACTATGCGCATATACCCGAAATACATTCGACTGTGGAGAGGATGGCAATATATACGAAAGGTATAATATAAAACCGCATCTCTACATCAAAATGAGGAGACTTTAATTTATATGTATTTTATTGCATATAACCATTTCTTTGGAGACGGCTAGGGAATATTTAATATGTGGAGAGATGCACCTGTGCAGAGATTTGAAAGAGAAGGCTCCCGTGTGCTTGCACAGCCTGTGTTTATGCCCGTGTATTATATGTATCTCTTTCTCTCCTCTCTTGTGCATGTATAAAATATCAACGTGATGCTTTAGAAAAGCTGTGAGCTCTGTACAGTTCTTTAGCCTTTTGCCAGATGATGCTGTTGTTTATAAAATCACACTTCTCTGCGAGGCGGTTTGCACCCTCCACACTAATTTACACTATCGAGTCATTTATCCAGCTTTCTTTTCTCCCTGAATTACCCGGCTCGGAGTTAACCAGAAGCACCAAATTCCTGCCTTTCTGATGAATGGACAATATTGTCTGCTCCTTTCAGGGTGAGAGAAAAATAGCGAGGGCAAACGAGACCGAAGCCGGGGGCTGCTTGGCGGCTGCCCCTCAGGGAGCGGAGGGGGGCCGGTCCCCCACTCGCCGGGCGTGGGGACTGCGGCCGAGCACCCCCCCACACCGCTTCTCCCCCCGCGGGTGGGTGAGGTGGGAGAGACAGCGGGTGGGGAGAGGCAGCGGGGAGCACTGCGGCTGGAGCCGGGCGTCCCTCGGCGAGGGGACCGCGCAGCCCGCGTCTGCCTCCCGCTCCCCACGGTGCGCGTGTGCCTGCCTGTGATTTTCCTGGGCTGGCTTTGGGCTGCTTCGCAGGAGGCGCTAATTAGAGTGTAACTGCCAGGTCATTGATTTCATGTTACCAGAGTTGTTGTTGTTGTTTTTATTTTTTTTTCTTTTTTTTTTCTTTTTTTTTTTTCCTTTTCCCTATTGTTTGTGACATGAAGTACCAGAGGCAGTAGGAGCTGGGTTGAGGATGGTCTCCTAAAACCCACAAAACCCAATTAACCTAATACACGCATACTGCTGGCTTGGGAGTTCCAGCCTCCAGACTTGGGGATCTGTCTGTTTTCCCTTTGTTGCTTTGTTGTAAGTCTCCTCTGAAGCCGACATCTGAATGCAGGGAGCATTATCAATGACTTTTAAATAATAACAAAGGGGGAAAATAAAAATAATTAGCCCCGCCTCTTCTAGTTTCAATTACTCTAATTAAAAACCCGAAAGGCAATTCCTAGGCAATATCTAATAATAGAATTAGCAATCGGATCCATCATTTCACACGGGGATTTACTTGCAGGGGTACTGTGCGAGCTCTATTAATAATAATAAAAAATCCTGCTAACCCTCTTTTTAAAATTAATAACTCTGTAATTATAATAATTTTATGTGCCTTTTTATAAGAAGAGGTTAATGTTGCCACAGTCTGGGGATGGGAAGGATGAAGTGAAGCGAAATACTGCTGCTTAAACTGACACCTTCCTATTTTATTAGGAGACATTATTATTATCAGACATCTGCAGGTAGAGAATTAAAATTAAAATCGCTTTCAACAATTCAATACACTTTTTATCAGCCATCTATCTGAAAATCATGAACATTCATCATCGGAGGCATTCTCCCTGAAAACAAGAACCCATTCAAATTTTATACAAATTATCATATTTATCATAGTCTGAAACTCTGGAGTAACATCTCCACAAACTGTCTGCTAACTCCCCAGGGAACTGAATTCCACTCCGCAGTCGCTCAGAGCAATCCTCGCTCCTTCTCCTCTCTCCCGGCCCTTCCACACTCGCTGCCTCCCGCGGCTCCGCAGCCCCAGAAGAGAGGCAGCGAGGGCGCAGAGAGCGGGAGGAGAAGGATGCGGCGACAAAAAACATTAAAACAACACACAATAAGGCGAAATGCCATCCCCGCCTCTTGCAAGGGAAATAAGTTTCACCGGATGTAGCGAGACTTTAAAGCCAGCCGGCTCTCTGTGCCGATTTTGGAAGGGTGGCATCAGCTTATCTTTAAAGGTTGACGTCCTTGCATGAGAACATTATTATTAGGAGCAGGGATAATAGCAATAACAATAATAATAGTAATGTCTGAATCCCCTCCATCTTTTTTTTTTTTTTTTTTTTTTTTTTTTTTTTTTTTTTGAGGTGCTGCCGGTGTTTTGCCTTGCAGAATTCACCCGGCGCAGGGAAATATATTGGCTGTTATTTATATGGGCACTTGGTGCTGGTGACAAATGACACGAATCGGTGCTTCCTGTTTGCGGGTTTGGATGAGACAAATCACTTCCCACGCTTTGCTAATGACAAAAAGTTCATCAGCGTTGAATCAGGGGCTGGATCCGCTCTGGCTGCGCGCCTTTATTTATCCCCCCTTAAGATCGCGCTTCTCCCGGGGAGGGGCCGCCCACCGCAGAGGGCTCTGCCCCCCCCCGGCCCCGGCCCCCTCGCACCCCTCAGCACCGCGGAAAAAGTAGTTCCAATACAATGTTTGTTAACTAGGTTATCTAGGCTGTAGAAGATTTTAATGTTGAATTTTATAGCTTTACCACGCTCTACCGTCCTTGTGAATATTGTAATATTGCATTTTTTACAAGTTACTCTTCTGTTAATGTTCCAGCTAGTAACTTTTATAATCCTCCTCAATGAAATTTTTTTGTATTCTTCCGCACCGTTAACCTCAATGGCGGCACCTCAGCCCCTGGCAGGAGGCAAAGATGAAATGAATTCCTCTTTAATCAGAAATAATAATAATAAAAACACACACAAGGCTCCCTCTGCCTTTTACTTCAGCTTCCCTTTTTGGGGCGGGGGTGATGCCTTAGGAGTCTCTAGCCCCCTTGCCCATGCTGCACCCCTGGGCTGTGCCTTTGGCAGAGCCAGAGGTGGGCCAAGGATGGTGCTTGCCCAGCCCTGGTCATTCCATGGGGGATGGGGGGCATGGCCTGCCCAGCCCTGGTGCCTCTGCCCCCCAGCCTTTGCTGCTGCTTTCTGCTGACAGCCTGGAATCTTTGGCTGTCCTGCAGGCATGAGCTGGCGGCCTTCTCAGAGCTGCCCACCAGAAGGGAAAGTTAGGCACTTACTTTCCTTCTTCTGTAATTCTGTGTGTAGATTGATTGAGATGCTCTGCGGAGCATCCTTAGAGCAAGTCCTGCCAGCTTCAGTCAGCTGAGCTCAACTCACTCTCTGGTTTCTGTTGACCTCAGCTGGGCTGGAGGTGCCCAAGTCCTAGCTGTTTGTTTTGCTGGGTGGTCTGAGATGGGTCTCAAAGAGGTATGTATGATAGGAGATGCAATCAGATGGGACTTTTAATAAAATATATCCCTTTAGATGTAAACAAGCCTGGAAATCACACCCCCCACCCATCCTGGCCCCCAAACTCCACAACCTCTGGATGCCCTTACAAATTAATTAGACTTGCAAGAGCAAATGATCAACACCCAGCAGCAAAAGGAATCATACAGCAGTAATGAACTGAGTGCCCTTTAGCCCAGGGAGTGTGTTTTGAACAAGGATTGGATGTTATTTCCCTTGGTCATTGTTAGCATTTAAGAACTTTGTTCTCAGGCTCAGCCTGAGTATTGTGTGAATGAAATATTGGAGGAGTTTGTGTATTTGTTGCAGGGTATCCATGAGGGCTGCCTCTCAACTTCAGCTAGCAGCTACCTTCCAGAAGCTGTCCAGACAGTTCTTAGGGTATTGTCCCCGAGATTATTCTAACAGCAATTTTTCTCAGTCCTAGCTCCTGGAGTCAAGTGATTATATGCAACTTTCAGCTTTCATGTATTTTAAAAAGTGTCTTTTTAGCCTAATGTAGTCACAAGGGAAAACTTATCTCAAACCTTAGCAATCAAATGAGAAGGATGTAAAATTTATTGTTAACTCGCTCATATCTTAAACTGTATCTTTGACACAATGCTTGGGGATAACAATGAGACTCTTGTATTTTTTTAAATCAGAACAGCTTCCTTTTTAAAAAACACATAACTAGCTTTCTGATCATTTCAGAGTATAAAGAATTTTCCTCTCTTAGAAGTATACAACTGGTAATACTTAAGCAAGTGTTAAAACCTCATTGGTATTGCTTTTTTTTTTTTTTTTTTGTAAAGTGTAGAGGTACAATAGGTATAAGTTGCTCTGAAAAAAAGTGAAACAGTGGAGGGAGGTTAGGTTATTTTAACAGAAATCTTATTTTTTAACCAGTTAACATTGGTGTCACCTTGTAAGGTGAAGACATAATACAAACTAGTCTTTGTTCAAAAATCTTGAGTTAGGAAAGAATTTTTATTCTTCAAAGCACCTACCTGAGAATCTCATGGGATGCTTTTCAGAAATACCTTCAGAGTTAGTACAGGACAGATAAATAGGAAAAATGGACAATAGTATTTCCATGTTACTGGTGAGAAGCAAAGGCAAAAATATATGGAAGACACAAAGAAAAACAGCAGCAGAGCTGGGCACCAGGTCTTCGCTAATTTCATGAAGAAGTATTAAACAAAATATGTAAGCTGTCCCTTCAGACCTAAACAAAATCAAAAGCACATTTGATCTTGTCCAGAGACCAGCAGGTTGCACCAGACTTCCTGAATCCCACCCAGACTCTTCTTCAGCTCCTTTTTGCAGAAGTGCTCTGGTGGTCTTAGGGTACTCTTTTTTGGGATGTCTCTGGAGCAGCATGGGCTACACAACACTCTGTTATGAGCAGGGCTTGGATGTTATGCTGGTCACATCCTATTTGGGCAAATCCACCTTCTCCTGAGGTGGCTTTGTCCCAAATTGGTCCTGAATGCCCCAATTGGCTTGAATGGCCCTGACCAGCCTCACCTGGAGCCTCAACACACCCCCACACCCTAGGGCCCAGGAACTCCATTTAAGCTCAGACTCGGGTCTTGCTTTGGCTATGCTGGAGGTGTACCACTTGGCCTGGTCCTTTGGATGGACTTTGTATTGTGCATTGTAGGTATTTGTATTGTGCATTGTAGGTAGCTTGTCTCCTGGATGCGCCCCTTGTACATATGCTGCAGTTTGTCTCTTGTCATGTCTTTCAGTCATTACTTTTGCATGGTCTCTGGACCCATATTGCTCTGTTTTCTCCAGTCCTGTCTGACCCTGTCTTCTGTTGCTTCTCAACTGGATGGCCCTGAATGGACCCTGGAGCTGGCTCATCACTTGCTTTGCTTGGGTCTGTTGATGGAACCTGCTGCCTGGCTCTGCCTGGTGTGCTCTGGTGCTGTGGTCTCTGCCTTACCACCATGTGCCTGTGCTGGTGCTGCCATCGGCCCCTGGTTTGTCCTCCCTGAGGGGGCAGCTGGCCCACGTTACTCCCTGACAGATGTCTCTTGTCCTGCTGAGCTTCTGCAGGGCTTTGCACTTCCTGTTCAGGTTTACACTTGTTCTTGAGAACTGATGTTGCAAAGAGAGGCCTGAAGGGTCTGTCAAGGAATTATTTGGGCTTCTTGCTGCTGTTTATTCATTCCCTGGCTG
Organism: Hemiprocne comata; assembly: GCA_020745705.1. Taxonomy (NCBI): domain Eukaryota; kingdom Metazoa; phylum Chordata; class Aves; order Apodiformes; family Apodidae; genus Hemiprocne; species Hemiprocne comata. Next base: position 18,450,938 of record CM036592.1, read on the forward strand.
CAGTCAAGGAGTCAAAAGATTAGCCAAAAACCCATACTCCCCAGTATTTGTTCACCATCAGAGCTCAATAAACACAAGGTAAGAGTTCAATGTTTTCTGAGGTGGGGGGGTGGAGGGGGTGGGTGGCATCTGTCCCTCTTAACTTCTGCTGGCTGTGAAATCAATACTTCAAAACCATTGTCTAGGGTCACTGGAGGCTTCTAGCTCAGGCAAAACCTGATGGAGAGATCAAAAACAGACCCTTTCAACTTCTTGCCACTTCGACTAGTATACTTTTTTGGTCAAAACCTTTACAGTCTGTTTTTTCTTTACAGAAGCCTTAAACTTCTTTTTACTCTCTCCTCTCTCATTTAGCATGTATGTTAGGATCTCTTAGTGCCAGTACCATTTATTCCTGGAGCCTGGAAGAGTACTCTAAGAATGCATTGCTAGATGCTTTTTTTTGTAGGACCACGCTTGCTCTCTTAGAAGCCCTTATGGCCACAACCCTGTATGAAATTTTGTAGGCCTTGTCTCTAAGTTTAGTGTTCTCTTAGCTTGGAACAGTAATCCCCAAATGTTGGCTATTGGAGTTCAATACAAAGTTAACTTTCATTTCTTAATTTCAACAACTTAACTATAGCAGGGAGTTTTTCCTCTTTATTATTTTCTTTTCCCCCAAACCATTGCTTCTGTTCTGAAAGCATTTCTACTCGGTTTGAAACTAGCCCATGACTGCTGAAGGAATTTTGAGGCAGATCTGCCAGTGTGTTCTGTGCAACTGCCAGCAGTTTCGGACTTAGAGTCTCGCCCATCTTAGGGACATGTGTAGGGAAAGGAGGATATAAGGCATAATTCTGAAACAAATTAATTCATACATGTAGTTTTTCTGTTACTAGTACATCACTGACTTCTGAAGAAAACACGTTCAGAAAAGGTATGAACAATTCCCATTGGAAAGATCAGAACTGATGAACTAGCAGCTTTGGAGAGAGAAAATATTCTTCTAAGTAGATGAAAATTCAAGTTCATATCAGTGATTGTGCTGGTGAAGTAAATGTGTCAGGGACCACTGTGTCATGGGTACATGGCTGGTCTAGTTTTGTCGCAGGCCGAGATGGGTAAAGCCACGACCCACTCCCCCTCCAAAAGGGGATTGAGGGCTGAGGACCACACCCTGTCACACTCACAAGCAGTGCTCAAGGATCAATAGGTTTATTAAAGGCACTATGGTTTTGGCAAGTCCGTTTCTACAGAACAATATCAAATGTCAGAATATATATATAAGAACAATACACAAATAAAACAAACAAACAAAAACAGAGGAAAAAAAAAACACAATAGAAATATCCCCCTTCCCCCCTGTTCTTATTCCCAGACAGGGATAAGAGGGAAAAAGCTTGGAGAGAGCCTTTAGGAAGTTTAATAGAGTTTTGAACAAGTTTTGAACTTGCTGATTTGGGTATTGGTCGTAGTCTTATAATTAGTCCAAGCTGGACTCTGTGTATAATACCCACTTCACATTTTGGGAGGGTTTCACAGCTTGCACTGAACTTGACATGGTCGCAGCTGCACTGCTGCTGGCATCGGTGCTTGCACGAGTCTGTCTGCACTGTGTTGTTACTCTGTGCAGAGGCTGCTGAGAACTGGGTGCCCGCTGGTGAGTCCAGAGAGGAAAGTTCAGGTGTGTTTGCCAGGAAGCTGGTGGCTGGGAAAGTGACCACAGGGTGTGAAAGGGGAGAAAGTGTGAGCAGGCACTGCTCACCCAGGTGAAACAGGCCCTGTCACTGTCATAGGTTGTCATGCTGTATGGGGCACAGAGGATTTTGTATGTTGCCTGTAAACTCTTTAAAGCTAGGATCACTCCGTACAGCTCCTAGCACTTGGGCTGTGGGCTCCTGATTCATCACCTGGGACCTGGTACTGCTGCAGTACAAATAGCAGTGGTGGTGCTGGAAATGACTGTATGTTGGGTACAGGGAATAGGGGAGTTTTTTTTTTCCTGTCTGTAACTGGTTTGTGAGGAATCTTTCAAGTTAATTAGGGTAAAAAATATCTGCGGTTTAAAACTACTCCATGTTTCTCCCACAATAATGAACTGTGACAAGACAAATAATTTGATGTTTACTAAAAAACATCCCCATCTTATAGAATTGTCAGCAATTCCTTTCTCAGTGACATTGCTTTACACACACCTACACAAATGTGACTTAAAAGTATTATTTTCTGTAGGTTTGCAGTGTATTTGTGCTCTTTTGCAGGCATGTTCAAATGTGCATGTTGCATGCATACATCTTGTATGTTGGTAAGTAACTATTGATTTATGTCTTGGCATATCTAAAGGGTATGGGATTTGCATATGGTATCTGTGCTGAGGTGTGTGTGTGAATGCTTGGGTGACAAACATATATGAGGACTGTATCTCTTTAAGTGAAGGCATCTTCAAACATGCACATGCCTTTATATTGACATGGCTGTGCCTGAGAGGGAGGTGAGAAGGTATGTTTATGTATGTTGCAATATAGGCTTGCTTTTGTATCCCTGAGCATTTGATGGATGCCTGTATGTAAGCAGTCTGAGGACTTTTGTACATAAACACATTTGCAGGTGTCTGAGTCATGAGTGTGAAATGTGTGGGGGCACATGTGGGTGTGTAAGTCTGCTCATGGTTGAACACGTATGTATGGGTAAGGAGCGTGAGCAAGCTGCACGTCTCCTTCTGCAGAGTACAAGCATAAAACTGCAGTATCAGGAGGACCTTGGCTGACAGTCTGGCAGTACCAGGCATGTTTGCAGAAGATGAAGCAGAATAGACAAGATGAAAGTTATTTTTGTCTATCAGCTGAAGCATTATAGAGACATCAACAAGCTCGTGTCTCATGCCAGCTTAATTCCTAGTTAATCAGCAGTCTGCTTGGGCAAAGGAAGGAACTCACATCAGGGGCTGATGATGAGCCAAACTTCCCAATGCAGATTCGGGAATCTGCACGGAGCCCTCAATATTGCTCTGCCTGCATTTGGCTGCATTGCTACCCACTGCACAATGCTCTGGGAGAACAGTCAGTTCTCATCAGCTGTGTCCTGGTGGGAACCACTCCTGCGCAGGGAATATGGGTTGGTCCTTTGGCTATCCTTCCCCAGGCAAGAAGCAGAGGCTTATTCTTCACTGTGTGTGATCAGGTGCCTTATGCAGGCAAGTTTTGAATTACTTAAATAATTTCAATGCTTCCATCCTCTCTCTTGGGGCACTTCTACATAACCTGTGAGCTGACTTCTGCTTGCTTCACTCCTGTTACATCTACTGAGTCCTTCCTCTGTCTCTGGTGCCCTTCCTTCCCTCATTCATGGACTAAACCCTTTTTTGCTCATGGCACTTGCATATTGTAGCTGAGGGCCAGCTCACTGTCTTTTCTAACCTGACTTTCCCATCTGCTTGCTGAAAAGCCACCTTCCTCCTTTTTCATCTGGCTGGTTTCTCTGATACCACCAGAGCAGTGTGGGAGGCTACCTGGCTTCTCTGTGACTGGCATGTGTTTGTCACAGACCTACAGCCAAACTAATTAAAGTCCTGATTGCACAGATCCTGGCAATCAGCCTGATAGTGACTTTCTGGGAGTGACTGGTATGGTGTCCTATTGTACAGATGTCCACAGAGAGTAACAGGAAACAGCAAGTTCTCATCTGTGACTGATTGGAATTCAACCAAACACATTACTGTGAGGTGAAACGAGCTTGGGAATGCCTTGAGTATTGGCTATTTTGGGCAGTTTCTGTGCATGCCCTTGTCCTCCAGCACTCCATATAGAGGGTAATGTCATCGAGGGCAAGCACCTCAAATTTCTCAATGCCATCCCACCCCTCCAGAAAAAAAGAAAAAAATATTAGGACTAAGCTACCAGGAATTCCCTAGGTATTTAGAAAGCACTCATGGGCAGTTATTATGGTATAGCTGGTGTTCATAGCTTGTTTGTTTGCATATTGGGATTTTACCACAATTAAGTATAGTGTGATTCAACTGTCAAGCACTCATGTAACTCTCAGCACATGACCTTCAGCTTTGCTTGGGTGCATTGATCAGCCTGCTCTGCATCCAAAAGGATAAGTGAGGTTTATTTCATTCTTGAAAGAAGTGATCAACAAATAATGGATGAGGTGGCCGTAGCTGTGGTAGAAGACTATGTGTATTAGGCCGTAGGCGTAAAAGGAATGGCGAGTCTTTGCTTGGCCCTGTCTTAGGTGCTGACCAGACAAATGAGAGAATTTGGTATCATCCACTGTAGCATTTGATATGCTTTGTTCTATGTCATTAATAAACCTGTGAATTGGCCTGACACCAAATTCAGCTATTCCCTCCCCAGTGCTGATCATTATCATGTTACCTTACCTTTGTTTTATGGGCCATCAGCCAGGTTTCAGTAAATGTGATGGTGCTCTGTGCAAGCCCATCTGGTGTTGCTTTCCCACTAGGGTTTTGCCAGGCCCTTTTCTCAAGGCTACTACAGTACTGCTGGACTTCCCACCATTCCCTCCCCTACTGTTACAGGTTCATTTGTGTTCCAGACCTTTCCCAACTCCCCCAGTGGACTTTCTGCCGATGTAGTTTATTGTCCTTACTGCTGTGAGTCCAGGTAGCCCAGCAGAGACCAGCGTGGCTGTGTGCAAGCTGCTGTACGAAAACACAGAGCACATATACTTAAAGGCATCGGGGTGGGAGGGGGTGGGGTGGGCACAGGGGAAAGGTTGAGAAGAGCAAAAAAAGGCACTAAGAAGGGAAGTGGCTTGTATTGTTTTTTCTGGCAGGCTCTGATTAAGACTTTCTTATCTCCATTTGCTAGATGGCCAGGTTAAATACTTCCAAATGTTTTCCTACCTCGTTTTTTTCAACCAAGAGTTCCAGGAGCAAAGACTCCATTGCTATCTGAAGCTCTTAAACAATATGTTGCTTACTCTGGGATCTTCCATGTAACCTCAGTTGCTTTGGCCTGGGAAAAATGGAAAGCAGATCCTGAGAATACTTTTGATGGGAAGCACCTGGCCAAAGTCTGACAACAGTGTAACAGCTGAGGCTGGCAGAAGGAATGGAAGAAAAGGTCTGGAAATGGGCTCCTGTTCTCTTCAACAGTGTGGTCCCCCTGCTGGGTCGCTGGCCTAGGGCAGGTATTCCTCCCTGATGGAGCCAGGCTAGCCAAGTTGTTTCCATGGCAGTTATCTGGGCTGCATGTCCATGTGATAGTGTAACGTCTCCATCTCCCCTTGCAGTTCGTAGGGCGGATTGCTCTGTGCTGTTTCTGAGCAGTGTGCTAAGAGGTGGCTGCATATTCTAAATGATCTTTTAGTGTGCCAGAGGGGAGGGTTATAGATACACAGAGGCCTACACTGAAATAATTCAGTTACCTCTCAGGATCAAACAGGACATGCCACATGCTTTCTGATTAAGCTTCTGGAAAACCAGAAGCTTAAACACCTTAGCAGTGTGTCTGGTGTCAAATACTGACTTTCTAAAGTGTTTTGTTATTATTTTGCTTTCAACTCTGCTTCTGCATCATTGTCTATCCCCCTAAGTATAGTCCTTTTTGTTCTGCCTGCCCAGCCTCAGCTCTTACCTCCCCCCCCACCCTGGGCAAAATGTACGGCAAAGCTGTAGAAGGGAGATGGGAAGAACTGAGCAGGGGTAATCAGATAGGTTTCCTAAAAACTCCACACTCATCTCACTGTTAATTCCATACTGTGGATGTTTTATGGTGAATGTAGAGCAAGGGCATATCCATCCCTGTTCCTTCCTGCCTGGGGTCTCCAATAGCAGTGACATGAAGAGAGGAGTTCAGCAGAGGAAAACATTGTTCTGATTGTGGCACCCAGCAGACTATGGCTGTACCTGCTAGGGGAGGAGTTGAGATTGATGTGAGGGGTATCTGCATTTCTGACTTCCTACTTTCTTACCAAGACTTGGCAAAAGTTCCCAGTATTGTGGTTTGTTCATCTCTTCTTAAACCCATCACCTTCATTACAAATGACACAGGAAAATGTTCTTTACCCAGAAGTGGGTGTGGAAGGCAGAATAGACTTCTCTTGATCAGAGTGGCAGGTGGAAAATGCCCTGGTACATCTGCTTTGGTCCTGTCCATCTTTGTGTCAGATTGAAGGGAACCTGTAAACACACTCTAGCTTCTCTGATTGCATCTGAGTCACTCTGGGCTCTGCTCTGGGGCCTTGTTTACTGTTTGGGAAGTGGTCTTTCCGGTTCTCACTCCCTTCTTGCTGCATCCAGGTATGGTCCAGGACTTGCTTCCCCCGTCAGCCCTAACAGTGATTAATAAGGACACACATTTCCTGGGTTTTGAACCCATTTTTCTTGAAGACTTGTCTGCCTGTGGTGAGCAGACTGATATAAACCACTGCTGGCATGTGAAGGGCCGGGGGGTAACAAGTCTTGGAGAGGCTGTGATGCAGTTCCAAGCATGGAGAGAGCACAGGGTAGCTTGCAGGGACAAATTCTGTGGTCATCTGTAGGCTTCCTGCAGCTGAAGTGAAATCCTGGGATCTATGGTTCATTGTTATTCACACTGATATCTCCTCAGAGGTGACAATCCCAACAGTAGTTGTGTGGTACTTCTAGCTTTTGCAAAGCATTTCTTCACTGTCTCAAAGATTGAGAAAAGTCGAAAAGTGGGCATTCTGGAAGATTTTCTATCAGACTTGAGACTTTGTCTTTCATATGGTTTCTGTAAGATGTAACCTGCCTGCTGTGAACCCAAGTGGCTAAGTGGCTGTTCTTTTGCTTGCTTTTCTCAAATGGGTCATGGTCCAGGCAAGTCTTCCCTTGTAGTCAATGGGAGTCTGACCTAAGTACCAAGCTCAAGGCCAGTCTTAGTATAAAAAAATGACTGTCAGTGGCAGGGAGGTTTCTTGGGATTGTTGCTGCTGCCTGCCTGCAGTACTGTGCTGTTGCCTGAGCTCTTTCCACCCAGCTCCATAATAAAAGCCATGTCTGGAACACATGTGGGCTTTGCAATTAATCTTTTCTTCCCTGCCCCATCTCACAGGAGAGTAAATGCCAGCACTGTCCTTCCCCTCCTATATTTAATGCCTTCTTTAAACACTTCAGTAATTTGTCACACATTTAATATTTAGGCCTAAACCAAATCTAGGATAGGAACATTAAGGAAGTTTGGATCCCTTTTGCGGCTTAACTCAGTGTTGTAGCATTCAGATCTGAATTTACACTGTGTTAGTACCCTGTCTTTAAGATAGCAATAACTGACCCAAAGACATTGTGAAGAGACTTCCAAAAAGGTTTCAGTGATGAACTAGAGCAATGAAATCCGTACAAGTAATTCAGGAAAAATTATTGTAATGCTGCCAATCAAACACAGCCCTCTCCTGATGAGAGAGCGCACAGCACTATGGGACATTGAACTAAAAGCTTAAATCTTTGTGGTCTCACAATCAAACTAGAATAAAGATCTTATTGCAGCCCCAAATACAGGCTGGAGAGCCATCTCAATCCAAATTATTAGACCCAAGTTTAGTTGGACACTACTGGGCTCTCACAGCTGCTGAGTTTTATATTTCTCTTTATTGTAAGGATAAGCTGTCCATTATAATTCAAATGAAGTTTTAGTTTGAGGGAGCCAAAATCAATGTGTTCTGCAGGGTCATCATCCTTGGAGAAGTGCCTGGTTCTCAGCAGGGCTGATGCCTCTGCTCTGTCTTGCTATGGGGGATGACAGTTCTGGCTATCACTTGGTTTTGGGTAAGAATATGAAGACTGAAAAGTCCTATTTTTTGCTAGAATCTGCTGGGTCTTTACACTAAGGAAGAGATCTGGTGCCTCTGGACTTCAGTGTCCTACATTCTATTTTACTGTAGAGATGCATGACTTGGCTCTCAAGCCTGAGGTGTAGGCTAGGGTTAAGGCCAAGGCTAGGGAACTGTGGGCACTGAAGTCCAATGCTTTCTGAGAACAGAAGCTCAGAGTAATGTGAGAGGGAGTGAATAGTTTTCTTGAGATAATGCTGACTTGTTCTAATGGTTATGGCTAATCAGAACAGCAATTGTGAAAGTAACCCTGCCCTGAGAAATCTGAAACTGAAGAATACATTTCAAATCATGACTTTAATCCTTTCTTATGGAAGCTGTTTATTATGACTACATTCAAAGGAAACAGAAGTTCTTTAGTGGAACTATGGAAATTCCCAAGTTCTGTGTATCAGCCTGTTGCACTCTGAGAGAACTCGGGGCCCTGGTGCAGGGAGAGGAGTGCAGCCCCTTCCCATCAGGAGTTGGTCTTCATCACTCTTGCTTTCCTTCTCCTTGCCATGTGCTTTCAGCTGAGACACCCAGCAGCAAGATGCCGCTCCAAAATGTCTTGATGAACCAGAGCTCCCTGGTGCTGCCCCAGGTCCTGTGAGGACTCAGCTGAAAGGCAGCATTTTCAAGGACAGCCAGTGCTCAGCCTTTTGATGAATTCAACTCCAGCTGCCATAGGGTAAGCTCAGTCTTCAGTGCAGGGAATCAGCCAGGGAAGGAGGGAAGGTTTTTGTTTCTCTTCACTGTTTCTCTCTGTGACTGTAACAGGCCACACACACAAATGAAGAAGAAATGGAGGAAAAAAAAAAAAAAGGATGAAGGCAGAGAGTGGAGAGGATACCAGTTAGTAACCTCTGAAACTGGGATTAACCACGTTCTTCTAGTGATGGCCACATCCTGCTTAGAGCCAGACTTGTGTGAAGCAGCTGATAGCAGCTAGAATGCACCAGCTCACAAACAAACAGAGAGAGGAATAAAGGAAGGCAGGAAGACAGGTGCCCCTTGGGCAAACACTTGTTAAATTGACAAACTTGTAGAAAATGATTAAGGCTCTTGCTGTTCCTGGTCCAGAGGGGCCCTGAGCTGCTGCCTCGAGCTAAGATACTAAAGGTAGTTCCTTGGGAGCCTACAGTGGACAGGGCACAGAGGGAGGTGAAACAATTACTGCCTGTCTCTGTGGTGCCGTCTCTTGTCAACTGTTATTTATGTTTCCCCAAATGTTGCAGTCTTTTTGCAGGGAAAACAGGCCCTGCCAATCTATGGCAAAATAATTGCAGCCACCTTTCTCTCTCCCTCCCTCCCTTTCTCCCTCTTTCTTGCCATGGCTCACTCTCTTCATCTCTGATTTACCTTGAACTCCTTCAATAAAGAATTGACATACAACCTCTGCTGGGAATTTGTGTTGCTAATGGACATGTGGGTATGGGTGCTCTCTCTCTGGTGGTTTGTACCCTGCTGTGACCCCTATGGGAAACAGGTCCCTAAGACAAAAGACTTATGCCACTACAGCAGCTCTTGCTGAAGGCATGTTGTGCCATGCTTTGTCTTTATAAGCTTGCAACCGAAGCAGTGTAGAAGTTCTTCCCTGTCTTTTGCAACTGAAATATACTCCCAGAAACTAAGTCAGAGGCACAGAGGTTCAGCTATACTGACCTCACCAGGGTTTAAGGAGAAGGAAAGGTCATTACAAACCTACTTTCCAGCCCTCTTGAGGGGTTGCCCAAGCTCCTACATCTGTTGCCGCTGCAGTTGATTTTTGTTGGAGGTCTATAGCTGGGCAGCAGAGAGTCAAACCAAGGATCTCAGGATGGGTTAGCTTGTGCTAATGAACAACCTGAAGCAGACAGGTTTAGTCCAGGGCTGAGTCTGTAATGGCTTAGTACAAAGGTGTGGTGCAGGATTAAAGTTGCAGTAGGCTCTTCTGAAAGTTACCTTTATCAGGGACCTAGTGTCTCCCAGCAGTCCATGGGGTTTCTTAAAAGAGGAGCCTATGCTCTTCTCTCTCAGTAGTACCACACAGCCCAGACAACAAGGTAAATGGAAACAAGCAGAGACCTTTGTCATCTCTTTTGGCCTCTCTGAGATCAGGAATGCTTTCAAGGAAAGCTGTCAGCACTTGGACATGGTTTCAAACCTTGTGCTTCCCCTCACCTACTGTTCTGTCTACCATCCTCCCCTTCCCTTCATTCCAGATACACACCAAGCCTGTCAGGAAAGGGTTAAGTGCTGCTTACCCCAGCCAGCTTTGCGTATTTAAAGTGAGTAAAGGTTTAATTACCAAATGATGACAGTGTCATATGGTTTTGGTGATGGCGCGTGGCATTCGATGAATGCAGAAGAGGGGAGGATGTGAGAAAGACACTGAGTGGCAGTGGGGAAGCGAGGAAGCTAAAAATGCCAAAGACAGTAAAACATCTGTAATTTGCAATTCGCTAGTGTTCGCTGATTGCTCATGGATTAAAGATTAAAATCTATTCTCTGGCAGATGGGGGAGAGAGAGAGAGGAAATTCTTACGAGCATGTTTTGCATCTGCATTTCATTCTGCTCCTCTTTACAATAATCACGGATGAGGAAATAAACCCAGATCTGGGCTGGCAGGAGGCGGGGAAAGTGCACAATATAGGCAGGACTCAGCATGCTTCTCCTGCTTGGGAAATGCCAAGCAGAGAGGGGAAGAAGCCAATGTCAGGATGGCTCTTCTCAGTGCCTGGGACTCTGTTTTGGCTGCATGAGGATGAATGTTCCCATGAGGCTTGGAAGTGCCAAAAGCCAAAGCGAAGTCTTTCTTCTGGTCACCCCGATTCTGCATTGGGGGGTTTCTTTGATGGGAAGGGGACGTTAGCCATCTGTCCTGTCTCAAGGGATGACTGAGTCTGGCTAGAGTGTCCATGACGTGATGTTAACGCTTGCAGGCAAACAATACAAGTAGAAATAATGTTTGCAAGTATAAATCATTTTTATAACTTCAGCTAATCAGAATCTGTCCCTTTTATGGGCATGATGAGCTCTCTCTCTCTCCCTCTCTCATTCTCACTCTCACACAGGGTTTCTCAAGTGTGCAGGACATTAAAAGAAAAATGGATAATAAAACAGCAAATGCAGGACCTGCTCCTGAGAAGGGCTTGGTACTCACGACTCTGGTTGGTTTCACAGGAGCCACCTTTCAGGGTGGAGCCCACAATTGGAAAGGTATAAGGCAACTTCAGGACCTGCACACCTTGTCAGCCTCATGGAGGTCAGGGAGCTCTGCCCCTGCAGTGGGACAGACCAGGTGACCTGCTGCCTGAGCAGTGCTACTGATAGACCTGCCTGGTCTGCAGAAATTCTTTTCTCTGGACGGGATAAAGATCACGTCAGTGATCAGGATAGTGGAAAGGGGCTCACAGCTCCCGGGCCCTGCTTCTGGCCCCGGCATAGTTCTTTGGGTAGTTCTGGTTGCCAGGAAAGGCAGCTTCTCCCTGCTGCAGTATAAACCAGTGCAAGACAGGAACTGTAACTTTTCTGCTCCAGCTGCCTCCTGTTCCCCACAGTCCTGGCTTAGCTCCACCCACATGAACAGGTGTTTTTTTGTGGGGTTTTTTGGGAGTAAAATGTTGTTGGATGTCTTCGGAGATGTTGCACAAAGATGAAGATGGTACAACCTATCAGTGAGAGCAATCACTCTATAAGCAGCCTGCATTGCCATAGCATTTATTATACAAGTGTACCTATACATGAATTCATTCTCATACATCCATCTCCATCTTTATGCACACACAGAGACACCCTGAAATTTCAGTTCTCATCTAATAAACCCCTGCATTTCTGCCATTCACCTATTACCATGATTTTGGGTGCATGGAAATGAGACGGTGAATGTGCCAGATGGAATCTAAACAGGGTTGGGCCAAGTTCAAATGGATATTTGCTGTGAAACTGGGAAAGGCAACTGGTCTAAATCTCCTTGAGGTCCTCTGTGTCACATCCCTGTTCCAGTTGTGACTTAGCTCCAAGTTCCCCATGCCATATTCCTGCCTTGGCTCCATGTCCCCCCCGAAGTAGCCCAATGTCAACCCACAGCAACAAGATTGTTTCACAGCGAGTATGCAGACCTGCATGAGGAGTAAAGACACACCTTGATGGAAGGGAGAGAGGGGAGGCTGTAGTCAAGGCCCTCAGAGCTCTTTGTGCACTTAATTGGCCTGACAAACTTCAGCTGGGACCCACACACTCACTGCCCATTGGTCTGAGAGTTTTCATTTAATCTGAGGCGGGGCCTTTCACTCCTTGTTTAGAGTTTTAGGCACACCCATCTTCAGCTGTATCGTGTGGAAGCATCTCAGACTGAGATGTAGTTTAGTCTTCAGTCCTGTTGATAGCACTATCTCATGCTGTTCCTTGACTGGGCTCCCTGGAATGACCCTGAACCAATTTCAACACCTTGTCTAATCTGGGGATGCTGGTGGACCCTGCTCTGGCATTCCTAATCATGTTTAGATACCATGAAACTGCACTCTGGCTGGTGAGTGTTGCCACTGCTGTGGTCACCTTTGGTTCTTGGCTTATATCCTCTGTTGTGGAGCAGCCCTGCTCTTCCTGCTCCTTGGTGCTTTCTAACCTGCTCTGACTGCAGTGCTGGGCTTGCTTTTTCTACCAGTTGTAATTACGGTTCTTGTATTTAAACTGTTATTTTCCTTGTTAGTTAAAGAAGAGGTAGCTCTAGCCCTGGTCAGTAGGAAGACTTCTTCCACCCCAGGTCTCCTGACCTTTCCTTTTGCGATGTGCTTTCAGCCCTACTTCAACTGCCATCCTGAGCTTTCTTCTCTTACCCTTAGTCTGCACCTGAACCTCAACCCTAACCCTTCAGGTTCAAACTGACCACGTCTGACTTGGCAGTGGCTGTGAGGCTTTGTCTACAGCTTTGTAGAAATCTTAGAGTTACAGTTGGATTCTGTTACTGTTTTGGGATGGGAGGAAGGTAAAGTGGAGAGTATTGCTGTGGCACCATTAATGCGCTGTCAAGTATCCACTGGAGCTACCATGAAAACTTAGCTGAGAGATGTGTTTAGTCTGAGCAGTGCCTGGTACATCTTGGCTACAGTTTGAGGGAAAACTTAGGGCTCAGCTTACAGCTGAGAGAATAAAAAAGCTGCACTGTAGTAGAATGGGTTTGGAAAGATTCTGCTGAAGGATAGTGCCAAGATAGGTCATCTGTTACTTGTTGTTTTTCTGTGTTTTTGTGAGGTTTTTGTTTGGTTTTTTTTGGTCTGAGGAACAACTGCTAAGTGTGGGGTTGTTTAAATATCTACCAAAAATTACTTTTATATTTGATAAATAGGAAGGAAGGTGTCAAAGGGAGAAAATAATGTGCACAGGAGGAGAAAAAACCCAGTATGTGTGGGCAAAAAAGGAACCAGCATTTGATTAAGAAGAGGAAAGTGATCTCTTTGAACTGGGTCGCTGCTGTTGGACCACTGGGAAAGCGGTGTCTCTGTTTGCAAGTGATCTGTTTCACCAAGCGAAAAAGATGAGGCAGAGCAGAAGAAAAGCTGAAGAAAGATCAATGGGAGGAGGGGGACAGCATGGCAGATTTAATTAATTACTGCATATTAAAATGTTTGTTTACAGTAACAAACAGCTACAAGAGGTCTGATGTTAATTAATTTACAGCATTTTTCACCAGTCCCTTTGCCGTTGCTGGCAGTCAAGGAGGTAACACCGTGGCAGGTAAGATAATGTCTCTTTGGATGTAGAGCAGCAGCTTGGAGGTGAGCTGGGAAGGTAATGCAGTTCTGACTGGCTGCCTCTGAACGGCACAGGATTCAGGGGATCTTATCCAGCCAGTGAAAGGGACATCGTTTGACAGCCTGGACAAATGGTGCTCCAGCACAGCTTGGGAGCTGGGCAGTGAAAGGGTGGGTGCTTGGATAAGAAAGCCAGGCTTTTTGGGAGGTCATTTTGGTGTTGTCTTGGTTATGCTGCGGGGGCAGATGTACTGTGAGGTTGCAGTAAAATTAGTTTTTGTGGGTCCTGCAGCTCCAAAGAAACCTGGGCAGCCTCTGTGGTATTTAAGACTGTGTAATATAATCTTTCTAGGGTTGGCATGCAGCAGATCGCTGTCTCCTCCACGTGTGAAAAATGGAGTGGCATGTGTCCTGCCCCAAAGGTGGATGTGGTCAGTCTCTATGGACATCTAGCAGTTTTGTTCCAAGCTGGGATCATTTAGGCATTGATGAGTTGATAGGAGGAGAGAGCAAATGTGGAAGAATTTTGCAGTTGGAGGGAATATGCCTGCTCTTGGGAATCTTCCTTTGAACAAACCAAAGTTCAGGCCCCAGGGAAACCTACATACGTGTTCCTCCAGCCCAGGGTGGCTTCCCTGCCTGCTCACCTTATGCTCTGACTGCAGTCCTTGCTTAGATGGCTTTGTAGGGCAAAGGGGAGATCTTTTTGTACCACTGTCCCAACTGTGCTATAGCTGTGGCTAGATGCCTTCAAAGTGAATGAGAAGGTCTGTGTGAGCTGAGAAGGTGAGTCAGATCCTAAGAGCAATGTGTAAACTCTGTAAACAGAAGGGAAAACCTCCAAGGTTATTCATGAAGCTCTGTCTGTTGCTCTGAAACAGCTGGAGTGCTGAGCAGAGGTCTGAGAAGCCTTTTCACACACTGCATAATGTGCTTATGGATAGGCAGGTAATTAGGCATGGAGAAAGCAAGGCTGAGCTTAAAACCTCTGATGCTGGTTTCACTGGTGTTAACACTAGCAAAGAAGCAGTACAGGAGGTCTGGATTTCACACCTGGCTGGTTCCTCAGGCTGATAGAGCTGTGTTCTGTGCCCCTTTTCAGCGAGCCCTTTATAAATGCAGGTGTCTCTTGCTCCTCTTGCTAGTCCTTTATGACCATGGGACTGTTAACACCATGGAGAAGATAAGTCAAATCTTATCCCACTTCTACCAACACTGAAGGGCCTCCAGGCTGAAACTCCAGCTGGAGTAAATCATCCTTGTTTCCTGAACTTCACTGAATCTCAGTTGTGCCAGCTGTGGGAGACTGAGCCTCTGTCTTCTGGCTGCCTTAAAGGAAAAATGTCTTCTCTAACTTTTGGAAGCTCCTCATCAGAGTTTCTCTGTGTGGTTGTAGGTGGGCTTTGTTCTTATTTACTTGTGGTTCTTTGCTGTAATCCCATAATTGATCTTTGTACTGGCCCTGATATTGGCCCTGTCATTTTAATTGGCAGTTAACACTTTTAATTGGTCCTGACTGTATTCCTCTGGCAATTAGCTCTTGTCACTGTGGTTCAGTTACAAGTCCTTGATACCTGGTGTTAAGAGGTCCTAACTTTGGCCTGCCCAAATTGCCCTTTGCCATTCATAATTTGACCTGCTATAACTTTGGACGTGAGACACTCTGCTCTGCCCTGATCTCAATGATAACCTGATCTCAGCATTGACACTCATCATAATTCTCCATTTCTACTGACCTCTGCAATCAATCCCTGTACCAGAGAATCATAATAGTAATTGAATGATAATCAGAAGAGAGCACTCTAGCAGGGAGGTGTGCTGGAGCATGGGACTGGAAAGACTGGGTTAACTTTTTTGTTTGTGAAACATTTGGATTGACTTTGTGTGCATGCACCAGTCTTAACTGGTGGGTGCCTCTTTGCATCTCTGCCTGTCTTGGTTCTGAATAATTTCTGCAACCCAAAGAGAGAACACAGAGTGTAGTGGGCTAAGAAATGACAAGGGGTTTCTGGGTGCTAAGTGTGGCAGGGTGAGAGTTGTTCTGTAAGTACTGTGTTGTTTCTGAGACAAGCCTGCAAGGCAGCAAAACCTTTGCTGACAAATGATTTCTCTAACCATTAAAGGGCTGAACATCTGGGGAAGACACCGGAGCAGCTGTTGCTGCTCTCTAACTTTCCTTCTGCTTTGCCTTTAACCAGAAAAGTGCTGGCAGAAGGTACAAATGGGGAAAGGGCTTGTCCTCAGGGTAGCTACCCTGGATGGAGGAGTTACACAGCCCTATGAATGAGCAGGGGTGTGTGTTTGCACCTGGAAGTTTTAATGAGAAGACAACTTGTGGCCCTCTAAGACTCTTGTAGACAAATGTGGCTTCCGGTCCACCTGAAAGTTCCTCTTTTGTAGCTATTTGCTATTTCTATGTACCATAGAATCCATACTGCAATAGTAGGAGCAGATAACGTTAGTGACTTCAGATGTCTTACATAGGAATGAAAGTTCTTCTGAAGGTGAAACACTGAAATAGAGACCTGAGCATGTTCCTTGTGCAAGGAATACTCAAGCGAGCTGTCTTGTAGAAAGCCCTTCCTTTTCAGATCTATGAACAGGAAAAGGTAAAGGCTAAACTTGTAACAGCTTGTACTTACTAAGAAAAATGTCACCAAGGTCGGTGACAAAGCACAACACAGCTGCTGTTTTAGCATGCTTCTCCTGATGCTGTGAAGTGAACAGACGGTTTGGAGATGCTGCTTTTAGTCCTGACTGTTGCGTGAGCTAAACTGAACCATGCCACCTCTCTGCATCCTGTTTCCTTGCTCTTTCTTTGACTTACCTGGTCATAGTGTGAGAGATGTAGCATATGAGCCCTGAGCTCCAGGTGGGCTCCAGATACTATTGCAGTAGTTTTGTTACAATACCAGTAACATGCTAACTAGGGACAGTTGCTCATTTCATTTGACACATGGCAGACAAATCGGGTTAGGAGATGGCTGAGTATCTCCACATGTGAGCCATGTATCAATGATTTTCACAGGGTCTTCAAACACTGGAACAGATTTCTTAGAGAGATTGTAGAGTCTCCATCCCTGGAGATGTTTAAAACCTGAGTGGACACAGCCCTGAGCAACCTTATCTTATTGACCCTGGTTTGAACAGGATGATTGGATTAGACAGTCTCCAGAGGTTGCTTCCCACTTCATCCAGTCTCTGTGTTGTAAGAGAGTCACAGAGGTGCAAAGAGATCCTGGAGAGTCCTCCTTCTGATACAGACTCTGAAGCTATCTCCCAATGACCTCATAGAAGTCTTTGATGTGAGGAGCTTGGCAGCCCTGCGGAGTTGTAGGTCTCTCTAGGACCTGTAGCATAGTCCAGGAAGAATGCTGTACTTCAGAGAGGCCTTTAGGCTGGCTTCTAATAGCCATAGCTCTCCTTCCACCTGGACTGCAGGTTTCATGCTACCTGGAGGGCCAGCACAGCCTCTTATCCTATGTTTCTTTTTTGGTTAGGAGCTGTATGTATAGGTAATAGTAGCAGCTGCTCTTTAGAACACTTGGTTTACTCCCTTTAACTAAAACAACACGGTTAAATAAAAGCCAAGAACACACCAGAGCAGGGAGGAGCCACACTGTTTCTCACGAGGGTTGTGGCTGCCAGCTCTGCATAGCTCCCACATCACTGTCTCGGAGCAATGGTGTGTTTATTTTCTTTCCCAGTGTGTTTTGGTATTTCACTATTTGCCTGACAGAGATAAATGATTTCTTTAGATCTGAATAATAAGTAAGTAAAATAAATGTGCATATTGAGTTGGTAATTCTGACTCAAGTTCAGGCACATTGAAAACTCAGCCTGGAAAGTTGGTGTCAATTTTAACTCACAAGTAGTCGCATGTTATTACCTAGTCTTTGCTTCCCATTGTTTTGTTCTTCAGGCTTCTAGTTTCTTCTTGACTAATTTAGGACAAGTAACATTGAGAGCCGTCCCAGCCAGTGGCAAATCTGCCATGCACTGAAGATGCAGTTATAAAGCCAAAATGGGCAGAAAGGCCAGCCTGAAGGTCTGAGTTGTGAGGCTTCTTTATGTAAAAGAGGAGCCTTTCACTGCAAGATCTTATCAACTCACTAGACTAGGAGCTGAGGTTTGAAGAAAAATGTGGGCTTGTATGGGCTTACTATATAATCACAAGACTTGGCAGTATTTTCATGGTCTGAGAGAATATCCAGAATGTTCCTGGTTTCAGCCTCTTTTCATTGCAAATTGTTGAAGCAGGTGCTGTATGTCATTACTGATCAGTGCAGAATGTAGTGGAGTGGGGACTTTGGCCTTCCTAGGAGCCCCTAGGCACTGAGATCATACTTTGTAATGAATAACAGCATATGGACACGGAGTGAGCTCGGACGGGGCCTGATTGCGCTCTCTTGCCTGTATCACGTCTGTGGGTTTTTTATACAAAGTCAGTGAACTGCACTGATTTGTATTAGTGAAGTGTCTGGTGCATTGACTCCAGGAACGTTGCTCCTGATTTACACCACTGCAAAAGTGACCATAGACTAAGCAGGTGCAGATGCACATATTTGATGTAGATCTCTGCTTTCCTTCAGAGTGCTTTTGGAGTAGCTTACCAATATATTTTTGCTTGTAAAGACTCTAATTCTTCTGTGAAGAGCAAAGCAAATGTTATTTCACAAGGGGAATACAATGTCTCTCTTGATAGAGGCAGCCTGTATAAATCAGTAGTAATAATACCAATAATAATTATTGTTGGGTAATCTCATGTTCAGGATTCTGGCTGTGCAGGCAGTTCTTCTGCATTTTGACAGCCTTGTGGCCAGTAAGAAAGCGTTTAAAATGATGCAAGCATTTAGCATTTGTGAACTTAACTCTATAAACTTGATGGAGTGAAGAGAATCTTTTTGTTCTGTGCTGAGCTGAGAAATATTCTGGCACTCTGGACACCTGCCATCTTCCCCCTACTGCCTCTTTTATGTCCTGCTGTGAATCTGCAGTATCTTCTGCAGTGGCAGCAGCTGGCAGGACTCCGGTATCTGTACCTCCCTGACAGCTTTCTGTGTTTGTACAGCACCTTGCACTACACAGCCCAAGTTCCTCTGTGGGGCTCGTAGGGCACCAGCAGTGAATGTGATAAATAATGACAACAAAATATGTCAACTATGAACAACATGACCCTGTAAATCATTGACAGCTAGAGCAAGTGTTTCCTCTTTGGAAAATAGTTACCCTCATTTTTGTTTTATTCTTTCATCTCTTTATTGTCTTTCCTGTGCTAACATCAGACAGCAACCAAACAAATCCATGGGGTAAATATGCCCAGAGCATATACACAAGATGAGTGGAGGTGCTGGGATGTCCATAGAGCTACACTGATTTATGCCATTGCAGTGTAGCCCCCTTGTCCCTAGGATGCCCTCCTGCAATGCTAAACTGGGTGTTTAGTTCCTGTAATCACTCAGTAGGCATATTTCTGAGAATGAGATCTGAGCCAAGAGCAGAAATCTAATTCAGGATCTCAGACGATCTTTCTTTCTTCTAACTGGTGGCCTTGGGCTCAGAGTGACTGACTCACACAAGGAAATGAGTGTGACCTGTATGTTGTTACTGCTATGTGTGCACGTAAGGGCAATTGAACTGGTTGATATCTGATGAAATCACTGATGACTTTTTGGTGACCTCTGATGGAAAGGTCACATTTGAGACCAGGAGATTTTTTTTTTTGCACAGTGGTCTGCCAGGAACAACAGCACCTCATTTCCACATGTTGGCTCTGCAGGAAACAGCAGCAGTCCAGCTCTTCCAAACTTGCCTATATAAAAGTTAGGGTCTGAACCTTTAGTTAGCTAAAATCATTGTATCTCCCTGGGAATCAAGGGAGCTTTACTTATCTCCACCAGCTGGTTCTTAAATGCAAGGGTGATCACTGAATATTGTGGCATGTCCAGATTCTATACCACCCCCTGAATGGGTGTGCTTCATATACTAACTTTTGAGTAGCAGGACATTTGTAGTAGTAGAGAATGTACATTTAGGAATCAAACCTTTATTTTCAAGGTTTGAAAATGTTGATCAGAGAGCAATACGCATGTGATCTTTTCTAGGCCACTGGAGTTTACATGTATCTGATTTGCCTGCAATTTACAGTAGTTAGTAGCAAGTGAAGAGAGAATTGGGTCACATGCTATCTGGTTCAGCCCCAAATACAGTTGCTGATGTTTAGGAAAAATCAGGAAGTTGTAGGAGAGATGAATTAGGGGAAGACTGAAACTGGTCCCTTCTGGCTGCCCAAGAGGGGCACTGTGTGTAAACTTGAAGGCTATGGATCACACAATACGGGAAATAGGTGTGGGTTAGAAATGTCAACCTCCCAAACTGTGCAGCTGACAAGAAGCCAGAGAACCACATAGATCAGGATATATCACCTGCAGCCTGTGGCCCATAACAGTGTTATCTTTCTTTACCATTGAGCAGTCCTGCCCCCTGTCTTTGCTTGTCATATGGCTGACCTGTCTTTCACTTGGAAACTTTGTAGTGCTGACTCCATGTGTGTGTACATATATATATATATATATATATATATATATATATATATATATATATATATATATATTTAGGAGCTGCCCTACCAACATAATTTCCTGCTGATCTCATTGGAGCCTAATTCCATTTCTGCTGTCAGCTGGGATCCAAGTCTCCATGCTGTTGTGTGTAGTATCTGATTGTTGAGTTGGGGCTGTTTGGCATATTTCAGAATTAGGCTGCTCTCCAATCCTTGCTGAGGCTTCTCTCTGCATACATTAGGACTAGGAAGGAGGTGAGAGAGTGCTGACAGTCACTAAGAGGTCTTGAGCTGAGCCTAGGGTGGAGGAAAAGGATTAGGCTCAGTTGCTTTCACTGGTGCGGTAGTCATTGATGTCAGCAGAGGGTTTGCCGAATTCCATTAGATGCTTTGGGCTGCATCATCAAATGTTAAAGGCCAATTGAAATAGCTTATGTGGCTTTCTGCCAGCTGAGAACTGGCTCTCACCTCATGCTGCTACTCTGCACAGCACTGCTGCCATTATATGTACTTCTACTTGTTTGCACCTCCTTTGCTGCCTAGGACAGGTTGGCAGGACTAGATGTGGCTCCACTTCCTACCTGGACACTGTGTAGAATGGGCAATCACAAAACTCCAGTGGTGAAATGTGTTTGAGGAGTCAGTGAATGGCTCTGAAAGTGCAAGGTGTGAAAGGGATCTAACAAATGAAGCTCCTTGTGCCATCAAAGTAAGATTGATAACTCCTCTGACATTTCATATTCAATATTCTGAATATTGAGAAGTGTGGGTTTCCCTTGAGACACCAACCTTTCTGCTTCTCTCCATCTTCAGAGAATCTGCTGGAAGATGGGGGAAGCAGCGGGGGGGTGGGTGGTGGTGTGTGTGTGGAGAAAAATAAAAGATAAGATAGACTTTGGGTGGGGAAAAGGAGAAAAATGACACAGAGGAGCTTTTCCCTTTTTTTACTTCATCAGCACCAACTCTCATTTCAGTCTGGCAAATGGAATTGTGCTGCTCAGCCACAATGAATGATCCTGTTTCTCTACCCCCCCAGCAGGGTCACTGACAGAGGCTTGAAAACTAAAATAAAAATGTTCCTGTTTTTATGGACACTAGAACCTGTGATCTGTTTCATTTGAGAACTTTTGAGAGGCTAGAATCAGAAGGAGATAGAGGGAGAGAAAAATCAAGGGAGCTAAGAGCAACCTGAAGCAGACTTGATTTTTTAATTTGCCATGAGGAGGCAATCCAGGTTTAAGCAATCCAAGGGTTGCTTAAAGAATGAGAACAGGAAAAAAATAGTTTCTAATTGCATTTCTCCCCTCCCTACTCCTCCTTAGTACCTGATCTTGTAAAACAAAGAAGTAGTGGCTCCTGGAACAACTCTGGATACCCAGAAATGAGATGTTGGATATGTCTTTGCCAGGTGGGAGCTGTCCTAGCTCAGTTCACTCTGAAGGGGCTAGTGCAGATCAGTTTGCTGCTCCAGCATTTACTTGCTCAATGAAAGACCCTAGATGCAAGTTTGTAATACTGTTTGCTGTCCTATCATGTCTGGAAAGTCATGATAGGACATGACTATGTCCTGCTGTAGCATGTTAATGTCTCAGCTAATGTCACCCTGTATGACCTCTGTGTCTCATCAAATCCACCTCAGCCAGAACATGGATGAAAAAGCCTCATGTAACTCTGTTCTGTCATGTCTGCTACCTCAGCCAGTCAGATGAGGTGGCCTAAATTGCAGCTGGTCAAGCTGCAACAGGTGGACAGGTGTCTTTGAAGGTTTTAAACTTCCCAAAGGAAGTGTGCTGTATAGTAATGAAATTTAGTCTGGCTGCATCTGGTTGCAGGTACTGTGCTGGTCCATGTTGTGCCCCTAGATTCATAGTATGTCAGGAAAGGGACCCTGCAACACCAACATCTCAGATGGGCTTGTCTCCCAGATGCTGCCTGTCTTCCATTAACCTCCCTGAAAGTCCCATACAGGTGTGTGTGCTGGCAGTCCAGAGGGCAAGCCTGTGAGCCGGGAAACAGGCAGCCATGGCAGTGACATCTCCTGGCAAGAGGTGCTCTATTGATGGCTTGGATTCCTTGGTGAGAGTTTCCAGTGCCACAGCTCAAAAGCTGCATGGTGCAGAATGTCTTCCATACTCCTGAGAGTGGTTTTGTAGATGGGGCACAAGTGGCTTTGCAGTAGGTTGGGGTTGACTATCTCCCTTAGCACAAAAGACACATTTTCCTGGAAAGGGGGTGGATTGCAGCCTCTTGCGCAGTAAAAACCTCTCTCTGCAGGCTGTGGCCTGGGGCAGGCATTCTTTACTTACAGTAATTCACCATCTCTCAAGGGACCCATTGAGCTTATTTAACAAAGGTCAGCTAAATTTTCTAGTATCCTGCTGTGAAAGCAGGATTAGTAGAAGTCTTATTTATCCTTGGTGTCCAGCTACTTGACTGTTCACTTCAAACTGCCATGCTGGTATAAGTCTGAAATTGGTGTGGTTGTGGTGGGTAGAGTCTTAAAGCACTCACTGCATGGTGACTTGCAAGAGGGTGCAGCTGCACAGAGAAGGCTTGATTTGCTTCCTCACTTTCCCTGCTATGATTTTCCACGGCTGAGACTCCCAGGGTTTTGAGTTGCTCATGTTTTTCATCAGTCTGTATGTTCATGGGCAATTTTGGCCAATTCTGTGCTTAAAGAGGACTTGTGTTCAGAGGCTCTAGGAACAATTGGGTCTCACTATGTGATTTCTGCTTGAGGGATGTTCCATGAATTGAGTTTGTTGTCAGTGTTTTCACTGCTGCTCTTCATGGCCTGGTGGCCCTGTCTCAGCTGGGGGTTTGTGGTGATAGGTACTGTGCAAAGCGTGATAAGAAGCAACAGCTGCTCTGAAAACTGTGCAGTGCAAATTGATGTGGCTGCCAGGTTTGCAAGGATGGTATTCTGGCTTTCTCAAGTCTGTTATAGTCTCTTACTGCTTGTTCCTATGGGGTATCTAATTTACCTGTCTCTTTAACTGTGCTGTTGAATCTGTGCATCCCATTTCTGGAATCTCCCCAGTCCCATCAATGAAGAGTCTGTGCTTCTAGCTTGTGGTGTACAAGAACCCCTCTTTGTCCCCTCCATTCCAGATGTTGCTGTATAAACAGCCTGTTAGTGGTTGCTGGAGCACTCAGCTGGTCTGCAGCTTTACTGGCAAAGCATTTCTGCACTCCACCTGGCTCATCAGTGGAGTTCTGGTAGCTGCTCTATGGCTAGCTGGGGATAAGTAACCACCAAAATCCTGGGAATCTTTTGCAGCTTCCCCAGGACGTGGTCAGGGAGCTTGCAGCAGACCTGAACTTCTGATCTTTCAAGAGCAGCAGCAGTGTCTCAAGCACAAGATTGCCCTTCCATTCAGAGCAATGAGTGCAACTGCTGACTACAGAGTGCTAAATGGTTTGTAGAGCAGACACAGAAAGCAGAGGGGGCTGAGTTGGTCAAGGCAAAACAAAAGGAGGTGATGGTGAGGGTTTAGATGAAAGTCTCCCAACCCTTTGCAGTCCGAGGCTGGAGCAGCTCCATCCTTCCCAGAGGAAGCAGCCCCTGAGTGTAGCTGGAACTGACAGTTCTGCTGATATGAATTAAAAGCAACATGGCAAATGGTGTTTTCTAGTGCTGTAATTATCTCTCGAGAAGGAAACAAGCAGCTGCCTCTGGCACAGCTCTGATCAGCTGTCTCAGGAAGGGCAATTGCAACTTCACCTGTTTGGTTTCCTTTTGTTGTTGTGCCTTGATACTCAAAGCCAGTGAGGCTGGGCACCATGGCAGCTTGATCCTGGCACAGCCAAGAGCTGGATGTGGATGCAAGCTCCTGCCTTCAGGGAGAGTCCAAGCACTGATCACTTCCAAAGTTAGCTTTCAGCCTTCTCTTTAACCCTGGACCAATTTCTGCTGTAAACTGACACTGATGGTGTTCCTACCATGCAGGAAGGGGTAAAGTTTCTATTTTGAGTTTCTGTCTGTGTCAAGAGTTAAAAATAAAGCAATCTGTGTGTCATGGTTCCACAGTCCCCAGACTCATTGAGGCCATGAAATACTATGTAGGGTCTGAGCCAGATGTGATTGGTCTTTTGAAGAAAAAGGTTTAATGGTGGATATTGCCCTTGTATCATGTCCTGCTGGTATTTTGCCCATGTTGTGCCTGGGCTAAATGTAGAAAACATGACTTGCTGTGATGCAGTAGCTGGGTATGTTCTGTGCATTTTTGTTGTTGTCAACCCTTCTGTCTCCTCTTTTGCTTTCCCATCCTTCTCCTGTACAGGTGACTTGTGTTATGTAAGGTCTTATTTTCAAGCATGGACCCTTCCAAGAGTGTGTGTTATCTGAAGGTGCAGGTTGTATGACAATATGATAGACTGGTTTTATCATGATGAAAGTTAGGCACTGTGTAATTGATACTGTTGTTTCTTGGCCATTGGCTCATCAGAGCCATGGCTTTTTCCTACCATCTTGCAAACCTCCTTCAAGTGATCACCTGGTCTAAAAAACATTTCCCTCAGTGAGAGAAGGAGATGAAGAAAGTACAGCTCTGAAGATGAAACACAGATTCCACTACCCATAATTCTCACTGATCTAAGTTTTGGCTAGGGTGAACATAGACCAAAGTATGAGTTGTCTGAAAATGAACGCATCAGACTGTACTTGCATCTTCCTAGTCACTTGGTCAGGATGGCTTTTGCTTAGGGAAGGACATCAGAACTTGGGAATGGGAAGGAACTGCATGGGTTTTGGATTACAGTCTCCTACAGTGATGGTGTCAGGCTGTGGGTCAGATGCACAGCCCAGAAGAGGCTGCAGAAGTCTCAGTCCATATGCCTTGACTGCTCACAGACCTTCCCCAATCCTCTGTGAAGCCTACTGTGCACCAGGCTTGAAGCCACAGTGATAAAAGCAGGAAAGATCAAAGACTGGGCCAGTCATCCAGTAGGTAAAAACACCCTGATGGTCCTAGGCCATGCTTTGCTCTGCAGAATAAGCTGAAATCTTCCCCCCCAGCAAAGCAGACCTGAAAAATATGTGGGTAAAATCATCACCAGCCCCATCTTCTCTGACCTTCCTACCTGTTCCAAGCCTCTTTGCCACTTTGGGCAAGCCCAGGTCTTGACAGGAAACCAGAATGCTGCAAGAGCAGTGAGGGCTTTACAGTAAGAGATGTTCATCTGCTCTTCTGTGTGCAGTCTTCTGTCTATGATGAATTAGTCTGTTACATGGCTTGTGTTGGGATAGCTCCTGCAGCCTATGGACTGTCTTCATCTGTCCAGCAGCAGACAAAGGAGAGGAGATGCCCATACAGCATCAGGAAAGAGGGGAAGCTAAAGGAAAAATGAAAAGGAGAATAGGAGGCAGGAGGAATTATTTTTTTCCCTTTCCTTTTTTCTTTATTCTTCCTGTGCACTGCCTGTTCCTGTCAAAGCTGCTGGAAATTGTTACCGACAGATCGAGTGTCTTCCAGTTTCTGTGTCAGGGAGTTTTGCCGATTCTATGAACCATGCAAAAGAGGGGTCAGGCAAGAGAAGGCAAGAGCAGGAGAATGACCAATTCAGCACAGCTCTGGCTTTATCACTGATCTGGTCAGGTTCACTGGGTTTTAACTCCATGAGCCAGTCAGGCTTAGAAACTCACACCTTTATCACCTTTCAAGAGGAGGGAGCAGGGCAGTGTGAATTCTCTGGGGTCATCTCCCATAGCAGAGACTGCCTTGCCCTCCATAGCATTGCCAGACACTTGGATGTTCTCTGTCAAGATTCATCACTATTTATTACTGCACAGAATGGGGACAAAGGCATATTGGAGGAGGGTTTGGGTTCTGCTTGGCCCTACCATCATAGCTTAGGGCAGGGAGGACCATGAGGGGATCAAAACTTGCCAGCACCATGTACCATTTCTGTTTGGATGTAGGTCAGAACAGAGCTCTGAGGTCATGGGACAACCTTCAGTTCTGCCATGTACATAGAGGCTGTATCTGTACAGGTCTAAAAGAACAGACCACCTCTTGACTGTCCCTGGAAAAGTCCTGTGTTGTGACCTGTGTGCAGCTTGTCTCAGTCTGCTTGGCCATGAGCTCCTGTGCCTGGTGCTTTTGGACACCCAAGGTCCTTATGCTCAAATGGATGTGATGCAGACTGTGTGCAGCCCAGGAGAGGCCTTGAGGTCTTGTACCTGACAGTATGACTACATCCAAGGAATCTGATGCTCACCAATGCTCTACCTGCATGTGAAGGTTATACTGGACCTGATGGTATTGTTAGTTGTGCTAAAGGTGGCAGCTGAAAGGTGCAGTCACTGGTAGGATCAGGCTAAACAGACATCCCAAACTGGTGTGAGAGACTGGGAAAATTTCTTTGGAGACTTTGCTGAATCCTTTTCTGTGACCAAAAATCAGGAAGAAGGAGTCTTGCAGCGTTTAGGTGCTTGGGCAATTTCTTCTTCTCCTCCTAGAAGCTGGAACCTGGTAGCTGTGAGAAATGGAGTGTCTTGTGAGGAATGTGTTACTGCAACTGATAGTCACTTTGCTGGAAGCTTAGGCCTGACTGAGCTTGAGTGAAGGCTTGGGGGATTTTAGTTGGCATAAAGTCTCTGCAGGTCCAGATTAGTTCCTTAAAGCTAGGTATCTTGCTTCTGCTCACTGCTGAAGCTTTGCTCTGGCACATTTCTGGTAACATCATTGCTGAATGTGCAGGCCCTGAAAAAGATAAGTCTCTGCCTTCAGAAGTAGGATCATGTATCATCACAACTACCTGCAGAGTATATAAACTGAAGTAGAATTGCTCAGTGGAAGAGAGGAGCAGTAAGCCACTGGGACTCTGAGATCTTGTTCCTTTCTTGGTTGATGGGGGCCACTAGGCTGTTTGAGTACTTCTGTTTCCCTCTCTAGAAGGGGTCTGCTGTAACTTCTCTGCTCTGGAGAGGCTACAAGAGCTGTTCTGCTGCAGTCAGTATGGCTTCTAGCTCAGGAGGATGTCCACAAGGGGCCCCCCAAAGCTCACACCAAAACCCAACCACCTGAGATCCCCCAGCACTGCAGTGCTCTGCAAAACTATTTAGCTGTCTGAGCATGAAGGCAGAACAACCAGCCAGTGCCCAGCTCTGGGGACAATGAGATTAGGAAGCAACGTACACGTTTTGGTGGTGGCTTTGGCAAGGACAGTGCTGAATGTGGCAATTCCAGAGGATGTGTACAAATAGCAAAGGGGCTGGTGCTCCTCTGCAGGCCAGTGGGAATCTGCTTTCCTGCTGCTCACTGGCCTGTGCTATTCCATCACTCTGCAGAGAGCAAGATGCTGTCTGCTGGGGTATAAGTCAGTAAAAAAACCACCCAAACAAACGTGTTACTCCAGGAAAAGGTTCCTGGAGCTTGTAAAGTGGAGAGAGATTGAGGGGGATGTCAGCTGACCCTGCTTTCACCACCAGCAGAAAGCACAGAGGGATGTCAGGCAGCTTTCTGTGTGTGTTCTGGAGCTGTATGGGAGATGCCACTGCTTCCTGTGGCGGTTGAGAGGCTTGGGCATATGGGTGGGTTTTGTACAGACCCAAAGTTTTCCATTACCCCAAGAACTAAGAGTCTAAAGTGAGACAGGGTTGCTGACACAGATGTCACTGAGTAGCAGAAATGTAAGTTTATGCATCCTGGACTCTAAATAGAGCTGAGCAACTAGAGATCACCTTCTGTGAAGGGTATGAGAATCAAGGTGGTGGTGGAACTTGGGAAAGGTTCAGATGGATCTGATCTGAAGCACAGAGGAGTTCAGTGATAATTCAATAGCTGGAGTTTCTTCTTTCCCTGAGTAACTTTTATGGCTTCTTACGCAGTGGTCATGTGGCAGGAAAATGCTGAGTGCTGGTGGGTAGGGACTCTTGGAAATGTCATGGCTGGGGCAGGTTATAGCCCCAATGCAGGGTGGAGTTTTGTTGCTGTAGGTGCTGTAAAGCTGAACAGCAGCCTGGACTGTACACTGTAGAGCTCTTGGAGGCAGAAAAGTGGGAAAAGGGAGAGATTGCAAAGTGAGCGAGATTGGGTCCAGGTCAGCAACAGAGTTAGGAAATGGTCCCAGAGCTCCTGACTCTGAAGCTTCTTGTCTTTCTTCAGTCATCTCCATTGGTGATTAGGCAGTCTCAGCTGTGGCTGGGTGAGGGTATCCTTCAGCAGGATCCCCACAGGACAGCTGCAGCCCTGTGCTCTTAGGCCAAGTCATCTGAACAGAAGTTAACCATGTTATGTGGGAGAGGGTTGGCCTAACATGTCAGCAGGAAGCAAAATAGTGATAGGCTGTCTCCCAGTAGGAACCTTTTTTCTCCACTCTTGTTTCTTTTGCATTCACACTCCTTAAAACACCTCAGAAGGTGACTGACTAATGTTTGTTGCTAAAGGAAAGATTCTGTGGGGTTTTTGGAAGAGGCCTTTTTTTCTCTGGCACTGCCTGGACTGTCCACTGACAGCAGGAGAAAAGAGTTGGGTTCAGTACTTGGAATGGAAAGATCAGGTATTTGAGGTGGTTTGTTAGATCCTCTGAGGATTTGTGGCACAGACTTGGAGCAACTTCAGGCAGTTTGTTCCCCTTCCTGCACGGGTGTCACCTTTGCTGTGGACTGTTTCTGATGGCTTCTGTGCCGCACTGCTGATTCCCAACTGTGCTGCAGTTTCAGAGGTCTTTGTCCTGACTTCTAAATACACAAAAAATGAGTAGATAGCTCTTGATTTTGACTAGCTGTGGGAAGTGCCAAGGGTAATTTGATGAATAGAGTCCTTTAATTTTGCTGCTTGTTTCAGAACAACTTGGGTTGCATTTTCCAGCTTTTTCTTCACTATGAGAAAAGCACAGAGTACAAATTGAGATTATAATCTACTCGTCTCCAATCTCTTCATGCTGACTATTGTATGTGAGACCTGGCAACTCTGCAGGGAAAAAGGGACCATGTCAGCAAACAACAAAAACCAAGCAAGCCTTAAGACAGATGAGATTCTGTGCAAAGCACACAGAAGCCAGTTCAGTTCCAATGTGATGCGCTTTGTATTTAATGTGCTTTCTTCTCCTGTGGTGATGTTCTGTTTTCATGAGGTTGCCCAAAATTTTCAACTGAATGGGACTTCAGAAAACTTCAGGTTTCGGAAGATATTGGTGAGCAATACAGGGAGAAAGGAGACAAGCAGCCTTTTGTGGGAGTGACCCAAACATGGGTACTGAAGGTGGTTCTCAAGCATGGTGTCTTTGGAGTGTGGGATCATGAGCAATGGTGACACTGTACATAGACAAGGTGCATTTCAATGGCCTGGAGCATCCACTGGCAGAACTAGCCCTCATAGCTCTGGAAGGAGCTTGTTCACAGCAGTCATGAAGAGGAGAGGAAGAGACCTATGGCGTGGTACTTACAAGCTAGGGGAACTTTTATACGGGCATTACAATTAGCAAAGGGGATGTTTGTGCTGAAAGTGTGTGTGGGGAGGGGTAGTCAGGGAGGCGAAAGAGCTGGCGGTGACGGGAAGGAAGGGAGGGTGCCCTGACCTCTTCTCATAGCCCTGACTGTGTCCCCATCTGAAGGTCTGGCATATCCACTCTCACTACTTAATGATAGTGACATTACCCATCCGCCCAGCATCGCGGGGCTTTTGTCTTCATTCAGGCAGAAATGAAGTTCTCCTGGGCGCACTTATCAATCACTGCAAAGCTCCAGCTGTTCCGGAGCCTTTGGATCGACTTCAACAGCCGTGCTTACAAATTGTCTCTGAATAGCACCGAGCTGAGACCCCCTTTTTTGTCATTGTCTTCCGACAAATGTTTTTTTTCAGCAGCCTTTCGCAGACGTTGCCTGCTGCCTTCTGCTGCAGTGATTGAAAACAGGCCTGTTTTGCATTCTCCTGCCGGAGTCCTGGGTTCAGGGAGCTGTCCCTGAGTGCCACTCCAGCGAGTGCCGTGCCAAAGACAATTACATGCATAGTTTTGCTGATTGCATTAAAATCATTAGAATGAAAGATTCTGAAATCGTACATTAAGGGGGGAAATTAGAAAAAGCTTCAGAGACAGACAGCAACGTCCCCAAAGTGAGGGCAATACAATTAGCTCAAATTGTGTTACATACACACAGACTAGGAGTAGCTCCTGTAACAAATGACCTTATTATTGCTGCTCCCTCTCTCCCTCCATTCCATTTTCTCTCCTTCCCATCCTTTCTTTCTTTTTCTCTGCTCTGAGACTTCTTCTTTGGCCAGGGCCACCGTTCTACCTATTCTTCCCTTCTCCTTGCCTTTCTCTCCTCCTTTTGTCTTGAGGAGTGCCTGGGAAAGCTTGGTCATGAGATCCCTGGAGTGTAGTACTTTGCTTTCAGAGCTGCTTTGCAGGCCATTTAAGAGGAAGTGAGTAAGTGCAACCCCAGAAGTTAATTTTCAGCTGAGCAAGAAACTTTGCTCTCCTGGGGAGCAAGGAAGTACATGACTCCAAAAGCTTTGTACATGCACCAGCCATCAAGATGATCAAAGCATTCAGCTCTCTAGCTATACTCCATATCCAGTGCCAAGAAAGAGACTAATAACTATGCCTGAGGTGGGAAATGTTCCTGCATACCACAGACACCAGCACAGCGGGAGGTGCAGAAAGGTTAATTCTTCAGGGAAGAATGAAGCTTCTCCCATGAGAATTCTGAGTTGTTGAAAAAAAATCACATGATGCCAGGGCTTATGGGCCAGCCCCTTTGTCATCCTGTAACCATGCTTAACAGAGGGCAGTTGACCACCTCTGAGTGTCTTACAGTTCACAGCTGTAGTATTTAAAGACAGCTGAAGGTAAGAGGAGGATTGGACTCTCAGGCGTTTGGCTGAATGGTATTCAGTCTCTGAGAAAAAGGGGAAGGAATAGGATTACTGAAAATACTGCAAAAAGAGGGAACTCGGAGGAAGAAGACTTTCTAGGAAATAGCAAAACTCAGGCTGTGGTTTAGCAAAAACTCCATGGTCTTGGGATCAGGTATCTTGGGACACCTGAAAAAAGCTCAAGGAAGCAAAGAAACTGCCTTTTGTAAGAAGAACGTGAACTTTATGTGGATGCTGGAGTCTGGGCAAGTCACAAAGGTCATTTGTCATCCTGTTCAGACAATGCCAAGAAGCAAATGAAAGACGATGGTCCTCCTTTGTGTGAAGATGGACTCTAAAGCATGTCATACGAATTGACCAAGGTCAACCAGGGAACCTACGTCAGGGGCTGAAATGCATCTTCCTCAGCTGGTAGTCAATTTTACAACTGGAAAACCAGTTGTGTCACTCTGCATGGTGACACTATACAGCTTCTCTGCTGGGACTTGGGGTAGTTATAGTATGGGCTGGGATAGCTTTTCTGTTACCAGGGTTAAGAGTTTGCAGCAACCTGTGTCAGATACACCTGTGCATCAGCTTGCCCTGTTTTGCCTCTGGTGCTTCCAATCACACACAATCTTTGTGTCCTACTAGAACATTATTTACTGTAGATCTTGTGTTTGTGTCTACTTGCTGCTTCCCAAAAGCCTAGACGTACTTTGCCGGCTCTGTTGAAGCACACATTGAGGCACTGAACACATGGCAGTGAAGCAGCACCACTGCTCCAGGCTCTACTTTCAGATCTTTGCTTTGCTATTTTCACTGCTCAGTGGTATCTTGGGCTGTGCCCAGCTGGCCTTAATTCTGCTCACATTTCTGTGCCAGGCTCCCATCAACTGACTGAGTCTTCAGAGGAGCAGATGTCAGTAGGCACCTCTGTGCTAAGGGGTCTGAAGACATCTATGCAGTGTCCCAGATAGTTATTGTCAGTGGGGTGGGTTTTCTTGCCTTCCCTGTGTATGCATGACTTTAGGCTCCAGTTCCACTCTCTGAGATGCAGAGTATTTTCTTTCCTCTCCGTTTAAACTCTAGCCCAGGATCTTGTTCCTGACAGGAGCTGCTGGGGCAGACTTAAAAGAAAACTGTTAAAAAAGAGGCAAGCAGATCTAATACTTCCTTGATCTACTTAGCTGGTTGCAGCAATCTGTGTCTTGGGGATACCTGGAACCCAGGGTGGTATCTTTGTGTTAATAATGTATTAATAACAAAGATTCCAATCACTGTACACTGACAAAGCACTGTGCAAACTTCACATAATATCATATGCTCACTTCTCTTAAGAGATTAGTCTTAGATTAGACATGACAAAGAGGGGAAATAAGATGTCTACTTATATAAAGGATTATGGGGATGAGAAAGCAGAGTAGGTTAGTGAGGTAATGGGGTAGGGACCACAGTAAAAAAAGCAGTAAGGGGAAAATGAAGGTAAGAGCAGGGAAAGAGGTAAGGGACCAGAGGATATATCAGCAGAGTGAAGTTGGTGGAAGATTAAGTTGCTTTCTAATGTGAATCAGAAGTGTGGATGGACTGTGTTAGACAAGCAGAGGAGTCCAGGAGGTGAGAGGACAGGGGTGTGAAAAAAGGGAATGGATTTGGTATGGTAGAGCAGCACAGACTGGAGACAAATGTGACAGAGGTGGAGAAGCAAGGTAGGAAAGGAAATTGGGCTAAGACGACCTGCTTACAAAGGAAAGGAAGTGCTGGGTTTAGTAGCTTTAAGGAAGAGAGGGTTATATATTTTTACATAAGGGAAATTGGGTGTTGGAAAATCAAGCAGAGATACAGGCTTGAGCAGTAAGAGGAGAGTAAAGTGATGGAAGGGAGATAGATGAGGGTGAGGAGGGGAGGAGTCTGGCTTGCTCAGAAGTCCAAAAGGGATCTAGAGATGCCTAGTAGAACAACTGAATGAGCTGTGGAGTCTAAAGATGACCTTAAAAACAATTGCAGAGAAGTGGGGTGCTAGGGAAGTGCAAATCTTCAAGGATATATTGGTAGCCAAAATTCCCAGTAGAAGACCTAATCAGAGGCAGCTATCCCTTATGGGGATTTTTGCTGCTTTTGTTTCAACTTAACTCTCAGGAAGAACAACCAAGAGTCAGTGGGATTTATCTGTTATCACTACTCCCTTTGAAGCACCTTCCTCCTTAGCTTTTTTGTGTGGCCAGTTCTCCTTTTTTTCCTAGCAACCATTAAGCTGTAAGGGGTGTTGTGAAATTCTGGCATTGCAAATTCTAACAGACCTCTTTGCCTATTGGAGATAAAGACTAACATTGGCTCTTTCAGAGTGTGGTGGGAGACATTCATTCACACCAACATCTCCCTGCAAGTTGGAGAGTCATGTGCAAACAGTCTACTTGTAGGTGCTATGCCTAGAAACAGGTAGGTTGTGGGATTCAACTTCTGAGGTGAAGCTGTAGACAGATCAGATTGTATGGATGTAAGACTCTGATATTAACTTCCAGGACACATTAATACTCAGCAAATGATATATAGCAGAACTTATTATGGTATTGTCAGAAGATGCTCTTTGAATTCTCTCCACTCTCTGGCCCATGTCTTCTCTGTACTCTTATCACAATATGCTCTCCAGATTTGGAGATCCTAGCTTGCTCTCATCCAGTGCAGACAGATTTCATAGACTTTTCTGAGACAATATGCAACTTTCTGTAAGATACTTTTTTTTACATCAACGTGAGGGAAGCTTTGAAAAGATCAGTCTCGCAGGGCAGAGTTAGCCTGTCTGAACACCTGCCTACTCTGCCAGAGATTCCACTGCTGCTTTAGATATGGCTTATGAAGACTGCTGGTTTCTTGTTTGCTTAAAAGTGAGGGGAAGGTGTGGCACAGACTAGAGCGTGTTTGGGCCAACAAGGGCCTCACTTGGTCAACTTCAACAGGCTTTTCATCAGGCCTTGAGTGACTGCTTGCATGTGGGCTGGTGTAAGTAGGCAGAGAAGGGATGTGGTCTATGGCAGGATCACTGCAGAGAAAGGATGGTGCTTTACTGGGGATGGAAAATGGAATTGTCACCGTGGAATGAATGAATTGTACAGTTTCTCTTTTGTAACCCAGGGAATAATTAAGATAGATGGGGAGATGAATTAGCTGTCCTGCAAGGTCAAAAGTGGATTGCCTTATTACTCTATTATTTCACTGTTGTGGAACTATCACCACTAACACCTTTTTCATGATATTTTGTACATAGCACCAAAAAAAAAGGAAAAAAGAAAAAAAAGGGGGGGAGATACAAATTGATCGTTTGCTGGTGAAATCAGTCTTCGTCATCGCCAGCAGTGCTTGGATTAATGGGATTGAAGGCTGCTGGAGGTTCAGCCAGAGAGACGGGCGGAAAAACAAGAGAAATTGGTTTGCACCCCTGGGAATGGAATTGATGTGACTTGCACAGAGCTGCTGCTCCAGTGGTGGCTGCTATGCTGTGATGCTGGTTTTTTTTTTTTTTAAAAAAAAAGGGGAGATGGGAGGACAAAATAAATCCCTAGCTAGAATACTGGGTCATTACAAACATGGATGGTAATCTTCCAGGGTGTTTGGGAGGTTCAGAGGTGTACATTTGCTATAAGCCTTTAGGGAACAACAGAGCACAGTCTTTGTGAAACAGAGCTGCTTTCTGGTGGTCTGCTGTTCCTGTGGGGCTTTAAAGATGAGGTTTGGGACAAGTGCTGGAAGCTGGACATTACTTCCATTATTGGTAAATACTCTCCAGTCTATGTAGCTGGCCATGGAGATCTTCCAAATGGGTAAAGACCATCATGTGGATGTAGTGAAAGTAGAGGAGAGGAGACCAATGATAGACGTGGCTGTAGAATGGGAGAAGCAGGGGCGTATCAATTTAGGTCATTGTGTTTTTGACCTGACAGTCATAGAAATAAATATGGGGAGAGGAAAAACCTATAGTTAGTCTTTCCATCTGCAGTGCCAAGAGGTGGCTCAGAAATGCTTCGTTGCTTCTGAGTTTCTTGCTTAGATTCTAGTAAATAAAGGTTTGGAGAGGTCTGAACTAATTCAGAGGGAATCCGTGTCTACGTACAGTCACTGTCAAAGGTCTTCCCTGTATTCAGGCATTCTCTTCTGTGTTTTGTCAGTGTTAGCAGATGGTGGTGCAGGGTAGATGCAGCACAAAGCTCTGAAGGGCTGAAGTTAACGTTCTTGACTACTCTTAAGCAGCAGGATGCGTAATGTTTATCTGAACAGCTTAAAAGTGGAGCTATTAAGAATGGCTTTTCAAATGTGGAGCTGGATCTGAGCAAGAGGAAGTCAACACAAGAGTTCTTCGTGTCAACTGGAGATCTGGCAGATTGTTTCCCCAACCAGAAGTATTCCCCTTTTATCTCATTCAGTCAACACTGATGCTGGTTATGAAAAAAATAAACAGTGAGATTTAAAAAGTAAAACCTAGATTATTCTGAAACCTTTTGCATGTGGTTGAAGACTCAAGATACCATCTTACACAGCTGTGTCCTGTCTATGGGTAGTCAAACTGAGACTGGAGGTGGCTTTCCAACTCATGGTTGGGAGTGTTTCCCATGAACGAGACCACCCATGATGCAATGGTGTGCAAGGCAAGTTTCCTCTTTGCTTTGCCTGCCCTGCTTTTCTGGGCTACACTCCTGATTGTGAGAGATGATGGTGTTAAGTTGGCTATGAACTTTACACTATTTTTGTCTTCTGCACTTGGACAGCCCTCCCCTGTTGATGGCTAAATTAACTTTTCCTAGTCTTATAAATTCTGAATAGCATGAAAGTAGAATGGAGACTACTAAGGTATAATATAGCTGGGAGCTGTGTGTGTTCATCTTGGACATGTTAATTCTGAAGTCTAAAGAAGGCAATTTTCATCTGAAAGAACTAGTGGGTGAAGTTTGGGCAGTGCTTTGGAAAGTCTGACTTCCCCACCCAAGTTGTCTGTGGGACAACACAAGCTCTCATTTCTCTGTGCAACACCATTACCCAGAGCATCAGTGAGAAAACCTAACAAAGCTTTTAAAAGAAAATTCAGAAAGTGGGGTGTGCATTAAAAAAAAAATCTCAGCCTCTTCTACTCTGCTTTATTCTGTGCTCAATGCGCAGATGGAAAACCCTGGGGAGGGGTCTGGGAAACTCCTTTTCCAGCACTGTGAACAGTACAGAAGCAAGACCTTGATGCACAACATTACAGTGTTTGCATCAGGCAACTGGTTCTGAAGATAGTCAGGGTGAGCTGAGCCTATTTACTAGTGGGAGGAACAGCTGCTGCACAGGGGCTACTGAGCCTTTCTGCTCTCAGATCTGCATGGTGGGTCTTGCCTTCTGCTTTCCTGATGGGAGGTCCTTGTAGGTCTGAGAGGGCAGATCTGTCCCTCAGAGCCATGCTCTGTGCAGGACTGAGGGAAGCATGCTTTCTGAACTGTGAGTTGGTATGCTGGGTAAGGAAATACTTTAACCCTTGTGTGCTTTAGATGGACCTCTTATTGTTGCCAATCTGATCATAGAATCACAGATTCATAGGATGGTTTGGATTGGAAGGCACCTTAAAGATCATCTAGTTCCAATCAGATGTAAGGAGGCATGTAAATGTGATGGAGAGTCACTTGACTGTAGGCTGTGTTATGTAAGATGGTCCATGGTGTTATAGACTGACATCTACCAGGAATGACCAACCAGCAGGAAAGCCTCTGCTCCAGCATTGCAGGTCCATGGGACTGGGACATGACCAGGGAAAGCTACTACCATAAGCTTCTACCTGCTGGCAAAGTGATTAGGATGTCTCCTCCAGGAGCATCCTTTACTGCAGCTATTTGCATGGTGGGTTGGCCAGTTCTGGAGAGTTCCCCACTGTTGGTGTCCCCGTCTCTGCTTTGGTTTGGGTGATGAAAGAAGACAGCTGGTTTGTCTCCCAAATGAGGATATGGCATGCTTTGGCACTACATTAGTCTCTGTGTGCCTTTCAGTTGCAATTAGGAACCCCAGAGGAAGGGTTTTGAGACAGCTATGTGAAGGCTTCACACACAGTTTCACATGTGTAGCAAACCAAAGGAGTAATCCCACTGCTGGTCTTAGGGAGGTGATCGTCCCCCTGTACTCAGCACTGGTGAGGCCACACCTCGAATGTTGTGTTCAGTTCTGGGCCCCTCACTATAAGAAGGACATAGAAGTGCTGGAGTGTGTCCAAAAAAGGGCAATGAGGCTTGTGAAGGGCCTAGAGCACAAGTCCTGTGAGGAGCAGCTGAGGGAGCTGGGGTTGTTTAGTCTGGAGAAGAGGAGGCTGAGGGGAGACCTCATTGCTCTTTACAACTACCTGAAAGAAGGCTGGAGCAATGGGGGGGACAGCCTCTTCTCCCTGGTGACATGTGATAGGACCAGAGGGAATGGATCCAAGCTGCGCCAGGGGAGGTTTAGGCTAGATATTAGGAAGCATTTCTTCACTGAAAGGGTTGTTAAGCATTGGAATAGTTTGCCTTTTCAGTGGTGGAGTCACCATCTCTAGAGGCATTTAAACGACATGTGGACCTGGTGCTTAGGGACATAGTTTAGTCATGAGCTTGCAGTTTTAGGTTGAAGGTTGGCCTAGGTGATCTTGGAGGTCTCTTCCAACCAAAGACATTCTGTGATGCTTGTAGCTCTAATGTATTATGTCTTTTGCCTCTCAGCACTGGCTCCTCTGTGACTGTCATCATCCCGGGTGAATTGTGGTTTTGCTGAAAACTGTTTTTGACCGAAAGCAGAGATGCAGGAAAACTTCAAATGTTTCCTTCCAAAATTTAGAAGAAAAACAAGCTTTCATTTTCCCTGTTAAATAGGTTATTTTGAAATAGATTTTGTTGAAATGCAACTTTAGAGAGTTACAGAGAGAAAAATCTAATGCCAAAGTACAAAGACTAGCTTGGAGTGAAACTATACATTTTGGTTGCTCTTAAACACTTTCTTGTTTCCTAGACAAAGCTCTTCCCTCTTCTTGCCTTCCTCTTTCTGGCATACTGGGGTTTGTTTTTTTTAAATGCGTGGTTTTACAGGCAGAACTTATTTGTGGAGACAGCAGGGAGCATCAAGGAATAGATTCAAGTGAATATAATTATTTCTTTACCTTCCTGACCTCTTAACTGATAGGAGTTCAGTGTTGGAATCTGTAACTTTTAAAACCATACCTACAGGAAAAAAGTTCTTAGAAGTGGAGACTTTCATTGTTTCCACTGAATGTAATCAGGTATGTTTTACTTCTGGTGAAAATTGGTGCATTTTACACCATGGTTGATTTTTCTTTAAAACAAGCCCTAAGTTTTCATCCTTCCATGCCCCTTTCTCCTACAGCATTCACACACCTAACTGCATGCCTGGATTTGACTGATCAGTGATGGTAGCTATTGTTATTATTATTATTATGGTCCTGCTAAATCAATGGGTATTAAAGTAGCATAAGTGGAATAAAGTGAAGAGAAAAGGTACAGAAAATACAGTTCTGAACTCACAGCTGCACCTTTGGAAGCTGAAGTAGGCACTTTATCTGCTAGGTTACAGCCTCTGGTTATCATCTGTGGGAAATTAAAGGTAGTATTTTTACCGCTGGAGGGCTCCCATATTTTTCCATTAATGCAACAGAAACATATTGAAAATGACTAATACTTGGGTGATAAAACCCATGAAGTTCAGACGAAGTATGTTCTCTACTTCACTGTGAGATCTGTATGCACAGGACCTGTGTTGCTGGTTTGACAAAAAGGCAGTGCAGATCATGTGGTGAACAGACTTTTACTTGGTGGTGATATCAACCAAGTGGTATTAAAATGTAGAATTTTGCCACTGGATGGAAAGCTCCAGATCCTGAGCTAGCTGTGGGAAGCATGGCAGCTCAGTAAGGCTTTGTGAGGATAATGTGAAGATAACTTACATGAGATGAGGATGTGGCCCAGAGGGGGCAGTTGGTCCTGCTCAGAAGCACAGTTTAGCCTGCGTAAGTCCTGTTTGTTGTGAAGTTTATAGGTTTTGTATTTCACTCTTTGAAAAGAGGTGGTGGATTGAATAACTCTCTGTTTACACAATTCTTCATTCTCCCCCTGGTGTCTTACTATAGCCATCGCTCATGGTCTAATGGAAGAATCTGGGTGGATTCTGTGCATGCTCTGAAGAAGTATTTTTTTTGACTTGGTTACATAGTCCTGGGAAATAGATGCGTAGATTTTTGTGGGTTGTACCAGCTACACACAATAAATTAGGTCACTGATAGCAACATGCAGGGCCAGAGGCAGCTTCATTGAATACCAATGGATCCAATTAAATTCTAACAGCAAACATTTTGCCCTATGAGAGGAGGAGAAACAGATTGTATGAGTCCAGCTGGGAGAAGGAACACGTTTCTTAACATATTAGGAAGGTGTAGGAGAGTTAATCTGCGACATCTCATGTCTGTGTTGTTCTGGAAGTGGAATGTCAGTGAGTGCATAGTTCAAGTTGGAATCTGCTGAGCACTGTACACTATACTGTGCATTGTACTCTATAAAGGCACTATTGTCATGTAAGGAATGGTTTCACTAGGATGAGGTGGGGAACTGAGGTACCCAGGCGCCTTCCTCAACACATGGCTCAGAAATGCCGAAGCAAAGAAGACATTCACTTAAAACATTTATTTTCTTTCAGAAGAAAAGGTAAACACAGTATGACCCAAAAAAGACTTGCATTTGCTTGGGTTTTCTGAGGAAAAAAGTTCTGAACAAGTCTAAATGTTGTACTTTCTCTTACTTTTAAATAAAATCCCTGAATTCCTTCATGGAAAGTACTGCTTCATAGTGAATATTTTTAATTCTTAACATAAAGGAAAATCAAGAAGAAAAAATATTTTTTAATAAAGAGGAATACAGAAATATAGACATACATATTACAGCCTTTTGTTTAGGCCATTCTGGAAATATTGTAGGACCGTTGAAAGGAAATCACAGTAAATTCTACCCTGTTGCTTCTCAAATATTTTGCAACTAGTATTGAAACAAGTATCACTCATGTGCAGGTATCAGTTCCTGGTCTTCTTAATGCTGTCTCGCTACTGGTCTAATATATATATTAGAATATATAACCCAGCTTCACTGTGTTTTGGTTTAATTTGAATATGATTGGTTTAATTTGAATATTGAATTGAAAAATTAAGCCTGGAAGTAGCAACATGAAGTAATTTGATCCATCTCCCTACTCTAGGGCAAGACCAACTCTACCTTGGATTGATATTTTCTAAATTTTTAACTAATTTTCTATTTTTAAAAGCTTTCAGCAATGGAAACATCATGGCTTCCCTACACCAGTTTGCTGCAGTGCTTCACTAGCCACCAGCACTAGTTCACAGCACAAGAAACCTTGTTTTTATGCCTTATCTGAATCCTACTGCAGTTTAAGCCTTGTTCTCTTCTCCATGTTGACGTGGAGAAGGGCCTATTGCTTTTGTTTTTACTTACTAGGAAGATGTTTCTCCTAAGCTTTCTCATCCCTAGACTGGACACCTCCAGTTCTTTCCAGCTTTCCAGGTCATGCTTTCCAAATTCTTTGACCAGTCTTACTTTTCTTCATAAGTAAGTCTTATTTGCTAATACGTCTTGAATGCTGGGGTCCAAGATCTTAATGTAATATTCCAGCTGAGGCCTCATCAGTGTAGAGAAGTTGATGTGCCTGATCATCTATGCTCCTCTTTAAGCAGTCCATGAGAGTGTTGTGTTGTTTTGTGTGTTTTGTTTTTTTTTATCCCCAGGATGACCTTACACTGTTCAGCTTCAGCTTTTTCTGCAGAATTTCTGCCTCGCCTATTGTTCCTGGTCCTGTATTTGTGCTATCTGCCAAAGTGAAGCAACTTGGTTTTGTCTGCACTCATTTACATCCAAGGAAATGTTAAATAACTCCATTGCACAGGAGCTGAGGCAGACATCCCTGCAGTTCAGTTCAAATTTGAAAAGGGAGGAACTGTCCCTGCGGGAACTTGGTAGTACCGGACCAGTAAATGTTTTCAACGTGTGGCAAGTGCTATGACTGCAAAAACCAAAGATTTGAGCTTGGGGCTCACGTGAGAAACGCTCACTAGAACGCCCCAGGGTTCAGTCTGTTGTGAATGGAATCAGCACTTGAATGCCGTCATACCATTTCTGTCAATACTGGATGGTCTTTGCAAGTCTCCTATCCAAATATCAACCTAATATGAGCCTGCTAGCTAATAAGACTATAGAAGGTTACAGAACAAGGTGGTTTGTCTGTAGGCCAGGTAGTGTGATTAACAGCAGGCATTTAATTGATTCTCATGTCTTCAACGATCAGCATAGGAATGGATTATTGCCTCCCAGCCCAGATTTACTGTTGACGATGCACCATGTCATACCACTAAACTGTCTTGAAGGTGATTTCTGGCCCTCACAATATCATGGGGCTGCATTGCAATGGCATTTTGTGACAAAAACCATAATCAATGGCATGCTTTAGCTCACCAGCCACATCGCTGCAATGTGTCCTGAAGGGTGGCCCTTTCCAAAGGAGCAGCCCTGAAACTGCTGCAGGTAATCATAACTGTGCCCCAGTTGTGGGGAAAATGAACCAGCTTTTATTTCACTTTTCATCTTAGTAAAGAAGAGGGAATGTTGTGTAAAACCTACAACCTTTTGTGTTAAAAAGCTTTGATGCCTTGCCTGAAGTTTGATTGTGCCTGGTTTTTGATGTTTTCATTAAATGAAAGAAAAAACCTTAATTATTTTCTCTCATTCCTTTCATTTCTCATCAAAAAGTCATTTTGGGGCAATCTAAGTATTTAAATTTAACAAAAAAAGACATATTTTGGCTTACTCATGTTTAGCCCCTAGGAAGTAGTTTTTACTCATAGCCAGAAAGTCATGTTTGGGAGACATTCAACTCTGGTCCTTCAGATTTTTCAGAAATATTCTACCTGTATTTTCCAGCTAAAATGGCCTGCCAAACTGATGAGAGGGCTTCTGGAATTTTCTCCTTATTCTTAAATATCTCTTAGTAGTGGTGTGGGAGGAAATACCTCCCTTAAATCCAGCAGGAGACAGATCATGGTGCTTTTATAACCTCTTGGGTTCTAGCTCACTATTCAGAGTTAACTTACTGTTGTGGTTCACTGTCCACCAGGTTTTATTACACAGGTCTTGGTCTTGTTGATTGTCGTGGTGTGTGTGTGGGGTGGGGCAAAATGAATGTCCTGTGCTGAGTAACACTGACTTTTTTCTTTGGCCTCTCAAGTTCCCAGGGCCAGTTTGCTACAGGAGAAGTCTGTCTGGATGAGGCTTACAGCCCTTGATTGACAGTGACTGAGAGCTGAAGTGACAGGTTGACTTCAATGCAAATCCAGTTTCTCCTCCTTTATTAGTGCTTCTTGAGTGCTATGTTGCAACAGTGAAGCTGGTGTGATTTACTGAGTGAATTTACACTCCAGTGATGTGGCAAGAGCTATGGTAATGGTTGAAAGCCAGCCAAGATGAAAAGCTGTGCTGCTGCAGCTTACCACCCTGACACCCTCCCACCTGGCTGGAGTTGCTGTGAGAGCCACATGCTTTTTGTGTGATATGTGTGAGAGTCTCTGGCCTCCAAGCTCATCTCTTGGGGATTGTCACCTCTTGATGGGCATCTGTAATGGTGATGTACCACTTGTAGTTTTGTGTGCCCTGTTTGACCACCTTGGGTGGATTCTTGGGACTTCCATCTTTCTGCTGTGCAGCGTTCCTGAGCTGGGATTGTCCCTTACTATTGGAGGAAAGCAAATAGTGAAGTAAGCATTTCCTTCCTGCTTTCTCTTTTTCACCATTAATATGGTCAGACAGCCAAGCTTCCCTGTGTCCTAGGTTGTGTCCCTGGGTTTTTTGAGCACGTTCTCTAGTGTTCATGAAAACCAAAATACATTTTGAATAAAATTTTGGGTTTCTGAAGACCTTAATTTAAATTTGTTGCTTTTTTATCTTAAGGGACTTACCCAAGTTTGTTTTAACCAATGCATTTTCAAAACATGAATGTCCTGGTTCCTGTTTATTAGTCAGAAATGGCATTTACAGTCTGGAGCTGAACTCTGAAATGTGTTTTTACAAAATGTGTTTTTTAAATCCATTCCTTTTCTGTTGAAGAAAAATTCCCATCCCTTTGCTTACTGCACACTTATGAGTGATTACAAAGATTACTGAGAGTTGTTCTGTTTTTTGTTGCATCTAATGCTGAAATGTAAGAAGCCCAACCCCTGCCTTATAGTACAGCTGCTTGGTGTGGGATAAGTAAAGGCAACAAGAGGCTCCAGCTGTAGGTCTTAGGGCCATAGACTGCATGGTTGGCTGAACCTCTGAGCTCAGTGCTGAGCACAACAGCAGTTCATAACAAAAAAGGGGTGCAATAAATATTTCCCTTTAGTCCTCCAGGAGCAGTGTGAAGCCAGGTGACTGGGAGGACTGGACTGATGGGAATACTTTTATAAAGCTGTTTCATTGAAATAAAAATGTCTGGTGGGAGCATAGGAAAGTCTCCAATGACATTATGAGAATTTCCTTAGTGGAAGTTAAGCTGCCTGATCTAAACTAGCAGCAGAGAAAGTGACCTAGTCTGATTAATAAATTTGTGCTCTGAGCATGCAGGGGCAAAGGGCAGAGTCAAACTAAAGTCCTAACACAGAGTGATTCAGAAGACTAACAAGGCCATACCCTTCCTCCATCCCAAGTGGGCAGTTTCACTGGGGTGGAGGTACAGATAACTTCTGCTAACAGAAGTTAGAATTTACAAGATTTAAATTTTACAATTTAAATTTACGATTTATAAGACCTGTTCCAGTCTGCGTCCCTGACTAGCAGTTAGCCCAAGCAGAGGCTTGACTGTCTGTCTTGTGCAGGACCCTTGTCCAGAAGACAGGCTGGTGGCTTCCTTTGGAATGGGGTGGGAGTTGCACTTGGCTCCTAGTGCTGGCTGCCTGTGTTGCTCTACACTGCAATGGCTATGAAATGCTTTTATCCAAACCTTGCAACATATTGTAAGTATGATATTTTGGTTTCCTTGGAAGAAGTTTGGGAGTTCAGGCAACAGTTTGCTGGGACCTGATCTTTTGTCTGTTCCTCTCTACTGCTTTCTTCTTGGAGATCTGAGGGTATGACTTTCCAAGCAGTGCTGGGGCCCATTCTTTGTCCCTTGACTGAATGAATCTCTCAAGCAACTCTGAGACACTCAGCCCTTCTGTCTGATAGAGTCTCATTTCTCTGTTCCACTACGTTCTTGCCATTGTCCTTGTTTTGCATTTCCCCTTAGTCCATCCCTCAATGTGATGTCAAATAAGTCTCTGAAATCCAGACATGCCACTTTAGCCTACCTCTCAATGTGATGCTGTAAAAAAGTCATAGGTATGTGTTTTCTGCTCACACCTGCATGATGCTGCAGAACTCCCTTTGTTAAAGAAACAGGGTTTCCTTGAGGGATTTGTGCATAGTAGGTGGGTTGTCGGCAGACACCACACACACATAAACTTGCATATGAGTGTAGTATTGGGCCTCACATGCAGGCTTCTTAGAAGGCTCAAGCTTCCATTTGAGGAACAG
Organism: Hemiprocne comata; assembly: GCA_020745705.1. Taxonomy (NCBI): domain Eukaryota; kingdom Metazoa; phylum Chordata; class Aves; order Apodiformes; family Apodidae; genus Hemiprocne; species Hemiprocne comata. Next base: position 18,495,412 of record CM036592.1, read on the forward strand.
TTATATGCCTTGTTTGGTTTGAGCATCCTCAATCGGTTAATGCAGGCAGATGGCTGATTTGTAAGCTGACGACTTTCTGTTACCACTATATTTGGGTAGCACAACATAGAGGTTAATATTTTCAGGGAAGTCCAGAGTTGTGACTCTGGCCTTGATTAAATAAGCATCGTGGTAGTAACCCGAGGGGTACCAGCAAAGACAAATCTGCATGAATCTCCAGGTCTCCAGCCCTTAAGTATCCATTTGAGATTAGGATTTTGTCCTACTGGCCATTCAGTTCCTCCTTGGTCTTCACACTGTCCCAATTCTCTCATCTAAATTTACCCTCCCTTTCTTCGTGCCAGGTTAGCCGTGGCTTATGTTTAGAGAATTTCTTGTCTTTTTGTCAATACAAATTCTTGTTTTCAGGTCCAATTGCATCAACATCAAGGTGTATATTTTTCTCACAGACACTGGAGCACACCCTTATGGGTTATAATAAAGCAAGGCAGGAGCCCCCCTGAGACCCTCTCCTTGCTCACTATCCAAGCAAGTTGCATGGCTGTAGTGGCAAGGAATCCAGCTTCCCTGTCATCTGGCCTTGATTGTTGTGAGCTTCTCAGTACCTCTTCTTTTGGGAAGCTTTTTTTGCTCCCCAATCTTCTTTGAGGTATGATCTCTGTCTCCTCAAGGCCTTTGGTTTTTATTCCAGGACACTTGTACTGCATTTTCCTGTCTTTATTCCTTTATTACTTCTTGCTGCAAAGTCCTTGCCTCACCTAATTACATTATGGCTTGGATCCATCTGTATTCTTTCCCTGGGAACATTCCAGCATGCTGCTCTTCTCCTTTTCTCAGTCTGAGACTTCATCTCTTTTGTAACTTTTCATGAGCTTCACACAGCAGACGTGAGTTGAGGGCTCAGCATTTCCTCCTCCACACCTGTCCTAAGGTTGCATTTTGGGCTACCCACCAGGCTAGTATGTCTACTGTGTGTGGTGGTTACATTCTTTTGACTTTAGTGCCTTAGACAAAGTTATTTGGGCCATAATGTGGTAACTTAGCCTAGTATTTTTGTCTAGTTGGAGTATTTCCTGTTGCTGTTTTGTCATCTTTACCCCATAAGTTTGCAGGAAAAGGGGTCAGGCCATTGTCCAGGGAGGTGACTGAGAGGTACTGATGGTTGGCCTCTGGGGCTGTGGTGGTGAAGGCTGCTTGGCCATCCCTCTCCACAAACACATGTGCCAGGTGGTGTTGGCAGGTCCTCTTGTTTGGTTTTGTTTGCCTTTTGTGATGTTTTTTTTTTTTTTTTTTTGTAAAAAGGCAGCAGCAGCAGCTGTACAGCAATGGCACAGCCGCTCTATTCCTGGCCAAGAACCCTGTGAAATTAATCCACATCTCTCTGAAATCCTACCCCGCTTTCGGGTCACTGCCTCGTTCCAGCACCGCGGAAGGCAGGGATCCCACGATGATTTATTACCAGCCCCAACGCACATATTATTATGAAATGAGTTTATTACACTCTAAATCTCCTGTTAATGTGCTACTGTTTTAATCCCTTTATCCAATTTTCAGTCTCTCAGGCTTGGCTGCTGTTCACTTGCACAAAACTCTCCATTCTGAAGGTTTTATTGTACGATATCCATATCCATTTATCCTGCTTTAAGGCTGCAGTGCTGAGGCTCTGGTGAGGAGGGGGAGCATGAGAAAGGGACTGGAGAGGCAGGAGGGGATGGGCCAGGGGCTGTATGGGGGGAGAGGAAGAGATTGGTCTGGCTTAGCCTGTAAGGGTATAAAAAGGAGTTGAAGTGGGTAGAAGAAGGGTTGGGGGGGAGTGAATGAGAAGTAGATCTGATTTTAAGGGGAGCAGTCAGGAATAGCTACTGAGCCAAGGAATGAGGGAACAAAGTGAAGGCACTTTAGTAAATCATACAGTAAGCAGGTAAGAGAGAAAGTGGCCTTTGCCACTGTTTTGAGACCACCATGAATCAAACAGCTCCAGAAGTGGAGAAAAAAGAGGGCAGAAACAGAGCAAAGACAGAAAATGAAGGGAAGGGGCAAAAGGAGGAGTGTGTGGATGGATGGTAGAGGAGAAGCAAGAGGCTAAGTGAGAGGGTGTGAGGGAGGAAACCTGAGGGGGAAAGGGTTGTTTGAGAGCCAGGGTGGAAAGAGCACACTCTGGGATGCACAACAAAAATGTTTGGGCAACAGACCAGTGAGAGGAATTGCATTCCTGATTTCCTCCATCAGTGGTCAGGGGCCAGCCCCAGCACCGAGAGAGAGAAATGCCTCATGGGAGTTTCTGTGAGTCAGATCACTGTTGCCATGGGGAGGTGCCCCACAAGGATCAAGCTTTTTCCCCCCTTTGCTTACTTACTCAGCCTTCCTGCTTTCCAGTTTGGTGACTGTCCCAGCCAGCCATTTGGAGATAGCCACCTGAAGGGACAAGGCTGTTCTTGGCATTTCAGATAATTGGCTGGAGGGAGTTTGCTCTGCAGTGTTGTGGCAGATGATGAGTGCTGGGTACTTCCACTCAGCCCTCAGACCAGAGAAGGACAGGCCTGCAGTAGATTTGAGACCATAAAATGGGTCCGAGAACAGATCTCTTGAGACAGCCCTCCACTCCATGGTGGCAAGTGCCACAGTAGGCATTAACTTTTGTTTACTCCAGCTAAGGATCTATCTAGAGCCATACCCAATACCTAGTGAGAACCAGCAGACAGACCTATGATTACCCAGCCCTGCTAATTATCCAGCTCCAGCTCCATGTGCACCAGAATAAGGAAGCTGCCAGAGCCATAAAACAGCATTGCATCCCTCAGCTGGGTTGTGGGAAGCTTCAGAGGAGGCACTGTGTGGTTGCCTGTAGAAATGATGAGGCAGGATGGTTTGGTCCCATGCTCAACTGTGCTGTAGTGCTGAGGTACTTTCAACACCTCACGGGTCCAGCTACAAGATGAGCACCGTGGCCCTACCATGTCTGGTTCTTCTACAGGTAGAAATAACTAGGTTGATGCATGTGGGCTGGCACTTCTTGGCTGTCAACTGTGGCTTGCAGGAAGCTGTGGGGAGAATGCTATTGCGTGAGAATTTTTTGTACGTAACTCCCTAGGCTGCATTAAAAATCATGGCCACAGAGCACAGTGACAAGTGTCTGCACTAGAATGTTCCTCTGCTGTTTTATGCCTTCTTGTTGTACAGATCTATAACGTACCATGCACTGTCCAGTAGATACTTGTGCAAAAATGTTATACTTTGCACAGAAGAATATACAGCAGTGTGCAAATTCATCAAGCTTATTTCTGATGAAGTGCAAATCTTTTTGGCTTTTCCCCAATACATTTTATTGTGCTTATAAAACAAAGTAAGAATGAAATATATACAGAAAGTTTGAAAATCAAGATATAGGAAGGGAATGTAGCTAAATAAAACTCACCAAAACTTATTTGGGAGGAGTGGAAAAATCCCCAAACTTTAAATGAGAATAGAGAAGCAAAGAGATTTGCTTAAAATAGCACAAGCTCTTGTGATGGAACTGCTGAGTAGCTAATGTCCTTGGCTTTTTTAGCCAGCCAGTTATTTAAAATAGCTCCTGCCCACAGTGTTTGCTTTATGATGTTCTTCTTCCTTCCTTCCACCTATTCTCTTATTTTCTCCAGAGAGATATTTTATCAGATCTAGCTACTGAGAGTAGGAGAGATGGAGATTAAATGAGATGGTTAGGAGGCTAATGTTTTTGGTCCATGGGAGGGATGCAGAAGTTGAAGAGGCTTCTTCAGCCTGTACTGGAGAGATGGACTAGCTGCACCTCTGGTGTGCACAGAGGATTAGTTGAGGGAAATGCAAATTAAGGGTTACAGCAGAAGGTCTCAAAGGGTCTGCCAGTCTGGGCTGGATTCTTGTCCAAGTCCTGCTCCCAGTCTCACCACCTCTGACAAGTCAAAGACCTGTTTGGTGCCTTGGTTTCCCTTCTGTATGAGGTGAATTAGGGACACTCACCAAGAGAAGAGCAGTGTCTTGGTGTTCATCCAGCCCAGCTGAAGCCAGTGACTACACTCAGGGATCCTGCCAGGTCAGGATTTCACCAGACCCCTGACTCTTCTCTTGTTGCAACACCCAGCTGGCTTCATGGTGGCCCTTTCCGAGCTCTGCTGTTGATTCCAGCAGATAGCCCTACCTTGCTAGCCTTCCCTGCCCTCCTTCCTCTTCCTTGCCCCCTTTCACCCCTTGCCCTACCTGACTGTCCTGCTTCTCTGACTCCTTCCCTCATTTTTCTTCTCCTCCCACTCCTCCTTTTACCCCCTCTTCCCATGACTCCAGCTCCTGCTTCCTTTCTGTCTCACATGCTCCCTCTCTCCTGCTACCCTCCCACATCCTTATAGCCTCCCCCCCACACTCCCATGCTCTCCCTCTCATGTCGAGGACTTGCCTCTACTCTCTGACACAGAAGCCTGTATCACTTCCAAGGCTCCTGCTGTCAGCTGGGGAATAGATAAAGATAAATGATATTATGTTAAATTCCACTTAATGACAAATTTTTAATTTTCTGAACATGGTCATTTTCTGGCTAGTGAATCAAGTGTAGGGAGCTAATTACATGAAGATCTGAACAAAAATAACTCCTAATTTTCAAGGATAATGGAAGAGAAATGTTGGAGATTAATGGCACTATTTATCTTTTTTAAATTTCTATCTTTCTCTGTGATAGCACTGCTCCCCAAGGAAAATATTCATAAAATGAAATTGAAGTCGTAACTTAATAGGTTATTAAAATTTTTGAGTGCATATCACTTTCCTTCCGCCGCACTGTAAATTTAAATTGAAGTTTGCGGCTCCTCGAGTCACCAGCGGAGTTTTTTTTTATGATGGCACAATAGAGGGAAACATGCATCTTTGTCAGGAGGTATTTGCTATTCTAATTTTATGGCAGGCCGGATTATCAGAAAGGAATGTCAGAGCACGGGGAAGCTGACAACACTACAGCCTTCAGCCATGTGTTTCCATTAACGCCCAAAGCCGTCCAGGGGTTTCTCTGGACTGTTATTTTCCATTTCAGTCTTTTATCTTGATTTAAAGTGAGGGCGCCGAAAATTCAGCTCCTGTCATTTTTCTCACTCTCTCTCTTTTTCTCACTTTCTCCCTTCCCACTCCTTTTTTCTTTTTTTCTTTCTCTGCCTCTGCTCACTGCCTCTCTTCCATTTTTTTTCTTTTTTTTTAATCCTCCCCCCTAGTCTCTGGCAGGAGATCCTCTCTCTCTCTGTCCCTGTCCCTCCCCCACATGTTTGTGGTCCTTTGGGTGTAAAGCTCTAGGGAGTGATGTCTGGGGGTGGGGACAGGAAGACTATGAATCCTCTGTTCCCTAGGAAAGGGGTTGCCTTAAGGCTCTGTCTAGGAGTGCAGCACACAGGGCTTCCTAGGCAGCACATCAGGCCATCGTGTTAGTCAAGTATAAATTTGTTGCCCTTCTTGGCTGTGTCAGATGCCAGTGCTAGGGACAAGGTGATTGGTGGTGTCAGATCCTGCTACCACAGTGGCAGGCAGCTGGAGCAATGGGTGTGGGCAACACACGAAGGAATATTAAATCCTCCTTCTTTTCCACCAGCTTGCTTGGTAGTAGCAAGCTCACCTAGCTTCACCTGCCTTTCCCTGCCTGCCTGGTTTGTGCCGTGGGGCAGAGCCATTGACCTTGTGCCCGCACTGGTGTGCTGCTGGAGTTTCCCAGTCACTTCTCAACTCTACTGCAAGTCGAGGCACTCTTCAGCAGGGTTTCAAGGCATCAAGGGTTGGACTGCTCAAACCTGGGCATGGGAGGTGGTTGTGTGTTGTCTCCTTGGAGGTCTCCCTCACCAGTGTGTGGCAGGCTTGACCTGTTCCTCTTTGGTTCTATTTCTTCTCTTTTTCCAACATGAACATATTCACCTCTGAGGCTCTGAAGGTTTTAAACCAGGGATGGCACAAAGCCAAGACTCCTTTTGACTGAAGCTCTCCTTGAGCCACCAGCCTGGTACAGTTCCTCTTGGCTGAAGCAGATGAACCTGGGCTCTGACTGCAGGGATCTTGGGCATCTGCAGCAAGCACCCCAGTTTTTGCCAAGGTCTAAAGGGACTATGACAGCAGTGCCCTCTTCACAGGCTCCACTCAGATCTTACGGCTGTGTATACCATGTATGCCTGGGAGCCAGGGTATTGTGGTGCCCAGTATGGCAGTGCTACCAAGGAATGAAAGATGCCAGCACCTCTGGACATGATTGCCTGTGCAAACTACAGGGTACATAGCAACTTAGTTTTTCTCCTTGGGATCTGATCATGCAGCCATAGCCTCCACAGGCTGCTAGGGCACTGGACACGCACCAGGCCATCCTGGAAAATGTACCCTGGAGGCACAATCCCAGTAGATTGTAGTCTATTGGACAGATGTCATCATGATCCATGGTGCCCAGCCTCCATGGGAATATATGTTGATTCCCCCATCCATTCCACTTCATCCATGGACAATGACATTCATCCAACTCATGCTTTCTTTACTAGATCTAATGCCCACATCTCTATCCAGTCTGAAGTGACACATTTGATGGGACTGAGAAAGTATCAGTTCTTGCTGGCCTCACTCCTCTTGGCCAGACAACAGAAGTTCTTTGGAGGGTCCCAGTGAGGAAGGTGCTGCAGAAGAGCAAGGGATGTTCTGGAGTCCTGCCAAGAGGCAGGAAGCTGGAGGACATGCTTCCTCTCTGCCCTGTGAAACTGGCCAGGTCCTGACACTCTTCAACACTGCATGGTGTGCTCTCTCAATCAAGGCAAGAGGAGAAGCTCTAGGATTCAGGTATTTTTTTGGCGGCTCACCTCTGCCCCCAAGAGCTCTCATATCCTGGCAGCACAAGGAGTGTGCCAGCTCCACTCTGCCCTGTGCCTGCAGGCTAGAGAGGCTGGACCATCCGTGTTTCCCTGCACTGTTACATTCTGCTCACCTTGCTCAGCACCAGAGATGGCTTACAGGAGGAGCTATGGAGAGCACTCGCACAGATCCTGACTTCTAACAAAGACACGGAATAGGGGAGGTTTTAGTAGGGCATACTCTTGCTATGTGACTCAATGTGCTGGGTATGTGACTTGTACCAGACGTCACAAGTTTGTCTTAGAGGTGAGTGATAATTTGCACTTTGGAGATAGAATGATGTGCAGACCCTTCTGGATTGAGTGTCTCTTCTGTGATGCCTGTGAATGGCTTGTATTTTATGAGTTTCCTCTCTTCCATTCCCTTATTCTCAAGCTGGTGGCAGGTGTCACAGTGTACCAAGGAAGATGGGCAGCCTGGTTCTTAGGGGACCCTGCTCTGCCTGTCTCCAGTTTTCAGGCATATCTCTGAGAAGTTTTGTAAGTGGCTGCCAAGCTTCTCCCCTGCCTCAGTTTCCTTGCCTGTGTGATGAGGACAAAGGATCCTTACCTGAGGCTTTTTCCTCTTGATCTGTGTGATATTCAGAGTCCTGTGGACCATCATGGAGACATACTAAAACAAAGTTAGACCTTCAGCTCAATAGTGTGTCCTCTTTTCCCTCACTCTCACCTTCTTCACTGGTATAAGGCAGCTTTGAAAAACTTGGGTCCTTAAGGGATGACAAACAAACTAAATGCTTTTATACTTTTTCAGCTGCTCTTATTTTCTTGCCCATAAACATCCCAAGTAACAAACAAAAAACAACCACTATCTGAATGACTGATCTATTTGTATATTTCCATCTATGGACTCAGGCCCCAGAAGACACATCCAAGGAGGAAGGCTGTAGGTGGGAGGAAAGCTATTTATCCCTGATAGAAACTTTTGTGTTGGTGTTGATGACAACTCTTTGCCAATGTGTGAGGAAGGCTAGGACTTGACTGAGATGCAAAACCTCCTGGGGGACAGTGTGGCAGAAGAATGGAAGTGCAACATGTAGGAGGAGTGGTTTTGGTCCCTGGGAAAGTACCAATGGATCAGATGCAGTGCTGGGCTGCCATGAGAAGGTGCTGGTGCGACAGGGTTTATGAGGCCAGGAGGTCCCTGCTGGTGTAAATCAAGATGACTCCATTGTGCCTGCACTGTACATCAGTAACATGCTCTTTGTCATTGCTGGGCCAGCCAGTCTTGCTGGTGGTTTTCTGATCTGCATCCTTACACCTTGTCCTCTCACGGCCTTCCTCCCCTCACCCCTTGTACTTCATATTTGATCTTACAAAACTGATACATAGATGTGAGCTGGCCTGGCCATGGTGAAGCTGCCCTGACCCTCGGAGGGAGAAGAGCATCCTACCTCCCTTTGCCAAACAACAAGACCAGTCAGTCCTCAGTAATTGAGCTTTAATAGACTCTGAGAGGGGTGTAGCTCTCCAGGGAGTGGTCTCAGCTGGCAGCCCAGGGGGGAAGGAGCATATTGAAAAAGGCTTCCGTGACAGCGGGCAATGGCCCTTGCTCTGTGCCAACAGATGAGGCAGAAGTAGAATTACCAACAGGAAACACTGGATGCTCAGCCAGTGCTCCTGCAGAGCAAGTGAGCTGGAAAACCTGCATGTGGAAGTCTGGGGTCTTGGTAAGGATGTACACTGGCATTTTTTGGTGCTTGATTTCTGAGGTCCTGTCCCCTTCCTCTCTGGTGCTTGTGCACTTTCCTTGTCCTCTGATCACTTATGCCTGCTTTCCTCTATTCCCCGGGACATTCTCATCCTAAGATATTGTTTTTCTGTCTACTATAAATGTATTAGGCTGAACTGCCTGCTATCAGACTGTTTCCCTGATGGGCAGATAAGAGATTCTCCAGCTGGAGATGTGACGGAAGCTCAGAAGATGGAAAAGCCAGACTCTAGCACTGCTGACCTCTCCCAGTTGAACTCACTATTTGACTAAGAAGAATACACGTGATATTTTTTGTGTGTCTTTGAAAGAAAACCTGCAAAGTTTTAAAGGAATGAAAGCCCTAAACCAGATGCACCTGGCACCTGCTTTTTTCTGGTAGAGCCAGAGGCAAAGTGCTGAAACCAAACTGAGCTTGGAACCCAGCAACTCTGCCTCTGGGTCCTTTGCCCCCAGCACAGGGTGACACCCTCATGGGAACATTGTCCCATCTCTTTGAAAGCTCTTTCATTAGAAGGATAAAGTTTCTTTATCCAAGTGTCAGTAAGATCCAGAGAAGTGATACAAATCTACCTCTCCACTAAGGCTGGCTGTCTTTCAGGTTTATGAGCTCGTCTCAGATGAATTAGCGGGTGTTTTCCAGATGTGACTCCTGCTCATTTAACATGGCTGTTATCAGATGGCATGTGATGTTCCATGCACTAAGAGCAGCTTCTGTGGGGTTTTATGACTTAGCACATGTGTAATACATGTTCCATAAACAGCACCACCTGTATCATCACATGTACCACTGTGCTTTTCTGCCAGGGTCATGTGAGATTCCCCTGCTTTGCAGGAGTGCTTCCTGCTGCCTTCACATCTATTCTGCAGAAGTGTGGTTTTTTGGCTCCAAGGTCTCATGCTTTCCAGCTCATCTGGATTGTATCTTTCACATCCAGAAAGCAAATCCACTCCTGAGTGAATTCCACAACCATCACAAGCAAGCCAGGGTTCAGCTTGGAAAAGGGGAAGATGCGTGAGTATTTGAACAGGAATGAGATTAAAGCATATAGGGGGGTTATTTAGACTGGATTGTATGGACAGTGGTTGAAATAAATACATTAAGAATACTTAACACATACTATCTGCAGTCCTTAAAACATCTCATATAGATGGAACTTGGAACAAGGCCGGAAATATTTTTATTTCTATGAAAACTTGTAAACTGCAGTTATCTTTGTTCCTAAATGGTATAAGTAGTAAAAATGTTTAATCCTTTCATAAAGCAATAGTCCAATTCTTATCCTGACCCTATCTTCCCCTCCCTGTGCCCTAGCCCCAACATTTTGTTTTGGATCAAATGAAATATTTTGTTCCCAGTGCAACTTTTTACCATTTGGAAGTCTCTTTTAAACCTGAATGGTGTAGAACTTAAAAATGAAAAGTAATTTTCAATCCTAAAGCAAATATTTTTGTTTAGAAAATGTCAGAGCTGGATGTTGCCATGGTTCCACAACTTTTTTTGTGATGTTTTTTGTTTTGTGGTTTCTTTTTGTTGTTGTTGTTTTCCTCCCCTTTCTGAAATTGCCTCATTGAGAGATAGTTGTTAGAAATTGACCCCTCCCTTTGGTTTTAATGAATCAATGCTTTGGGAAATAAGAGGGTTTGATGGAAAATTTGCACATGGCTCTATAGGGAAAAAAAATCATGTTACTTAGTATTTCTAGTTTTGGAGATTTCTTTTCACACCATTCCAACATCCTGTGGCCAGTTGAACTGTGAGCTTTAACCTCAGGAAAAGAAATAAAGCTCTTTCTAAATTGTGTAGAAAAGCATGGAAACTAGAGTCCCGCAGACAGGGTTCTCTGATGACATGTGAGTCCTCCTGCACGTGGCCCTATCCTTCTTGAAGGTGTCATGATTTTTTAAACCAATCTCATGATTTTGGAATGGGGAGATGGTCTGATTAATCATTTTTAAGTGCTTAGTTTTAACAATACTGCATTATTTCCAGATAGCAGATGGGGAGTTGGAGAAATGTGGTGAATTGCCAGCAGCAGAGCCAGAAATAGAACCCAGATGTCCTGGTCTTGTGTTGAAGCTCCCTGGTCTCTCCAGAAGGGCAATGAGGAGTCTGCAGTGCAGGGGGATCTTCCTCACAGTAAAAAGCAGAGCCCTGATGGGCAGGGTGAATCCCCCCAGCTCACCGATGGGTTGCAAGACACTGGAACTCCGTCCCTCTGTCTGTCAGCACATCCCTGTGCCGGTGCAGAGAGAAGGCAGAGTAGTCCTGTGGGGCCCTGCCAGCTTTGTTGCCTGTGTCCCCATGCCATGGTGTGTGGCTGTGTTGTTCCATTGCACAGAGCGGGCAGGTTGGCTCACGTGTGCCTTTTCCACCTGGCTGCGTGTACCACACAGGTCAGCTCGCCTGCGGTTCAGCATGGCTGTGGGAAACTGCCGGCTCCTGTGTTTAGCTGCCTTCAGGCCTAGCAAAGCCGAGGCAGTGTCTGGCTCCCCAGCCACAATCTCTCGTTAGAAAGAAATTAAAAGCCACTCAATTTTGGCTAATATCCCTCTGTAGGCCTTTAACTCCACCTGTGACTAACCCATTCATAATAGCTCTGTTTTAGTAGCTTGGGTTGATGTATCCTCGATTAATTTGGGAGGAGAGCGGCAGGCCCATATCTCTTTGTCTCCCCCTCTCTTACTCCCTGTCCTGCAGTCTGTCTTCTCCCATTATTTCATCTCTGCTATCATTTCTCCATTCATTCACCCTCTTCTCCCCTGCAGGCAACTTTCCTCCCCTCTTGCTTTTTGGAGTTTTCTTCTCCAACTCCTCTATGCCTCTTTCCCCTTTGTTCTCCTTGTGTCCTTTAACCTTCCTCCTCTGGCTCTTTCCTCCTCCTCTTTTTTTCTTGGCTGGCATTCCTTCCTTCTCCTTTATCAGCTCTCCCTTCCTTTCTCATCCCTTTCTCCCTTTGGCCCCCTTTCTCTGATCCTGTTCTCCCCACACTTCTTCCCTTGCTGCCTCTTCCTCCTTCCCCAGGTTTCAGATGCTCACACGATTTCTTTCCCTTTGTTTCAGGCACCCCCACCCCACTCCCTACTCTCGATTATTATTAATGATAAAGGCTAAAACATCACATCAGTAATTTCTGAGTGAGTTTTGCAATGAAGCTGGGGCCTTATCAGCCCCTCCCGAGTGCCACAAATTTTACTTTTGCAATTTCACGCCTTTGGTTATTATCACGCTGCTTCGTCCCTGCTCTGCCTTGCGCTTTCCCTCCCCCCCTCCTCTGGAGAGAGTACTTAAACTTGTTTTCATTCCCTTATTCTTTATTTTTTTAATGTCCACTCTCTCTGGAGCCAGTAATGTTCTTCCTCTTTTTTCCTCTCCCATTTTCTGTTAATTCTGTGCCATCTGCCTTAGCATCTGTTAAAAATAAAATTTCCCTCACAATGAGAAGCCCTCCCTGCCTTGCCTCCGTCCCCTCCCCCACAGCCTCAGCCCCCCTACTTTTCCTACCAGGGTTGTCCAAGGCTCTCCCTCTTGGGGTACCTCTTCAGCCCTCTTCCCAGCTCCCTGCCTGTTCTCCCAGGCTGGCTCAGCTGCATCTGCTGGGCAATGGGGTGGGAGTGGGAGGAGAAGGGATGAAGAAGGAGGTGCTGGGTGCAGCTGAATTGCTGTTACCTCACATGTGCGTGTGTGTGTGTGTGCACACAGGTCTCCTACATGCAAGTGTGTAGATGAGTCTGGGCAGGGTACAATTAGGACTGATCAGGTGAATCAGCACTGGGTTGAAGGGCGAGTCCCCTCCCTGGGACTGATGACTGGGGCTTGCCCTGGGAACAGGAGAGGGTCTGGGTGTTGTGTAACACACCAACTCCCCACCATCCATGCCCAGCGGGTGAAGCCTGTTTTGACCAGAACTGTGGTCAGGTGTGGATTTGGCCACTGCAGCAAAGCTTCTACCAACCTGGTTGACATGAGCATAACGAAAATTTCCTGATCTAGAGAGAAGGAGGCTTTGAGGTTTTTTTTTTTTCCCAGGTATTTCCTTTTACAGCCAAGATTAGAGTAAGAAGTGGACCAGGTCTTGGGGATTTCCTGCATCCATCAAGATCTTGGCTGTGGGTCTGATACACATGTGAAACCCTCCTCTAGCACAGTGCCTTGGTGGGGCTTTGGTTGGTACTTCCTCTAGGCAATTTTTTGGGGATAAGGAGATAGAGGCTTTTGTCCCCTTCAAAAGTTTATTTTGTGATTTCGTGTCTGATGGCTTGGTTCTCATAGCAGAAGGTTGCATCCCTCTTGGAATCTGGGACTCATAAGCCAGGCTTTGGGAGCTGCCGTGTGTCAGTGCTCACTTGTCCCTGATCCAAGTCAGGCTAGAGTTTGAACAGGGTTCTGGCTCTTCCACCCTGCTCATCCTGACTCTGCAGTCCCTTGGGATGTGTCCTAGTTTCAGTATCAGGTCCTTCCTCTGGTCAGTCAGGGCATTTGGAGCACAGAGTTTTGGGAGGTTCTTTGTTCATGATGTACAGCTTCGGTACATGCAAAACTACTGTCAACAGACCCCTGCTCACAAGCACTTTCCAGAGGTCACTCCCCAGGGGCCTTCAGCTTCTCCTTTCCTCTGATGCAGATGAAGCTTTTAAAACAATGTGGCTTGGCATCCCTTGTGCTAACTCTACCACATGCTCATGATCCCCGAGACAGGCCCTTGAGACTTTTTCATTTGTACGTGCCAGAAAAAGCGTGCTTACATATGGTTGTCCTTGGTTTTATCTGATGGGTTTATCTGTCTGTATCATGTCCATGGATTTATCTGCAACCAACATGGCTTCACCAAGGGCAAATCATGCCTGAAAAATTTGGTGGCTTTTTATGATGAGGTCACAGCATTGGTGGAAAAGGGAAGAACAACTGATGTCATCTACCTGGACTTGTGCAAAGAGTTTGGCACTGTCCCACATGACATCCTGGTCTCAAAATTGAAAGGATATGGATTTGATGGATGGACCACTCAGTGGATAAGGAATTGTCTGGATGGTTGCACTCAGAGAGCAGTAATCAATGGCTCAATGTTCAGATGGAGAACTGCGATGAGTGGTGTTCCTCAGGGGTTGGTCCTGGGACTGGTGCTGTTTGACATCTTTGTCAGTGACACGAACTGAACAGTAGGAACAAGTGCACCCTCAGCAAGTTTGCTGATGATGCCAAGCTGTGTGGTGTGGTTGACATGCTGGAGGGAAGCGATGCCATCCAGAGGGATATTGACAGGCTTGAGAGGTGGGCCCATGCCAACCTCATGAAATTCAACAAGGCTAAGTGTAAGGTCCTGCACCCGGGTTGGGGCAATCCCAAGCACAAATACAGACTGAGGGGAGAATGGGTTGAGAACAGCCTTGAGGAGAAGGACCTGGGGGTGCTGGTTGATGAAAAGCTAAACATGAGCTGGCAATGTGTGTTTGCAGCCCAGAAAGCCAACCGTGTCCTGGGCCTGCATCAAAAGAAGTGTGACCAGTAGGTTGAAGAAGGCGATTCTGCCCCTCTACTCCACACTTGTGAAACCCTATCTGGAGTACTGTGTCCAGATCTGGAGCCCTCAACACAGGAAGGACACAGAGCCTTGGACAGAATCCAGAGGAGGGCCACGAAGATGATCAGAGGGCTGGAGCACCTCTGCTATGAAGCCAGGCTGAGAGAGTTAGGGCTGTTCAGCTTGGAGAAGAGAAGACTCTGAGAAGACCTTATAGTGGCCTTCTAGTACCTGAAGGGGGCCTACAGGAAAGCTGGGGAGGGACTTTTCACCAGAGAAGGTAGTGATAGGGTGAGGGGTAATGGTTTTAAGCTGGAAGAGGGTAGATTTAGGTCAGACATCAGGAAGAAATTCTTTAGTGTAAGGGTGGTGAGACACTGGAACAGGTTGACCAGTGAAGTTGTGGATGTCCCATCCCTGGACATGTTCAAGGCAAGGTTGGACGGGGCTTTGAGCAGCCTGGTCTAGGGAAGGGTGTCTCTGCCCATGCAGGGGAGTTGAAATTAGTTGACCTTAAATGTCCCTTCCAACCCAAACCATTCTATGATTCCATGTGTTTGTGTTAAGGATTATGCACTCAACTATTGAGGGTATGCATATAAGCCATCAGGTATATCTATATGTCCAGCTGTAGATGCCTTCAGTGATGAACTGTTGCTTTTGCAGGTGTGGATGTGCTTGTGTTTCTGACTCCACAAGCAGCCAGTGGGCACATCTGTGTGTGTAAGCATGGGTGTTTGCTCTGTGTATGTCTGAACATGTGTCTATAGCAAGTTTGTCAGTGGGAGTGCATGTGAGCCTAGCTCCCTTGGCAGGTGTCTTTGGATGCTGCTGGATACAGGAAAGAGAGTGCAGGGCCACCTGTCTCCCTTGGCATATGCTTGCTCTGAGGCAGAGAGTGAGAGCCAGTAAAGTGTGTGCAGGGGGAGATCCCGGCAAGTTTACACGGAGCAAATCCCACCCTCTGTCTCCCTGCAGTGCCTCCATTAACAGCCACACTGAAGGGGCTCAGAAGCAGCATGATTCTGCTCCAGCACAATAACCTCTGCAGCTTTGATAACAACAAGCCCCCTTAAGCCCTCTTCCTCCTCCCAGCTCCCCTTTTCTCTCCCCTGCTCCCTTTGAGCCCTGCCGACAATAGGCAGGCCTGCTGCAGTGCTGCCCACAGCCCAGGCAGGCACACAAAGCCACCGAGAGCTTACAGGAATTCTTTGGCAGGCTGCTGGTTGCTGCGGAGAAGAAGAAGGGCCCTTCATACTCGGAAGCTGTCTCATTGCCCCTGGCCCTATTCTCTTCCCGTGTTTGATAGACACTGAGCCACGGTAATCTCTCTCTGCCCCGAGGGGAACAACAGCTTTTGTGAAACAGATTTTTACAAACTGTTTTGACCCCACATCCCCGGCCCCCCCCCTTGCCTCCCCCCTTCCCTCCCCTCCAGTTCACTGGCTGTATCAGTGTCACATAATTAAATCAGCTTTCCTGTTTGCCTCTGCTTCCTGCTAATTGTTTGCTCACAGCTAGGATTAGCGAGTCAGGGTTATTTTTCACATATCCTCACACAGGTTTCCCTGCTGCAGGAGGCCACTTCATGGTTCTTGGCCTCCTTACTAACCTGCTCCTCATGCACTATGGACAAACCAACTCTGTGGGCCTTGGAGTTGCAGGGAGATTGCTGGGCTTCCCAAGAGACTGCCTGGCAGTTCTGCATGTTAAAGAAGGGAGAGAATCTGTATAAATATTTTTTCACTCTCTTTTGCAAAACAGGCTGAAGATTTTCCATAAGAAGGAGCAGTCTGAAAATGCGGGTGACCCCACTGGGCATTTGGTGAGCCTAACACCCATTCTGCAGATCAAGTTGCAGCTCAGGGGCTGGTCAAATGAGGAGCTCCTCAAATGCAGGCTCATGATAATCCCTTTGGGAACTGCTGAGCTACACCATTTTAATGGCATTAGCATGAGAGGTAAGCCTAAAGCAAATACTTGCTGTCACTGTTGCAAGTGCATCATGGTATAGGAAGTTATCTCCCATTAGCTAAGCCCACATAGCTGCTCGGAAGCCCCCTTTGCAGCTTGCCCCAGCTAGGAGGCAAAACTGGCTTACACCATCTTTATGGTGGCTCTTCAGTCTGCAATTCACAGAGGCTAGATGTGGGCTGCAGGGGTCAGCTAATCGTTTGCCAATTGTTAAGGCACAGTTACATAATCTTTTATGAGCCTGGACTCACATCTTCAAGCCTGATCAAAATGCTTGAATAAACCATCTTGTTTCGGAAGGAGGAAAATAATAATTTGATTTAAACTAATTAGTGCAGAAAGTATCTTTTTGCAACAAGCGCTTGGAGCAGAATATGCATAAGGTCATGCTCTCTGCACTGTCCTGCAAAACTACTACTGGTGTGGCCTTGGTCTTTCAGGAGACGATATAATAATTGTTTTTCCCTGTTGGGAGAAATTTTTACTGAAATCCCTCAAATGTTGAAGAAAAGTTTACATGAAGATAACCACAAGATTCTGGGTTTTACCCACATTGTGTTTCAGGATTAAAAACTCCTTTCCTGATTTGCAAATGCTGCCAATTGGTCTTCCAGTATTTGATGGCATGGGCTAAGAATCTAAAGTAGCTTTAAATATAAATTTAGCTGCTATTTCCTTTTTACTCCATGCTAAAAACACACCAAAATTTTTAGCTGGACATTTGAATGCTTCTGGCTAGCTGATGGAGTGGTCTTGAAGACATGAATTTCTTTTCCCTGTAAACCCAGAGTTTAGTAACAATAATAACAATAAACAACCTAAAATAACAGTTTTGTGCCCTCCACAATAATCTCTCTAGGTGCTTCATACTGAAGGTTTTACCTGCAAAGAAAACTTTTCTCTTTCGTATGGACATTTTGACTTTTTCTGCAGCTGCTCTCTGACTCTAGACTGGGTGAGTAATCCTGGGCCCTTGGTATTCCCCAGCCACCCTGAGTGGAAACTTCTCAACTTTCCTGCTTTGCCACATTTTCTGTTGGGAGATTCCTTCCCTGGTCTCCATATTCTTATGTCTCTGTTTCAGAAGGAATCCTGTCTCTGGTAGTTTGCAGATGGGAAAATGGATTTAGTAAGAAGGGCTTGAACAGGAAGATGGATAATACCCCAAGGCACATGTGATAAAGACAGATTCCTTTTTCACTAGGCTCCCAACACTGCACTGCACTCAAAGTGTGCCACTCAAGCAGTTCATGAAGGCACAGCTGAAACTTTGCCTACTTTCTGTGCATATTGAAGAGTGTGTATTGCCTCTGCCCCCCTGGAAAGCATGTTAGGATGCCTATCCTGCTCCAGGACTTGAGAATGTGGACCTGTGTGCATCAGCCACCAGGAAATTCAGCTGCAGTGCTAGGCTCTGAAGTTGACCACTGTGCCCTGCTTGTAAGCTGGCCAGGACTTGGTGTGTGGTAAAACTCTGATATTCCATTCCTTGTTTAGATTCCCCAATCCAACTTTCCTGCTAGTAGAGTGTTAGATGGAGCTCTGAGTAAATGAATCTGCTTTGGGTGGCTGCTAATTAATTGGCTAATTATTAGGCTGACTGATGGTTTAGTTGATGATTCAGTGGTTGCTGGCAGCTTCATTATGTGGGTAAAAGTATCCTTCATGTGCTTCCTAGGGAATGGAGTGAATACAGGAGTGGTATTGAGGAGTTTCTTCTAGCTCTTCCTTTGCCCTGACTGGGTTTTGTAGCCTGGGACAAAGCTCTTTGCCTCAGTTTCCCTAGCTGTAAGGTAGAAAGAAGTAAGCAAGCATTCATTGCTCATTGGGGTGCTATGGACGTTAATTAGTTCCTGCTTGTTAAGGGTTATTTGAAAATGTAAAATGCAATTATCTGATTACCCAAGTAACAGGCTGGTTTTCTGGTTGGCAGGATGGCTAGCAAATTGGTGAGTTACTTAACTAGCTTGGTTAATGACCTGGTGCCATTTACAATGGGAACAAAATGACGTTAGGAAGTTTCCTTTCGGCAGTACAGAGCTATGTGTTTTTTTCCCTGAGATAATGAATGGTAGGGACACCTTTATTCAATATAATCATTTTAGATCAAAAATCAGTGCAAGGTTAAACTATGATTTAGAGTTCTGTTTCGGAATCAGTTATCATTCAGAGTTAAATGGTTCCTCGGAATAGATTTCAGCCCAGGCGAGGTAAGCCTGAATAAATCATGGGCCAGGCAAGTTTTTACACCGCAGCAAGGTGCTGGCAGACAGGTCGGGGTGGCCCCTCTCCCGGGGGGACGCGGGGATGTTCAGCTCCGGGGGGCGGGACGGCGCGCGCTGCCGCCGGGGCCCGCCCCGGGCCGCTGTCCGCGGTGCTGAAGGCGCCGCCGGCACCCAGCCGCGGCCGGGGGGCACCGAGGGGTCCCTCCATCTGTGCGCGTAGGACGGAGCTCCGCGGTGGCTAACGGCGGCTGCTGCAGAGCGTGAGTGAGGAGCGAGCAGAAGGGGGCTGTATGGGGAGGTTCTGGGTGAGCTTCTTGGTGGGCTGTAACATGGCAACGTAAAAGCGTCCCATGGTCTGGAGAGACTCGCTAGCTGCGAACAGGCCACTGAAATGCAAACAAAATCAGCCTAGAGTTTAGGGATCGTTGTGATGAACTGGCCCTGAGCTGGAGTTTTCACCCAACCCTACTTTTGTGTAAGAAGTAATTTCGGGACTTTCTCATCAGCTCCAATCCACTGCTTCTTCAATCAGTCCAAACGTCTTGAGTTTCAATGGAGACTGAAAGTACCAGCTGTTGGTAGGATCTGCCCAGACTTCCCTTTACCAACCCCTATTTTCTGTTGCTTATAGTTTTGTCAAACATTATCCACACGGTCTGAGATCTTGCAGGCTAGGTGTTTGCTAAGTTTAAGTTTGATATTATTAAGTAATTTGTATGTTTTGGGAAATAGAGTTTTAAGCAATGTCATATTATTTATTTCCCTGAGCAGAACTAGCATTCCATGCTGTAGACCACAGTGCTGCAATATGATGAGGACTGAGCTTTATTCAGGAGATCTTTAGCCTGTGCCTCTGCTCTCAAGGAAAGATCAGTTATCTAAGCAATCCTGACATGTTTGTCTAATCTGTCCTTAAAAACCTCCAGTGAAGTAATCCTCCTCTTTCCAGGCATATCTAACACAGTACTTGCTCCTCTAACATTCTTTCCAATGTCCAAAGTAAGTTTTTCTTGCAGTTTAGGCCCATAACATAATTGCTTGTATCTGTCAGTGGCATGGAAAAAAATTTTGCTCCTTCTGTCTTTCACTCATTAGTAAACGGCTGCCATGTCTCTCCTTATTTTTTTATTTTTAACTAAACAATTGCAATTCTTTTGGTCTTTCATCTCATCTTAACAGATGCCTGATCATTTGTTCCCCACTCCTGAGAACTCAGAGTTTGAGTAAATTTGCATACTGCTTAAATTTCCCCATATGGAAAGCAGCCCACCAAAGGAGGCCTTTCTGGGATACATCATAGTGGGAAGAATAATTCACATATCTTGCAAAGGACACTGCTGTTCAGAATCCTGGTGTGGAAGCTGCTTTTTTTTTTTTCTGAAAACTTGACATAGTTGACTCATGGATGTGATTCATCATCACTCCAAGATACTGTTCTGCAAATCTGCTGCTTCCTAAATTGTGTTTGCACAGTCAATTATTCTTGACAGTGTGGTGCCTGGTCTTTTTTCTTTTGGTTTGGATTTGGGGGAGATAGTACATAGTACATAGTTTTCTTACATGTTGGAAAAACAAGCTAAGAATGTTGTCTTTCCCATTGTTCACTACCACTTCCCCCCCCCCCCGCCCCCCCCCCCCCCCCCCCCCAAAAAAAAGTCCCAATAGTATAAAAAGAGCATTTTTTCATATCGTGATTAGCATTGGGGTGGTGAAGATCTGATAACTTCTGCCAGGCATGTTTATCTGCATTCCTTATAGACAAGTCTTTGGTTACAAACATTTTAAGTAGTATTCCTGTCTTCTCCATTGCTCAACCTGCATGTGCTCAGGAGTGGAGCAGAGTAGAAAAAAAAGGCAGGAGAAAGAAAGGTACACTTTTGTCTTCAGAAAAAGGTTTGTGCAGTGAGCAGAGTGCATAGCACCTGACAGTGAAGAAAGAGAAAATAAAGTAAGGGCAGAGCCACTTATTAAGGAAACACCATCCTAAGCCCTAGATTAAGGAGCTGTTTCCTTGGAAATAGAGTTGAAATTGTGTAATCAAAGCTGATAACATAATGCAATGTGTATTTAGGGCCTTTAACGCTACAAGGCAGTTTTAATTTTGGCATTGCATCCTTTTCATTCCTTGGCTTTGCACTTCAGGCAGGATCTGTTAATGCTGTAGGCAGTGATGTGTGTGTGTGTGCATAGTGGAGGAGACACTGCATTTAGTTGCCAGAAAAACTAATTTGGACTCCACTGGAGCTGTGAAATGCTGCTTACCCTCTTGTATTATAGGGATATCTGGGGAATGGGGGAAAAAAAAGTCTCAGGAAGCCCTGTGTGGTTTATTATTTTTCAAATTTTGACAGAAGAAAAGGTGAATTGAAATGTAACCTTTGAAATACAAAAAAAGGGAGAAGGGTTTTAATGCTCTTGTTATTCCCCTCCCTTTTCCTTCTTCCAGTTCTGGAGCCAATTTAGAGCTAGTTGGATATGTTCACAGTGCAAATGACCCACTGCCAGCAAAAAAATTCTAATTTTCCCTTCTTCCCAGAAATCAGCTCCACTGTGGGATCCTGCTGGTAGCTGTGATGATGCGTCACAAGCTTGGTGGAGTCTGTTTCTCAACCACGATAGGAAATGTCTTTTTCTAAATACAGACTAAGGGAATATATTTTTCTCATGAGCCCTTTGTTAGCTAAGGGCTATCGAGTTTGGGCTGATGGGATCCTCTGTAACATGTTGATGACTGCTGAAGATAAGCAGTGTGGTGTGTCTGATCTCAGCACTGGGGGAGTCATGCAGTGAGAAGGGTGTAAAGTGAAAGGGGGAGGAAAGGAGAAAGGCGTTGGGGACGACCTGAGAGAAGATGAGGAAAAAAGGGAACAGAAACACAGCTGACATGTGATTCATGTCCCTAATGATAATATTGACTAATCTAAATGTTGACAATTGGCACTCGAAGCTGTGATCAAGCCCCTCCCTGTATTCAGCAGGGATAGAAAACAGGAGAAGATGATCTCTGGATTCTGGGAGCTCCAGAACAGGAGAGGGATGGCATATATTTCTTTTAATGTTTCACAGATTATGCCCATGGGATCTCCCATAATGCCAAGAACAAGTTAAGTCTCACTAATCTGCTTGCTGGACTGAATGCAAGAACATGTTTGAGCTTGACCGGTGTGATCCTGGCTCTTCCTTGAAAAGTAGCTGTGTCTAAACAGTTGGACCATACCAGTCCAACATAGCCAAGGGAGCCAGAAGTGTGCAGAAATGCTCTTACCGTTTCAGAGGGGAACTTGCATCCCCTTCCAGTCAGCAATATCCTTCCTATCCCTGCTGCTATGAGCACTGGAAATGACTGTGAAGTAATCTGCTTTCATCTTCCCTGGGTTCTTTCCTCAGCTATGCTCACCCAGAAAACATCTGCCCATTCTTTATTCCTAGTCTTAGTTTTCTCAGCCTCTGTTCAGTTGGGTTTGTCATAACTAAAGGGCTTGCCTGTGTAAGTAGGCATTTGAAAATAGCCTTCATAATGCTCTGAAATGTTTCAAGTTAATATTTTTCCTTTTTGATGGTGAGTGTTTATTGGCTGTGCAACACTTAGTAGGAAGTCTTGATTATGATGATCTGCATGACTCCCTGATGAGCAAAGACCCAGAAACCTTCCAAGAAGGGCAGAAATTGTATCACTGCCTTAATGGAAATATTCCCACTCGCCCAAGAACTCTACTCATGAAGTCTGGCCACGTGTCATACCACACTCTTGGTTGTGCAGGAGGAAACTATCTCATTGCTATGATGTGGTTAAGTCTCCACACATTTGTATGTTGCAAGAGCTTGTTGTTCCCTTGCTCTCTTCCTTGCATTGCCTTGAAAGTGCTGATCCTAACCACAAAGAAGCCAAGACAGTGTCCCTAATGCATGAGCATGGAGAGATCTGTTCTTTGAAAAGCCTCTAAATCTTTCACTTCTACTCAGAGAATTCTTAGTGATCTATACTCGGTATCAAAGTTGTAATCAGCATTACGTGTCTTTTAAAAGCCATGGAAACTTGCCCTGATCCTGCTGGATGTGTGGTCTGCTGTGCTGAAGGGTGACTACACAGCCTGTGATTGGTTCTTGTGTTTGAATAAGAAGGTCTTTATTCCAGGAGATGTACTATTTACATATTCCAGGAAAAATTATAACCCCATCTGGTTAAGGGAACTGTTGGTGAAGATGGCCATATTGATTTGGCACATACAATGAAGAAGTGAGGCTAGGCTGTGTTTTTCTGTGTCTCAGAAAGCCCAGATTTTTTCAGTTGGCAGACACAGACGTGTGCTGAGAACATGATTGCCAGGACAAGCTGGAGAGCAAATAAGGTTTGAAACACTACTTGCAGAGACGCCTTCTTTTTATGCCTACAAATATGGCCACTTCCAGCTTTCCACTTGGATTCTAGAGCTGCAAAGTGGCATCTGTCCACCAGAGGGCATGTGGGCCATTTTCTCCTCCTGAGCACAAAAAAGGGTTTCCAACGCAAATGCCCTTCCAAAATGGAGCCCTGCGCTGGCTACCTTGGCCGTTGCCATTGCAGCTGGGATGCTGTGGAATGGGGCATGGGCAATGGAGCTGGCAGTGGCAGAGCTGATGTGACTCAGTGCCACTACTGCAGAGCCATCTCGGTGTGATGTGGGGTTCTGCTTGTGCAAAGGGTTAAATGTTAAGTCTTTATGGTGCCGTGGCTTTATGGTTCCCTAGAAGTGCATTTCAGACCCCTGTATGTGCACACGTGTATATGCATGCAGGAAAGAGATACTCACACATGCACGTGTACACACCCACATTTGCCCACACAAGTATCTGTATCCACACAGGCCCACTCTACAGCTTGCAAAGTAAATTAGACTTAAATGACTCTTTGGAAACAAAATAAATCAAATAGCATAATAGTACCATCTTTTTATCTCATTTGTTCCCATACAATTAGTAGTTTTACTGCCATGTTGTGACAGGTGACTGTGTTTGACCTTTGCCGCTTGGGTGGTTGGCTGGTGCTCAAACTAATGAAGACCCTTAATGGATTGGCTTTTGTGAGGCTGTGAGCGGTGGGGTTAAAGAGAAAATGGTGCCTTAGACAGAGTCCAGAGAAGATCCTTCAATTAAACCTGAAGTCTATTAGCAAAGAAATATTGAGGAGGTTGAGAGTTAGCAATGATTTAACCAGCAAGTCTTCCTAGTGAGTCGTTAAAATAAAAAAAAGAAATATAAAAATATCTTCCCCGTTATTTATTGTTGAGCATGTGGTTGGACTCCTGTCCTTTTTGGGTGAGAGGCTGGGAGCAGAGCCATTGGTTTGGAGAGGCTGGGGCTACAGGGCCCTAGTCCCAAGTTTGTTAGCCTCTTGGCTCACACACGATTGAGCTTGCCTTGGACAAAAGAGTGAGGAAAAATTAAGCAATAGCAGGAACAAATGAAGAGTGATGCTGGGGAAGATAAAACTAGATTTCTGGGATAAATAAGACTTTTTGGAACTTAATTGTTTTTCATGATGTAACTAAATTACCATGAAAGAAAAGGAGAACCAGCAGCTTCTGGGCGATGAGAGGGCTGTGCAGAGCTGTAGAGTGTGAGTAATAAACAGGAGCAGAGGGAAGCTGATGGGGAGGCTCATGCAGGCCAGGCAAGTGTTGGCCAGAGCAGCAGAAATGGACATGACAAGGAGTGTTAGGTGTGGGAATCCAGGGAATGACCAAGCTGTGAGAACACTGGAAGGGCCAGGCCTGATTACAGCAAAGGGCCATGGGGCCATTCTCCTGCTGTGTTAGGCACTTCAACAAAAATCGTGCACGTGGCAGATGCAACCTGCCTCCTGCTCCACAGGATCTCCTCTTGTCCCCAGTGGCTAATGAGCTAGCTCCTGTCCCTTTCTGTTAGCTTCAATGTCAGGACCTCAGCACTTCCCATTCCTTCCAAGCAGGCTTGCTTCCTTTTCTTTTCAAGGATTGCTTAAATTTCAGGCCAAGCATCATCTTGCAGCAGTGTTCATGGTCTCTAGCAGAGCTGGGGCTGATAGAGCTGGGGAGATAGGAAGGGTCTGATGAGGGAAAGCGTGAAGCTGATTTTGCTGCCTTCCCACTAGTCAGCCAACATCTAGAATCTTCTGAGGTGTCCTAGAAATTGCTGGCACAGCCAAGGCTTTAATTCCCGCAAACTTCCCCTGCCTTCAGTACACAATGTAGTGTTAGCCTCAAAGAATTCGGAGTGTCTGTCAGGCAGTCAAAGGATAAGATGGGATAGGGAGAGCAGGGAATAGTGTCCTGGGTCCTGATATGGCTTCTTCACACTGTCACATACTGTGAACTGGTTCAGCATCTTAGTGCCTCCCTCTTTCTTTTCCTCTTTGGCCTACACCCTTGTAGAAGGACCATGTAAGGAGAAAGCAGTTTGCTTCCAGCAAGTGTATTTGCTCTGTGCTTCTCTTTAGTTCTGGGTCATATTTTTTTGAGCATGCAATATTTTTTATAGTTCTTTCTGCCCCCACTACGTCTTCCCACTGTGAAGGCCTTTCCTGATGGAACCACAAGTGTCTGCACATGAGGCTGGAGTTTAACCACCATGATTGGATTGGAGCTGCACCCAGCACCAGGTCAAACTGGACATGCCTCCTTACTGGGATAGTGGAATAACTTTTGAAGGTGAAAAGTGAAGAAAAACAGAAGAGCCAAGAGGCCTCAATGGACAAGAAACTGGACTCTCTTTAGAGCCTCTGTTTGTGCCCCAGAGATGGGAAGGCAAGAAAGTTGGAAGAAACTAGGCCTAAGCTGCTTGCTGCTAACACAGAGGCAACTGGGTTTGCCAGGTCTGCAACCTTTTCTGGCTATAGGAAAAGGAGCAGTTTCACTCCACTTCAGCTGAGTCATCACATAGCTTTGAAACATCTCCAATGTAGTGTCCAGTTGTTCCTCTTCCTGGGTCATCCCACCTTAACGCTTTCAGACAGGGCTGCAAAAGTGCATACTCTGCTCCAAAGGCCCTCAAGCACCATGGCAGGCCCTCAGGGCTGAACTAATCTTTATTCCTTCTTTCATTATTTATCTGTCTATCTATCTAATCAATCACTCCTTCTCCATGGAGCAATTCCTTCCTTTCACTCACACAGTCCCTCTTTCTTTTTCTTTTCTCTCACTCTTAGACACGTGCCTTCCCCCCTCCTGCCTCCCCCTACTTTGGGGATAATTTAACATGTTACACACTAACTTTCCAGTAATGGCACTCTGGCTTTTTGAAATTCTGCTTCTCTGTTTTATGGCTGGGCCTCTAATGGTTATCTCACAGCCCTGCCTCTGGCAATCATGTAAGGAATAAATAGAAGCTGACACAGTAATTTACTTAAATCTTCTCCACACTTTTGCAGCATTTTCCTCCAGAGGATACCCCCGAAACAACAATTATTTGAAATGTCACGCGTTCCTGCCCCTAGGCTACCAACAAATGAACATTAAATCTATTAACAACAAAAAAAATTAAATGTTTACTTTTCCGCGAAGGTAAAGGAGAAGCTGGAGAGAGGGAGGGATGTCTTCAATAAATATCTTCTCAATAATAAAGAGGTGTAGTTAATGTTCTCTCTAAGCACAATCAGCTTGCAGCCCACATCCTATGAGGACAGAGATGTGATGATGCCACAGTACTGCTATGCAGCCTTGCCAGGGCAGCTCCAATAGCTTCATTTTTCCAGGCCAGGGAGCTCAGTTCTAGGTTGGTATTTTTGCAGGTTAATTAAGACATGTAGTGGGCCAAAAGCCATGAACATGGCTGCTTCACTCAACTTTGCTGAATGTAGGTAAGCATAAGTACTGGGGGTGGGACATGTGAAGCTGAACTCACCCCTGCACATGGGTCCTGGCAGAAGATTGTGGGAATATGGGAAGTCATTTGCTTGGGATGAAAATTCCCATGGGGATCCGGGCAAAACAGGCTTAGGGACCAGGCGTAAAGCACAGGGAATAATTTTGCATTCTGCAGGTGGGGAAGTTCAGGTCCAGAGCAGGTTAGAGGCTCACCAAGATACAGTAGCAGAAATGCAAAGAGGTATCCTAGCTGTACCCTGATCACCTCATAGCGTCTTGAAAGACTTTCCCACTGCTTAAACCTTCCAACTTATGGCTACTTCGGAAAATGTTCCCTGCCCATTGATTCAGCACAAGGCTGTCTTGGGAGTCATTATGTTTATACAGCCAGGAATCCAGCCCTTTGACTTTTAAATCCTCTGTCCATCTGAGTTCTGTGAATGGTTGGGATTTAAAGGAACCTAGAAAAGCACGTCTTTTGTGAATGAACTAATAAAGGAAAATTTCTTATCTGATGTTGAATGCTGCAGACCCCATAATAAAATTTGCACCTCAGTTCTTCATTTTGTCTTCTTTTCAGCAGAAGAAGATTGGATGTAGACCTCAAACAGCTTGGCACCTCTGACATACTGTATGAACCAATCGTTGATACGGAGTATGAACAGAGACCTGTTGGCCACCCCCTGAAGCAAGACTCGTGAATATCTGACCAGCCTCCTACTCCATTGTGCAAAATGGCTGGGCATTTTAAAATTTCCTGTCTCGATGGTTCACTGAATCCCCAGGCAAGTACGCTAGGATATGTCTCTTTTCTTCCTCATAGGCTGGGACCCCACTTCCTTGGCACTGGTTATGATCCTCAGAGCCAGACAGCGGAGTAGACATCCAGTAGATCTGCTGTGTTCAAGTCCTGGCAGAGCTTACTGTCCCAGTCTTAATCCATTTCTTCATTGCTGTTCTGTGTAAATGGTCCCAGTCCACCTACTAAGGTGGTTGATGATACGTGGATGCTCAGTCAAGCATCTATGATGCTAGACTGCTCTTGAACTGAGATAATTTTCTATCAGTGGGAGATAGTGCTCTTGGGATGGTGTCTGCTTGGGAGAAGGTCCCCTCCAGGGTAGCTCCTGGAGTCCTGCTACATGGGTCCTCATAGGGTAGTTTATACAGCCAGGGCATTCAGAGCTGGGACAGGGCTTCTGAGTCCCATGGTCCCTCTTGACATTTTGTTGCTATCTGCTATGATTTATTTTAAGGAACACGAGGCAGGATATACTGTGTCTGGAAGGAGTGAGTTGGTTCTCTAGCAACAATCCTGTTGACATTCAGGGGTGTTTCAGAAGAGGAAACTAGCTCATCCAACGAATCAGACTTTAGCTCTGCAGTAACAGCTACTTTGGCATCTTCTCAGGCGTAGTGCAAATTCTTTGCTCATTGTCTTGCACTGCCAAGACTTTGCATGGGGAGTGTGTTGTTTCTCATGCAGAGAGAGGGGTTTGTGGGGGGCTTTTCTGGGTGTTTCCCATTTACTTTCTGAAACAAACTATCCCTTTGATGCAAAGGGTTATCTTCTTCCCCACTGAAGATCCAGCTAAGCAGTGCCTGAGGTTTAATAATTCACGAAGAGCAAGATACGTGTTACATCCATGATCAGACAGCTCCACAACATAGATATTCCGTATGGGAAACGCCACAGCTAAGGATTTTCAAAGCACAGGGTTCTGACTTTGTCTTATCACAGACCTCACAGTGTACTGTAGATTCTGGAGCATATACTGCAGGTGAAGTCCATCTCAGTATTACAATGGATGGACTTAAATAGTTCCAAAAGTCTAAGCACCACAGCACGTTTGAGTTATGCTAACTCACAGAAAGACAATTATTTGGGATGGACTCTTAGGTAGTATATCAACACAAATCACTCTGCCATTATAAATTGCAGGGTGTCAAATACCCATTATCCTATTGCTAAAAACAAAAAAAGCAGGAAATTGGGAAGAAGATTGACCGATTCACCAAGCTACTTTGCATTAAGTTTTATTAAACTTACTGCTGTAATGTCTCCTCTTTGATCTCTTCTCTGCCAAAATTCAGATCCCAGCTCCTGGTTTCCAACAAGGAAGGGTATACAGGGAAGCTGGTTGCCTGCACTTAACTTTTTTCTTTTTTTTTTTTTTTTTTTTTTTTTTTTTTTTTTTAAGCTTTGTAGCATGTTCTTGTGCTCTCAATTCCGGATAATGCTGGATCCCTTTTATCCAGCCCCTCCTCTTGTCTTTTCAAGTAAAAAGAGGACTCCTGTGCCCCCCCCATCAAAGTTAAAGAGAGGCTTTAGAGGGGAAGGCTCAGCATGCTGGGGCTCTTGAGCCTGTGTTTAATCTCTTTTCCCGTTCCTGTGTGCCTCTGTGGCTTCCCTGCCAGCTTCTTTGTTGCCGAGTTTCTCATTTCCTTTTATTTGTGTGTGCGGCAGGTTGCCAGGCTGGCTGGAATGCAGCTGAAGTCATCTTGGAGGGGACTGGCCTCGGCCCCCGGCTCCGGTTATATGCGACCTGCCTCGCCCCCCTCTCACCCGGCCCGGGCAGGCTGGAGTGGGATTGCCCGGCTACGGGCAGGAGGCCAGGCAGGGAGGGCATGCACCTGGCTGTGGCAACTGGCTCCTGTGGGGTGGTGTGTCCAGCACCTTGCAGGGTGTGGAGGAGTATGGAGGGGGAAAGGGATTGGAAGAGAGCACCTTAAGCTCTGGGCTGCTGTCCTGCTGGGGGAAGGAGAGCAGAGACACATGCAGCCTTTGGCAGGGGAGGGGGACCTGGTCTGTCTCAGTTCTTGTCTAACCTCAGCTGACCTCAGTGCAGTGCCCCGAGTCCTGACCACAGCTGCCCTGCTCTGAGTGACGCTGGGCTGAAGGTGTGGCCTTTGGCTGTATTCTGGGCTTTGTTCCCAAGAGCAGTACAGGCTGTATTAGGCTCTGGAGGGAGAGAGGTTGGATTGGACTAGTCCACCATGGACTGGGACTGTTGCTTCAGAGTTGGACATGGCTCTGGGGATTTGCATTGGTCTTAACAAGTGTCAGTAGAGACTGTGTTTGTGGTATTTGCTTTTCCTTCATCATGAAGGTACTTCAGTGGAGAATGCAACCCTCATCAAATCTGTGAAAGTGATGTCCTGGATGGAATGAAGCATGGCAGGAAGAAAAATTAACCAATGCAGTTTGTCTCAGCTTTCCTTACATCTTGTCCCTCCCACCAGAATAGAGAGGCAGGTGACATTGCCAAGATTTTTGCCCCTCTGAGACCATATGGGTCGAGTCTGGCACATGAGATTACCATTAATTTCTCCCTGAAGCAGTCTTGGGGAACTGTAACTCCAACACCATCCCATAAAATCAGTCAGTGTTAATAGTCTATTTGCTAGGCTATGGAAACCAAAGAACAGGGAAAAAGATGGGACTGTGCCCAAAATTGAACAACTTAGGAACTGCCACTTTTACTTGAGGTTGCTCCACAGCTTCCAGAAATTTATTGGGCCTCCCAGAGTGGATACCTGCTGGTCCAGCTCTTGGCACTAGAGATAGACCTTGAAAGAGCAAACTCTTTCAGATTTCCTGGTCCTTGCTGAGTTTCATCTGGCAAGGGTTTTGTCAGGGCTCTGAGTACATGGATAGGCCTTAATCATCCTGACCAGTCTGACCTGGGACCTCTACCCATGGGCCCAGGGACTCTTTTAAGCTTCTCCCTGGGCCTTCAGTCTCTGACTCTATGATGTTGGAGGAGTGTCTGTTTGTGGATCAGCCACTGTTTTACCTGTACCTGCTATGGATCTTGTTAATCCAGACCCCAACATATGCACTGACTTCCCAGCTTGGCCTTGGTCCTGCTCTATTGCTGTGGTGTGTGATATGCTGAAACTGGGGGTTCCTCCCTGGAGGAGAGTTCCCAATGCAAAGGAGGGCAAAGCTGTGGGAGGGTTTTGCTTAGGATGGTTCTGGAGTGCCTAGAACTGGAGGTTGGCTGTGTAGTACTCTGCAGAAGTCCTAGCTGGGGCAGTCCCATTGTGCAGAGCTGAGAACATTAAATTTTGGTGATAATTTCGGCCCATGGGTACCGAGAGCAACAGTGATATGACCCTTGTTCTGGCATGGTCTACAGCAGCAAGCATGTGATTTTTTGTTCATTTGAAGGCCTGGCTGGGGAATGCAAAAATTACTGTCTAACAGTGCTTTAGAATTTCCACATTGTACTCCTTTGGTCTGCATTCTCCTGGTTTCCTTTGTATCAGATAAGTTCTGTGGGAGAAAGGTGGTGTTTATGCAGACACTCTTTAAGGATGTTTTTATCCTGGTGCTTCAGGAGGGAAATGTGGAGAGGGATCTCAGGCCAGATTAACACACAGGCTAGATTAGGTCCATTGCAATATTACTTGGTTTGTTGGGTTTTTTGTTTGCTTTGGTTTTGTTTAGTTTTTTGTTTGTTTGTTTTCTTGATGGCAATTTTTACCTTTTTCTTCTTTTTTAGAAGGCTTGTCAAAACCCTTTTCAATGGGTTTTTATCTGAGAAAAACATCTGCTGAAAAAAAGGGAAGAAGGGAGGGCTTGATGATTTGAGAGAATTGTGAAATTGAGTGGGAGAGTTGCTTGAGGTTAGTTTCAAACCTCTATAGATAGATGTATACCATCAAGACAGGTAGGCAGAGACTCCCTTCTATATGTGGATATTAATGCATAAATGAATCAATGTACATATTTTTAAATGTTTTCCCTACCTTCTGATCTGTGGCTCTTACAAGAGCTATGGGGCCTGCTAATAGGTTATTTTTGGCTTGTCTTGCTTTGTAAGGGAAGAATCTGTTATCTGGCTTTTCAAAGCCTCAGCAAACCTGTCTTCTATGGCTGTGAGTGGTTACTGTTGTACTGCACAGACCAAAGCTGTCAGGCTGTGGACCCTCTGGCTACCATCCAGCATGTCACTGCACCGGTATCTGCCAAATCTCTCTGCTGCTTTGTTAAAGGAGCATTTGTGCTGCCATTGTCTCTGTTCCCTCTGGACAGGCCCCTGGGATTGTGCAACCCTGAGTTTGTGTAGTATCTACCTGGATGTAATTGTTTTGGCTTTGCACCTAGAACAGTCTGTCAATCTGCAACCCTGAAACTCCTGCAGGAGACCCAGAGATTGCATCACATATCAAGGGGAAGACTGACTGGTAAATATATTGCAGTGAGCATGGAAGAGTGTCACTTGCTGTAAATGCTCTTTTACCCTTCGTTTTGGTGCTGCTATTTCAATCCAGTGGTTTAAGTGTCTTTACAGATAAGCTTCTATACTTGAATATTTTTTTTTCTTCATTCTCCTGTGAGGTCAGGGTACTTCCTTGCAGTACATCTGGCTGTTTCTGAAGTGCTTTTATGGAGGATTCCTCCAAAACTTCCAGTACTTCTTAAGAAAACACATTTTTAATTTTAACTAAGATATTGTGATGAAAGCTTCTGGTAAAGCCAGTATCTTATTCTTGTGTTAAAAACATTTTCAGTCAAACATTTTGCAGGAATTTTCAACTTTTACAATATCGACTTTCTATTTTTTCTTGTGGTATCAACCTAAAATCTTTTCATTCTTGGTTTTCTTCACCAGGAGGAAGTGCTCTACGATGGCAGAGCAGAAGGAAAGCACATCATCTAACCACTTTGATTCTCCCCTGCTGCTGCTTGGCATCCACACATACTGTGTATTGCAAGACAAAAGCCAGACCTGGAAGCAATCTGCTGAGGGTTTCAGATTCTCTCTGTTCCTTTCTTCCAGTCCATTAGGCTGGAAAGGGAATGGCAGTCAACAAGTTTTTCATCTGGAAGTGTAGTCCTGGGATTTCCCCAGATTTTTGCCCCAGCTTGAGCTCTGAAGACCAGTTTCCAACTATCAGCCATTCTTGGTTGAACCTCTATTATGATTTTTCAGAACTGATTTCCACACCTTGCCCTCTTTATAATACCTCCTTTGCAGTCATTTGGGATGTGGTTGTATCAGGGTCCAACACAGTTCAGGTTCTTACTCATGCTAGTTACTACTGTCTGGACACAAGAAGTTCTTAATCTGTGACACAATTATTCCTTACAAAGGGAGGAAGTTTTGCAGGGGATTGGGCTGGGCCTACTTCTGATCAATATTTGTATTAGTGATTTTGATAATAGAATGGAAACCAATCAGAAATAAAATAAGACAGACATGAACCTGTTGGAGCAGGTTCAGAGGAGGGCCACAAAAATGATGAGGGATGAACACCTCTCCTATGAAGAGCTGGGGTTGCTCATCCTGGAAAAAAGAGGGCTCCAGGGAGACCTTATGGCAACCTTTCAGTACTTAAAGGGGGCCTATAAGAAAGATGAGTACAAACATTTTAGTGGGGCTTTTAGTGATAGGACAAGGTGTGATGGTTTTAACTAAAGGAAGGTAGATTGACACTAGATATAAGGAATAATTTTTTTACAATGAGGGTGGTGAAACACTGCCACAGCTTGCCCAAAGGGTTGGCAGATGCCCCATCCCTGGAAACATTCAAGGTCAGGCTGGATGAGGCTCTGAGCAACCTGATCTAGTTGAAGATGTCCCAGGTCACTGCAGGGAGCTTGGACTAGATGACCTTTAAATGTGCCTTTTGACACAAGCCATTCTATCATTTTATCTCAATGCCAGGGTCAGTGCTGAGACACATGAGATCCCTGCAGCTCCTGGCATATTGCAGTGGTGTCTCATCCAGTGCTGAGGGCTGCAGCTCCATAGCTATGTTGATCTGTTGGAGTCTGTCCAGGGAGAAGACCTGGGAGGTAACACAGAACTGGAAACCAGGGCCTGTGAGGAAAAGTTAAGGAACTGCTTTATGGGAAAGCAGAGGAGAAGACTATGGGTGCAAACTGCTCAGTTTCCCAGTGTATAAATGAATGATAGAAAAAAAGCAGGTACACAACCGTTTTCTGTGCCCACCTGCTAACAAGCAGAAAGAAAGATGCAACCCTAGAATGGAGGAAGACTGTGAAGTAAAAGCCCTTGCTCAGTCTCAGAGCATAGAATCATAGAATCACCAGTAGAGATGACCATGTAGCTGCTGGGATTTTGGCTGGAAGTGTTTCAGAATATACATCAGCCAAGGATGTTATGGATGTGTTTGTCTCAACAGGGAAGTACCTGGGTTATTGCATTGCTTTTTTCCAGCCTAAGTGTATGCATTTCTCTCCATCCTTCTCATCCGCCTGGAACCTGACAGGACAGTGGGAACTTCAAAGGAATTTGTACTTAGAAGTTTTTCCTTTTTCCCAGTGGAAAATCTCCAGAATCAAAGAAAACTTGTAGCACATGGTATGTGTTTCCCCAACAGAAAGCAAAACTAGCAAGCTATCTGACGAAAAAATGCTTTAAAATTTCCTGGTTGGAAGATGATTGATTATCAAACAACTATTAAACAGTGCAACAGAGATCACAGCTCCTCTCTAGTGCTGGAAAAACTAAGGGTTAAACCAGTACCTCCTAGGGAAAGGACCCTTTGGAACAGGTGTCCCCCACAGAGAGGCAATGCAGCAAGTACATGGCTTTTTCACCAGCTCTTGTGTTCCAGCCCATGCCACTGGCAGCTCAGAGCTCTCTCCATCTCCCTCTGCAACCCTGGTATGTGCATGGCTCGTTAGCAGCAGCCTGGCAATCAGGAAAGCCCGCTATGGCAGCAGCTGCTTTTACAGAGCCATCCTGTGTGCAGTGCAGCACAGGGGCTGTTTGCCAAGGTGAGGCACTCCCTGCAACTGGCTGAGACAGAGCCTGTGGGAGAGGGGGTTGGTCTTCACCAAATGCAACCAGCTGGAGCAAACTTTGCTTCCTTGCAAAGTGCTTCCACCTTGCACTTCTGCCTGCCCAGCTACTCACCCTGCTCCCTGATGTATATGCAGCCGAGTACCAGGGAGCAGATGGAGGAAGAGCCATCTGGCTTCTGCCAAGCTCATGCCCAGGTTGGAGCTGAGGGAGCTGCTGGAACAAAGGATGGCATTGCCTGGGAAAGCCTGGACTAGGGAGTTTGTGAGCACTGTGGGAGTCTTAAGCTTGCTTCTGCCAAGCTCCTTGGCTTCCAAGCAGCAGGTTTCACAAGCTGCAGTGCTTTTTTGTGTTCCCTACTAGCTGAGCCATGGGCTCCAGGTACTTTTCATGGTTAGGGGACTTCAGCTGGGTTCATGTGAACCTGTTTTCCCCCTCCTCAGCCCAAACTGCTGCCCTTGTGGCAGGACCATATGGGCTACGCCTCATGGTCAGGATACCCTGGCTTTCTTTGACATGCCTGACACAGCCAGACCCCATGGTGCCAGCTGAGATTTTCCTGGCACAGGTTCTGCTTCGTTCCATGCTAGCTCAACAGAGCCAGGCTGCATGGGGCTAGTCACCAGGGAACAGGGGCTGGCAGAGATAAATAGAGAATGTGAACGGTTCCCTTGGTGCCCTTTTCCCTTAGTCTTGTTTCCCTCTCAGCAGGGGGAAGCAGTCTCTGTGCGGTCCTCTGCCGATTGCATCGGGGAAAGTCATTAAAAAGAATTAAAAAGGAAACAGAGAGAGGAAAGAGTGGAAAAAACAAAATAACTGAACAGCCCCAAACAGTTACAAACTCAAACAAAAGACCTATGGAATCTTCCTGCTCAAAGCCCTTGCCTGGGGGCAAAGGACAGCAGCATTCCAGTGGCTTAGTAGAAGGGATGGAGGCCTTGGCCATATCCCTGCTGAGGTAGTGGTGACACAGGCTATGGGGCTGGTTATGGAAGCTGTCATCTGATTGTTCAGACATGCAAAAACAATATATACTGAATTAAATTCATTGCACAAGATTGACTCATCCATCTGCTGAAATAGGCAATAGCTCTGTATCCTGGCTTTTGGAGAGGGAATAGGGTATAAGATACCCATTCCAGGGGGACAGTGTCTCTCATCCTGTTCACTCAGGGTAAGTATTAATCTCTGCCAGCAAATGGTCTAACTGGGGAGCAAAAAAGTGGGATGGAGCTCCTGGTTTCTCCTGTGCTGCATCCAGGGAGGGATTGAACTGCAAGGTTATGGTTGTGTGTAAGGGAAGATCTAACTTATAATCTAAATTTGGCACCATAAGCATTTTCCCAAAATAGTTGCCTACCTTTTGAGTCTGTCTTGGGATGCAGAAGTCTGGGCTCTTTCAGATGCCAGCCACTAATTTGGTCTGAATCACAACTGGACATGAAGAGTCATCTTTAAAAGGCTTTATCTTTGAGTTCTGGATGAATGCTTGCAACCTGGAGTCTGTAAAATACTGTGGAGGGTTGTCCGAGGAACTTGGCAATCTTTCCTTTCCTCAGCTTCTGCTTCATCACCAGCCTGTACCTATCTGGACAAGTCATTTTAGCACTCTGGGGCAAAGGCAGAAACTTGAGGGTAGCAGTGAAGTAAATTTTTCTTCAGTCGGAGCAGCCCACAGGATGGTAATGGTGATGGGAGAGCGTGGCAGAGCACTGACTTTGAAGATTAGCTGTATAGGCTCATTCTGAAGTCCTACAGGCCACTCTTTCCTGGATCTGTCACAGTCCCTAGTTCAGATCCTTTCTCAAACCATCATAGAAACAGCAGCATTTCCCCTGGGTTTATTTCTGCATGTTGGAGCTCAGCTTCAAATGGGTTGATTTTTCTCATCCAACTATTTGCCTCAGGACAGTTCCTGGACCATTTTCCTATTAGCCCTCCTTGCCAGAGTTGCAGCTGCAGATGTTCCTGTGTGTTGGTTACCAAGGCTTAGCCTACAACTGTTACAGTAATCCTTAAATCCAGCATGGTGGCTCCCCATGAACATCATGAATATACTTGTTTATATCTCACCTGGCATACCCCAAGCTGAGGAAGAACCCAAGGGGGTTCTGCTAACACCAGGGAGTTTTGAATCATATACTGAAATAGGTTTAGCTGCAGTGCCAAGTATGCTTTTCATTGGTGGAGCATTTAATAGCTTGTGTTAATTTATTTACATGTGTATTCTGGCATCTACTGTATATTAATATGGGTGTCTGCATTTATATGCCTAACTGTATTCTTCTAGGTATAACAGCCTGTGTTGTTACAACTTGCAGGTTTATCTTTATACAGATTATCAGTATTGGGGTGAAATGTAGTCACTTTGATGCACTTGCAGTTGATTTCTAGATCAGTGGCTGATCCTGTGGAATTGTGCGGTCCCCAGATGTAGGTAAGTGTATTTAGTGGTGTGTTTCTGGGGTATGTTGTGAGGTGTTGCATTGCTGTTGTGCACTGGAAGCTTCCCCTCCCAGGGGTGTTTCTGTGGGGTATTTGTGGCGTTTGCTCTGAGCATCACCATGGGGACAAGCAGGGGGAAGGAACACAATTGGTATTTCTTAGTGTTGTGTGGTTGTACTCTCACAGCACCTCGGAGTGAAGGTGCATGATGAACTACATAACTCTGTCCTGTATGTTTCTGTGTGACAATCATATGCAGGCACATGCACTCACACATACAGGCACACACCCTCCAGGCTCCAGTGAGTGTAGGAGAGTGTGTGTGTGTGTGTGAATGCTATTTAAATAAAAAAGAAAGGAAGTGAATCAGGGTCGTTTCCATTTTAATTGTAAAACAGATAAGCACTAAACACTTTGAAAAAGTAAATGACTTGAGAATAATTACTATCTATTACTCTGCGTCCCAGGGGGGCAGTTGGAGGAGCCCAGATGGCTACAAAAATGGGATTTAGCAGAAAATTGAAGACATTATTCACCGTAACACATTATCAATTACCTTCATATCAATTACAATAACCTTACATTAGAAGAAGGGCCAGGAGACTATCTTCAGCCCCCAGCCTGAATAGTAATTGCACTACCCCTATGGATGTTGTGTGTGTGTGTTAGAGGATGGGGGGCACCACAGGGTTGTGCAGGGCTTCTGGCAGCTCCCACTGCTCGTGGGGGAGAGGATAATAATGGTTTAGGGTAGTTTTCCCTTCCCTTCCTACAGTCACCTCATGGAAGGTTTTTCTCTGTCCTGTTTGTGTGGTCTAATAGCTCGAAGGGCAGCTGATGTGGCTCCTTCCAAGAAATTCTGCTTGGCTTGTCATTTGGGAAGTTGAGAGTCTCTGTGCAGAGACTGCTGTTTCGCACCAGTGTCCTCTACTTTTCTCTTCCCCCTCTCAGCTATTTCAGCCAAGCTGCTCATTTTATTAATGGGGGCTGGTATGCAATCTGAGGTCCTTTCTGTAGGTCCTGGGTTTCTTGGTGTAGTGATCTGGCTCCATCCCACCCTGTGCAGGAGGTGGGAGCTGCTTTCTCTGCCAGACCCAGATGGGGCACCAGCTCATGTTTCCTGTAAACACTCACAGAGAAGTCACACAAGGCCTTTGATGGGATTGGAGATGAACCAACCAAAAACAGTGGAAAAAGATCGCTTCTCCTTTTCTCCAGGGATGGTGGAAGGTGTCTTAGGGAGGAGCAGTACCAAGGCTGCTTCAGCAGCCTGGTAGCATGAAGGTAGCTCTAAGGACATCTTGTTGCCTGTGACTGTCTCTTTTTGCCAGCTGGGATAGCCGTTGGAGCTGACGGTAGGTCAGTGCTTCTGACTGTAGCTGGCTAATGCTTCTGTCTTGCCATGATGCCATTCTGAAATTCCACCTCACGGATCTGGGCTTGAACCAGCTCACCTCAGTTTTTTACACATGCATCACCCAGGTCTAGCTGTTCTGATCCCATTCTCTGCTGCAATCCAAACAGGTTTCACCACCACACCATCCTGGCCTATGTGCAAACGTGTGTGGAAGACAAGCATTCGGACACATCAGGGCACTTATGAGTTAAACTGTTGGTGACGTTCCCTCCAGCCTCCCCCCTTTCCCAAATATGCAGTGGAGTGTCCAGTGGGTTAGTGCAGAGAGGACTAATTGCTATTAAAAGGCTTTAATCTGGGAGATTAGTGCTGGCTCCAGGCGGTGTTTGCACACGAAGGAGACATTTCCGATGAGATGAACTAGAATTCGTCCCTGCTGTTTTGTTGATAGAAAATCATCTTCCCCTTGGTTTTTTCTCTTTATCTCTGTCTCTCTTGCTTTCTCACTCTCTCTGATCGTTTGCTTTTGCCTCTTCCTTGAGGATGAGCTGAGAGCTTTATTGTTTTTTAGAGTAGCAGTCCTCTTTAACCTTTGGGGTTGGTTGTCTTTGGACGTACATGTAGACATGCATTCGTGTATGCACAGATGTGACCAGAGTACCCTGCTCCAAAGAGTCCTTCAGGAAGCAGCTCCTGATCAAGAGAAGTAATGATAAATATATTTTCCCCTTGCTTGCAGTTGGGTCTCTTGTGGGTCAATGAAGGGCCTGCAGAACCCTCCCTTATATGATGGATCAGGCTAGTCCCCTTCTCATGTGCAAAAGCTTGATCCAGGAAGCATTAGGAAGAGGTGTTGCAGACTGAACATCTTAAAGCTCCCTGCAGAGGTAATTAGTGGGAGGTAATTAAATGATTACATGTGGGAAGGTATGGAGCATTACTGGACCTCTAGCATGACCCAGGATATGTCACTATTGACTTTGATGAACATTGGATCAAGCTCAATGGAAATTAATTTGATAACATGCCAGATGTGTCCAGAGAGCCTGCCCATGAAGGAGACATGTTTGACCTGGGAGCATGGAAATCTTTATGCTACACTTGCTGGAGGATCCAAAAGCAGAGGTGCTTATTCTGAATTCACTGTTGTCAGCAATCCAAGTGTGTCTCTCAGGTCTGACTACCTAGGCAGATAATCCCTGCTGCTCCTCTGTCCAGCTGGAATTTCCGCCACATCCTCAGGAAGCTAAGTGCCAATTCACTTTGAAAAGCACAATGGAATAAATGGGCAATGTTCATGTGTAACTTGAATGGAAGGAACTGAAGACGTGTCCCAAAGAGAAGGAAGTGTGAAAACTTGAGTAAAGGAGGACTCTGCTAGAACCATAAATTTGTATGGTCCTGCGGTTCAGTGTGGTCAGAAAACAGCTATGAAAGAGAAATGCTAAGAGGGGGTGAGAGTCCTCAAATCAGTGAGGCCAAGAATCAAGGGGACAGTTGGGCAGGGGGGAGAAAGTTGATTCAGGATCTAGGTCTTCCATTCAAAGAGGTCAAGGCTTTCCAGGGAGAACACACGTCATTTGTAAATTGTCATGCACCCTTCTTCAGTGCACTGTCTGAACACCATGGGCTTTGCTCTTTTGCAGGATGCTGACAGTAACTCCTATGAGATTACACCTATAATTCTTTTAACTATAAGTAGGTATTTTAGGAGGTGTAAATCAGGCACTGAGAGCAGTGGGGAAAATTCAGTAATCTCTCTATCCCTGCGGGCACTGTGCTCTCCAAAGGCTGTTAAGCAGCCTGTTACTTTGCAAAGTGGTGTGGGTTTGGGGTTTTTGTGTGTGGTGTTGGTGGTTGTGTTTTTTTTAAAAGCATCTGAATCAGACATGAAGTGTCACAGCATGGGGCTTCTTAGGAAGCATTTGTAGTGGGCTGAAATTTTGTATAAAGGTATTTATTTTTCTCTCTTTCTCTCCCTCTCTGCCTGAAAATCTAAACTGTCATTGTTAGCCAGCAGGAGGGCAGACCTACTGCTCCTGTAAATTGCTCCAGTTCCATTGTTTGCCCTTGTTCCCTCAAGTTTGCAGATGATACTGGTGTAACCAGCATAAGGATCTGGCCTCTAGCATGTGTTTGTCCCATCTGCTGTCCAGCATGTTCATTTTCATGGAAGACACAAACTTGCACGGACTGTGATTTTAAGGAGGGGCCCTTTTTCTTTCCAGGAGCCAACTGTGAAGCCTCAGGGGCCAGATTCTGAAAGGCAGTCAATGCCAAGATCAGCAATAGCTGGGACCT
Organism: Hemiprocne comata; assembly: GCA_020745705.1. Lineage (NCBI taxonomy): Eukaryota > Metazoa > Chordata > Aves > Apodiformes > Apodidae > Hemiprocne > Hemiprocne comata. The sequence continues at coordinate 18,535,417 of CM036592.1, forward strand.
TGGGTTCTGGCAATTTCTGGCTTGTGGACTGATACTGGCAAGACCATAGGGAAGGAAGCATGTGTTAGACATTTGTGTAAAAGCAGTGATGGTGTTGAAGATTTTTTGGTAGCAACATCCTTGGTTGGAAGGGCCAGGCTTCCAAAAAAGGACTCAGCTGAAATGAGCCCTGAAAAATCCTCAAGGGGGTTAGAAATAATGGGACAGGGAGCATACCTCCAACACAGTTGTCAAGCAAATTAAAACTAATGATTTCTTTAAAAAAAAAAAAAAAAAAAGCAACAGGTAGGATAGAAGGGGTCTGCTTCTTTGGCTGATGCTCTTTATCTCTCCTATTTCAATAGGAGCAGAAGTATGTCGGTACAAGGGAATCTTCTTCCCAGCATTTAATGCTGCAAATATTTAGAAATATTAATAGCCAGGGTTCTTAACATGCTCAGTGATCTTTAAGGTCTTGTATTTTGGGTGCAAGATTGGAAACAGCTGAGATTTCCTAGTTGCTCAGGCATGACCTTAAAAAAAAAAAGGCCAAACCAAAAAAACAAGACAGTATTTTGAAAGTGTCCTGAAAGTGGGAATCTGAGTTCTACCTTAACTACTGTTTACTTTTGTTAATGTTTGTTAGGATACATTTCTTGATTGCTACTGATAGTATGCAGGTGGCTTATTGTGGGTTTCTATTTTTATTGCAAGTTTCATGAGAACTTCTGAGTTTCTGAAACTGCCAGCTCTTAGAATTAGGTGAACATATGACAGTGGCAGCTGTCATTCCGGTTTATCTTTTCAATGTTTCCGTGTCCAAGGTGGGCATTAAATCAGAATAAATAGTCTGAGAACTTATTAGAAGCTTAAAATTCAGAACGTACTCAGGATCTATGATACTATAAATTATTTTAATGACTTTCAGTGAACCTTCTGGTTTCAGCGGATATGGCGCACCATTTTTTGAATGGTTTATGTTAGAACTGTCACAGATAGGCTTCTGGTTGCTTCCAAATACTCATGGAATGGATCTTTTATCATATTCACCTCACTGCATGATTGGAGCTCTAGGGGTCTGCATCTAGAGCACTTGGAAGGAGTTGGCCACTTGGTGTTTGGAGAAGTGTTTAAAGCTTTCCATGAGCTGAACCTCCTCAACCACAGGGGTAAAACTTCCGCTTCACTTCAGAGGAGTTTGAGTCATGTCCCACATCCAGGATTGCAGGCCCAATCATGTACATGACTTGCACAGCAGCACCCCTCAAGACCATGGGAGAAAGCAGGAGAGATGGTGAATGGCGCAGGACAAAACTGTGGACAAGAGACTTAGCAGGAGCATGTGGGAGATCTGTAAAGGACCACTGCAGGAGGTGGGTTCCCTAAAAAGAAAGACTCTGATGTGGGCATTGGAATTGGAAAACTCCATGGACACGAGGCAGCAGGGAGCTCACTCAGCAACTAACTAATCCCTTTCTCTGAGCTGGAGCTAACCAAGGATGGAGCTTGCCTCTTCTAGCCTGCCATTGGCTTTAGAAATTTTAAGGAAACCTAAATTAAACCCTGGCCCCTGATGGGTGTTCTGCCTTCTCAAATCCAATTAGCCAATCATGACTTTTCACTTAACTGCAATGACTTTAATTGGATCAGAATAACAACAGGAAGGATAGAAAAGTACAGGAATTTATTTAGCATGAAGGGTGGAGCCTTGCAGCTGGGCTCATCATTATCTCTAGCACAGGCTGTAAAATTTGTCAGAAATGTAAAAACTCCATGAAAAGTCCATAATACTATCTGTGGAGTTTTTCCCATCTTCATTTAAGCTACAGGCATGCACATGGAAAGCTACAATCGGTGTGACAGCCCAACTTGCTGCTCCCCTGTGTGTGTACTCTAGCCAGCAAAATTTGACTGCATGCATGCAGTGTCTCCTTTGCACTTGTTGGTATGAAGGGGCTTTTGGACAAGTGAAAGGCCTGTGAATGGCCTCTGAGTCATTGAAGTTGAGCACAAGCTTAGAGCTATGCAGAACCAGAGGCCTTTGGGCAGCATTTTTCTTTTGGACTGCCATTCAAGAATGCAGGGGCTGTAGTGAAACACAACAGCTCCAAAATGTACATTCCAATCTTGTTACTGGACGTGGGATAGCACCACCAGATGAGCTTTAAAGCCACATCCCAGGGTATTAAGACAATGGTAATAATGCATTAGCACCAGCACAAGCCTTGGCACTGACAGAGATTATCTAGCCATGTCAGTAATAAGATATAAACTTCTCCTAAACAGATGTCATTGGGTTGCTCACCAGGATGTGGGAAAGAGTGACATGGCTGGCACATCCAACATTTTTCGAGCATCATTTGGAATGAGATTTTGGAGATCAAAACATGCATAAAAAGATTCCAGGTAAGTGATTTCTTTTTTCTTCTGCATTTCACTGGTCACGGCTGGTGATGAACAGTATAGGATGAATACAGCAGCAAGCAAATCTTAGGAAAAAAAATGGGAGGAGAAAGGCAACTCTTTTCCTGATTTCGATACAACACAAGGGACCTGCCTTCTACCAGAGCAAGTTTCATGATGCAGGCCACACTCAATGCATGCTGATGCCACTTCATATCCAAGGGATGCCTTGCAGCCTCAGTGAATGTTGATCTGGATTTACACGACATAACAGGGATCGGATTTTTGCCCGCTGGGAGCTGTCAATGAATGCAAAGTGTGACGTAGTGCTTATCTAGCACACACACGAGGGACCCTGCTGCAAATCAGGAATGACTTCACTAAATCCAGTGGAGCTGAACAGCCATAAATGAGCAGAATGAGGCCCACGCATTATCCCAGGCTAGCATGCTATCTTTAACAGGCCCTAATGAATTCAGCTGCAGCATGTAGTCATTAATCCCAGTGGAAAGAGCAGCTCACCATTACACGAGCTGAGATTTCAGGAGTTTGCTCTTAATGCACCAGACTGCTGTCCTGATGCAGAACCCTCCATGGCTACAGGCCCAGGGCAAATGTACATCACTCTGGACTCAGCCAAAATCCCAGCAAGGCTCTTTTAGCACATTCCATTAAGCAGAAGGGCTGGTAAGAAGGGAGGAAAGGCCAGGGTAATAGACAGCACACGCGGCCCTGAAATTGTTTATGATGCAAATATGTTTAAAAGCACCGCATTGCCTCCTCTGGGAAAAGGAGCTTAAAATTGAAGTCTAATGATAACAAATGATTGTTAATGAGTTGTCTAAACATAATAGATGGAAAGAATTAAAAGCCTAGAATAAACAGGGTTTCATTAAAACACAATAAAGAAACAACACAAATTTCATATCTGAGAATAAATGGACCCTTGTGGTCTCACTGAGAGTGGAGGGCAGTGAGATGGGTGCATGAGCTAGAGAGCAAGTCCTCTCCCATCCAGGCACTCTCCCTGGGTGCAGGGCTTGCTGGCAGGAGCAGCTTCGTGGTGACTGCTTAGGGCTCCACTTCTCCACAGCTTATGCACTTGCCCAACCTGCAGCACATGAGGAATTCACCCCTCCACCAGCACTCCTCAGGTGCTTGAAAGCAGGCGCTTGCTCAAGTGTACTGCTTAAGCACCTCTCAGTGCTGTCAGCACTCTGAGATGGAGAGGGAGGCAGGTTTTGTTCAGGGGTTACTGGGACTGGCTAACATTGGCCCTGGGAACTTCATGACTGTAATTCAGGCAGTCTACGTAGCCTGTCCTTACAGCAGGAAATACTGGTTTTGGGGTCCATGGGACCCCCGTGGGCTGTTCCTAAGTAAGTTTGCAAAAGTTACTGAGAAAGGCAAATTCAAACCAGCTGTACAACAACCTGCAGATTGTTTTTTAAGTCCTTCACAGATTGATATTTTTTTTTAAGAGCCTACAGATAAAATTAAAGTTGAAAATCACTCCCTTAGAAAAATGTGCTACTGAGAATGTGAAATTCTGCAGAGATTTCACAAATGGTTCATCAGAGTGTTAGATGCCAAGAGCACACACCATATTTCATCTCAGTGTGTGTCAGATGGCATATTGTGGATGGATTTTAGAGCAAGATTTTATTAAGGACATGTGAAGAGATGATCGATAATTCCTTGGTGGGTTTCTTTCCTAGACTGTCTGCATTTGACATGGTGACATTATTTGTGTGTGGTGGGAAACTTTGAAATTTCAAAGTTGTTTTCAGGCTTTAGAACAGACCCTCTACTTCAGATTTAATTTTAAATCATGCTATAGACATGAGCAGTATTCTGCAAACCCCTTTTAGATTCTGGGGATCTGATCTAGCTTTGAGAATTTTTCAATAAAAGGAAATGTGTGGTGATAGACAAAAACTGAAAAGATATGGTAAAAACATGTCAAGGTTTCCTCAAGAAATATTGCTTTTTAAAAAAAAAAAATTTAAAAATACCTTTTTTTTTTTTCTCTAGGAACTAAAAAAAAAATAATCCTAAGACTTTTCTTCCCAGCCCCCCATTTTCTGTTTGTTGGCTTGGAAGTCTTGTTTGTGTTTCGGGAAGGATTGCATGTTCAGCGGAGTGTATGTGAGAGCAGGAGTTTTTGCTGTGGTGACGTGTCTGTGTTTTGGAGTGTGTCCATGTCCAAGTATAATGTACTTGTCTTTACTGATGTGCTTTATGATGGATGGATTGCAGATCTGACAGGTTCTTTCTCTATGTTTGTAAAGCTGCATAGGGCTCAGCACTAGAAAGCCCCAGTCCTGACAGAAACCCCAGAACAACCCTAATGTTCAGCCGGGGCCAGCTCCTGCCCCCTTTCTTCATGCTAATTTGTACTTTACCCAGTGACTGGTTTGCCTGAAGCTGCTGGGAATACTTGTGAACTGTGCAACACAAATGCAGGTCAAACAGGGCTTGAAAAATCCAGGCAGGAATTAGAGCTGTGGAGTGTTAGAGCTCAGCAGTGTTTCCCAATGTGAAAATTGCTTTCTTGTGACACAGGGTGTCTCTCTTTCTTGATTAAAATTGAAACCTTTTTTTTTTTTTTTGAAAGATGAAATTTGGAAGTTTCTGTTGAAACTGGAAAAGGATCAAGTTTTCAATGTAGATTTAGGGTTTCTTTTTTGAGAACGACCTGGAAAAAGTATCCCTCCTCCTCTCTCTAAATCAAAGAAAATAAAAGTTACAACTGAAATGATATTTTCCGTAAGAATAAAAGTGATGCTTAATATTTTTATCAATAACAATTAGCACTAGTATTATTGTTGTTACTCTTTTGTTGTAGTATTAATACAGGTGTCTACTTGCGTGCTTAAGCTTAATGTGGCACGGTCTGCCTTTCTGAGGGCATTTGGGGTCCTGCTGTCCCTGTGACATTGTCAGTGTGCAAAGGCTCTGAAAGGGACAGGATGAAGCTTTCCCTGTTTGCATCAAACTCTGTATGTGACTGTGTGGGGGAAAAGGCACATCCACGTGGATATGTTGCTAGTCCTTTGCAGAGAGGAGATCTAGAAGGTGGCAGTCCTGCTCCTTGGCAGCTGCTAAAGTTTCTTTGTAGCATAGTGAGAGAAGAGGGAACCCTTCCAAATGCTTTTTATGCAGCCGAATGACACAAAAATGCAGGATGGGAGTTCATATGTTAGCCCCTTGGCACCACAATGTTCTCCAGAAAAACTTGATCCAAATGGATCCAGTTCCCCAAATAGCTCAATTTTGCTAAAACCTAGGTTAATTAAATGAAATTATAAACATTCTGACTGGCTCTAGTGAGGGGTATCATAAATGGCAACTTGAGACCCGATTTGGGCAATCTGATGCCTTGCATCACAGAAAAAGCAAAATCCACTGCATGATTTCATACACAGGAATATATGAACCCACCTGGATGTCCTTGTTTATTGAGCCTGCATCCACAGGAGCATGCCCTGTGGCTGAGCAGGGCGTGCCATGCCTCAAGGGTCTGCACTGGTGTGTGTTAATCCAACCGGGTGAATCTGTCTGGGTGTACCGATGGTGTGTTCTGCTTAAAGCAGTGCAGGTGCAAGTAGTGTTATTGGTTTAATGGCTGGTGTGCAGGTCTGGAAGAAATAGAATAGTTGAGGTGGAAAGGTACGCCAGGAGATAATCTTGTCTGGCCCTGCTCAAGCAGGGTGAGTCAGTACCACTTGCCCAGGACCACATCCAGACACCCTTACCAGTCACCCTGGCTGTGGTTGCAACTGCAAGGAAAGTGACTAGGCTCAGTGAGGCAGCACTGGCCTTGTCAGTAAATCATTGTGCAGTTCAGGCTTTTTTTCCCCCGGATTGGACTCCATAGAGAATCAGACAGACTGTGCTGAGCTGGTCCCATCTGCACCCAACCTGGACAGCAGCTTTATCTTGCCTTGTAAAACTGCAGAGCTCTGTGACAAAAGAGTTAATCTCTGCCTTTGTTTCTCTTCCTCTCTCTCTCTTCTCTTGCAGCGGGACTGAAAGGCAAGATGAGAGCAGATCCATCAGTGTCAGCTGCTTTCAGCACATCAGCACTTTTGGGGGGTTTATTGGGGACTAGCCCATCAGCAGTGTTTCCAAACTGCAAACACACAGAAGACAGGCCCCTCCACCAGCGCAGCAGCCGGGCTGCCTGGGGAAGCAACACCGGGACTCTGGTGCCACTGGCCAGGGACTGGGTGATAAATGACAGTGTGAGGCATCTCCATGGCTAGTGAAGTCCAGAGGGTAGGCCAGAGCCAAGCTCCTAGAGAGGCAGAATGAAACCATATTAATTTCTGGGCGTGCGTCCATGTGTGTCTGTACTATCCGAAATAATACACTTGACACACACACACGCTTCACTTCCAATACACAGAGTAACACGGAAGAGGGGTGAAAGAGAGAAAACAATCTGATTGATGGGTTAATGAAGCAGTTCATAATAGCAATGTATATTATAACCTTAGAAACAGCTTGTAAATACCCAGTTGCTTTACACATAAACACACTCCCATGCCTAGGTCTGTGTATATACATTTGCCTATATATGAAATCTATGTGCTTGTGTATATGCATCTCTAAAAGATGCAGGAATGTGAAATCAATACTCTTGAATGAAACCAAAGAATAAATGGGGGGTAGAAAAAACTAAGCTTCATTAGTCTAGCAGCCTTGATATATCTGCTTTTTATTTTACTCCTGGGGTTGGAGGTCTTCCAAAGCAAGGGAGTGATTTAGGAGCAAACATCTCACTGACTTGCACTCCTGAGCCTTCTTGGTACTCTTGAAAACTCCACCTGTGGTCTGTTTTTATTTTTTAATCCCAGGGTCTCTGGCAGAGCAGCATCAGTCCATCCATGCAAGGCTGGGAAGTCATGTTAGTGTGAGGACCATGGAGTTGGAATTTAAACCCAGATCTAATCCAAGGTTTTGACTAATTCCTCATCACACTGGCATGTCACTCTTTGAAAAGGTAGATGTAGCTTTCACTAGGCAGATATTTTTGTGTCTTTGTTTTCTTCTGTATTGTATATATCCATGGGAATTTCCTGATGTACTCTGAACTGGGGCAAGGACTTAGACAAGAATCCTTTTCTTCTTTTATGGGACCTATTAGCAAATACAAATAGCAACATACTGAGTACTTGTGGATGGGCAACAACCCCAGGAGCTGAAAAAGCAAGTTCAGCATGACTAAGGGACCTTTAGCTTTTCATTTTATGACTCTGCTTTTACTTGTAAGCCTCAATTTTACAGTAAGATATTCCCTTTGAGTTCTTTTTCTAGCTTCTCTTAGAGAAAAAATAAATAAATTAAGAGACTTCTCATACACACACACACAAAATTGTTGAAGTTGCCTGTTTCCAGTCGAAGCCAAGCTGTATTTCTAAGTCTCATGACTGGATGCAAAAAAGGAAAGATCCAAGTGAGCTGGGAGGGATCAGAACCAGAAGGTTGATAGAACCCAACCTACACAGTCAGGAAGCTGACTTTGTCCTGTTGAAGTTTGGCCCAGACTTGAACTGTTGCAAAAATCCTCTGCAAATTCCCCTCTGAGAATATATAGTTAAGTTCCTGGCCTCAGGTCTTCTGGAAAATGTTGTGCCAGGTACTTTCTTCCCTTGCGTGAATTCCAAGATAAAACCAGTTAAGACACATAGGATGTGTGCAGAGACTGATGGTGTGACATGTGTGGCACCATGCAAGGAGCATAGATACACATGCATGTTTTGGGCAATGTGCAAATGACCACACCTGCAAGTCTGTAGTCGCATGTGCATGTGCTTTTGCTGCAGCAGCAAGGGATCCTTTTAATATAAGGCAACCAGTGCTGTCTTGGGCTAGGTCTTGACCCAAGTTCTTGGTGAGCTTGTGATCTAAGGAGGCAAAACAGTCAAGCCAAGTATTTCTATGTTAATCTTACAGCTGTTCAACAGAGGTGTCTTGTCCCTCATCACATGCAAAGCTGCAGATGGAGCTGGGAATGGGACTCAGATGTCCAGGATGGTAAGCTCATTCTTTCTCTTTTTGTCTGTATTGGTAAATTATGTTAAAGCAAGACCAGCTGAACCTTTGCACAGAAGCAAATAGCTGTATGTCTTGGTCTTTAGGAGGATCCTATTTCTGTAACTGGGAATCCTCTGGTTTTAGGAGCAATTTGAACCACTGTCCAATAATACTGTTTTGCCTAGCATCTCGTGTCCTTCTCTAAGCTCACTTCTTCCTCTTTCTTGTAGGATTAGAGTCTATAGCTAGGATGGGGGGGAGATCAGAGGCTCATAGAAGTTTAGTTTGTAGCCCAGAGAATTAGTGGCCTTGCATCAGGGACTGGCCTTACATTTTCCACCAGGGAGGACTGTCAGGTTTGAGCAGACAGATGCTGCTTGTGCAGTTCTGCCCTGGAGATCAGAGTGGGGAGTGGGTGTTGGGGGGCCATTAATTTTATGTGGGAGTGGTAGGTGAAGGGATGGGAGCTGGCAAGGTTTCTGTCTTTGGTGGTAAGGAGAAGAGGGCTATGCACCACAGTTCAGCTGTCTTCCACCATCCAGGCCAGCCAGCCCAGTTCAGGAGGCCTTCCCAGCCAGCGCAGCAAGCTCAGCTTTGCTGCTGTAAGCACTGCTGAGAGCAGAAGCTGGGGATGGGTGAATCCAAATATCCAGATCGTATGGATATTGGCTGGAAATGTTCCACCATATCCAGGTGGCTGCCTTTGCATGATATTCATGCTCATCAGAAAATTAATTATTTAATTTACTAGACTCTCTGAGCCAGGAGGATTACCTCTCAATACCTGGAGCTCCTCCTGGGGGTGGTGTGTGTGAGCCAGTCTGTTTGCACGCCTGCTTACTGAGAGGGTGTGAGTGTTGTGGACATAGATGTGTACAGACAGCAGGAGATTGTGTATGACTGTAGGCACAGAGAAGGAGCTGCACAGACGATGCTGAAATAGGGAAGATGCCTTTCTCTGTGCATGTGGGAGAGGATTCCCTCAGGGATACTGAGTCTATGTACCAGAGAGGGGAATATTTCCCTCCAGGTAAGGTGAGCTGTGTGCAGAGAGCAGAGGGTGCAGCGCCTGGGTAGGTGGCAAGGCAGTCCTTGTCTTTGCCTTTATGTGTGTGAGGGGCAGATATGTGGCTTTGGCCTTGTCCCCATGCTTTTTGGATTTGCCTTCAGAAAGGCTGATGTGCATTTGATCCAAAGCCTAAATCTGCCTGTGGTTTCCTGTGTACTTGTGCTGCGGACAAAGGAAAACTTCATGTGTATAAACTGAGTATCGAAAAGCTGCATATGTGGTGGAAGATCTGCTGTCAGCTGGCATCACAAATAGTACCTGTGGTCTTGAACTTTTTTTATCTTGACTGTGGCTCTCCTAAATACAGCTCTAGTTCTTGTCTTCCTGCTTTTACAGCTGATCAACCCCTTGTACATCAGTGGGTAATTACCCACAAGCAAGTAAGCAGAATCAGGTCTTGTGATATTTAAAAATAAAACCTCTGCACCCCAGTGTGAAAGCTTTCCTGGAATCCTCTAAGACACAGAAGGTCTTATCCCATATGAAGTGGGTTGTATGTGCTGGGGTCGGGGTTTTTGAACTGCAGCAGCAAGGAGTGATCTTTCCTGGAAAGCAAAACTACTTTATCGTGGCTTGACTCAGAGCACCCTGATTGGCTCTGCTAGGCAGCGCAGCACTGCATTTCAGGCTCGGGGTATTCTTGTAAATTTGTATTATTAATTGAAACCTTATTAATGGCAAATACAGGATGACATTTTACATGGTTTAGTTATGTTCTGTGAGTCATTGGTACAACACACGCTCAGCCACAAGGCAGGGAAGCTCCTGCTGTAACTGATAATAAAGAAGCAATAACAGCTCAGTTCCTACTAACTGGTCCTGGGGTGACAGGGACAGCCCTTGCAAATCTCTGATCATCTCTCAAGTGGTTGCTCATCCTGGGATTGGGGAAGTCTCAGAGGGAGGCAGACTTACCCACTGAGGTAATAAGCATTCTCATTTATTACCGGTGGGCTCAAGAACTTTGACTTCTCTGAATGTCTAACATTGCCCTTAAGAAATCCTCGAAGTGAGGGAACTGCTGACATCACACTGGAAGTCAGTAGCCCCACGTCTAGATCAGGAGATGTGATGGTGCTCTAGCTAATAAAACTTTGGGTGCTGAACTATTGTGTCTGTCTGTCTTACAGCTATAGGCAAGGGCAAAGCAGACATACTGCTAGGAGAGGCATTCCTGTCAGCCACAGCCATGGATCTGCAGCCCCTTTTGTCTGGGAAGAAACACAGGTTGAACAAAATCTCCAAATATCTCCATCAATTCTCCTGGTCCTCTCTTCCTGGCTGCTATGTGTGCATCCCATCCTATCTACCAGGACTCCCTGGCTCTTTCTCAGACACATGGCAGGAACTTGAACTCAGTGTTGTCAGAGGTGGTGTTTGCTTGTGTTGCTGAGGTTCCTCAGGGAGGCTTGCTCTTCACAAGCTCTGCTTTGGTCCTCAGAAATGGAGGGTGAGAGTCTGTGGACTTTCCCTGCTAAAGCTTGGCCTTGGGTTGGGAAATCCACCTATTGGGATGGAAGGAGCAAGGGAAGTGATGGTGGGAAGCCACCCACCATGTGGGCCTACAGAAATAGCAATACATCCCCTTCTTCACAAAGGAAAGCTCAGCTGGGGGTGCTAACTAGACTGTTCCTTGTCTGTGACAGCCAGGAGCAGCTTATGGAGCTAAGCATCTACATAGGCTGATGGGAACTTCCCTTGAGGACCCTCACAGATCTGCCAGATCTATAGATCTGTGGGACAGGAGGTATGTGACCCATATGCAGTGATGCAGTCCCACTCTGCAGCTATCAGCTTCTTCAATGGCTGGAGCTGGGTACAACAGATGAAGTCCTCTGCAACTGCTGAGATCTGTGCAGGGGACCATAGGCAGCAAAGCCCCTCTGCACTCCCTTGTCCAGCAACAGTATTGTTTCCACAAAGGCATTGCAGGCTCTGGGAGGAGATTATAGGCAAAGTGCTTAAACTCTTCCACCCTGATTTAGCAAGAGCCCCACAGCTGTGGGTTGTCTGATGCCAGCAAATAAACCAGATGGATGACGTGGATGGAGACAGGCCAAGCTGGGATGGAAAGCACAGTGTGCCCTCCTATCTTAATGGGCTTCTGGAAGATGAAGTAGCGCAAGCTGGAAAGAGCCTTCAGCTGCAAAGCTCTCTGTGTTGAGGTAATGGGAAACAGGATGTACTGCTTTTTGTAGGGCTTCAATTGTGGCTGGTGGGATCTCCTTTAATGCTGCAGGAAGATGGGTGGTGCCCTGGCTGCTTACAAGAAGGTGAGGTGTTTCCAGGCTCCACTGGGGAGAAGAAACCAGATCTGCAGCTATAGAGAGCAGTGGGCTTGGGAAGAAAAATCCAGCAGTCACAGTGAGAGGTATCAGACCAGACCATACACATACCAGAGGATATAACTGCAGTTGCCAGTTCTGGTTAGACAGTAGCAGGAAGACAAAGCCCACCCAGTCTGCAAAGGACAGTGATGGGTCAGAGCTGCTGGGCAACAGATGCTGCTTTTGCAAGGGGCCAGGCATGATTGTTCCTCCAGCACCTTGTAGCTGTGATTTGTTACCTGGGTGATGGCAAGGCCTAAAACTCAAATCAGACTCTCCCTGTGCTGGACGCTGTATATACAAGTCTAATAAGATTCATGTCCGAAAAGAGCTTTCTCCCATGATTAACAGAATGTCATTGTGTGGATGGGCTGTCACAAAAGGCTGTGAGAAAACCACAAGTGCTTAAGTCCACCAGCTGCCCAGAGTCCCCAGAATCTGGCTTCCTTCAAAACCTGAGGTAAGTCATCCTACCCTCATCTCTGCATCTCCCCATTGACCATTTAGGCACCCAAGCTTTGTGCTCCCAAATAACAAGGGGTCTAGATGACTTATGGATCTCTTTGAGCTTGGAGAGTGAAGAAAATGCTCCAGAACTTTGTATGAATACAAGACTTACCTGCAATGACACACAGAGGGTGGAGGGCTGCATTCAGAGGGCTGGAGCACCTCTTCTATGAAGACAGGCCAAGAGAGTTGGAGTTGTTCAGCCTGGAGAAGACAAGGCTCTGGGGAGACCTTACAGCAGCCTTCAAGTACCTGAATGGCGCCTACAGGAAAGCTGGGGAGGAATTTTTTTACAAGAGCATGGAGTGATAGGACAAGGGGGAATGGTTTTAAGCTGGAAAAGGGGAGATTTAGATTAGACATCAGGAAGAAATGGTTAACTATAAAAGTGGTAAGACGTTGAAACAGGTTGCCAAGAGAAGTTGTGGATGCCCTCCTCCCTGGAAGTGTCCAAGGCCAGGTTGGATGTGGCTTTGAGCAACCTGGTCTAGTGGGAAGTGTTCCTGCCCATGGAAGGGCATTTGGAACTAGATGATCTTTAAAGTCCCTTCCAACCCAAACCATTCTGTGATTCTATGATTCTGTGATCAGGCTCTGTTCTAGTCTTATGCCTTAGCCCCATGACTAGCTTTCCTTCCAATAGGCTAATTGGGATGTTTCAAAAGGTAGGAACAGAGCATTCAGCACTAGCGTGTGCCTACAGCATGCTTTCACAGAATCACAGAATGTCGGGGGTTGGAAGGGACCTCTGGAGATCACTGAGTCCAACCCCCTGCTGCAGAAAGAACACCTAGGGCAGGTCACACAGAAACGCATCCAGAAAGGTCTTGAAAGTCTCCAGAGAAGGAGACTCCACTCTGGGCAGCTTGCTCCAGTGCTCCATCACCCTAACAGTAAATAAGTTTTTCCTCATGTTGAGGTGGCTCTTCCTGTGTTCCAGTTTAGATCCATTGCCCCTTGTATTATCACAGGGCATGACTGAAAAGAGATTGGCCCCTCCTTCTTGACAGCCACCCTTCAGTTACTTCTATGCATTAATAAGATCCCCTCTCAGTCTTCTCTTCTCTAGACTAAACAGCCCCAGGTCTCTCAGCCTTTCCTCATAAGACAGATGTTCCAGTCCCTTAATCATCCTCATAGCCCTCAGTTGGACTCTCTCAAGTAAATCCCTGTCCTTCTTGAACTGGGGAGCTCAGAATTTGAGTTGGGATATTCCAGCTTTACTAGGAGATGAGCCTCTCATCACCATGAAACGCGACTTGCTGCAGCCTGTCTCAAAATAAGAGCTCAAACCTCAGTTCAGTGCCTCTTCAAGCCAGGCTAAAATACGTCTAAGTCTGTTTTGGAAGGAACTGCTGAACACTCCCCTCAGCGTGCTGGAAAATCACCCCTGCCAGTCACAGGTACTGTCCAGACACATTACACTGTTTATAGGATTCAGTGTGGAGGGGTGGATCCAGGCTGCGCTTGTCAGGCTGGTTATGGCTGTGGGGGAGCATGGCCTGTCTAGGTGTGATCCCCACCTCTGCTGTTTGTCTTTCTTTCTCTGTTCTGCTTTCTCTGAAGCAGCCTGGATTGGTTATAGTCCACATGTTACAGTGGCCAACCTGCAAAGAGAGAGCCAGAAAAAGTTAATGTGGAGTTCTGGTCTAGTCCCAGGATGCATTTGGGCTGCAGCCCATAATGATATGTATAATTGCAAAGGCCTGCCAAAAAAAGCAGGCTGGATTTAATTGAGTCAACACACTGCTATTAATAATAAAATGGCAGAGACTTTGCTATTAATCACTTGTGCTGGCTTTATAGCAGGCAGTCTCGGCTATCTGGCTACCAAACAAGAACTTTAAAAAAAAATGGTGCAGTGGAAAACTTACTAGTGGGAATACACCCGCTAACAAAATAAACCTTGTAAACAAAATATTCCTTGCAGAAGAATGTGCTTTCTGAAGGAGCAGCCTATTTGGGAGGCAAATGGGATTATATCAAATGCCTGTGTCCTGCAGCAATGTCCTCCTTTTATAGGAATAGATCACTGGAGGATGCACTTGGCAAATGGTGCATCTTTGGAAAAGGTTATGCTTGATAAAGGACTTTGTATGGGGTGGGAATTCAGGGAGAAATGAATCCTCTAAAGAGAGACATAATTGCTGCAGGAATATAGCACAGCCCAGAGAGGAATGCGTCTGTTACCAGTAAATGGAAAACCCTGTATCCACTGTGGTACCGAACAAAAAGGAAAATGCAAAGTAAATGCCATTCCTGACACCTAAATTGCAGCCCTCCTTGTAGAGGGCTGGATAAACTGAGGTATATCAGGGTGGATGGCTGAATGTGGAGTTTTCTGCCCCAAAGTACATGCTGCCAGCACTGCATGCAGTACCACTGAAGGAGTAGGGTCTGGTCTTTTGAGGGGCCAGTGAGGCCCAGAAGTGCCCTCTTTCTTATGACCTGACTTGGCTATGAGGTGGAGGAAGGGCTTGAATGGGGCTCTAGCCCTTCCACTCATGCACCCTATTTGCTTACATGAGCAGCTCACGTTCCTTGTGGCTCTCCTGGTGGACTGCACCCTGGTGCTTGGGATTGGTACAGTTTCCTCACAGCAGGGCAGTAAGAGCATGCTGCATTTTTGAAAGGTCCCCCCTAGCTGAGGTTGCTACTGTAGCAAACACAGGAATGGGCATCTTCACTTTTGCTTCTGAATAGAGCTGCTTGCCATGACTGTGTGTGGGAAGCGGCCATGTAGCAAAAAAGTCTGACACCCATGAGGAAGGGAACAGGCTTGAAAACAGTGCTCCTGAGCAGGGAACACAATGTGTATGTAGGCAGAGCCACAGAATGTAAAGCATGTAGAAAACCAAACAAAACAGGTACATTATGTGGCTTTCAGTGTAAGAGGTTGTGAGGCTTAAAAAAATGACTCTTCTGGTAGACAGTTGGAAGGGGAGAGTCCCCTGCCTTCCAGGGGAAGGATCTGCAAATGCCAAAGGAATGGGTCTTTTCTCTCTTGAAAGTTTTCCTGCACAAAGGCATACATTTTCTGTGCACCAATGCAAAAAACCTCTGGTGCATCTTGCACCAAATAGTCAAACAAAATAAATTATTTAGCAGACTAGAAGGCCTCTTTCTCTCTGCTATGAGTTAACAAGATCTGTAAATGAATGCAAACATCATCCCTCAGAAAGGAAGAGAAAAAGAGAAAGCAAAACCAAAAATCCCACAAAAAATTTAGCTGCTTCCTGCTGTTTTCCTTTCCTCCCCATAAAGTGAGTGTCTTATCCTCAGAGAAATTCACTTCATTGTTAGAAATAGCCGAAATTGGCTTGCAACTAGTAAAGATGCCAAGAATTTGCACCTTGCTCTGTGACCTAAAGCAAAAATGACATGAACATTGACAAATTTGACAAGGAAATTTGTGCAAAAAACAACTTCTATTTGGCTAGCCAAGCAGCAAATATGTCGGATGATATGCTTTATTAAGCAATCCATTTTTCAGCAATAGCTGCACCATCTGCAAAGGTTAGTGTGCATCAGGCTTTCCACAGAATTTCATCTGCGTCTGCAGCTAGGTGCAACACACGACCACATTTTTCATGTACATACAATTTTGGATGCAAATAGAATACTTGATGAAAGAGGTGACCTTCCGGACTGACTTCCCCCATGCAGTAAAGTCACAGGCACAGAAGCAGCTGAGAGAAACATATCTCTGCCTGGAGGGAGGGGGGGAGTGGGATGGAGGAAGGAGGGGAAAAGGGAGAAATAAATAGGAGGAAACTTCAGGAAAAAAGTGTTTCCCAAAGAAATGGTTTGACACATTGCATTGCAGAGACTCTGCTCTTTTACCAGTCAAAGGGAATGGAAAATGTTGTCAGGTAGCTGCAGTTTTCTTCTGGATGGTATCCATCTCTTCATCTTCTGTTTTTTTTGGTCTCATTATCTTGTATAGTTCCTGCTGCTGCACCATCTAAACATCCTTGACTTTCATTTTCCCTCTATCATGGTTTGCATTCCAGACTTCTCATCTTTTAGGGATGGGTCATTGGCCCTCTTGGTACTGTGGACCATGCCTAGGGCTGCTGGATCTCCTCCGAACGTCCTTGGCTGTACAGGATGTATTTTCTGTACCCAAGGAGGGGAAGCTTTGCTTTAAAATATTAGTTGGACATATGTATTTTTTGCCCTTTTTGTTGTGGTTTGTTTGTCTGCTTTTTTTTTTTAAAGGCATGATGGTCCTGCCTCTGTACTTTCCCATATTATTTTCTAGTGAATGGATATGGCCCTTTTGTGTCCTGCCTGCCCCATATTGCATGGAATCAGCTAGTCCCCAGTCTTCTTCCCTAAGTGTACGCTGTACACATGGCTCCCTACGCCTCATTGATGGTTGCTGGTTATAAATTCATGTTCTCAATCCCTACTCTGCTTAGCTGAAGTTGGATGCCATCCCAGTGCCTTGCAACTGTCCCTGGTCCAGTGGAAAGTTTAATCTGCCAGTTCATGGCGTGTTGTCCTATGGGGAGAGTTCAGTTCAGTGCAGCTCCACACTGCACAGAGTGAAGCTCATTAGCAGGACATGGTAGTGTCTGATGACACTGTGGTCCAAGAAGGCCTCATTAGGCACAAAATGTTTTCTGTGGCTCTCTGAGATTTTCTAGTAACTTAAGGAATTCAGACATAGTTACTATGGGGGCACAGATGAAATGGGGAGCAAAGATGAACTCTCCAAGGGCTGTCTCCCATCTGTGTTTTTGGGAGGATCAGATACTGGACAAAGCCTTTGAATCCTCTTATATAGCCTTGGAGCCTTGCTACAAAGATGCAGATGGGACCGGCAGGCCTGGCAAGAACACTCTTCCCTGACTGGCTGCTAAGTGGTGTTAAGTGATTAATGTTAAACTTAACAAGGGGACTTACAGATTTACGTAAGGATTTTACTGCCTGCCAGGTATAAATGATGGAACAGCTTTGATCTTTAGGGGGATCAGTACAGGAAGTGATTTAAACTAAAGTTAATAAAACTGCTTAAAACTGTACTCTGTAGTCCCACAGGCTGAAGGAGCCCTAGTGGTCACTTGACTGCTCTAAGTAAAAATTGTTCACATTTATGAGGGCGATCAAATCCCACTGGCATTAGCTGTGTTTCCAGCTGAATAATAAATGGTATCTTCCAAGAGTTCTGCGAGTCCTTCCGTACATGTGCTGCAGGTACCGCAACCTGCTGGAGCCACCAAGGTGTTATCCACAGATGCAAAAAAAGGGTAGACTCTTGATATTTCCATGGGCTTTTCTCATTCTCTCTCCACTTCATGATCTCTAAACCATGTCTGATCCCTTTGCCATTTTGTAGCATATCATAAGCTAGTGTTGGTGGTTTTCTATTTTGCTGTGAAGTGGGACTCTTAGTGTGTTTTATCTTTGGAATTTGCTGGCCAGCAGTGAGAAGTAAATGCCATAAACAAAATTTCATTTGCTTTATGGGTGGCTTTGCCACCTTTGACCTTCAGAAAAGGGACATCGCGTTACAGTTTTTATGAATGATCGTGTAACACCTTCTTCTATCACAATGCATTTTAAGAAAGTTCCCCACAAAGGTGAAAGTTCTAATTTTTAATGGAAGGTCTATTTTCTGTCTCCCAGGAATCTCAGCCATCCCTGGGCATTTCCATAATGTCCCAAGATGAAATAGTGTAAGCCATTCCAAGCAGGGTGCTCAGATGCTGGTGCAAACAGGACTTGTGTAACCTATGCTGATTCAGGTGAAGAAGTGGCTCTTTTGTAATGACTGGAGAAGTTGATGGGATCTACTGGCATCCCCATATCAGCCCAGCTCGTTAGGCTTACAAGTGAGACCGAATTCCATCAGTTAATTGTGTTCACAGCTATGAAGCAAGCAGGCCTTCCCTGCATGCCAGGGGCTCATACTGTCAGCTGGAGTCACCAGGCTCTCCCTTCACAGACACACATAGATGGAAGTCATCCTGCTATTACTATAGGGTTTTCTAATTATCCTGCCATTTCCTGGAAACTCTTTAACAACTATCAGAATGCCCTCTGTCTGCTTGGTAACAAAACAAGTAGCCTTTCATGGGCCTCTCTAGAAATCAGTGATTGGCAGTCACTGAAATTGAATTAGCAGTAACTCACCACTGGTAGAAAAAAAATACTTTTTTGTTTTTTATTTCAGCCCAGTGCACTCTTAGTGATGAAACTCCACAGCACAACGATTTGATGAGGCCGTCATCTTGGGAAGAGATGAGCTGTTTCAGGCAGATCACGAGGAAATCCTGAATTATAAAGGTACAGTCAAGTCTGGGATGGGATTTGCTCTGTGGAGGAGCCAGCTGGACACTGCCAGCTATTGGGAGGAAGTTGCATGAAAATCTTGTTACTTGTAGCTTGTTACATAATTACCTCTTGCAGAGTTTGGGTTTTTTTTCTGAATTACAGTCACTGTTGGAGACAGGTTATGCACTTAGACAGACCACTGACTGGACAGCCTGGTATTTCCTGCATTCTTACTTCCACAGATCCTTTAATAGCCTTGCTGCCTGGTTTTGTCGTCCTATTGTGTCACTGCAAGGATGGTCTATGTCTGAGATTGTCATGGGATTTCTGCAGACAGCTTCTAGTGGTATTTTCAGAGCCCCCTGATATGCTCCTCACTCTCCCACAGCGTTTTCTAAATCCCTTGGGGGCTGAGGGTCACCTCGCACTTTACGTGGGATAAATTGATAATGACACAATTAAATCAGTCATGATGAAATTACTCCATTTTTATTACAGTGAGAGGGGATTTTGGATCTGTGTTTCTGTTTCAGTATCTCAGGAGCTATCCTTACACCACAGTGGTGTTTTGGCAGGTTTCCAACAGTGTTTTGAATTCTCCTATTCCATCCCATAAACTTGACTCTAGATTCAGCAAACTGTTTTCAGAGGTTTTCTGTTTGTTTCCAGAGTTCTTCACATTGCATCTTGTAGCAGCCTATTCGTTCGCTGTGGTTGGATTTTTGTGGGGCTACAACTGTTGTGTTAGAGAATGAGGGAAGTGATGCATATACTAGGTGATCTACTGTGGCTGGAATTTGTTCTTCACCCAACCGTCAGTGTGGGTAAAGAAGTAGTTTGAGAAGTATCACCAGATTTTTAATAATTTGCTTGTGGCTCCTAATGTCTGTCTTGTACTCACCTGACTAAGGGCTGGTTTCCAGTTGCTTTCTTACTCCAGTGGAAAAGATGCCATATGTCCTTGGAAGTCTGGGTGAATAAGGCACATTATACCGTGAGACTCGTTGAACCTGAGCCCTCTGCTCTCAGTTTGTTTCTGCTGCGTGGTGTCTTGCCCATGCTGCAGTGTGGTGGTAGAGCACTAAAGTACTCAGGCATGATAAATCAATGGGTGTCTACTGATTTTCACCACTGAAAGACTGGGCCCAGGTCAGACAGAGAGCAGAAAACCCTCCAATGGAGTCTCTTTAAAAGAAACCACAGGCAGGTATTTCAGCCCACTTAGTTGGGTGAAACCAGTTTTTCCAAAGGACACTGGTAGCAGCCTCTTAAAAAAGGAGTTGTGCCCCCTCCCCGGTGACCTTTTCTTGTCAAATGCTACATGCTGTGATGTTCCTACACAATAGAGAACACTCTGGTCTCTGTGTACTTGGCAAAGGAAGAAATGACTTTTTTAATCTCATTGCATGAATTATTGGCAAAATGTTTGAAGTGGCTCCAAGATTTCTTTCTGACTGACTTGCATTTTCTCAGGAGATTTGTGTAGTTTGGGAGTTTGGAACGTGTAACTGAGTAACTCGGGGAAAGCATTTGCTACCTTTTGAAAGGTGGCTGTGTCCTTGCAGAAAAACCACTTCATCTGCTGCATCAACATCACTTTGCAGAGGACAAGCCTGGTTGGGCGTGACGTGCCATGTCCCTTGGAAGGATGCTCACCCCTCCCGTGGACACTGCCAGGCATTGCCCTCAGCCACGCCATGGATGGGAGTGGGGCTCTGCTGTGCCAGGCCTTGGACAAACATAAGCGTGTGCCAGCACTTGCCCTGAATACTCTACAGAGATGGGGCATGGAAACATAAGCAGCAGCGTGGGGTCAGGTATTGAGGAAGTGTCAGAGCTGGGATTAAGACCTGTGTTCCTGCCACTGCAGCCTTGTCAGCCTTGAGGTGTGGGGAGGGCCATCTTGTGTTGGTAGCCAGCCCTTTTCTTTTTGCATACTGCTGCCCTGGGTTTGCTGGTATGGCTCTGCTATGGGCCAGGTGTTGCTCCAGGCATTCAGTACATACCACATCCATCCCCTTTTCTTGAGCATTCCTCTGGCTTTCTGCTGACCACAGTGAGTGAGGGGTTGTCTCCTCCCAGGGACGGCCACCTCCCTCCTTCAGTGCTAGGCTTATTTTTGCAAGATCAAAGCAGAGGGAGTGTGCCAGAACCTGCCAAACTGCTGCTGGGGAGACTGACGGGGAGTGACAGAGCCTGAAACTGTCTGGCAGATTGTTTGTTTAATGGGGGAAAATGTTTTCCTGACACTGTAGAGCACTTCGAATGGCAAACGATGTCAATAACACACATTCACCTGTTCCTACCACAGAGTTCTTCTCCCTCCTACACTGTCCCTTTAGTAGGAGACTCCATTAGTGCCTAGACCGCCACCAGCGCATGGCTGATTTGCCAGTCAGGGCTGGCAGCATGAGAGTGACCATGCCACGGGGCCAGTGATCCCTGCAGAGCCACCGGGGCGGCAGCACTGGGAGCAGAGGAGAGGGGATCACAATGGCTTCATTCTTCATCGTGCTCCCCCTGGCCCCTCCAGCCTGCCCCAGTAGCCTGCCCAGCCTCAAAGTCCTCCCTTCAACTTCGATTCCCTGGGCCTGCAAAGTGGAAAATGAATTGGATCCGAGCCATGTGCTACCCTGCTGTCACCTGGTGTCACTTTTATTTTTCAGGCTGAAATGGCCCTAGAATATTGGCAGCTCTGAAATTGTAAGGATATCTAATCGGGTGATTTATGCTGGGAGGGATTTGACCGGGAGCCAGGAATCTGGTAGTTGCATCCTCCTCCTCCCTGGATTGGGAATGAGCTCCCACTTTTGGTGGGGGTTATGGGGTGTCATTTGTGTTGCACCTGTGGTGGTCCCCTCCTCACCCCTGTGCCGACTGCTGCAGAGCTGCCAGCTCAGCTCCCTGCTTCCCCAAGCCAGTAAATAATTACCTCCCCCTTCCCATCTCTGGAATGCGTACATAAACAGCATAGCCTACCTATGGCTACTTGGCTTGCTGTTAAGTCCTAAATAAAGCTAAAAAAGGATTAATAGCCCTTTGTGATACAACATTTAAAAGAAAAAAAAAAAAAGAATTAGAAGGCAGTTTGTCTTGCACTCCGTCACCTTCGGACCCAACAAGCGAGCGTGTGGAGTGGTTGCCGCTCTAAACTGCACCCACGG